>OY728156.1:541339087-541964087 GCA_963277665.1 Viscum album
TGTGTGTGTGTTCCTTTATGGTGTGGGGATCCCATTATGCGGTTTAAGGATATATATATATATATATATTAGTGTGTCCATGTGAGTGGGCTACTACTTGAGTTAGAAAGCATTGAACACCTATCATTATCTTGGTCTTCTTAAGGTAGGCCCCCTCTCATATAACTTTTAATTTGAGAATGTTTTAAATTTAATTTAGTTTCATTCTTAATTATACATGTTAATATTGAAATGGATTTCTTGAATAAGTGTTCAATTAAGATAATTATTTTTTTTGATGAACAAGTCATGTTTTCTAATAAAACACCACCAGTGGAGGTGATCTTCCATTATTTTGAAAAGAAGTGAAATGAGTATATTTGGTTTGTTTTGGTTATTGAATTAGTGTTCCTTCTTACATTGATTTAAGTTAGTATTTTCCTCTTTTTTTAAAAACATGTGTTTAAAAAAATCACCCCTTTAATGACCATTATACTCCTAGGATGGAATTTCCCATATAGGTAAGGGTGGTGATGACCATGTCACCGCTAAGTGACCCCCTTTTAACTTATAAATAGATGTTCCATGTTTTTATGAATTGAAAGAGGTAAATGGAACTGAACATTGTAAACTTGTCACATGGGAGGTAATTCCTCACATAGTGAATTATGTAACAGTCACACCTCCTTTCTAATGTGTAATTTGATGGTATGAAATATTTAGAGTTTCCTAATCATGGCCTCCTAAGTGATTTAATTGATTTTTCTAATGGATTACCCATGTAGGTAATTTCCATATGGAATGTTGGGCATTATATGGGTTTTCTTGCCACTTTAAATCCAATAGACTTGTTTGGTAAATTAAATTGCATGATTTGGATGGAATATCTTGTCATGGTGTAAGGCCCTTCCTTGACTGTTTAAATTTAGAGGACCTTGTTATGAAAAAATGAATTTCTATGCTTACTTGAATTTAATGACATGACTTTAATTAAAGATTTATTCATTATGAGTTACTTGTGTATTATTAATAATCCTCTTACATTAACATTGATTTTGTTTATTTATTATTACCTAGTGATATTTCTTATATCCTCGGGTTACTTTTGTACTAAATTATCTGTGCCATTTTGATGGCCTAGTTGGTTTTACTTGATTGCTTGAATAGGTTGTGGCTCATGGTGCTAGTCTGATATCATGATTTATGTATATGATTTCCATATGAAATATTTATTTATGTTTTTCAAGAAATGTTAATTTTCTACTATGGTTTACTAGATATCAGCTGAGTGATAAAATAGGTTATGTATTAAGGACTCATGGATGAAATCTCATGCTTGGATGGTTATACCACGATGTATTGTAGAAGCGGTGTCTTAGGATTTTCCAGAAAATGGTTTCGATGGGATTTTTATATACTCATGAGTGATACCGGTTCACTATGGCACAATTGAGGATGGACCGATTGGTAAAGTTTTTATGCCAATCCTTAAGTGATACTCGAACCCTTAAGTGTGATACATGGGACAGACTCATGATAAACCATGCCTCAATTCATTAATGGTCTTTCATAATATTTTCATGGATGACCATCCTGGTATTGGATAAATTGAAGGATGTACAATACTGATACCTTTGGGACAAGCTCAGACTCCAACTTTGTATTTAATTGAATTACATTGGATGAATTCTTTGGTTAAATTACTTGTGAAATAATTGTTTCTTCTATTTTTACTAGAGTAGGCACTTGTGATTTTTCTCTCTTTCTTATCATACTTATGTGAAGACATTAGAATTAGACACCAAGCCTTAGAACACGCTTGATGGTGCACATTTTTGAGGTTCCTTTTTAATTTTAGCACTGTTACACAAATTATTCTTGCACATGCACCTTCTTCTAAATTCGAACTAAGGACAAAGTAAGTGTTATGGGAAGGGAATCTATTTAGGAACCCAGACCATGTTTCTTTTACTAACTTGTTCTCACCCAACAATTAATTTATATAGTTCCATTATTAATTTATAATTCATTGTTTGGATTGGAATAGACACTGATGGTTCTGACCTACTAATATTTATATCTCACACCCTTATCTGGCCACCATTGAACTAGGGTACCTGATTAGACCTTTATTGTTCACTAGACTATAGACTATGATTGATTGCTTATGTTGTGTGGTTTATACCTTGATGTTAGGAGTAAAGGACTAAGCTAGAGATCAGGATGCTCGTGGAGACCGCCCATGGGGATTCCTTGTCTTTTCGTTATTCTTGATCTGTATTTCAAGGATTTTTATATTCTTTCCATCTTTCAATTAAGTATCATCACCAATACCTGAATTCATCAATTTAATAATATGGAATTGGCCACTTTTGATAAATTATTAAATATTGCCTTTTATCGCTTTTTTCAATTATTTATTACTAATTCTTCTACTTTATGTTCCTTTTATGATTCCGGTATCAATTAATTGTAGTTAATCATTGTGCATACTATGATATATGAGGTAATAGTCTCCCCACAAACACACCCTAAGCACTCACTACTAGTTGAAATAATTTGGAATTCGGGGAGATGTGCTTAAGGTCATGTGACCCACTGGGAAGACAACCATCTTAGAGATGGTCTTGGTTGGGAAGTTATAGATTACATGAAGGAATAATGTTTGTTCATGAAAATCAATTTTCGTTCAAGATATCAACATATTTGAGTGACAGATGAGGATATTCAAACTGCATTTTGTCTCTATAATGGGAATTATGAGTTCATTTTGATATTTTTTGTGTAACTAATACTGCATCTGTGTTCATGGTGTTAATGAATGATGTGTTTTGAGAGGCCCTATAGAGGTTCTTGGTTTATTCATCAATAAAATCCATATGTTCTCCATGTATGAGGAGGATAATATAGGGTATCTGTGTCCCATTTTGGGAGTTCATCATCATGAGAAGTTATTCAGAATGTTTTTCAAAATGTGAGTATTATCCCCATGAAGTCTGTTTCATGGAGAATGTAGTTTCCTATCATGGGGTATCTATAAACCCTTTTCAAATAGAGGTTTTTGGGTATTGGGAATCCCCCAAGACAATGTAATAGGTGAAATGATTCCTTTGTATTATAAGATATTATATGTTTTCTGCAACTGATTTCTCTCAATGTTTGACTCATCTAATAGATTTGACCAAAAGGATCAAGAGTCCTTGTGGAGTTACCATTTTAAGGTTACTTTTGATCACCCAAAGGAGAAGTTATTCAGTACACTATTCCTCATTTTTCCGATAGATGGTGTCCATTTGGAGTTTTTCTATGATGCTTCTCTTCTTATTTTGGGAGGTGTTCTAATGAAGAAGAGATTAGTTGTTTCCTATGGGTCTCGATATTTACATGATCATGAGCGTAACTATTCCACCCTTTTACTTCAGTTTTTAGCAGTTGTGTTTATATTGATTTTGTAGTGATATTACCTCATTAGTGGGAGTTTTTATTTTTACTATCCATATGATCCTGAGGCATATCTTATAATACTATGATATAAATATCTATCATAATAGGTGGATGGAATTATTACATGATTATGAATTCAATATTTCATATATTCTAAGAAAGGGAAATGTTGTAGGTGATGCACCGAGTGCGAGGTTACATAGTCTTGTCTTGTTTCAATATGAAGATTCCTGGAGATTGACAGAATAACTCTCAACAAAACATCTAGATATGAGAGAGGTTGTATGTTCTAGATGAATGTTCGGTCATATTTGGTTACTTATATTTAGGAGACCCATATAGAAGATTGTGAGTTTTTTGTTTAGAGAGACCAAGATGTTTGTGGTGACACACATGATTATTGGTCTATGCATGGACAACACCATGGTCTATCTCTAGAAATATTTTTCATCATTTGATGTTATGTGAGATGGTTAACCTTGAGATTCATAGATCAGCTTTGGTGGTAAATCCTAAAATGAAAAATATTATCCAAGATTTTAGGGGTCAATTTCAATGGTATGGGTTGAAGATTGTAGTTGCAGAATCTACTTTTGGATGTTTGATCTTCCAAATGGTGGAAGATAAACACTGTGTTACTGGTTGTTTTCTCTAGTCATTATGTGTTCCTAAGTGGAAGTGGGGGGAAATTTAGAGGGACATAATAATTGGTTTACCTTGAGATCGGGGAGCAATGATTATCATTTATAACTAGTATCCTCATTTATAACCAGCAGGAGGTGGTGTGACTCCACACATTTCCAAGTATTATCATTTATAACTAGTATCCTCATTTTTCTATAGGGTTTGGATAAGTCTTCAATATTATTTTGTATCTCAGTTATGCCTTAACACTACTTTTTATATATATATGGACGGTCCAAAAGAGAGAACCATATAGAATATTGAAACATGTTTCACTCATATGTATGATATTTTAGAGGTTTGTGGTTAAGGATCCTACCCTAGGGCATGTTTTATTTTAATAGTATTTTCAATTAAAATTAGCTTGGATGAATTTTAATGTATATATTTCTGACCTTGTTGTTCTCCATTTTGAGTGGAACAAATTTTCATATAAGAACTAGTATATAATATTACAAATATTTTACATGTAATTCATGAGAGGATGAAGGAATTGTAGGATTGTCAGAAATCCAATTTCAACCATAGGAGGAGACCTATGGAGTTCAACATTAGAGATCATGTGTTTTTAAAGGTGACTAATCAGTGTGGGAAGTGATGGTTTGGTAATGGGAGTAATATTTCTCCTCAGATTACTAGTCCTTCCATGGTGTTGGATAAATTTTGAGATGTGGAATATCAGATAGATCGTACCCCAAATATGAGTAGAATACATGATGTTTTTTCATTTTTCATATCGCTTTCATTATATTTATGATGAATCTCACATCATTGATTATGGAGAGATTTATTTTGACAATTACATGACCTTAAAAGAGTGGCCAGTGGAGATATAGGACTGCCAGGAGAAGGTTATGAGTGGGAATGATATTCCCTTGGTTCATGTCTCTTGGTGGCATAATGAATTGGAGGAGAGTACATGGGAAAGTGAGTCATATATGAGCACTCAGTATCCCCAAGATTTTGTATTTTTAGCTCCTCTCATGTAGGTTTTTTCTCATGTGGATGTTGAAATTTATATTATAAGATTTGTTTCCCACTTATTTCCTACTATAATCCTTACTCTATTTTGAGATCTCTATAATAAGTGTGTAGGATCTATTTGTTACTATTTCATGGTTTTATGCTTTTTTTCTCTGGTGAGGTTATTTTCCTCCTATTATGGCGAGATCCTTGAGGTGTATCTGACGTGGTGGTTGTTTAGATGAACCTATTTTGTTTTCCCCCTAGTTTTGGATTTGGATTCTCATGTGATAGAATAGTTTGATAGGTATCTAATATAATTGTCCAGATCAATCTATATCAACCCTATACATGTTTATGAAGCTCATGGTGTATGGAGGAAGGCTGAATAGGTTTGGAGGTGTTAATATACAAAACTATATTATTAATGATGATTTATGATGATTAAAGGATTAATGTTTTTCATGATTCATCCACGGTTAGTAGAATCAATTATGTGGAACCATTAGTGATGTGGAAAAATCAACTATGTGAGTGATCGACGAAATAAATGGCCAAAATGGATGGATCAGTTATGTGAGTTGGCTATTTAGACAGATCATCTACATGGCTAGATTAATTACATGAGTAGTCAAATAAATCATCTCTATGTATGGATATGATATGTGGATTAGGTATATGTTAGGACTACATAAAGAATTTTTCTATATGGGATAATTTTTATACAAGCAGATTTTTTTTCAAATGGGTAATTCAGCTATATAGAGAGATTGGCTATGTGGGTGATCGACTATGTGAAAATGTCTACATGGGGATTTTGGCTACATGGATTTTTTAACAATGTGAAATCATCTACAAGGATATTAATACATGTTTCATGGAAATTAACAAATAGACCTTTCGATGGTGCAAATCAAGGGTACACCACCCTGAAATATTTTGAAGATTGGTATGATATTTCTAATATATTCTATTATCCCTGATAAAAATGACAAAAAATTCTTATCTGTACAAAACCTTACTCATTCTATATGGTATCTAAGAAGTAATTATATATTAAAAAAATATCTTACATATGGGTTTTGAATCATTATGTTTCATTTCTATTCTTATGTATGGTTTTCCCCTTTTTAAATTTTTCTAAAAATCATCTTAGCAAGAAAAATGTAATTATTATGTATCAAAACCTTATTCTTCTATTATCAAATATGTATGGTTTTTTAATTTATAATTATCATAACATGTTTAAGAATATTATATATACCTTTTGAAACACCTTATAGGGAATCCAAAAAATTAGATGTATTATTATTCGGATATTATATATCACTTATAGAGAAAGTAATATAATTAAATGAAATTTCACTATTTATTTATGTTAGATTACTATTTTATTAATAAATTTTTAGGCATGTAAAATTATAAAAAAATGATTTGAGTCATTTTACTGGATAATTATTAAGAAATTAAAATTTGAATAAAATATCTATTAAATAGAAACACAATAATCAATTAAATTTTCATACATTAAGATGATAAACAAATAAATTATTTAATATTATAAATGATTATTCTTTCTAAAGTAACTATTTAATGAATTGATAATTTAAATAAACCATTTATAATGATTATTGTGATAATATATGATATTATAATATATTAAATAATATATTAATATTCATTAAAATATTAATTGGTAAGGAATAATATCAAGAATGCTTAATGTTCAAAAATGATATATTTAATAAAACCAGTTTTCTTATATTTTGTAATCTCCTTTAAAAACCTATATTAGAAAATTTTATAATTTCAATTAGTTATAAGTAATATAATTTTTAAAATTAGGAATTAAAAATTATCTTAATATTAATTATGGATTTTTTAAATAATTCAGCTCTAGTGAATAATGAAAAATATAATTTTTACAAAAACCATGACATTTATGACTCTATGAAGAAGAAGGCATAACTTAAAAACATATAAAACGTGTTTGGAGATAAAATATTTGAATATGGGTTAAAATATTGAAATTTATAAGTAATATTATAAAATTATAAAACCTACGATTATAATTTTATAATTTGAAGTAATAATTTCAAATTAGAGAAACAATTTTGGTCTTAAATTTTAAATAAATTTTATTTGAGTAAAATTTTTATTTTTAATTATATTCAAGACTAAAGAAATATATATTATTCCTTAATAAACAAAATTATATCATTAAAATAAAATACATTCCTAATTTTTCCCTACACAAAAAAGTTATACTTAAAAATAAAATTTTTCTTGAAACAAGGTTTAATGGGTCACTTATCCTTATTTTAAAATTTATTTTTCAAAAAGATATATAATTTATTCCTAAAAATGGATTAAATAACTAGAATAATTATGACTAAATTATTTAATAATGTTCATTTTGTTTTGAATCATAAAAATTGAATTACTTAGGAAAAACTAGTCATTTTGGTAAAAATAAAAAATGTAAAATGGTATTACTAAATGGGTAAAAGGCATATCATTATAAAAATTATTTTATAATTTCTTTTGGTGGTTTATATTGACCAAAAATTATCATCAATCCATTCTTGACAACATTGGATTATTTTAGACTGGTGAAACTTATTTTCTCATTATATAAAGATAACAGATTTACAAGAATGTCATTATCACCACTTATAAAATGGATGTGGTAGTGGAATAATGATAATCACTTTCAAAAATGATGGATGAGTTTCAACTTGATCTTCAATTTTTCATGATGAGCGAGCATATGAATTCATACCATTATGGACATATCTAGGGGATATTCATTAGTTAATCACTAGCTATTTATGAACCATTATGAAGGATTTGAGAACATTTTCATTATATGGATGGAGAACATAATAGGATATATATATTAAATAGCCTATATTTAAACTTAAAAATTTGTATTTTATTGTGGATATCTTACTTAACATTTATTCACTTTAACTTAATAGTATTAAATTTTTATAAAGTTATCGAATTAAGTATTCATACGTTTAGCATCCATATTGAAATGTTGGATGGATTGTCGAGATTCCAAGTTTACAAAGGATATGATGGAAAATTCAATGGTGTTCCTAAATAGATAACTAATGGGAAATATGGTCATTATCCAAGATTTTTAGTTAATATAAGTGCTAAATAGGATGATAGGTACTGAAAATTACCATGGTAATGGATATATTATATATTTAATACCACAAAAGGGGGTTCTAAATATAATATAGAATGAGGAATACTAATCACACATCTACAAAATATTAGTTCTATATTTTCAAATTGTTTAACCAAATCTTCTATAACTAGAATAATTAATAAGAACATAAAATAACTAACTAAATGACTAGATTTATAATTATTGATAAAAATTTCTAGTTTCATGATAATTATATCCTTAGTATATAACTCATATCTAATAGGTTTTTATTGGAATTTTGTCTATACAAAACCGTATTATCCTTCATTTCTCCAAATTTGATGTGATATCAAACATGGACTAAATATCTTAACATGGACTCCATGATAATTTTCAAGATATGAAAATAAAATATATAAAACAACCCATGAACACATATTAATTTAAATATAATTATAATCTACCAATGAAAAAATTCTTCCATTATAATGGGGTATTTAGAAAATTGGGTAGGAGAGAAAATCAACACTTTTTATATTCCTAGTATGAGGGATAATGTGGGTTAAATAGTCAAACCAAAGACAGTGATGATGAAACCACACTGGAAATTAAATAATGAGTCTTGGTAAACCTTAACATTTTAAGAAAGTATTAATTAAAATTGATAGGATGCAATTTTTTTTGCAAGGATAACATTACAACCCCATATTTCATCATGTTTTTCATTAAATAAATAATATGTTAATATATTTTGTACCTGAAAAATCAAACAAAAATTATTTAATATATTTTAGATGGAAATTGTTAAGAAATTATAAGATTATAAATCCTATATTGAATAAAAAAATAAATCAATGAAAATGATTTAGGTTTGAAGATAAATAATTAATATGATTTGATATTAAAAATAATTATTCATTCCCAAATACATTTTTATGTATTATGAAATTAAAAAATAAAACATTTAAAAGATTACTGTAATAATACATGATATTAAAATATGTGAAAAAATATATTATCATTTTTTAAATTAGAAATAGATTTTGAATAAAATTAAGAACACATAATGTTCATAAAGTATATTTTTGAATAAAAGAAAACTTTCATATTTTTTTTTAAAATTATTAACAAAATTTAATAATGTTAGAGTATTAATTATATAAAATGAATATAATTTTAAATTTTAAGGTGAAATAATTAGTTATTTTCGAATTGTGGTTATTTTTATGAAATAAATATTTTTAGTGAATAGTGATTATATAGTTTTTAACAAAACAAAATCCTTTATGAGTCTATAAATAATTAAGTATGACAAAGAACATATATAATATTTTTCAAGATCAAATATGTATATATGTTATAAAATTATACATTTCTAAATACCGTTATAAATCACTATACCCTTTGTTTATCATTTTATGAACTTAAGTAAATATAAAAATTATTTTTTCAAATTTAAATTAATTAAATTTAATTTTGGAAAGATTTTGTTTTGTATCAATTTTAAATACACATAAGATTTATTTTTTCATAAAAAAAAAATTTATATATTGAAAATATAATACCATGAAAATTCTGGAATGTATATAAATTTTATGTATAAAAATAAAAAAAATAAAAAATTTGTTTTACATATTACGTAGAGTAATATCATAATTTATTTTTTATATTTGTAAAAAAAATTACCATATCAAATTGAATTAGTATTTTTAATTTTTAGGTCAATGTAAGGATCCAACCTTAATATTACATATTCTAGTGAATTTAAACTAGAATTAACTTTCTTATATACCCAATATTCTATTAGGTTTAGTGCTTTAAAGAGTAAGGTCATACCTCTTAAATAAAAAACCCATATATATTAAAATATTATGCATAAAATAAGTATCCATACATAGAATAATTTTTTAAAATAAAACATGATTAATTTTCATGAAAAATTTCCATGACTTTCAAATTCACTTCTTTGTTTCCCTTACCTATCCATATAATTGATGATTTTTTTTAAAAATGTGTTTAGAACAAAAATATCAGCGAGTGACATTACAAGAAGAAATATATTATTATAAAGGAAAAAATAAGAAAACTCATTAAAAATATTTTCATAGAAACATTCCACTTTATTTGAGAACATTATTGTTTTTATATTAAAAATATCATTATACTACATTTTGAAATCAAATTATTTCCATTTAGACTCATTGGAAATAATAGAAAATTCATGTTGGTGCCTTGGGGAAATATACTTTTTAAAGCATTAAAAAAAGCTTAAAGATAGAATAACCATATTTAATGATTTAAATATAATTATCCAAACAAAATAATCATTATCTACTGCATTGGAGGGCAATCCCAGGGCACCAATCGTACAAGCTATAATGGGATTAGTCGTCACTATTTGTGTGCACCCTTATATAAGATATATAATGTAATCCTATGAGATATAATGTTGCTTAAACCAACATAATCAATTTCAATGAACTTTATTTTGAATAAAAACATTGAAAATCTATTTTACAATTATGTGAAACCCAATTTTGGAAATCAAAATACCCATTTTTCTTAAAAAAGATTTTTAATACAAAAATACCATGAAAAATGGAATGAGGGGTTTTTTTAGGAAAACATTTAATATTATTGAGGAATATAATGTCAAAATAGTATTTATGGTGGTTTGAAAAATAATTTTCACTATATAATTTAAAATATAATATTATATTTTTATTATTTATAATGTTAAAACATTCCTTAAAAATATTCCTTTTTAAATCCTTTGAAATAAATTCAAAATTGACACAAAATTTACTTTATAAACATTCTATATCCATGTAAAAAAATCCAAAAAATAATGTTAAAAATATGGATATGAAATAAAGTGATAGTTTTAATGGATACATAAAAATATTATTTTTAAACTAAAATCTACTATCTCGACTTCGACTCATTACGTATTTTCTTTACCTTCCTCTTCTATAGAAATCCTCCTTTTGTTAACACCCAAAGACCACTATGGGTTTTATTATGCCGTAAAAAAGAAATATAAAATAAGGTTAGGTATGTTAGTATGGGATTTGTGGAGATATTAGTTAAACCAAATGGGTTTTTAAGTGTTATGTAATGTGATGAATATGTATCTTTTATAACAAAGTGGATAGGAACTCTGAGAATTTCTCAAAATATTAAATTAATATAAATTAATTTCTAATTTTAAAATGAACCAAACTGAATAATTTCAAATATATGATAATTATGTTTCTATTTAATCGCATAAAACATAAATTTTACATGTTTTGATTAAATTTTTATCCATATGTTTTTTAACCCATTTCACACTTACCATGATAATAATGATATTTTACACATTAGGGGTCAATAAAATAACTAAAAATTGATAAAATCCCATAGATAGACCATTATTGATATTAACAACCATATCTTATTCACTTGGAAAAATATATTATTTTTAGGAATTTTATATCATTTAGTAAAATATTATTTGTTATAATATATCATTAATGCATATTTTAAGAACTATATGTCACATTGATTTTAATAACTTCAAGATAACAAGTAAATTTAATATAAAATATTTTATACTTCCATAACATGTCATTTTCATCTAAAAATTTCAAGATCACATTATAATCTAAAAGTATATTAATTTTAATATTTTCATTATCATTTATTTTATTCTTCCAAAAATTGAAAAATTGTTGTTTTAGCAATTTTTAAATATTAAATTTAATTTTTCATCACTAAAAATTAAAAATTAATTACCATGATGAATATAAAACATTCACCTTTAAAATGATAATTATAATGGAAAATATCATTGGTTTATTTATATCATAAAAAATTGTACTTATTAAAAAAATAGTGTGACATTTTTTTCTTTTCTTGAAATAAAATATTATAAATTTTATAATATCATAAAAATAAAAAACCACATAACAGATTAATTTATGATTATAGATAAAATTTAATCATCAATTAAAATTATATTTATTTTCATGGTCATTTTATAATCCTTATCATTTTACATGTATTATTAATAACTCAATTTCTCATTTACCATGGTAAAACATTACAAAGGTTACTATTAAATTTGACTAAAAATATAAGGCTCCTATTTAATAAATATATATCCAATGATTCCAAATATATAATATATTATTAAAAATTAAAAATATGTAAGTGGAATAATTTAATTTAAAAGTAAAACATCAAAATTTAATGGAAAATAGTTTTCAAAAAAATGATCTTTTCTATGTCAAAATATATTAATATTAATATAAGTATAAATTCATTTTATAAAAACATAATTATAAAATTTTAAATTTTATGGTACTAATTACAATTTAAAACTCATCAAAAATATATTTTTACATTATAAATACATGAAATTAAATATAATTTGTAAAAATAAAAACAGAATTCTTCATTATTCACTAAATAATCGATTTTTAAAAAAAATTATAAAAACTAATAATAAGTAAAATTCTTAAATTATCAATTCAAAAATGAATTTTATTTTCAGGAATTAAAATTATATAATTATAAAATTAAATAAAACAATATAAATTGAGTTTAGTAAAAGAATGTCCTTTTTAATTTAAAAATTACTTAACATTGTTTTAATAAATATAACACTCTAATTTCTAAATAATTAATATTCTTAATACATAATAATTATTTATCATAATATTATATGGGTTGATACATTCTTCCCCATTTTAAAAATTATGTCCTAAAAATTTTATTTACTTATTAAATAGTTGGGAAAAGATTTACCTCATTTGATTTTCAAACTCCTATGTTGCTTCATCAACCATAAGGTTTTTACAAAAAATAGTAACATTGTGAATTTCATTTTTCCACAATAATTTCTCTCTATGCAAATGAATATGAAAAATATTTTCCTAAAACAAATTCTCTTCAAACTGATCTTTTTTAAGGATTAAAACATTAGATAAATCTAGCAGCTATGTTTTAACATAAAAACATGAAAAACAATTATGTGCATGCGATAGACTTGGAAGAAAAGCCACTCGGTTGTAAAATAATCCAACATTCACTAGGTTTTTATATTGTATATTGATCCATTTACTTATTATCTTATTTTTATCAAAACACATAGCACTTTACATGGTGAAACTTTTAGAAAAACATGATCACCTACCTAGAAAGAAAGATGTTTCCTCTGATTGTCTACATAACGTTTCTTCGAGTTCAGAGTTTTACTCATATATTGTTGAGTTACATTAACCATATATACCATTTACTCGTCCAAATATTGTTCTATTAGCTTCATTTCTCTTAATTCATCTCAAAATATAGTATTATGATATCACGTTATATATATATCCACAAATGTACCATCTGTATATTATATATAAATCTGTTATTATAAGAAAACACAACTAAAAGTATATGTTGATCCCAATATCCCTATAAATCCACTAAAAAGGAATGAATCATTTACTCAAAATTCTCAATTATTCTGTTTGACTTTCCATCATATTAATGATGAAATGTTTTTCTGATCATTAATTTGGTACCCATTGATATTTGAAGTCCAGTAAAAAATATGAATTGAACCTGGATTCATAGTTAGATATGATTGAATGATAAACTCCATATAACCTGATGATTATCTTTAGATAAAATTCATAACATTAATTCATAAACATATTATCTTGAATGGGCAGGAAATAAACATATTTAGTAAATAGATCAAGAAGAAACCAAATTTCAATATTACCATGAGGTGTTTTGGGAAGTCCCACCTCAATATCTATGGATATATTTTCCTATTTATACACTAGCAATTAAAAATGTTGATGACTCCCCTTTATAAATTTTCATTTTACATAAACTATTTAATATTTCAACATTTCATGGTAAATAAAAAAATATCTCTTATCATTTTATCCAACCAGTAATATTGCTGATGGCCTCTGTATATCTTTGTACTATTTGGATGAACAAAAAAAAGATGAAATATGATCTTCAATAAAAAAATATTTCTTTAACTAAGAATCACATAGGACACATAATTTATTTCTAAATCTCAAAGCACCTTATTTCACAATAATAAATTCATGGAACTTACCCTTCTTAACCGATTCATACTTTTATATGACCCATAAGCATCCTCCAGAAAATTTTTAATTCTATCATTCAAATTTGACTGCATTAAAACCTAATACAAAAATAGAGGATATTTTGGAACCCATATATTCTAGGCCAAATTTAATTGAATCAATAACCAAGGGGTTATTTTCTAAATGTAACAAAGTTAATGTAGCAATATTTTTCCAACAAAAATCATTGGTTACTTTATTTTCTTTTCCAATATGATAAATAATCATGTTGTCATAATCCTCGATCGGTTATATCCATCGTATCTTTCTCACGTTTAACTTTTTATCAGTGACTATATACTTAAAATTTTTGTGATACACACAAACACACACACACATATATATATTTAAAAATTGGATCTATATAATTGACTCATCGATTTATTTTAAACAAAATATTGCATTTAATTCTCGATCATATTTAGGATAACAAAAATCATGAAGTCTCTATTGACATGTAGAATAATAAATGAACAAATAATTTTTCTTTAAGAAAAAATCAAGAACCATAAATATAGAATAACTATATATGAAAAAAATAAACATTTCTAGAGTGAAAATCCAAAATTGGAGCATTCACAAAAGTTCTTTTAATTTATGAAACCAATCAGCACATTGTTTTATTCAAATGAATTTTTCTCTATTTCAAGTTAAATTATTTTGGAGGATCAATATTGGAGAATATTTTTCAAAAATAAAATGGTAGTAACATGAATAATTAAGAAATCTATGAATCTATGTGACATTTTCATTCCTTGTACACTCTTCAAAAAACATTGTTTTAGTATGATGAACTTTTTTGAATCCTTGAGAATCAATATTACTATAAAAAAAATTCAGATGAAAGATTCAATCTAACTAAATTTTCAATATAGTTTATTTTCATTTATGGTTTGGTATACAATCCTTATGTGTCTCTCATTATCCTCATGAAGTTTAGAGTACAAAAATATTGTATGAGTAAAAAAACCCAAACCTATCCAAATATTCATAGAAGACTCTATTCATAAGATCCATAAATACAACTAATGAATTAAAACCCCAATGGGAATAACATCTAACACATAGTGCCCAAATCTAGTTTGAAATACAAACTTCAAAAAATCTCACTCCTTCATCTTCAACTTAGGATACACAGTCCAATGATCAATATGGAAAAAATATTATTCTCCCTGAATCTTATCAAACAAATAATCGATATGATAAAAAGGATATTTGTTCTTAAAATTGATGTTATTAAATAATCTATAATTAATGAGATGACTAATGGAACCATTTTTATTTTAATCAAACAAAATATAGAAATAATATGGTTAGGTACTTGGATTAATGAAAACATTACATTGAATCTCTTATAGTTTCTTTTTTATTTCAAAAGTTCTATGTGAACCATTCGACTTGGGGGTTCTGATATTGGTTTAGCATTAGGAACTATGTCAATATAAAACTAAATCTTATTATCAGGAATAAAAATTACTATGTAATCAGAATAAATATCCATATATTCCTTCAGTATTGGGAGATGAATCAGATATGTAGTCTCTTTCTTTTCAAAAACACGTGCTATGTAAATTTTAGTACCATTTCTAATCAATTTCATGTCCTCTTGGAAGTTTATTAATGTTATAAAATCAATGCAAAACATTATTTGGTGTAAAATATATCTTATATTGATAAACTAAAATACAATTCATGCCAAAAATAATATCAAACTCTACCATATTATGTCTAACAATATTTTACACATGGACAATTCCATTGATATCAATTAAAAAATTTCAAGAAATCTTTGTTGCATTAATATTTCAAAAAGGATTTTTCCTAAAAAAAATTAATACATTCATGATATGATATTCATATTATAATTAAAAATTTCTTATAAATTAATAAATACAAATATCCAATTAGAAATAGTATTTTCATAATTCTAATAAATAAGTAAAATAGTTTTCACTGCTTCATTAGATAGATCTACACCAACTATTGTATTAGAAATTATTTTTCCACACCATTCTACATTAAATATTTAAACTTTAAATTTTTGGTAACTATCCTAATTGACCTATTTGTATAATTAAATAAATCATTTTAATAAAAAAATTCACTGATGGATGACTATTAGTTAATCTATTCATTGATTGATTAAGACTCATTTCATTGCTATTATAATCCCTATGAAAAAAATTGCCACACTAGTAACACTTTGCAAAATTTACAAGGAATTTAATAGGATTAATTTTAGAACATTTATCCAATGTTGATAACATGATTTTACTACCTCTGGATTTCATTGATGAATAATTCCCCATTTACTTCCATGTAGCCCTTTTTTCTACTTGTTGGCATGGAATACATATTCCTCAACAAACTTCATTTCTCCCTTTACAGCACATCGAATAAGTTTCTCATTAATCTTTAATTAGTGATAAGCTAATGAACTTCTATATATTGGTTTCAACTATAAGTAAAACTTATTTATCATTATATCATGATACTAGATAAAATGTGGTAAAGAACAAGAAAATTTTATAAATTGTTTTTCATACGTAGCTATAGAGTCGTTATCCTTCTACTATGATTCTATGA
This sequence comes from Viscum album, assembly GCA_963277665.1. NCBI lineage: Eukaryota > Viridiplantae > Streptophyta > Magnoliopsida > Santalales > Viscaceae > Viscum > Viscum album. The sequence goes on from OY728156.1 coordinate 541,356,050, forward strand.
ATTTATTCTTCTTACGGAGTTGAAAAAACATATGGAAGTATTTTATAGTTTATATATTTCTAAATGTTTTAAATTACTTTGAATCATCCTCAAATATCTATTTTTTTCTTAATTTAAGTCCACCATTGACCAGACTCAAATTCAAAATGATAAATTTTAAGGGTTAAATTTTGTTGTTCCAAAAAACATGTGAATTAAAATATCATTTCAAGGGGATTGATCCATCCTTCAACTACAACATGGTCAGAAGATAAACTGAGTTATAGATGAGTTGCCTTATAAAGTTCCCCATGATCATCTTGATCCTCTATATGAGATTGTATTTCTATCTATCCTGGATTCCGTTACCAATCAAAACTTGTGTAAATTGATCCATCACAAAAAAAAACTACCCAATTATAATTCAAACCTTACTGATTTCATGATTTAGATTGTTATCATTCTCTTGGAACCTTGAAACTTTATCCTCCCTATTTACACTATAAGAAACTATTCTAAGCAATCATAATTCAGTAAAAGAAACATTGTAATCATGAAATTCTATATCATTTCATTGTAAAAATTAGTTACCATATTATAAAGTTATTCAATTATCATTATCCTAACCCCTAACTTTATCAAACCCATTATCTCTTACCAAATATAAGGGACATTCCTTAAATAATACATATTCTAGTGACTTTAAACTATAATATACATTCTTCAAATCCCAAATATATTTTAAGTTTAGATATTGTGTTAGATCTAAAATCTTACATTAAAAACCTATATATATATATATATAGTATACTTGTAATTATAGTTCATTTTTCCACAAAATAAAACCTATAAAATAAAAAATGATTTCCTTTAATGAAAAATCATTAAAACATTCAACATGAATTCTTATTTTCACATTACCATAATAAAAACATATTAAAAAACGTTATAATGAATCTGATGAGCATATAAATCCTAGTAAATTAAATAAGAATAAGAAATATATTAGTATATTGAATAAAATAAAACCATTAAATTTATTTATAAAATCACAACCTTTATAAAAAATGTTCTCTATTTTTTATATTAAAATGATCATTATCATAAATTTTAAAATCAATCAATTTTCCTTGAAAATCATTAGGAAGAATAAAAAATTATTTTTGGTTAATTGGGTCATCATAATCTAAAAATCCTCACAAAACTCGTAGAATTAGAATAAATATATGTCCAAATTCCAATATAATTATCAATAGAAAATAATTATTACCCAATGAATCTATGTTCTATTTGGGTATACCCCTTAGAGTATATGTTATATCAGGTTCACCCATGAGATATAGTGGGTATCAAACATTCAAAAAAATGTACGATGAACATATCTGAATAAAACCCCTAAAAAACTTATATAATCCCATATTCCAAATAATTTCAGAAAAAAAATACACCTATATTCTTAAAAACCATTTCGAATTCCAAAATGAAAAAAGGAAAAGAGGGTTTTTTATTTGATGAAAACATAAAATCATATAGGGGAATAAAAACATTAAATAATAGTTATGGTGGAGTGAAAAGTCATTGTCATTTTATACATTAAAAAAGAAAATTCATTTTTTTTAATTTTTTCTAATAATGTGAAAACATTATTCAAAAAATTCATTTTGAAATCCTTTGAAAGAAAGTCAACAGAGACATGAAATATATATTATAAATCATTGATTTCCATATAAAAACATTGATAACATAACTTTACAGATATCCATATAGAATGAAAATTGAGTTTTAAGGGAAACATTGAAAGATGATTTTTAAAATAAAATCTATGGGCTTGAGTCTGACTCCTCACCTATATTTTTTATATTCCTCTTATTTGGACAAACTCCTTTTCTTAACACCTAATGACCAAAAATCATGGGTTTTTTTCTATAAATAAGGCCTAAAGAATTTATGAAGGTATTTTATTAGCATATTTTGGTAGATCATGGCTTGACCAAATTGGTTTTGAATTTTTATTTAAAGGGATAAATATATAACTATTTTAACGAAAGGGGAGGGTCACACCTAGAATTTATAAAAACAATAAATTAATAGAGATTAATTTGCAATTAAAAATGGATAAAAATGTTTTATTTCGAATATAGTATGATTATGGTTGTAATTAATCTCATCTAATAAAAATTATAAAGGTTCTGATATTATTTTTACCCTTATATTTATATTTCAACCCATTATTAACGTTTTTCACATTTTTCATGAGAACAAGGATTTTTTAGTTTTGAGGGTAAAAATATTTAATATAAATGGAAAAAAGAAACATAAATAGAAACTGGTCAATATTTTCAAACATATCCTAGTCACGTGGCTGAATCTCAAATTTTTAGTAATTTTGTATCATTTAATTAAACAATATTTATTATAATATATCATTAATGTCAATTTATTGAAATATTCATTAAATTTATTTAAATAGAATTAATACAACAAGTATAAATTGAAAAAAAATATTTTAATACATCCAAAAAATTTCATGTGAGTCTATACAATTAAGGTATAACATTAATTTCATTATATATTTTAAATATAATTTATTTGATTTTTCCATTCATTGAATAATTATTGCAACATCATTGTGTAGATATTTAAAATAATTATTTCTTCACTAACAATTTAAAATAAATTACAATCATAAATATAAAAAATGTATATATCAATATAATATTTATAATTAAACATATCCCTGGTTAATCTTATATAATAAATATTATATTTATTTAATATAAGAGTAGTGTTTTTTATATTTCTTTATATATAATATTTTTACTGTTACAATCATTTCCTATTAGACAAAAGACCATATAACCAAATATTATATGAGTATGAAAAAATTTATTCATCCAATAAAATTAATGAAATTTTTAGGTTTAATTAATACTCATTTCCATTTAATTTTTAACTTTAATTAAGAGATTTATCATTTACCATGGTAAAACAATTACCAAGTCTTGTATTCATATTGACCAAAAATTAAAAGAGAAATATTTAACAAATTTTCATCCATATATTTTGAATATCGAATATATTTTTTAATTTCAAGACACGAATATGGAATGATTTAATATAAAATTAAACTTGAAAATGAAAGGGAAATTTTCTTTGAGAAATATTCCATTTTAAATTAAATATTTTTATACTAAATTAAAGTATAAAATTAATTTTAAAACACCATAATTGAATTAAAAAAAATAAAAAGAACAAATTAAATTTTAAAACTCATAGAAAATATTTTTTTAATTTGTAAATACATGATAATAAATACAATTTACAATATCAAAATTATAATTTTTCACTATTCATTAAAAAAAAGTTTTTATAAAATTCTAGAATATTAATCATAATATAATTTTTTCATTATGAATTAAATAATTAAATTAATTGTTTTTTCAAAATTAAATTCTATAATTTTAATATTAAGTAAAACCTTGTAAGAAATTCATTTAATAAAACTATTACATTTTTATTAGAAAATTAGTTAACATTTTTTAATTAATATAACTCTATAATATCAAAATAATGAAAATTTATAAGACATAAAAATTATTTATTCTAACATAACCTGGGTTGTTATATTCTATGTTATTTAATATGGTCAATTTTATTTTTTTTCATAAAAAAAATTACTTAAGAAACAACTAGTTTTCATGTTAAAATACAAAATTAAAAAATTGGATAACCAAATCGATAAATGACCTAATATATAAAAAAAATTAAATGGGTTTTTTACTTTTGGATTAACCAAAACATATCTCCAAAGAATTATTTTACATTTTGGATTCTTCTTGACATGTGACACTTGTTATCTCATTATATTAAAATAAAATATTAACAATAATATCATTCCCCCGTTATAGAAGGGGAGAATCAGCACTCCTTCATCTCTACTATAAATTTATGTTACCACCATATATTATTCCCTTTTTTCCTTAACATATCACTATTTTCAACTTACTTATTATTTTGGACATAGAAATTTATCCATAGAACGTCATTTGAACAAAAAAATTTAAATGAAATCTCTAGTTTTCAATGCATGTTATAAATTTTCCCTAAATTTGTTTCTTTTATATCAATCCCATTATAATATATTTTTACCAATTTATATACTAGAAATTAATTTATATTTTTGGAATTACCATAAACCACCTTGGTTATTTTCCTTTAATAAAAGTGAAGACATCAATATTGTGTTTCTACTATTACTACATGCATTACGTAACATTTTTAATTTATCATATCGTTTCCATATTATTTATTAATTTATATTCTAATTATATCAATCAATTTAAAATATATGAATAATATATTAATAATTCAGTAAAAATATTTTTACATAATAAACCACATTTATAACTAGACTCATCCATTCATTATGGTATAATCATGATTAGTTCAGTCTAACCACCTTACTGAACTGTGAAATAAATTAATATAATGGATTACTATGGGAACATAATTACTAATAATATATGATATAGATAAATTTATAATAATTATATTTGTTTTTCTGATTGGAAAAATTATCATTAATATCATTAATCATGTTACCAATGTTCATTTGTTAAAAACCCTTGAAACATGCTCATCATTGATTTCATCATTCTTTATCATACCAAAAACTCCCATGGAATGAAATTACAACATTATTAAAAATTATAAAACATAAATTATAGTAATTTTTATGATTTTGGAATGATGTATTTGGGATAATAATTACGAATGACATAGCTATTATGAAACTAGTTCCAAATGATTAAGATTACTCAAGCCTGATAATTAAAATAGTATTAATTAACTAATATACATATAGAGAATAATTATTAATGAATTTATAAAATTTTTTTCAATGAATAAATTTATTAAATGGGTAATTAATATAGTTATTTTTATTTTATAAGAGATTTCTGTTCTTTAATATAAGTTATAAATTAATGTAAGGTGTTCTTTATCCGAAATTTAATTTCTTGATACATAATTATTATTATAAACCATGATATATTTAATATATTGTGATTAATACATAATAAATTAATTTTACCATATTCATTTAAGTAGTCATATTTTGGTTTCTATATCATGTTCCTTCATCAAATTTATTTCTATTCAAAAGATACCAAATTTGTAGGGGTTGTATGTCTCTATGTTTAACTTCATGACACATGTTTGATATTATTCACCACTATTTATTTCATATGGGGTACTCATTAAAATATTTACATTAATTAATATTAATATAATTAATTTTTTGATATTTTAATATCCATTTAATGATAAACCACTTATGTTTTTTAAATATTACGTTATCTTTTCCACAATGGGTTTTTCTTTTATCTCAATTTTAAATCGATATTATTTTTAAATGGTAGTCCATCCTGAAACTTTTTATACAATTTCGTTCTAAAACCACCATCAATTTATTAAGTATTATTATTCTTATGGGTTTACATCTATTCTCACAGTTTTCCCCATTTTCTAGTTCTTTACACCTTGAATGGTAAACCAACACAACCTCTTCTTTTAGACAAAGTTTATTTCCCTTTTATATCCTAATTCATTGAATAATTTTCTATATTATCTTATATATTCCTCAATTATTAACAATGCTCATTTTATAATATTTTAAAAATATATAAAAACGTTTTTATATATTATTTAATTCTTTTTGGCCCATATTTGACAACTATGAGAGGGGTGACGTTTAAATGATTTGTGGGAATAAATAATTCTATAATGTAGTCTTTTTAATGAAATTTCATTTTTAAGTTTTCATGTTTTAAAATGAGATTCTTTATTATAATTATTTTATAACAATATCTATATTATAATAATTCAAAAGATCATGGATAATTATTATATTTAAAATAATTTTCAAAATTCTCTAAAATAGTGATTTTCCCTTAAGTCAACAACATTTGATAGATTTTATCCTTGATCAAAGAAAATTTTAAAATGATACCATCTATATTATTTCTCGGGATCTATTATATAATTGTTTCCTCAATTTATGTAACTATAAATCATTATATTTTCCTTTCTAATCGACCAAAATGAATAAATATGAGTTTTCATTGAATTTATTTACTTAGCGAGCACATTATTTTCTTCGTTTTATTAAAGTTTGTCAACTAGATTACATATGAAAATTTGTTTAGTAAACTAATAAATTAGTCATATACCATTAGTATATATGGTTTTAGTATTGATGATTACTTTATAGAATGATATTCCATTTATTAATCATGGAAATACTTACAATTTGAATATTTTTTTATTTCAATGCAGATGTTTTGTGATTAAAAGTACATTTTGGTTATATATTTCACGATTTATTCAATCCCTCATACTATGTATGCATCAAACAAAATTAGTGAATGGTGTGGCCAACAATATTCTCTTGATGTATCAGTAGATAATGTTAGACAAAATAGACTTCGTATTTGGTGTATGAACACTCGTTTATTTAGATGTATTAGCTACAGTTTTAAAAGAAACAAATATCATGGAAAAGGGAATTGATGATATGTTATATCAAGGAACAAAGCCTTAAAATGTTTGATATTATACATTTTATAACATTATAACCAGTTATTGATATCAATGTGATTATTTATATTATTATTTAATCCATGGATATATTTTAAGATCAAGTGATCTATTATATAGAATTATTTAATTACTATTTACTTCATGCTATATTATTCACTTCTTTTTTAAGGAAACACCCTAAAAAATACATAAATCAAAACTTTAAAAAATAATTCACTTTTAATCATTTTTGGGATCTTTTCAAGTTTATAGGTTTAGTGATATAATTAATAAATATTATATAATAAACCAAAACATTACAACTTGGATACTTCCTATTAGTATCTATTTTTTACACAACATCATTTTTCTAAAATAAGACATGTTTTCTTTCATGTCATATTTCTATGTTTTACAACATTAGTTATTCATTACTCTTACTCATCCTAAAAACCTATGAAAAAATTTATACTCATGGGATGACCACATAATTATTAGTAAGGGACATAAAAAATAAGATTGATTCCACTTTTTTATTTTTAAACCCATGATTCATAGAACATATTTTTCCTTTGACATGATAAAAGTTGACTTCTGATATTTATTTCATAAAATATAAATCATTATTACTGAAAAAATGTTTTTTATAAAAAAATATTATTACAAATATAGAAAATTTATAACGAGTTTTTGTTATAAAACATGAGAACCCAAGAAAAATATTTCTTGAAAACATACATTTTAAAATAAAATGGCACAATATTCCTTTTAAAACAAAATATAATTACCATAAAATAAACTTTTGATCCTCTATCTAAAACACTTTGGGATATCAAAATACACTTTTCTTTAAAAAAATCCCTTTTAAATGATAAAATACATAGAAAAAAGGGAAGAATCATTTTAATTTAAAGTAATCATGGAATATTATAAAGTTATAAATATATGAAATAAGGTTTATAGTGAAGGGGGAGTCCATTTATGTTATATAGGTTAAAATAGAACACTCATTTTTTCTTCTTGTTAAAAATTTTAAATGATCTATATAAGATCCATAAAACAATTCCTATTGAAAACCAATTATATAATGTCAACAGATTCATTAAATTTATTTTATAATTTATTGATTTCTATATATATACACACATAAAATAACAATAATTATATGGACATGAAAGAAAAATATTTAAAAAATAAATCTTTAAAACATTTAAAAAGAAGTTTATAATGTAATCTGTCCCTTACATTGAGTATGACCCATCATGTGTGCTCATAATCAATATAAATAATAATAATATATTAATAATTTATATGCTTAAGAAAATTTATCAGGTTTCTTATTATATTTATTTTATTTGTTTAAAATTTAAATTTAATTAATTGGTCAATTATGTTCACATCAGACGTTTTGATGATATTCAGCCCATATGCTCAAAATTACTTCTATAGATTGTCTATGGTCAATGATGTCATTATTAAATTATATAAAGTAAAATAATATTCAAATAATTATAATTTTTATACATAAATTATAATTTTCAAACTAACCATAAAATATGTTTATGAAAATTAATTATGTTACAATCATGGTGACAGTAAGTCATACGTATGCATGAGTAACATTTCAATTCATCCATGAACATAAACCAAAAAAAAAATTATTATTACTTTATATTTAAATAAATATTATTATATCATAAATATATAATAATTTCTTTAAATATAATTATAAATATAATCCATGTTATGTGGTTATGAAAAATTAATCACATTGTTTCATGGAGGTGGTAATCCACATGTTCACACAAACAACATTATAATTTTTCAATGGATGAAAATGATTGAAAATAGATGTTATATTATCATTAAAGAGTGATAATTATTTTATGAGTGTCATATATATATATTAAATCCATAATTTCTTTAAGAACCCAGATCTTCTTTTCAAGTATGTTTTTCCTTTTTCTGATGTTTTTGAGAAAAGAGGAGTTTCTAGAAATTTTTTAAGTACACGCCGTGTACTTTATAAGTACACACTGTGTACTTCCTTTCTGAAGGAGGTCGTGTGTGGGCCATGTAGTATCCACACACATGGTCGTGTGGGAGTGATTGGAGGCCACATAAGGTAGAGTACGGAAAAATAGATTACACGTTGTGTACTTCAAAAGTACACGCCGTGTATTTTTTTCATTAAACACATTGGGGTCATGTATGATATATAGAACCATCTTCTTTTAGGTCACGTTTGTCTGAGAGAACCTGTACGGATGTAGATCTTTGATAAACCCCTGATCCTCCATCCGTACTCCAAATCAAACACCGGTGGCCATGTTAGAATTGCATTGATCTATGACATTCTAATGTGATTCAAGCCTCGAGGTTCACATATAGTGATCTCCTAACACTAAGGTAGGTTGTTTCTGCCTTTTCATTCGAAGTCTTTGAGTATTATGTGAAAATTCCACCAATACCCTTGAATAGGGTATTGCGTGTTTACCTTTTTCTTCTATTTTTTTTCTACCATGCTTGTGTTACTGTGTAGAGATATTTGGACATGAATAGGGTTGAATTGATATGCTTTGGATGTTTTCCCCATGTATGTTCTGTTTACGACCGTTTGTTCTTGTTTAGCATGTTTGGTCACCTTTCCTGTTTTCCATACCTATTACTATAGGTTGGAGAGTTTTTATTTCTTACATGATTGATATATTGTAGGCTGATTAGCCAAGTAGTTTTGTAGGTTTACTTGGCCATATTACACTGCTATACTCATTGACCTACACAGGGCCATGATACCCTGGTGTATTAGACTATAATGGGAATTTACAGGTTGAGCTTTCTTAGAGAGTTTTTGAGAACATTTTTCTATAAGGGAGGATAGACCAAGTGAGTGTCCTTAGAGAGCCTAAAACCACTTAGGGATATAAGGGGAATTTCCTGAGCGATCTTCCTCTGAGATTCCTTGTTTGCTTTATACTATAAGGGGATAGACCGCGTGAGCTTCCTCAGAGAGTCTTTAATTTTTTCCTGAACTATTTATGCTATAAGGGGAATTTATAGTGAGTGATTCCTCAGAGAGTCTATGAATAACCTGGGATATAAGAGGAATTGATTGAGTGATCTTCCACAGAGAGTCCTTGACCTAGGGAATATAAGAGGAATTGACTGCGTGCGCCTCCTCAGAGAGTTTATGACTATATTAGACTATAAGATGAATTAACTGTGACTGCTTCCTCAGAGATTCTGCATATACTAAACCTAATAGGATAGGCTATGTGCAATTCCTAGAGTGTTACTATGCTTGATTGATTGTTTGACTTGTGGAACCGTTTACTGCTGAGCACTTTCCTATTTACTTCTTCCTATACTTTTACCTTCCATATATTCACTGACTGTTAGGCACAAATCTTTGGGTGGTTTCTTACTCGGATTTAGTCTCACACCCAGTTTTGTACATGATTTTGGTCCCAAAAAGAATATATTTTTTAGTTTAAATAAGGAAAAGTGTCATTCTACTTCATATACTTGATTGATTGTGGAGATGGATAGCATTGGACCAAGCTATGGCTTGCAATGTTGAGGAGTTTATCTGTTTTATTTTGCACTTTGGTTTATCATTGTTTTATTTCCATAATTGTGACTTGTTTGGATGCTTTCCTAGAAATATGTATCATGCATCATTTTATATATATTTTTCCTCCAGTTGTTTATTATTCATGTCTTTCACTATTTACTATTATTGGATCTTTATTTCTTCCTCAATTATATGTATTTTTTAACTTCTATTATGTACTCTACCTATGAGGGAATAGTTTCCACACTATTACACCCAAGGCCCTCGCTGTTAGTTGGAAACCTCTGGCATTTGGGGAAATGCGCTTGAGGCCATGTGACCGACCGAGTATGGGGCACCTCTAGGTGGATTCCGGAACCGGGACTTTACAATGTTGTATCAGAGGAAATTATTTTCTCTTGACCTACTATTTTGAGCCATTATCCAGGGATATGAAGGGATATGTACTTGGTAATAAGCTATGCCCAGGAGTAGCCAACCCGTGTACAAAGAAAAGCCAATCTACCTTATTGATTGCAGTTTTTCTGTTTTTCAATTTTATAGTTGAATTGTTTTTACCATTGGGTGACTCACATGTATTCTGCAATTATCATTGATGTTATTGAGGTTCAATTTCTATTGCAACCCAATGAGATAAGGGTATTCCATCTCATGCATCATATAGGCACATTCTAGAAATCACATGTCATTCATTCTTGACATGTCATCTTGGATGCATTAGTGATTGCATGTTGTTGTGGTAGATGTTGTGCAGAATATGCATGATGTTGTGATAGATTCCTTGATAAAAATATCTGCTTCTTGTTAGAGCATTGATTATGTAAGGTTTTTCCTGAATGAACACCAAAAATTGGTTCTTGAGGTGTTATGGGCCTTCATGGACCAAAATATGGTGGATCATTGACTTCTTTACATTGTTTGCCACATGTTTAAGATTCCAAACATTGATTCGTAGGGATTATGGGCCCTTACAGATCATAATTTGGCACTTTCAGTGTGTGATTTAGTGTTTTCTGGGCTCCAGAGTAGTTTCTGAGGTTTACTATATGGAAAATCCCTGAATACACGTTTTGTAGATTTGACTACACACCATGTGTTTTATATTTGGGAAGAAACAGTTTCTTTAAGTACACACTGTGTACTTTATGTACACGATGTGTAGTCTCTAACTGTGTCACAGGTCATGTGGACAGAGACACGGGATAGGGAAAATCTTGTGGGAACATGATGTATACCCACTGTAAATGCCTTGTATTGTAATCCTAGGAACCCGGATGTGTATCTAACAACATGGGTCAGGGGAGTCTCTTCTAATACATGTCGTGTCAGGTTTGAACATGCTGCGTAGTTTTACCAAGGTACCTGACCGTGTCGCTAACAACACGGGTCGGTGTTAACCATTCTCATATATACTGTGTCTTTCTGGAACATTCTGTGTAGTGTCAACCATTTAACTAACCACACAGTTGGTTTGGACTTTTTAGTACATGTCGTGTTTGTCTGGAACACGCCATGTAGTGTGAAATGGGTACACATACCATGTCACTAACAACACGGGCCAGGTGAATCGTTTTGAGTACACATCATGTCTACCTTGAACACGCCATGTAGATTTTTCTTAGGAGAGACGTGTAGTTTAACCATGTATAAGGACATGGGCAGGGTAAGAGGATCCAGGAACACACTGTGTGTTAGGCGGACAAGCCATGTGTTTGGGGTGTTACATGACTAGTTTAGGTAGGAGTACATGCCCATGTAAATTACATAAGGGAACACTCCGTGTAGGGTTTATACACACCGTGTAGTCATGTTTTGTAAAACATGATTACTTTTTTTCACGAACCGTCCCTTGGGGCCCATATCATGACTACCCCAAACCCGCCTCCCACAGGCCAGGGGCTGGAGACTAGCACCAAAGGCGTAATTCCTTAAAACTGGGACAACATTGCCCTTATAAACTGTAAACACACACAACCAAAGAACAAGGGGAAACAAAAACTAAGTAAAAGCTGTATCACAAGTGTACTGAAAGTAAATGGGACTAGAATACAATACCAACTGTAAAGTACAAATACAACTGAAACCAAGTACAACTAAAAATGTAAAAATGAATGAAAGGTGAAAGCAGATCCTGGATCGTCCTTTGGGGTTCCTACATGAAGGGTAGGTACAGATAGAATCCTCAGCACTCCACATCCATCAGACTCCACCATGTACCAAAACGTCGTAAGGTCCACCTCAAAGTACCATATAGTCTTGGTGCACCCGGCCTCTGTTAGTGTTGTCCGTCATTTGCATCCAACACAACGAGTTGTGGGCGTATCCCGTGTAGGGGTGAGTATAACGATACTCAGTAGGGACCACGAGACCCTCTAGGTCTCACAAAATCCAACAAGGATAAACACAAATATGATTTCAAAAAATAACCATTACTTAGGTATATGCCCATACATATACCTATGTTATCATGTAACCCATCTTAATCATGAGAAAAACACAATGGTCATTGACTCAGCTCAAACCAGGATATTTATTCACGATGTCGAAACCACGGATGTTGGAGAACTCCTCATTTGTTGAGTACAGTGGGCCTGCTGCTATAACAAAGTGCTTCCCACTAACCTTGGACTGCTGAAGTACTCCACCTATTGAGTACATTGGTCCTACTGCTACAACCAAGCACTTCCTACCATGGGTCTATCGCTACAACCAAGAGGTCTCCCTCAAAGTCTACAGAGGTACTCCTTCTGTCGAGTATTGTGGGTCTTCCACTACAACCAAGCGCTCCTCCGGTGTGGGTCTGCTGCTACAACCAACCGCTTCCCATTGGGCCATCCGAATCACTCCGAGTCGATCAGTCAGCAGTTTTTAGGTCTGAGCAAGCTACTTGGTCTGCGCACTCTGTCTTCTCATCTCTGGGAGGATCTACTCCATGACCTACAGGTCGATACTCCAAGTGTCAAGAAATTTAAGGGGGAAGAATATCAATGAACCACTATGTCATCGGGTTCTCAACGCAATAGGAGGCGCATCAATCAGATGCCCGGTCTGTAAGTTATTAGCATTTTAGTCCTGGGGGCCCGGTTAAATTTGTGTACGAACCAACCTGACCATGACTAAAATATACCCAGAACTCTAGTGGGATTATACTCAAAGGGACTACTATACTCCAAGAATACCGGGGCCACTGACGGTTCGTCAAATGGACGACCGGTGCCAATGATATGGCCCAAGAAGGTAAAGGGTCAGTAATGGCCCCGGGTCCGGTCCGACCCTATCAGACCGACTTGGCCCAACAAAAACAGGGCCGAACCAGTTTGGGTTGACCCGGTCAGCCCTCTATGTTTTGACCCGGTCCGCTCGGCCTGGCCCAGCGGACCGCGGGGGCGTTTCAGACCGATAGTCGCCACGTAGGCCGCTCGGTAACTCGGCCTGCAAGACCAAGACGATTCAACTAGCAACACTACAGGGGCACCTCGGGCCGGTTTAGCAGGACAGTGGCCGGGAGGCCAGCGGGCAGGCCGCGTGGGGCGCGACCGGGTTGGCTGGTCACCGATAGGCTGTGGGTGCACCCGGTAGGGTGCAGGTGCGGCGGGTAGGGAGCACCAGGCAACGCGTTCAGGGCGCCGGTAGCGCGGGAAAGGTGCCAACAGTGCGGGTACGACGCTGCGGGTGGCGCCGGGGTGCACCGGGCAGCGCGGCAGGGGGCGCGGGCAGGCTAGGCAGTGTGCCGACAAGGCGCGGGTGGGCCGAGAGGTGCACCGGGGGGCACTGGGCAGGCCGGGCAGCGCTGTTGGGGGCACCGGACTGGCCGGGCTGCACACCAGGGCGCGAGTTGGGCATTGCATGGTCGGCGGTGCGGTTCGAGGAGGTCGCAGGTATCGCGGCCCGTGTTCGCTACCTATGTCGTCGTCGCCACTTTTCCATGCCGTGTTTTAGATTCGTAGAACATCACAAAGAAAATTCGACGGAGGGGGTTGGGCCGTGTGAGGTTGGCCCAAACCCTCTGCGTTTATGGTGATAGCAGGTGGTTCATCAATGTTATGATGAACAATAATTTAATTAGAAAACATCGCAATGATTCATTTCAAAAGAAGTTGAGAGAAGAAAAGGAATACTTATTAAGGTAAAACCCCTACCTTGCTTGTCGTTGTCATTTGACAGAGTTACGGGAAGGCGGCGTCGTTCCATCAATGTTGGAAGAGGAAGAGAGGTACTTGTCATCAGAGACGTTATTCACGGGTGGCTCCTTCTCCTTTGATGCGGATGAAGAAGGAGGAAGATGGCATCATCGTTCGTCGGTGGTGGAAGATATGTTCCCTTCATTGACCCGGTTAAAGATGGAATAAGTCGGTGTTCTTTGTTCCTCGGTGGTTCTTCGTTGGAAGATGAAACTACCCAAGAACTCCCACTCTCCTTAGTTCTCCCAACAAGGCTTATGCCAACCAAAATAAAATAAAAGCATATCCCTAATTTTAATGGTTTCATTGAGTTCAAAATAATTCAAATTTATTAAGTTGGTTCACTTAATTAAATGAATGGAGTTGGCAAGAATTAAAAGGATTCAATTAATTAATTACATGGGATTAATTAATTAATTTTTGGAGAGTTGGCACATTGATGTATTGGGGGAAGGTGGAGAGTTTAACCCAAATAAATGAGGGGTTATAGGGGGTTCCAAAATTAATGGGGAGGTGGAGAGTTAAGAGGCCTGTGTGGGCCCCACTAAATAAAATCCTCCCAAGGGAGGTTTGGGTGTGGTGGCCCCCACCACTTACCTCCCCTTGGTGGTCTTAACTACCACCTTGAATAAAAATATGGCTAAAACATTTTTATTTAACTTAATTAAAATCCCCAAAAAACCATCTTACATAATCTTCATAACTCATATACAGTAAAGGTCTCACTAAGCAATTACCAATGCTGCGAGTTCAACAGTGCCCTCAGATCTCAATTCTGAACACCGGTTCAAAAGTTATAAAATCACGAACATATGTTTACTGAATATACCCGAAAAAAAGTTCAGAAAATTATTTTCAGTCACCCTCCACTCACAACAATCAAGGTTAGGCTCTGCTTAAGTAAAACATGCCCCATTGAACCCAACAGTACTATTGGATTTTCAATTTGAGTTACCATTTAGAAGTTATGAATTTCACAATAAAATAATTGTCACATAATTATTTTATTTGCGGCAAAAAACAAACTTTTTTTGGTGGCCCGTGCTAGTGAAAGATAATATCTTCCTGAATAAAGCATGCCCTCATGAGTTTAGTGGTGCTCTCAGATTTTTATTCTGAGCTACCATTTGTGAGTTATTAGAATTTGAAAAATAAAATAATTTATTTAATTATTTTATTTAAGGTTATTCCATTTTTGGAATTTCTCACAGAAGGCCCACGACGACTAAACATAAGTCGCTCCTATGTTAAACCCATCATCCTGAGCGCAACGATGCCCTGGGATTTCCGATCCGAGTAACCGTTTAGGAGTTATTCCACTTTTTTAGTAAAACTGTTTATGCGCATTAATTTATGCTTAAAAAAACATCATAAAATTATTCTGGGCACACCGGGCCTCGGAATGAGGTACCGTTAGAAACTGAGGACTCGTAAAATTCCAATGAATTTAAGAAAAAAATTTCCTTGAAATTTCCGGGTTATTAAATTACCCCCAACTCAGGACTTTACGTCCCAGTAAAGCTACAACACACACTAGGGAAACAAATGAGGGTACTAAGAACGCATTTGAGCCTCACACTCCCATGTGCTCTTCTAGAGGTTCTCGTGCTACCAGCGAACGTGCACTAGTGGAATCGACTATCCACGTAATACCCACTTCTGAATTACATGCACCTCCTTCGTGGTGGCTCGTACCATCTCTAGTTAGGAGGAAGTCAGCCGACTTGGTAAGTCGGTCGACGATCACCGAAATCGAGTCATTTCCCTTGGACGTACATGGAAGACCCATCACGAAGTCCATATATATATCAATCCTCCTCTACTTTGGGACCTCTAAAGGCTGAACCAAGCCTGCTCGTTCCATGGTACATCCTCTAAAAGTAATGATGTGCTCCCCTCCTTCAGGGAAACCTTCAGGTGCTTTCTCTAAGGATATCTAAACCCACCATGTCTCGCAGTCAGTTTCCCCATGCTGCGCCTCCCCGACTTGCTAAAGAGGTGGGAAAGTGACTGTGAGAGACTGTAGAAAGGCTGCTCCATCTCTATCCACAAAGGATATCTGCAACATGACCTGCTGCTCCATCACCACTCCAAATAACTGAATGCTTAATCTTCTATGGAGAGCATCAGCTACAATGTTCCCCTTCCTAGGAGTATAGACGTAATGACCCGGACCCGACCAGCCACCTAAACAGTGCCAAACAGGTCGGGTGTTACTACCTTAGGAGCACCTACCCTGAATGCCAATGGTTGCCGACTAGCAGCGAGGGTATGAATAGGTATAGTGGGGAGGATATACCCTCTTGGAGGAATAAAATAGTACAAGTCTGAGTATAATACTAAATGTGTAGCAGAGATAAATAACTCAGCAGACACGAACCAGAAACATAGAGCGGAAGTGTATCCAAAATCTATAAACCAGCGTAAGCAATATTTAATCAATGGTAGTGAAAGGTAAACTGAACAACAAGCTGAAGAATACAAGGAACAACTACCGTAAGAAAACAAAGCATGCATCCAAAGAATGCAACACATATCAGTATATAAACGGCGCCAATGTCTAACCAATAGTTATTACATAATAAAGTAAGCGTTCTAAAACAAAAATGAAAAATAAAAAAGTAACTCGAGCAAGGAATAAACTCATAGTCCATACCAGACTCAATGCCAACAGCACTAAAGCATAGCTTCTGAGGCTGACCCTTTACCTGCACACAATATCATATAGTCTACTCGCGTCCCGAAGGGCCCGTGTAGGGTGTGAGACAAGTCTCAGTAGAATACCACCCAAGGGTGCATACCTAATATAACTGTTTACGCAGAAATGCTTATATAAGGAAATCAGTAAATAGTGCAATGCCCAAAAGTAAACATGAACTTCACTGGCACTCAGCAGCCACCAGGATGTGTCACATGCTTCAGCCAACGCCGGAATTTCTGGTCTATAGCCCAGCACCTCGTGCCACCTGACACCATGTGTCTCAAGTACCAACATCCTGGAGGCACGCCCAATGATCGTAACCTAGATCAGAAGGTCAACCTACCCATGGTATAACATTTGGAGGAACAACGATACATGTCCTCAAATAATAACTAGAGGGACAGTGATGTCCTCCATCAAATCATGGTGAGCCTCTACCCCCAACCTGACCACCTCAAATCTATCTCCCGAAGGCACCTCACCTTTTATGTGGCTACTTATGGAGAATCACCCCCATACCAAAAATACCTAACCTCATCTACCAGGGGCCTCTACCCAGCGATTGGGTCTACCACCTCATCTCGGAGTCTATCAGGTGCACACTACTCAAAAGTACCCGATGACCGGTAATCACCTCAGTATGTCCCCAATCCACAACACATAAGTCACCGGGTGCCCCTGCGAACCTGTCGCTCAAGTATGATGGCCTCTCCATCCATGTAACCCTGGCCAAGCCTAACCCGACAGTCGAACTGCCTCAACCGACGTCCATGTCGCCAAATCCCGTGGCAGCAACAACCTAATGTAACCCTAGCCAAAGCCCCAACCTATGATCCTCATCACTCAACAACATATCTGAGCCACGCCCAACACAACAAGCAGTTCAACATAGGCAATATCACACATTGCATATTCATACATGGAAGCATCACATGAAACAGGAAAACACTAAATAGTCAAATTGAAATAACTTGTGCTAATCCATACCAGCACCTAAGATCTTAAATGCCTTAAACAAATTACTAACATTCATTAATAAATCAACACAAGAGTTTAATCCAACAGTATCAAAGGCAATATAAAATTCAGAAATTCATATACTGGTCCAAATCATATGAATTTTGGCACCCTTGGCCGAATTTCCCCAAACGCGCTATGACCTTTCACCTGGCCTCGCTCAGGCGTAACAAGGGTCATAGAATACCCAGAGGCATCCCACAGTTCAGATAAACTATTAAAGATAAATAAAAAAGGGTTTCCCTCAATACCCAACATTGTGCCCATGGTCGCAACCCCCAAAATTCTACGAATACATAAAAGAAGGTATGCACCACCAACCTCGTACTCGTATGATGACACTCCTTTGATACCAGCCTCTTATTCGGTCTGAATCATGGTAGATCTGTTTTTCTGTCAAATCCCCACAATTATATTCTGAGGGAATCTACAGAGAAACAGGTGAGGGATCAAGGAAGAAGAAGGGTGTGCAGGGATAGCCTTTATGATGCGGTCCTACTGCCACTGGCCGATCGAAGAATGGAGGTCGTATGGCGTATCTAAGAGGATTTCTGTTTTCAGAGGTTTTCAGACAAAGGGTTCATCCAATGGGGAAGGTGAAGAGTTTTCTGGAAACAAGACGCGATGACATCTCAGACGATCGAATAAAAAAAAGTACACTGTGTGTATTTTCAAAGTACACGATGTGTAGATGGGTTTCCGTACTCTAACTTAAGAGGAGTCCAATAGACGATTTGGACCGAGTACACGATCAACACACGACCAGGGGCGCGACCACTACACAGAACCTGGTTACACGGCGTGTCAAGGAATACTACACACCGTGTAGATGTAAATTTTAACCTGGGAACCACATGGCATGTACTTGGCCTTGCACAGTAAGGGTACATGGCATGCCTATAAATCGTGTAGTAAGAATTTTCGACATGTTCATCCCACGGTGTGTAATCGGTGAGCACGCGTCTGGTCACTCCATTAACACATACACGGTGCTTACGTAAGGTACACGGAGTGTAGTCTAGAAATTTTCAGAACTGCCCAGATTTTCCAGACTTCTCAAGAACCAGTCAAAAAGTTCAAACAGGGGCGTGATATGACCCGTTCTAAAAAAACCCGGGTTCTTAAAAACACCCCACCTTAACGTATATCGTCCTCGAGCTGTCAAATAAAACCAATAAATGGAACCGAACACTCCCATCCAGGTTAAACAACCCGGACTAACCCAGTCTAAAGGATCTGGCTAAATTCTAAAAGGGCTCCCCACCTTAAGAATTTCTTACATCGTCTCAACCCAAAAAAATCTCAATGAAATCAAAATAAACAAACAAGGACCAACCAACTATTTCCCAAACCCATGGTCCTCCCGTGATGCATTGTCACCCATGCACCTCCTTGGTTCTCATGTGTCGCCTTCAATACCCAATGTAACCCTCACTGCATCGGTGTCCGCCTCCATGAGGTCCTGCATCTAATAGATCCTCAAATCAAACCTGGTGCCATGCACCTCAAGTAACATGTATCCAAGATTCCCTAATTCCCATTACACCTCAAGTAACCTGCATCCTTGATTCTTCTGATGCCAGGAATCTCAAATATATAAATAAAAAATATAACACATCTAATATGATGCCAATCCCACTAACTAGCATTTAGTCAGTCCACAAGTATCATGTGCAGCTCGAGCACTCAACAAAACATGCCTCAAGAGGCCATGCCAAAAAAAGTAAGGAAAGTCATGGACACACCCGTGGTGTACTTGCCACTATCATTGGCTCACCAGACTGCTTAATCCCTTGCATCTCCACAGCGTGCACCTAGCCTAAAGCACGGTTGCTCAATGCATGACCTCCCTGCATGCTTCTCCAGTCACCGGCCACTGACCCCTCAGCTGGATCCCGCTATCCCTGTCACGTCCTTCGCGTGCAACTGAACCTTGACTACCCTCTCCTGGTACCGAACCTGATCCAACACTTGACACCACAGTCTGTCCTAGTCCTTGCCTTCCGGTTGTCTGATAAGGCTGCCTGAAAAACCTCTCCATATGCCCGACCTGTCCACACGCCTGGAACTCCTTCAGGGGCCTATCGCACTGAACCCGAACATGTCCCTCCTATCCACACTAAAAGAAAACCACCCCTGAACTGCCACATGGTGGTCTAGATGAGTCCTTGGCCTACCCTCCCTACTGGAACTCATCTCTCCCCCGCTTCCTGCTATCCGAACCATCACCTGGAACTGTCGCGCTGCCACTCTGGGGTCTATCCCTCTGGTTTCCCTTTGCTATAAGCGTCTGATTTACCACCTCAGAGAAGGAAAGCAACCTGAAGATGTTTACTTGAACCTGAATAGCGTGTCATAATCTATCCACAAATGACCTCACCGCGTCATCACTTACCATACCGGGTGCAATGCGAGACAACTATGTGATGGTAGCTGTGTTGTCCATAACGGACATATCTCACTGCTGAAGACTCAAGAACTCTTGAGCTCTCTTTTCCCTTAGTGTCTCCAGTTAAAAGTGCTCAAAGAACCTTTCCTAGAAGTCCTTCCATGCCAGTCCCTCATGCATACGAGCCTGAACCTGAACATCTCACCAACGCTTCATCGGTCCTCTCAGTATGTACGTCTCCAGCTTGACCCTCCACCCTGGAGGCGTCCCATGCTACTCGAAGATCATCTTCATACTCTCTATCTAGTTATGAGCTGCCTGCAGACCACCCTTGCCCTGAAAAAGTGGCGTGTGCTGTGACAGGAACTCCCACAGCATATATTCCATAGAAGTCTCTGCACCATGTGCGCCGCTATCAATCCCATGCAAGACACGTACCAGGCTATCTCGGAGCTGCTCGTCCAGCCATAGTCCGAACATTGCAAACCCAGCTGCTACCTTTCCTACACTGGATCCTAAACCTAATCCTATCCCTATGTCTGTACATGCGACTATTGCTCTGCCTACACCAGATTCTGAACCTGATCCTGCAGTACCGTATCATCTCATGTCTGACGCTCAATAGAGTCGTCAAGGAGTAACTTGCTGAATACTGTAAATTGTCAGAAATCCCATATATATGTGAAAATATATTCTACATAGTTAAGGAAATCAGTAAAGAGGTAGTGTATAACAACTACCCTTACTCTTCCTTATTGCAACCCATGCCCTCGGCATCCCGACCTCACGACCTCCTTACCCTCCCTCAACAGAGCCAAGTATCAATAGTACCTCGGGCCAAGCCCATCCTGACAACCGATGTTGCCTCAAAACCGACGACCGAGTCGCCCAATCCTGACAGTTACACTGCCTCACCCATAGTACATGCCTACTCTTATAAGATCCAGATAAAAATATCCTCCATATTAAATTCTACAAAATACAAGGCATGGCATACACATTGTAATAAACAAGCAATTCTATCAAGAGTTTCACCTATTCACATTCCAGAGCACACATAGCATGGAAATTGATTTTATTCACATGGTATTATCACTTCAAAAAGCATACGTGTAGTTATGAAATTAAAATACTCTAAAATGTTCCTATCAAAAGCCAAAAAAACATGACTTGTTGTACCGACCAATGTTTTCATATCATAATCAATAACATCACACAACAAGTGAGCCACCAAGGTGGAAATCATATTAACTATAATCTGAGAAAAAAGAAAATAGCAATTCCCACCCCCGACAACTCAATACATCCCTCATACATGGGGTTGTAGGCACCCAAGCACGAGTTCAAAATCTAGTTCCAAAAACAACCTATCTCTAGTATAACATATCCCAAATAGTAAAACTAGTAGAAATGAAAAGAGAAGTCTCAAACTCATTAGTATCCAGAAAAAACTGCAACTAAATCCCTATCAAGAAACCCTCTGATACCACTTTGTAACGACCCAGACCTAGTCAGCCACCTGAACAGTGCCAAACAGGTCAGGTGTTACTACCTTAGGTGCACCTCTCCTGAACGTCAAAGGCTGCCGACTTGTAGCGAGGGTCTGAATAGGTATAGTGGGGAGGCTATACCCTCTCGAAGGAATAAAATAGTACAGGTCCGAGTATAATACTAAATGTGTAGTGGAAATGCATGACTCATCAGACTCGAATCATACCTACATAGACGAAGCATATCCAAAATTGATAAACCAACGGAAGCAATATTGAATCAACAGTAGTAGAAGGTAAACAAAAAAAACAAGATGAAGAATACAAGAAACCATTACTATAAGAAAACAAGTCATGCATCCAAAGAAAGTCATTCATATCAGTATATAAATGGCGCCAAAGGCTAAGAAACAATTGTTACAAAAAAATAAGGATGCTGATACAAAAAGGAAAACTAAAACAAGTATCTTCAGTAGGGCATGACCTCAAAGTCCATACCAGACTCCATGCCAAAAGCACTAAATCCCATCTCAAGAGGCTGACCATTTACCTGCACGCAATTTCATAACGTCTACACATGTCCCGAAGGGCCCGTGTAGGGTGTGAGACAAGTCTCAGTAGGATACCACCCAAAGGTGTGTACCTAATATATGTGTTTAGGCAGACATTCATATATAACGATAGCAATAAACATTACAATGCCCAAAAGTAAACACGATATTCACTGGAACTCAACAGCCACCAGGAAGTGTAACCTGCTTCAGCTGACTCTGAAATTTCTAGTCTGTAGCCCGAAACCTCATGCCACCTGACACCATGTGTCTCAAGTACCAACATCATGGAGGCACACCCAATGATCATAACCCAGCTCAGAAGCTCAACCTGCCCATGGAAAAACATCCAGATAAACAATGATACTTGTCCTCAAATAATAACCAGAGGGGCAATGATGTCTGCCCTCAAATCCCAACGAGCCTTTTCCACCAACCGGACCACCTCAAAGCTATCTCTCTAAGGATCCTCACCTTCCACATGGATTCCTATGGAAATCACCCCCAAACCAAAAATTCCTAACCGCATCTACCAAGGGCCTCTACCCAGTGAGTGGTCGTACCACCTCATCTTGGAGTCTATTTGTGTGCACGCTACTGCAAAGTACCCAGTGAGTGGTAATCACCTCATTATGTCCCCAAGCCACAACACAGCCGACACCTTATGCCCCTGTAAACCTGACGCTCAAGTCTGATGGACTTTCCATCCACGTAACCAAAGCCAAGCCCAAACCAGAAGTCCAACTGCCTCAACCGACGTCCATGACGCCCAATCCCGTGGTATCAACCACCAAAAGTAACCCAAGACAATGACCTAACATGTGATCCTCATCACTCAACAATATATCCAGGCCATGCCCAATACAACATGCAGTTCAACACAAGAAATATCACATATTTCCTATTCATACTTGGAATCATCACTTTAAACAGGCAAATACTAAATAATCAAATTGCAATAACTTGTGCTAATCTATACCAGCACCTATGGTCATAAATTCCTTAAAAAATTAATAACATGATTTAACAAATCAACTCAGCAGTCTAATCCAACAGCATCAATGGCAGTCTAAAATTCAGCAGTTTATATACAGGTCCAAATCATACGCATTTCGGCACCCTCATCCGAATTGCCCCAAATGAGCTATGACCTCTCACTCGGCCTCGCTCAAGCACAACAAGGGTCATATAATACCCAGAGGTATCCCATAATGCAGGTAAATTATTAAAGATAAATAAACAAGGGGTTCTCTCAATACCAAACAATGCACCCGAAGGTTGAATCCCCTAAAAGTCTACGAAAATAGGAAAGAAGGTATGCACCCCCACCTCGTACTCGTACGACGACTCTCCTATGATACCAGCCTATGATTCGGTCTGAATCACGGTAGATATAAGTTCTCATCAAATTCCGACAATTCCATTCGTATGGAATCTGCGGAGAAACAGGTTAGGGATTAAGGATGAAGATGGGTGCATGGGGTTAGCCTTTCTGATGCGGTCCGGCTGCCATAGACGGATCAAAGAACAGATGTTGTATGGTGAATCTATGAGGATTTATGTTTTTAGAGTTTATAGGACAAAGGGTTCTTCCAACAGTGAAGAAGAAAGGTTTTCTGGAAATAAGACACGACAGTGTCTCGGAAGATCAAGAAAAAGTACACTGAGTGTATTTTCAAAGTACACGCTGTGTAGATGGGTTTCCGTACTCCAATTTAAGTGGAGTTAGGCACATGGTTTGGACTGATTACATGGTCAACATATGGCTACGGACACGGCCACTACACATAATATGGTCACACGACATGTCAAGGAAGACTACACGTCGTGTAGATGGAAATTTTCACCTGGGCAACACACGGCATGTACTTGGCCTCACACCGTAAGGGTACATAGAGTGTCCATAAATACACGCCGTGTAGTAAGAATTTTCAACACGGTCATCCCATGGCATGTAATCCGTGTTCACATGGACTATCACTTGGATAACACATACATGGCGTGTACATAAGGTATATGGCGTGTAGTTTGGAAATTTTCATAACTGCCCAGATTTTCCACACATCTCAGAAACCAGTCAAAAAGCTCATACAGGGGCGAGATTTCAACCGTTCTAAAAACAACCCAGGTTCTTACAATAGACTATCTCGAATTCATAGTCTTGGATGAATTGAAAACTCAAAACTCATGTTTCCACGAGGTTAAGGATGGCTGAATAAGGGGTGATTGGCTGCACCCTCCTATGCATGAGCTGATCCTGCGCTGCCTGGGATTCCTTTTTCGCCGATCAAGGAAAAACCTACTCCCACATTGTAGATAAACCACAACCATGTTGCCTAATACAGTCAATCTGAGTATGAACTATGAATTTCCAATCCATACCCAATCCAATGTCGTAAGGAATCGACGTTTCCACCAAGAGGATCAAACTGAAACACTCACCTCGAGGGTCAAATCACACCATTGGCGTAAGTCAGATTATTGAGTATCCTCCCAAATTTATCTTTCGACATTAGAGTCAAGTAAACGGTTTAACTGGAAACTCTATGTCTGGGACAAGATTTGTGGAAGGAAAGAATGATTGGTACCTATGTCTATAGATACAACAACTAGTTGTAGATATAGTCCATACCTTGAATCATTCATAGAGCCCTTGGGTCACACTCCTTGACTGCATGCAGCTATTCTATTCCTCAGCCCTCCAGCTCCCTGAGCCTGGAGGGGACTACAAAGGTTGCTTGTTGTAACATGTCAAAATATACACAACCTCATGTTGCTCTCCTAGATCTAATTCCATGTCTGCTACCCTACAGATTCATGTGTCCCTCCTACATCCTCTTTATGAAATAGTTTACACGCCCAAGTCTTTAAGACTGGTGCTAGTTTCATGATCCCCTACTACTAACATTCATTGGTTGTATCTTCTCAGCCAATGAACATTCAACTGCAAAGGTTCTCTCTAGCATCCTAAAATAGGTAGGAATTCAAAAAGGAAAAAAGAATGTGCTGGCTCAAATTTCCTAAACACATCCCACTCGGAGGTCCAAGATCCAAATCACTAATTGTATCTTATTCATCTAG
This sequence comes from Viscum album, assembly GCA_963277665.1. NCBI lineage: Eukaryota > Viridiplantae > Streptophyta > Magnoliopsida > Santalales > Viscaceae > Viscum > Viscum album. Next base: position 541,381,592 of record OY728156.1, read on the forward strand.
TACCAGGAATGATCGGTATGCCTCGATGAATACTCAGCTACTGACATGTCATCCTGCTGAAGCTGTAGATGTTCTAGAGTACTCTCAACCACATCCTCATGACAGTCCTAAGCCGCCTATAAGTTGGTCTCACCTTGGATACTGATAGGTATCTGAGGTTGAAACATGTGTAAGGCACTAAGCCTGCATGCATCATTAGTCGATACCACTGGTTGAAACTTTTGACCAATAGGCAGTGATATAGCTGAAACACTACCTGAAGGTACAATCTCGGAAAACAGTCCAAGTACCAAAACCTCATCACTATGATGACCAACCTCATGGTCACTCAATGGTAAACACTAGTAGCTAAGATCAAAATCTGCTCTACTAATGTCTCAAATAGGTGTAAAACTCCAGTAATTTCATCCCTCCAGTCATCTGCTGCCTAGGAATCTGTCTCGCCACATAACATCGAAGGCCTTTACCGCTGGAACTCGTGAAATGTGCTCAGTCAGTATGCACTATCCTCTAGTGCGATTGGTGGCATCTGCTACCCTACGGGTGGTGCTGCTGCTGGTACAACACCTGAAGGTTCCAACATAGTAAGAGGGCACTGCACCGGATCCTCGTCGCTCGGTTGGCCTTCATCGGAACTCTCTCAAAACTCCAACTGGATGTCTGCATGGAGGCATCCTGAACAGATGTGACACATTAAAAAGATTATACCTGGTGAGCTTACCTGGTTTGAGCTGACTTAAAGAAAAATTTTGAAAACAGACACGCAATCAGGGTTTTTGCCTACTAAGTCGAAAATCAGTGGTCAGGGTCCTGGTGTATGGATACATCGGCTGCCGCTCCAACGCTAGACCCCCGGAACTTAAAACCACACTCAGTACTATTAACACTATTGCTTCTCAAAAAAAATATCATAGTCTTAAGTTCAGCAGTAGAACTGACTCCTCTGATACCAATTTTTCATGCCCCATCCCCCGGGGCCCACATCGTGACTACCCCAAGCGTGCCTTCCATACGACAGGGGCAGGAGACTTGCACCAAAGGCGTAATTCCCTAAAACTGGGAAGGAATTTCCCTTATAAATCGTAAACACACACAACCAGAGAACAAGAGGAAGAAAACACTATGTAAAAGTTGTATAACAAGTGTATTGAAAGTAATGGGGCCAGATTACAAGCCCAATAGTAAAGAAAAAATACAACTGAAAGCAAGTACAACTAAAAAGGGACAAACAGGTGAAAGTGGAAAGCAGCTCCTGGATCATCCTCCAAGGATCCGACATGAAGGGTAGGTACAAATAGCCTCCTCAGCACTCCACATCTATCAGAATCTACCATTTACCGAACGTCGTAATGTCCACCTCCGGGTATCAGCCAAACCTAGTGCTCTCGGCCTCCATCAGTGTTGTTCGTCCTCTACATCTAATACAATGAGGTGTGGGCATAGCCCGTGCAGGGGTGAGTATAACGATTCTCAAAAGGGACCCCGAGACACTCTAGATTTCACAAAATTCAATAGGGATAAACCCAAAGTATGATTTCAATAGATAACCATTACATAGGTATATGCCTATTTATATACCTATGTTATCATGTAACCCATCTCAATCTTGAGGAAAACACATAGGTCATTGACTCAGCTCAAATCAGGATTTTTATTCACGATGTCGAAACCACGACTGCTGGAGAACTACTCCTCTGTCATGTAAAGTGGGCCTACTACTACAACCGAGCACTTCCCACTAACCTTGGATTGTTGAAGTACCCCACCTATCGAGTACTGTGGGTCTACAGCTACAACCATGCGCTTCCCACCATGGGTCTGTCGCTACAACCAAGCACTCCCCCTCATAGCCTACAGAGGTACTCCTTCTATCGATTCTCGTGGGTCTGCCACTACAACCATGTGCTCCTCTGTCGTGGGTCTGCTACTACAACCGAACACCCCCTAGTGGGCCATCCGAATCAGTAGAAGTTGATCAGTCGGCAGTCATCATGTCTCAACCAGCTACTAGGTCTCCGCACTCTATCTGCTCATCTCCGAGAGGATCTCCTCCATGAGCTACTTGTTGATACTAAAATTACCATGAAGTCTCAGGTGGAAGTATCTCAATGGACCGCTATGTCTCAGGGGTCCCAACGCAACCAACAGCGCGTCAATCAGACGCCCGTTCTGTGATTTATTATAATTTTAGTCCTGGGGGCCCTATTGGATTCGTGTACGAACCAACCTGAACGTGACTCAACTATACCCAAAACTCCAGTGGGGTATAATCAAAGGGAAGACTATACTCCAAGAATACCGGCGTCATTGACGATTCGTCAAACGGACGTCTGAATCCAAATATATGGCCCAAGAATGTTACAGGTCAGTAATGGGCCCAGGTCCGGTCCGACCCGGTCGGACCGACCCGGCCAAATCCAGACTGGGCCGACCCGGTCTGGGTTGACCCAGTCAGACTTGTTGGGTCTTACCCGAACCATTGGGTGGGTCAACCTACTATGTTTTTACCCGGTCCACTGGGCCCAACCCAGAGGACCGCAAGGGCGGTTCGGCCCGATAGTTGCCAAGTAAGAGGCTCGGTAACTCAGCCTGGAAGATAGGGCCAGTTCGACCAGTGACACCACGGAGGCACCGCGGGCCGGTTCAGTAGGCCGGTGGCTGGGAGGCAATTGGGCAGGCCACATGGGGCGCGGGAGGGCTGGCTAGTCACTGACAGGCCGCTGGAGCACCCACCAGGGCGTCTGTGCGTCGGGTAGGGCGCATGGGTGCTGAGAAGGGTTCCGACCGGGGAACAGGGCTCTAGGGTGTGCCGAGCAGCATGGGAAGAGCATTGTGGGGCGCCAGCAGTGCGGACATGGCTTCGGAAGCATGATCAGGGTACCACGGGGGGCGCCAGGGTGCGCCTGGCAGGCCGGGCAGCGCGCTAGGGGGCATGGGCTCGGTACTACGGGGCGTCGGCAGCATGGGCAGGGTGCCGCGGGGGCGCTGGAGGATGCCGGGTAGGCCGGGCAGCATTGTATGGGGCATGGGTAGGCCGGGCAGTACGTCGGAGGGTGCTGGGCAAGTGGGGCAGTGCGCCGAGGGGCGCCGGGTGAGCCAGGCGGTGCACCGGGGCGTGGGTTGGGCGCTGCTTGGTCGGCGGTGCGGTTCGCAGAGGCTGCGAGTATCGCGGCCCTTGTTCACCACCTACATCGTCATCGCCTCTTTTCCATGCTGTGTGCAGCTTCGTAGTACATCAAAAAGAAAATTCGACGGAGGGTGTCGGGCCATGTGGTTTTGGCCGGAACCATCCTCTTTTATGTTGATAACTGTTGGATCATCAAAGGTATGATTAACAACAATTAAATCACAAAACATCGCAACGATTCCTTTAAAAAGAAGTTGAGAGAAGAAAAGGAATACTTCTTAAGCTAAAACCCCCTACCTTTCTTGTTTGTTTCATTTGACAGAGTCATGGAAAGGTGGCGTTGTTCTGTCAACGTCGGAAGAGGAAGAGAGGTACCCGTCATTGGCGACATTATTCGCAGGTGGCATTTTTTCCTTTGATGCAGATGAAGAAGGAGGAAGATGGCGTCGTCATTATTTGGTGGTGGAAGAGACACTCCCTTCCATTCCATGTTTTTATGATGGAAGAAGTCAGTGTTCTTCATTCTTCGGTTGTTCATCTTGAGCACAACGGTGCACTCGGATTTCTGATCCGAGTAACTGTTTAATAGTTATTCCACATCTTCAATAAAACTACATAAGAGGGTTAATATAATCTTAACAAAACATCAAAAAATTATTCAAGGCACACCGGGCCTTGGAATCAGGTGCTGTCAGAAACTGCGGACTTGTAAAATTCAAAAGAATTTATGAAAAAAAATTCCTTGACATTTTTGGTGAATTTTTTATGATTACTTGTACCTGGAGACCTTGGGGGCCGAACAAGCCTAAGAGTTAATGAGACTAGAGAAGGGTACTCTTACTGTTATGTATTATTCCACTCACTTCACAGAGAATCAACATTTCACACCTATTCCAGGAGGTTATGTGTTGTTCATTGCAAGGAATATTGAGTATGGTCTGAGGCACTACATCCTATCGCAGGTGAACATCATTAGGTTGACATAGATATTCTCTATTGTCAACCAGGAACTGATCACAGAGCACAATCTGAGGGATTCTGGAGTAGTGAGCTAGGGTGGTTCAATATCTAGAGTTAGTCTTCCTCTTACTGATAGTAGGAAGTTCCATGGGGAGTCTCTATGAGGAGATCAGAGCAGGAGAGATGCATCTTCCAATATCCATGTGGCGTGCTACTAGTGAGGTAGGACTGGGATTATGAGGCCACATTGCCCGAGGGACCCAATGGAGTGTCGATATTTCTACAAGATGGGTCACCTTCATCACTTTTGTTAGTTCTTCTCACCAGTAACTGGTGACAGGGGTTCTTCTATGACTCATCATTCATGAGTCGCGCCACCAGTTTCTCACCAGTCATGGAACTGGAGTTCTTCTAGCAATTCATTCCAAGGTGGAGGTCATGCCCATGGTGGTCAGTCACCAGGCTACCAGCGGCAGCAGGGTGGATCATGTGAGATAGGTCTGGTACGATCACTTGGTCGTGGTATAGACCACGCCTTTGTATTAAAGCAGACCCAACAGGAGTAGGATCCCATACCCTCTATAGTTCAAGGTACGATCCTAGTTAACTTAGTTTTTTCATTATCTCTTTTTGATACAGGGGCTTCCCATAGCTTTATCTCTGTTGCTATCATAGAGATCCATGTGCTCTGTATCTTTTCTTCTGCCGATATCTTGATGCTAGACACTTCGTTTGGGACGAGAACATCTAGTGTGCGTCAGTGCAATGAGTTCCCTCTTGAGGTAGGTGGGTGTCACCTTCTATGGAACCTCTATATCCTAGAGATGACATGCTATGAAGTCATTCTTGGAATGGATTGGTTGGTTCCCTTCTAGGCAGTCGTCGATTTCTATCTCCATATGGTGAGTATCATATCACCAGAGGGTGGATAATTTCTTCATAAGAAAGAGTGGGATGTCCATGTGAGCAGAGCAGGTCTAGATCATCATTGTTTGAGACGAGTTACAGCCTAGATTGATAGTTTATATCTGGATGACTAGGGGAATTCATAGATGGAATTTTTCTCTAGTGGTGGATTGTTTTAGAGATGTCTTTCCAGAGTGAATTTCAGGTTTTCCTCTGGATCATAAGGTAGACTTTTCTATTGATCTTTTTCCCGGAGAAACACTAGTGTCCATTCCTCCCTATAGGATGGCTACACCTGAGATGAAAGGGCTTAAGTAGAAATTGGAGGAGTTGTAGGAAAAGGGTTTCATCCGACCCAATACTTCTCCTTGGGTTTCTCCTGTTCTATTTGCAAAGAAGGCAGACGACACCCTTTGGCTTTTTTGGGATTATCGGAAGTTGAACCAGTTAACGGTCAAGAACCGATATCCCTTTCCCATGATTGATGATCTCTTTGATCAGCTTCCAGGAGACCTAGTGTTATCGAAGATTGATTTAAGGTACGGTTATCATTAATTGCATGTTAGACCAAAAAATATACCTCTTACATCATTCCAGAGTAGGTAGGGTCAATACGAGTATATGGTTATGTCGTTCAGTCTCACAAACTCACCTGCAGTTTTCATGGAACTGATGAACCTAGTGTTCCATCCATACTTGGATTCCTTCATGGTGGTATTCATGGACTATATCTTGGTGTACTCTCACACTTGACACAACCATGCTACACATCTTGATATCGTTTTGAGTACACTGATAGAGAATCAATTATATCAGTGACAGGAGTATCAGTAGACCTACAGAACATGAGAGTCGCAGTATCGTTTTGGGTCATGTTATATCAGAGATAGGAGTATAAGTAGACCTAGAGAAACTGAGAGTAGTAGTTTTTAGGGAGTAGCCAATGATTGTCTTTGAGGTGCGTAGTTATCTTGGGCTGGCTTGATACTATAGATGCTTCATTAAAGACTTCACACGCTTAGCAGCACCACTGATATGTCTGACTAAGAAGGGTACGAAGTTCTGTTGGTTAGATTATTGTGATTTAGACTTTGAGGAGCTGAAATGGAGGTTGAATTCAGCACTGATACTGGCCTTACTAGAGTCGGGCAAGGGCTACACTATCTATTGTAATGAATCAGGTGTCGAGCTAGTTAATGTGGTTTTGCAGGGAGATGGAGTCATTGTGTATGGGTCTCAGTAGTTGAGGACACATGAGAGGAATTACCTAATGTATGATCTAGAGTTGTCAGCTATTGTTCATGCCTTACACTATTGGAGAATTTATCATTTGGGTGAGCATTTTATGGTTTTCACGAACCAAAAAAGTTTCAATTACATCTTCACTCAGCGTGATCTAAATTTGAGAAAACGAAGGTGGGTCGAGTACCTTTTGTCCTTTGACTTTGATCTTTCCTATACTCTTAGGAAAGGAAATGCAGTGGCTGATGTGTTGAGAAGGAGAACTCAGATACAGGTAGTTCATGATGCTAGTAGTGAGTGGAAGATTATGGCTCTGTTCTCTGAGATGTATTTGGAGGTGAAGACAGACAGGGGAAGACATTTCTATCTTCTGTAGCTAATAACTCTACCCTTCTTGATCGAGTTTGAATGAGGAAAATATCATATTATGAAGGCCTAGTCCTAAGGGAGAATGTGTCAGGAGAGGACCCTATTGCTGGATAGACTATAGGTGAGGATGAGATCTTGTGTTTACTGGGATGCGTATGGGTGCCAGTAGATATACACAAGGAACTGATGTAGTATTTACATTCCTGAGTTTGGGATGTTCATCCTGGCATCACCAAGATGTATCATGATCTACACCATCAGTATTGGAGGCCAGGTATAAAGAGGGATGTTCTTGGTTTTTGTAATGAGGTATTCCACTTGTCAGTAGGTGAAGGTGAAGCATCAGTGACCAGCAGGGATTCTACAGCAGTTACCCATTTCTGATTGGAAGTGGAATGATGTCGTGATGGATTTCATGACTGGCTCGCTGAGGTTTCAACAAAGAAATGATGAAGTATGGGTTGTTATTTATAGGCTTACAAAGGTCGCTCACTTCTTTCCGATCAAGGAGACCTTCAGTGTTGATGAACTGGGACGGTTGTACATCTGTGAGATTGTACGTCTACATGGAGTTCCACACTCCATCGTTTCAGATAGGGATGCTCGTTTTACTTCTCGATTCTAGAAGGGGAAACAAAATGCTTTGGGCATATAGGTACTTTTCAGCACAGCATACCATCCCCAGACAAATGGCCAGTCTGAGCGTACGATTCAGGTGCTTGAAGACATGCTCTGAGCATGAATCCTAAATTTTGGAGGTTCTTGAGAGAAGTATATACCTCTTGTGGAGTTTTCCTACTAAAATAGTATTCAATCAACTATTTAGATGACACCATATGAGCCTTTATATGGTAGGCCATACTGATCACCCTTATGTTGGATAGGGGCAGGAGAGGTAGCTTTGTTGGGACCTCGTCTGGTTCAGGAGACCATATAGCATATAGAGTTGATTTAGAAGAGGATTTCTAATACACAATTCTTCTGAAGTCTTATGATGATCCGCAGAGATGACCTCTAGATTTTGAGGTCGGGGATCGGGTTTTCTTGCATGTCACACTGAGGATATGACTCAAAAGGATCAGGAGACCGGGTAAGATTTTGCCGAGGTACATCAGGCTATTTTAGGTTTTGGAGAGAGTCGGACCGATGGCCTATCAGTTGCAGTTACCATAGAGGTACTGGGATATGCGAGGAGTTTTCCAAGTTTCTTAGCTCCGACGTTACTTTTCAGACCCGTCTCATGCTTTCCAACCTGAGGAAGTCGAGTTGGAGGTGGATGTATCTTTCAAGGAGCATCCTATCTTGATTTTTGATCATAGAATGAAGGTTCTCCATGGATGATTTGTTACTCTGATACGGGTGCTATGGCGACATGAGTGGGTACATGACGAGACATGGGAGAGGGAGTCCGATGTATGATCACAGTGGCCAATGTTTTTTGAGGTTTCTTCTTCTATGTCACGCTAGGGAAATTTGGGGATGAATTTTATTCAGTGGGAACATTTATAAGATCTAGGATCTTCTTTTCTGGTATGTTTTTCCATTTTATGTAGTTTTTGAGAAAAGATGTGTTTTTGAAAATTTTAAAGTACATGTCATGTAATTTATGAGTACAGGCCATGTACTTCCTTATTGAAGGAGGTCATGTGCTAGCTGTGTAGTAGCCATACACACGGTCATGTGGGATTACTTGGAGGTCTTTTAAATTAGAGTATGGAAAAGGAGAGTAAATGTCGTGTACTCCAAAAGTACACGCCGTGTATTTTCTTTTTTTCATTAAACGCACAGGGGTCGTGTCTGAGGGACAAAACCATCTTCTTTTAGTCATGTTCATCCGAGAGAACCTGTACGGCTGCAGATCTACGACGAACCCCCGAGCCTTCGTTCATCCTCCGAATCAAATACCATGGGTTGCATTGGAATCACATCGATCTGTAGTGTTTTAAGGTGATTCAGGCCTCGAGGTTCACATATAGCGATCTCTTAACACCAAGGTAGGTGGTTTGTGCCTTTCTGTTCAACGTCATTGAGTATTATGTGAAAATTTAAACAGTATTCTTAAACAAGGTATTGTGTGTTTACCATTTTCCCCCTGTATTTTACCTGCCTTGATTGTGTGCTTGTGTAGAGGATAATTTGAAATAAATATGGTTGAATTTATATGCTTTGGAGTTTTTTCCCATGCATGTTCAGTTTACGATCGTTTGGTCCTCTTTAGCCAGTTTGGTTGCCTTGCCTATTTTCCATGCTTATTGCTGTAGGATGGAGAGTCTGTATTTCTGACATGCTTGATATGTTGTATAATGGTTATCCAAGTAGTTCTATAGGTTTAATTTTCCTTATTACACTGCTATGCTCGTTGACCTACACAGGGCCGTGAGAACCTGGTGTAGTAGACTATAAGGGGAATTGACTGGGTGAGCTTCCATAGAGAGTCTTTGAGCACTTTTGTCTATAAGGGGGACTGACAGAGTGAACATCCTCAAAGATCCTAGAACAGCATAGGGATATAAGGGGAACTAATTGATCGAGATTCCTCATAGATTCCTTGTTTGCTTTAGACTATAAGTGGATGGACCATGTGAGTTTTCTCAGAGAGTCTTTGATTTTATTCCAGAACTATTTAGAATACAAGGAGAATTGACGGTGAGTGATTCCTTATAGAGTCTATGAATAACCTAGACTATAAGAGGAATTGACCGAGTGAGATGCCTCATAGAGTCCTTGTCCAAGGAGCTATAAGAGGAATTGACTGCGTGAGCTTCCTCCGAGAGTTCCTGACTACCTTAGACTCTAAGGGGAATTAATTGTGAGTGCTTCCGAAGAGAGTCTTCATATACTAAACCAGAGAGGATAAACTATGTGCACATCCTAGAGAGTTACTACGCTTGATTGATTTTTTGACTTGTGGAACTGTTTACTGCTGATCACTTTCCTACTTACTGCTTTCTGTACTTTTACCTACCATATATTCACTGACTATTAGGCACAGATCATTGGGTGGTTCCCTACAGGGATTTAGTCCCACACCTTGTTTAGGCAATGATTTTGGGACCAAATAGATTATATTATTGCAAGTATAGATAAGGTAAAGCACCCTTCTAATTCAAGTACCTGATTTGATGTAGATATAGAGAGCATGGGACCATGTTATGGCTTGCGATGATGAAAAGTTTATCTAATTTATTTTTCACTTTGATTTAGCATTATTGTATTTCCATAATTGTGACTTGTTTGGATGCTTTCTTATAAATATATATCATGAATCATTTTATATTTATATATGTGCTCCAGTTCATTATTATTCCCGTCTTCCGCTATTTACTATTGTTGGATCTTTACGGCTTCTGCTATTGTATGTATTTGTTTACTTCTTGCTGTGTACTCTGCCAATGAGAGCATAGTTTCACCACTATGACACTCAGGGACCTCGCTTCCATTCAGCAGCCTCTGTAATTTGGAGAAATGCACTTTAGGCCATGTGACCAACCAGGTATGAGGAACCTCTGGGTGGGTTCCGAAACCGGGACGTTACAATTTTAACAAGAAATGAGTGGTAGAAGTGGAAATTTTTTTACATCAGTTTGTGAGGCGGTAGTTTTCCTTACACATAAATAATGGTTTATTTTCCCATTTGATGGAGTATTATATCAATATAGGTTATGAAATCTACATTAAACATATTAGTATATGTAAGTTACTTTTTTATTTTAAATCATTTTTTGGATGATTTTAAATAGGTATAAGAATTAATAAAACCAAGACATTCAGTTACAAGTTATACCTCTTCTTCCGACATCCTCCTTTTCTTTACACCTTCAGCACTCTATTGTTGTTATTCTGCCAAAACTAATGCATCTATAATTTATATAGGATTTTAGTAAGGAATTTATAAGATATATTTCAATAAAAATGGATCTTCATTCATGTATAGGAGAGGATGTGAGTATGCCTTTTACAAGTGAGGGGAGAAGAATTCATGGAATTTCATAAAGTATAAAATTCATATAAATTAATTTTCATATATATGCGACTAAAAATTCATATATTTATAGTATATGACGACAATTTTTTGAAATAATCTCCTAAAATAAAATATATTTAGGTTTATATTTTACTTTTACCCTTATCCTTTTTAACCACTCATTAACCCTTTTGAAAATTATGGAGATATCGACATTTTTTACTCTTTTGTGTTAAGAAAGTTATTATAAAAGGACTGATGTCCCACAAATTCACCATTTTTTATATTTTTACCATTGTCCATTCTATTAAAATATTATTGGATTTTTATTAATTTTTAATCTTTAAATAAAATAATTTTTATTATAAAATACTATTCATGTCATTTTTAGAAATAAATTAAATATTATAATATAATATGTTTCTAACTAATTTCAAATTATTGAAAAGTATAATTTATTCATTGATATTAATTAAATATTCATAATATAATCATCCCATAAAATTTATATAGGTTTAGATGTCATTTGAGGCCTTATATATTTGTTTAACCCCTTATTATCAAATTTTAACCATACACATGGTAATGAATTGTTCAATATTAAAGGGATGTGATTTTAATTATAAGGAAATAACTAGAACATAAATGGAAAAAGGGAGTCATTTTATAAAAAAATTAATCTAAACTATGCTCTTGAATTTTTTTATGATTATAAAATATTTAAATAAAATATTATATACTTTAAATTCTCATCAATATCATTTTTGACATTATTAATTTAGTTTGACATCAAAGAATTGAAGATAAAAATTATTTCAAATATTAACCTTTAACACATCACTAAGATGTTATATTGTACTATAAAAGTCATAGTACACTAAAAACCACCTAAAAATGTTACTTTTAATGTTTCTAAAATCATTTACTTGATTTCTCTTCTGTTTTCACAAGCACTATATCAATGTTATGTAAGAATTTATCGTAATTATTTCTTCATTATGAAATATAAATAAAACTAACATCTTAAAAATAAATAGAATAAATTCATGATAATAATTTTATACACTAAATATGTACATTCACGCACATTTATTTCATAATAACTTATTTGATATGTTATTTTCACTTGTATATCCTTGCACAAGAATCACACAAGTATTTGGATAAGCAGCATGTTATATAACACCAAAATTAGAATATATTATTTTAAAAAATAAATAATAATTCATATTTATAAAAAAATTAATCAAATACATATCCCATATAAAATATTATCCTTAAGTTCAAGATTTGACAATTCAAGTGGTGCATAGACACTACGTGAGACTTAAAATCAATCTACATTTATATCACAAAATAAACTAAAGAAAAATAATATTTTGAATTTTTTAATTAAATTTATACAATATTATAATAAATTATATTACAGATAATTATAATAATATATATATCATATTTATTTCCTTTTTATATTATAAAACATAAATTATTTAAAAAAATGGACTGTTTACTATTAACCAAAAATTTATCTTCTTCAACAAAATATAAAAAATTAAAGGTAAGATAATTTTTCCATCATGATAAAAAATGATCCATATTTAATAAAATTAAATTCACATATGTTATATAAATTAAGTTTAATATAAATTCATAAACAAAATTAAAATTTTTTTTTAATGTGTTTTTATTCGAAAAATGAATTTATAACAAAAATAATGTATAATGTTGATTCCTATGTAATTAAATAAAATATTTATAAATAATGTATTATTTTATTTATTTAATGAGAAATTAAAATCTTATTGGGAAATTTAATTAAGGAATTATAGTTTTACTAATACTAATATTTTTCCCTATTAACTAAAAATTCATTCTTTTTAGAAAAAATATCATAATTTTCATATAAGATAATTGTGATATGATTATTTTTGAAGTAATATAAATTTTATAAAATAATAATTATAAAATATGGAAAAAAAATTCTCACAAAGTGTAATAAAAACCATTTAGGAATAAAACATATTTTTGAAGAATAAAATCACTTTATTGAATATTGAGTACTTATTACCTAATAATTAATAAATATATTTGTACCCAGAATGAACTTTATATATAAATTTGATAATACAATTAATCCTTGTAATACCCACTAATATAATGGCTACTTTATAACTATTACATTTAAATAATAATATATCATGGATCATTAAAGCTCTGTGTGGTCTGTTGTATATGATATCGAACATAGTGTTCTTTTTTATATCACGGGATGTTACATGTTTATGCTATGGTAACATTTTCTAAAAAATAAAACTTATAATGAATTTCTCCTCAAACATATAATGTTTTCATTTTCCTAGGTTATGAAGAAATTTATTTTACATGATATGTCTATAACAATAGCATCTTTGAAGAATTTGTGTGAGATGATGAAGAATTATTATGGACTTATTAGTGACATATTAAGTGGAAAAAATGACCATTTGGTGAGAAAGGAATGGTATTTTCAAGGGAAAGAGTTGTCCTAACTCTCAAAATCTATAAATGTAAATGGTTATGTGAATGTATTCAATGAAATATTTATTATAATGAATGTAATTATGGGATAGATGCATCTGATATATCAAATATACTTTTATAATTTTGCTACTCCCTAGAAGATATTATGTATCAATAATTATTCTATATTCATAGTTAGACCCATATTTATGGTTTCTTATTTAACTTATAAATCCTTAATAATATACTAAATCAAGTTCAGTTTTTTCAAAATCCATTGAAAAAATAATTAAAATATTGAAATTAATAATTTATCAGATTGAAATTTAATTTCAAATTTTTCAATAAATAAAAAATTAATTGGTAGGTTTTCAAACATAACTTAATGATGAATAAAATCAATTTAAAACAATAAATTCAGAAAATTTTCTATTAATTTATAAAATTAACATGAAAACATCATTTCAGATAATCACCCATAAAATTTTAAAATAGTGAAATAAAATCAATGAATTAAAATGTAAAAAATAATGATCATATATTCTCTATTACAATTGAATGTAATTTTCCTTATATATCTTCTATATTCCATGCAATAAGACCCATTATAGAGATAAATCATTCTATAGATATCCATTTTGATCATTTTGGTTATCATCCTTTCTTCATGAGCATATTTGTAGGTGGATAGATGTGCTATTTTGGTGATTTTCACTGTAATGGTGGTTCGAAAGCCAGTCAAATTCCTAGATCCTCTACATCACATTATATATGGACTATGCAATTATATCCTCAGTTTGGTATTCCATTTCATACATGTATTAATTCCATAAAACTCCTATGAAGATTCATTAATATAGGATAATAAGGGAATCAATTGTACTTTATTCATATCTCTTTATTTATTATTAGTAGTCATTATGATTTAAAAGAATATTTATCTATAGAAAGATACACTGCCTTACCATTATGCAATATTTTGATTATTCTACCACACTAGGGAGTATTGGAGGTCATGGTTGTCATAGCCATTGAAGTTTATATTGTAGTTATCCTCAAAGTGGTTAGGGATCTAGAGGCCTCTGATGAAGCACATTCTCCTTCCCAATAAATTATATCAGGAGAATTACTATAGATAATGGCATAAGGATTTCGACTATTAAATGTATAATATTAGTTTAATATATCATAGAATATTCATTATTCGATACGGGTGTGTCATATTCATTTATATATTTTAAATTTATTGATGATTAGTGGATAGTAGTCAAGTAACCATACAAATTTATTTCAATTGTAATGAACATAGTGGCCGAATTTAATGGTATTTAGTGATGTAGTAAATGTTTTATCACGACAATTGGATATTTGTGGCATAAAGGGTTTTTTGTTTAGGATATGTTGATATTCAATATAATCCATGATAAAGATTATCTTAATCCTTATAAAGGAAACATTTATAGATATCATTGATGGGTATCATTCATTTTTTATGGTGATAGAAATACCACAACAAATAGTGAGATTTATAAAAAATCTATTAGGTTCCTCATCATCAAAATAATATATATTTTTAAACCACATTGGTTAATATTTTAGAGATAAAGAGATTGGACAACCATTCATTCATATTGTGCTTGAGTATTTAAATTAATTTTTCCTAGAGTAAATCTCATGGCTTTATCCCACAAACACTACTACAAAATTGGCCTTTTATAGTGATAACATTGTATTTTATTAGTGCTAGAAATGTGATGACTCTGAGATTTTGATTAAAATCTCTAGGATTTTATCTATGTTATAAATGCATTGGTAATAGAATACATTTATCATTAATATTATTTAAAGATGATAATATTGTAGAGACCCGATTCTTGACGTACATAGACATTACATTACTTCTGCGGAATACTTAATACATAACAAAAACACACACACAAGGACCGTAATAGTTTAGTGTCTTTGGAAACTCGAAACGTAATCTTCTAATCATGTTGAAAGATATTCAATATCTCCCTTAAATATCTTCCCCCTTTTTTTTCTTACCTAAAACCTTTTTTTATATCCTGGGGAAAATAAAACATAAAAGGGTGATCTCAAATGCCCAGTAAGGGTAAACAAAACACATATCAATCACATCATATTCAAAAGAACATATCTTTGGGAAATCTTAACCTGTAAAAGAGATCATAATTTCATAACTTGGGATAACTCATGGCAGTGAAATGTAATCAAAATAATCATAACTTAAAATATTAAACTTTGTGGCATACACACATAATCAAAGAGAATCATTTCTTGTTAGTCAAGACTCATTGCCAAGACTATCTTAGTGGACAAAGTCCCTTTCTGAACCGAGTTACCCTCGTTTCAGTCCTGTTTCACAGAACCGGTATAACCTACCATTCTAGCCATGGCTATCTCATGAGATATAAAATCTTTACCCAATGCATTGGTGGGAGATATAGGTCCACCCATCTCATAATTATACCATTCTTATGTGTGCCACAAAATCATAAATCATACATCATTGCATAACCCATGTAATACAAATGGAAATCTTAAACATCATGACATCATAAAACAATTCATATAAGATAAAGAAATTAATAATAATAATTCCATCACAACATGGTCAAATCAAGGTAATAATAGGGATAAATACAGAACCCTTTATTATCTTAGATGGAAAATAATTTTGATAAAACACTTGAACTCCATTCTTGAGGAAAATATCCTTTCTTCTTCAAAAACATTTTTCCATTATTAACATGTCATACGACTTTAAAATAAAAGAAGTTTATTAAAAATAAACTTCAAAACTTGTAAAGGAAGCTTCTTGGAAATAATTTTTTAAAAATCCATTCATGCCGTATAAGTTAAAAAAACATTTTTCTCGTACTTCTATCGGAAAAGTCAAAATTTACCTCATACGAAAAATGACAAAAGATTCCTTTCTTATCCTTTACTAAAAAACTCACCAAAGGGTAAAATAGGTTTTATAAAATTGTAGGTGGATGAAAATAATTTTACATATTGAGGTAACATGGATGTGGATGATAAAATACACCCCAGTAAATACCAAAGTATAAGAAATCTCGGATAAAAATGAGATTGTGATATTTCCCTTACCTTAGGTCCGACTTGCTTTGTACGTGTCCGAACCTCCTGTATAATGATTTAAATCATGTTATTGACTTATTCCAGAATCATATTCATTGTTATTATATCATATATGGTCCACTTATGACTTTATATTACCCGATCTTTTTTAATTTCATGTTAAAGAAGCGTTTCGGGTAAAATTGTTTCATTTATCGTAGGTGTTTGGACTTGTTGTTCTTGACATTATTATTAATTATATCATGATTTACTTACTTCCAGAATATAAAGTATGATTTATATATCATATATATTCTGTATATATATATATAATAGATAGACAAATGAAATTAAACACACCGTTCATGGAGAGGGTAGTCCGCACGTACGCATGAACGCTGCTTTCCTTTCCTTATTGTTTTGAATGGAAGTAAGTAGATGACATATATATATATAGATATATAAATCCAGTATATTTACCATGTCATATATTCCATTATTATTCATTATATATACTTTATAATCATTCTGGAATGGTTAACATGGATAATGAATCTCATCGCGTCGTGGAGACGTTAGTCCGTACGTACGCACAAGCGATGATATCGTTCCCATGGTCGTGGAATTGTGTTGAAGTGTATGTATACTATTTCAGAATCAATATCACTTTATAATAATCATATATAGTTACTCATTACACCATTATACCCATCCAATTAATGTGTTGGCGGAAAATAGATTACACCACGGCGTGGAGACGGTATTCCGTACGTACGCACGCGCGGTGATTACCTTTTTCCGTAGGATGGATAGAAGGTTAATTAGAGTTGTTTCATATTTATAATAACATATCAGTATATAAAAAATACTGATGTTATTACTTTATCATGAAACAACTAAAGAAGAAGAAGTTGACGAAGAAAGAAATTGAAAAAGATCGGTAATGGATATTACCTCTTTTTGACGCGCCTTTTCTTAACATCCAGTAAAAAACTAAGGATGGTCTTTGAAGAAGACCAGGACCTCTAGGATGATACTAGGGAAGTGGAGAAGATATTTTTTCAGGGGTTGGCCGAGCTTGAAGGCTCAAAGTTGTGTGAGGAAGAGAGGGAGGAGGTGCCCTTTGATAAGGGAGGAGAGGGGCACCTTTGGAATAACTAAAAATATTATTTTATTATAAATCCAAATTCGGTTTTAAATAGCTCCAAATTGATTTATTTCAAGGCTAAGGTGGGGATGGGTTTGCATCCTCTCATCCAATAGGATTTAGACAAGTTTAGGTTAATATTTTAACCTTATCAATTAGATTTAACTCTAAGTTAAATAATTTAACTTTTACCGTGTCTTTTTGTTTTCTTACACTATATGGTTAATATACTTACCATAACAAGACAAACGAACCCCAAGTTGTTTATTATTAATATATCTATCCTTATCTAAGTTATGTAGCCGAACCTATGATTTTTAGGAATTAAATAAAAATTAATAATATAATATTTGTTTTAAAAACTAATTTATGTCAATTTTTACACTATTTGGTACATGATTTTTATGAAATTTCTATCAGAATGATAAGTTCAAACCAAGTTACTTAAACCAACAATAACATGTCATATTAACCTATAAAATTAGTTTAAGTCATAAAAAGTCTCAAATTACATTTATTTGGGAATTTATAACATCAATTATGTTAATTTTTCTTAAAAAGGTAATTACTGCATCATTGTTGTGTCATAAATAAATTAAATTATTTAATGTCTAAAAATTACAAATAAAATACCATTATGTAGGAAACCTTTTTATATTTTTAATGAATATTTATAGTCGAATTTATCTTATGGATAACCCAATATTAAAAATGTTTTAGTAAATAAACTTTGATTTTAACTCTTCTAACTCTTCTTTGAATTAAATAATAATAAATATCCTAATCTAATCCAAGTGGGCCTAAATGATAATATTTTAAACTTAAGGTTGTTTTTGATCGAGATACACTTGTCCAATAGAATTAGGACATGTGTTTGGGAAATATTAATATCATTCTTACCCTTAATTACCCTATTTACTTTTAACCGTGGTAAATAAAAGTAAAATGTTACTATTCACCAAAAATTATATTCATCTCATTGAACCACAATTTACTTAATGAAATCAATCGTGTCTCTCGGATTTTTGAAATTCCATTCACAGAAGCGGTAAAATTATGTTTTATGAAAAATTCAGTTTTTTAACTATCACTTAGTAGTTTCACTATTCATCAAAAATTGATGTTTTTCAGAACAATGCCAAAATTTCATCCTAAGCTATATTTCATATTCCGAATTCAAAAATGAATTCTATTTTACCAAATTCATATCATAGAAGTTGCATTAATTAATTTTATAATTAAATCACGTTGTTAAAACAAAGAGCGTGTTTTTAAGAAACAATATCTATCAAAAGATTGACACTTGTTTATGTCTGGTTTAAATGTGAAATTACATCCAATGACCAACATTGTATTAAATTGTAAAAATATATTCAAAATATACTTTAAAACCACTCAAATTAATAATTTATCACTGTTAATTATTTCGATTAAAAAAGTTGTTTTTAATTAAAATTTAGTAATTTTCACTATTCATCAGAAAATGAAAGTTATCCGAAAAGTACCAAAATTTCTCCCTAATATAATTACGATATTACGAATCCAAAAATGAATTCCATTTTGAAAAATAAAATTTACAAAATTTCAAAAAGTGGTTATTACTATTCATAACGGCTAGTTTTAATAATATTTTAATAGCATATTGTTGTTTAGTGAAACTCGTTATTGCGTACTACACACGCTATCGAGGAAGGTCGCCATTACGTGTAATGCAAGGCAAGTCAAGGATCCAATCTCCTTTTGGTGTAGCGTACAACACAAGACGTTAGTGAAATTAAAAATAATATTTTTCATAAAATCTTGGGATGTTACAAATATGGCCATTTGTCATCATTTTTAAAAGAGATTATAAAGCTATCCTTCATCAATGCTAAAAAATCCCTGATAAACCGGCCCTTTATCTCTATATAAAAAATAACTAATAAAGGGTGCATTTATGGGTACATTTAAAAGTGTTGATAATGGGGCCTACTATAGTGTACTATAACATCATATTTTAGCACAAACAATTATAAAAATCATTTCAAAATACAGATTCTAAATTAAATAAAATTTACAACAAAAATATATTAAAACACTATATTATATAAATTTTCATCATTGGTTCACACAATTACATGAGTCTGTAAAAATTATCATATACATTCAAAAACATAAATGTTACATTATCATTTTCCCCTGACCTCGACTCATTCTATATTCAAACAGAACACCCCTTCCTAAGAAAAAGAACTCTCCTTTATAGAAATCTATTATTATGTTAGTAAAAATATAATGAAATAAATTAAATATATATTGTTAATTTTAAACTAATAATTGAGTCATACTAGGAACACTATCTATCTTATTGAGTTTTGGTTAATTCAATGCATTGATAATGGAACCCATTTAATAATACTTTTTAGCACCGCTGAATGGTCCCTTTATTAGTTGTTTTAAAAGAAGTCATAAAATGGTTTGTTATGACTCGTAAAAATGTTTTGATAAATGAGACCTTTATCGGCACTAAAAAGCACTAATGGGGGTGATTTTATGAGTACTTTTAAAAGAACTGATAAATGATCCCTTTAATGGTTCATTAAGGAGAATGGATAAAGGCTTCCTTTATTAGTGCATTTATTAGTATAGATAAATGGTTATATTGTAGTGTGATGTAACAACACACTGAAACACTAGAAATAACACCATAATGATGAAAAATCATGTACTAATACAGATTCTAAATTAAATAAATTTTATAACACAAATAAAAGAAAAATGGACATAATATTATAGATATTTCAAACATTTTTCTATAAAATTACATGAGTAAGTACAAATTATCACATACATTAAAAAACATCAACTCTCCTCTGTCATTTTCTCCTAACCCCGACTCATGCTATTGTTGAAAAACATCCCCTTCTTGAGAAAATGAATTCACATGTATAAGGAAAAAATTATTCGATCAGTAATAATATAGAGAGATGAATTAAATAGAATGTTTTTATTTTAAACTAACTTTGATTCAAACTCGGAAAACTATGTATCTGTTTGAATTATAGTTGATTCTTTAATATCATGCCATTTATTGTTCATCTTCATACATTATTTCTAAATGAATTAACTAAACAAGTTTAAGATAAAAATTATTATAATATTAATAAATTAATAGTTTATAAAATCCTTGGAAAACAATATTTTCTTGTTTTCTTGACTTTGACGATGTGATGCACATTTTGAACTAAAATTACACTTATATATTGAAAACTTGAACATAGAGTCACATCAATCACACAATGGATCAGATTGAGGTATGATTGATTCCTACACATCCCAAATGACTTATGAATGTTTTTCTTAAATTACAAAAACAATATGAATTTTCTTTCTCAGTTTAGAGTATTTCACATGTCTTTTTTACAAAAATTTCATTTAAATGTGAAATCATGAACTTTGGGTCATAACGGTAACATCACGTGTCAGTTAGATGTGATCCTAATTCCTACACATTAAAAAATATTTATAATTAATCTTACTAAATTATGAAGTCAACTTGATCAGGTTTTTTTATTATATGAAACTTTTTACCTAGAATATGAGTTTTAAACTGATCAAATAGATACTTCATGTCATACTGAGCACATCATGCATCTTATTGAGGTACATATGATTAATACATGTCATAAATGACTTATGAATCATTTTACTATTGTGTCAAAATAATATGAATGTGTTTTGTTTGTTTTAATTATGTGAGATTTCTTTTTTACTAAATTTGTTATCAATTTTAAATAAAAAGGCCCATATGGAGTCATTCCAGTCATTAGAGGAATCATACTAATGTGAGTCTAATGAATACAAGTCCCAAATGAATTATGAAACATATTAATATATTTTAGAGACAATCTGAATGTGTTTTATCATTTTTGAGTACTATAACTTTATTTTTAATAAAATTTTATTTTAAACTAAAAACAAATAATTTGATTCATGCCAATCACATCATCAATCAGGTTGACATGAGACTAATTCCTACACACCAAAATTTACTTATGAAACATTTTCCGAAATTATGAAGAAAATAAATGAATGTTTTCTTGGTTTATAGTGAGTGATACTTTTTGAACTAAATTTTCTTTTTTAAACTGATAATGAACACTTTCAGTCATACTGGGCACATCATGTATCAGATTATGGATATGATTATTATTGAATATCAAAAATTACATAAGGATAACTTCAAAAAAGTATTAAATCAATTTGAATGTTTGTAATGGGTTTTGAGTATGTTAGTTTTCTTTTTCTCTATAATTAATGACAATTTTAAATAAAAAGACACACTTAGAGAAATAATAGTCATAATATTCATTAGATTAAGGTGTGGAAGATTCCTACACATCCAAAATGATATGTGGATCATTTTAAATAAGAATCAAAACAATATGAATTTTTTTTATTTGTTTTGAGTATGTCGCTTATGTTTTTTTACTAAAATGACATTTATCCTAGAAACAACCCCTTTGTGTCATACCAATCACTTATTATATAAGTTTAATGTGAGACTAATCATGGACATCAAAAATAACTTATGAATCATTATTCTAAATTATCAAGATAGTTTGAGTTTGTTTTCATAGTTTTTACTGAGTGACACTTTTTGAACTAAAATGTAAATTTTAAACTGATAACAAACACTTTGATTCATACTGAGCACAAAGTGTTTCAGATTGAGGTGTGAATAATTATTAAACATCAAAAATTAATTATGGATCATTTTCCTAATGTATAAAAACAATCTGATTGTGTTTAATAAATTTTGAGTTGCTGGGTTGCCTTTTTTACTAACATTAATGTATATTTTTAAAAAATGGAATTCTTGGAGTCATATTTCTCACAACGTGCATAAAATTGAGTTGTATATAGTTAATAAAAATCCATAATGAAATATTGATATTTTTCATAATATAGTAAATCAATTCCAATGTGTTTTCAATTTTTTGAGTACATATCTTGTCTTTTTTACTAAAATTCCATTTTAAATTGGAAACATGCACTTTGTGTCATACCCATCACATCTTGTGTTGTTTTGATGTGAGAATGATTCCTATATGTAAAAAATTTCATATGAATTATTTTTCTATATTCCCATGTTAATTCAATCAATTTTTCTTGGTTTTCAAGGATTTAAAATTTTTGAACTAAAATCTCAATTTTGAAATAATAATAGACACTTTGAGTTCTAGTGGGAAACTGTATTTCTGATTGAGTAGAAACTAATTACTACTTGTCCCAAATTAATTAAGTATTATTTTAATAAAGTGAAAAAACAATTATAATTCATTGTCATTGAATTGAGTAACTCGCTCCTCATTTTTACTATAATTATTTTCAATTTAAAATAAGAAGACATACTTGGAGTCATATCGATCACCCAGTGCACTGGATTGAGGTACAAAGGATTCATGTACATTTAAAATGACATTTCTATCATTTTCATAATTTATAAAAACAATATGAATTTTTTTTAATTTTTTGGAGTATGATGCTTGTGTGTTTTATTAAAATGTCATTTTAAATTAAAAACATGCACTTTGAGTCATACTGGACACATAATGTGTCCGTTCGATGAGATACTATTTCATACACATAACAATTTACATATGAATCATTATCCTAAATTATCAATACAATCTAGTCATGTTTTTCTCGGTTTTAATTGACATACACCTTTTGAAATAAAATTTCAATTTTAAATGTATAACCAACACTTTTAGTCATATCAAAAAAATAATGTATCAGATTGAGGTGAATATGATTCAAAAAAATACCAAATTACTCATGGATAGTTTTCTTAATGTAAAAAAACAATATTAATGTTTATTCTTGGTTTTGATAATGTAACTTGTCTTTTTTACTAAAATTATTGTCAATTTTAAATAAAATGTCACACATTAACGCATTTTGGTCATGCCATGCATCATATTGATGTGATGATGATTCCAAATCTTCCCAAATGACTTCTGGATAATTTTAATAATTTATAAAAATAATCAAAATTTTTTATTAGTATTGAGTACATTACTTGTTTTTTTAACTATAATTTTATTTAAAACTGCAAACACACATATTAGGTCATACTTCTCACATCATGTGAAACATTAAGATGAGACTGGTTCCTATATATCAAAAATGACTTAAGATCCATTTTCATAAATTATAAATACAGTCATATCAATTTTCATTGGTTTTTAGTGAGTGAAACGTCTTGAATTAAATTGGCAATTTTAAACATATAACTAACATTTTCAGTCATACTGGGAACATAGTCTATCATATTGAGGTTTGAAAAATTCATAAATATCTTAAATACTAATGGATCATTTTCATAAAGTATAAAAACAATATAAATACATTTTATCAGTTTTGAGTATGTCATATCCCTGTTTCACTATAATTATTGTCAATTTTAAATAAAAATACACATATAGAGCCACACCGGTCACATAGTGTGTCTAATATAGGTGAGAATGATTCTCACCCATTCCAAATTAATTTTTGATTTTCCCCTAATGTATCAAAATAATTAATAAAATCTTGGTTTTTAGTACATCACTTGTGTTTTTTACTAAAATGCCTTTTTAGACTCGATACACACACATTAAGACTTACTAGTCACATTGTGTGTTGGTTTGACATGATATTTATTCCTACAAGTCACAAATTAATTATAAATAATTTTTCTAATTTTTCAAGAAAATACATGTGAATTTTGGTATTTTTTGTGTGTGACACTTATTAACTAAAATATCAATTTTAAATCAATGTTGAACACTCTGAGTCATATTGGGAACATCATGTATCAAATTGAGGAGAAATAGATTCCTACACAGCAAGAATTAATCATGGATTATTTTATTAATGTATTAAAATAATATAAATGTTTTTTCTTAGTTTTTAGTATGTTAGTGGTCCCTTTTAGTATAATTAATGTCAATTTTAAATAAAAAGACACACATGGAATCATACTAACCACACCATGTGTCAGATTGAGGTGAGGATGATTCCTACGTGTCTATAATGAATTATATACTGTTTTATAGAACTATAAATATAATAAAATTTCATTTTATTGGTTTTGATTATGTCAGTTTGTTTTTACAAAAATTCTATTTTAAACTGAAATCATACACATTTAGTTAAACCGGTCCCATTTCATGTTGGCTTTATATGAGATAGATTTCTATAAATCAAAAATGATTTATGAATAATTTTTCTAAATTATGAAGGTAATATGAGGATTTTTTCTTAGTTTTCAGTATTCCAATTTCTTTTTAACTAAAATTAAATCAAATTTCAAATAAAAAGGCACATTTGGAGTCATACTAGGAATATCGAACATCAAATTGACATTTGGATGATTTCTACAAATAAAAAAGGACTTATGGATTTTTTTCAAAATCTAATGACAATTTTAATGTGTTTTATCAGTTCTGAGTTTGTGATTAGTTTTTTAAACTAAAATTAAAATTATAAACTAAAAAAATACAATATAAGGCACACTGACCACATGGTATACCAGATTAAAGTGCGGATAATTAATTATTCAATATGTTTTTTCTAATTAACTATCTAAAAAATATGGAAAATAGATAATACTGTCCATTATGTTGGATGACAGTGCCTCATGCTTCCTCAAACACTTTACATTTTATGAAGTTCAAGGTTACTATTCTATAAGAATAGAACATTCTCTCTCTCTCTCTTCTATCTAGTTATAGATCACTGAATGGAAAATATGAATTTTAAAAAAGATCTCTAAAAAACTAAATAAGTATTAGATAAAAATTATAAGGAAATTAAATTACTAATATTATATAAAATAATGAAAAAAAATTAATTAAATTATAAATAGGAATACACCTTTTCATGATGATCTTATAAATTCTTGAAAAATTTCATTGTTTTCATTATCTCTATTGTTCCATTGAATTCCAATCTCCCATGAGCATGATAAGCTTCGAACAAACCATCCAAACTTGAAAAAAAAACCTACCAATATAAGATAAAAATTCCCATGTTTGTAATACTGAAAATAAATAAATTATAAATATATATGAAACAATATATTAATTATATAGAAAATTGTTTATCTATGAAACCATTAAGATTTGAAATCATGTGAAAGAGAATATTTTCTAAATTATTTGGAAAAAACCAACCAATGATGTTCCATTTTAACAAAAAAAAATTCTTTCAGACAATATAGATATGGGGGAATTTAGTTTAGATCATTGGGAATGTCTTTTCTTAGGTTGTTGTATTTTATGTGTGTTTTGAACTAAAATATAAATTAAAAACTAAAAAAATAATGTTATTTTCATACAAAGAACACTATATATTAGATTTAGGTGTGGATGATTGTGTATGTGATGTCTGTTTTTCATTCAGCTATCTCTACCATACCAAAGATAAAAGAATATTGTATTTTGATGGAAGAGAAAACATTATACAGCCGAAAATTCTATATATAAAATTTTTGTGTTATTTCATTTCTCTCTTGTTGTATATTATTGAAATAAAGAAATTACTTCTGAAAAGTGATTTGAGAAATTAAATAACTATTACAAAACATTGAAAACAAAATTAACATAAAAATAATAGATAAAATGTTGAAAAATTAAATAAATTAATTATAGGAACCCAACGTTAATTATCATAGTAAAGAAGCTAACCATCCATATTGATGAAGTTATTTCATTATTATTACTTTGAAAATTAACAAAAGAATTATTAGTTAAAAATGATGAATAAATTAACTAAAAAATACAGATACAATGATTGGAAAATCATCTATAATAAAAACAATTCTGGTTATGTATTATTAAACTATAACATAACTATTATTGATTATATAAAACTAAAATACAATGAATTTATTTAATCTTATGTGACCCTAAAAGAAAATATTCTAGAAGCTCAATCCTACCAACATGAAATATTTAACAACATTACAATAAAATAACATTCAGATTCTTACAAAATATTCTAATAAAAAATTGTATCCTTTAAGGTTTGCGTAAAACTCATATATTAACATTTTAAATCTTATTTGATAAAAAACTAGCATAACACATTATATATTTCAATTTTATTATAAAAATTAGTATATACCATTATTTATTCTTAGAAAAATTTAATTGTCATTGCAAACCAATTAGTGTTCATCGATTAAACTAAAATTAATATTTACATTTGTGTTTTTATGGAAAATAATACAATCTATATTTCCCTTCCACCATCAAAAAGATTAAAAACTCTATGATAAATCATTTAAATTATCTAATGGAAAAATATTCAGTGTGACCCATTATATATATTCAAAAGACACTAAACTCCTTTATAAAATGTTTACACCTTTTAGAGTATTAAACATCAGTATAACCATTTATATCATCCAAATGACACTAAAATATAGTGGATCTATTAATAATTCTTGTATTGTTTAATAAATTAGTATATAATTTTCAATTTTATGGGTGACAATAAACTCTAACATGAGATCATAATTATTTGTTCATCAATATTAGAATATCCCTATTGCCAAGTATTTTTTCATGAGAATGATGATGTGTTTTTTATTAACAAGCTTGTGAACATGGATCATTTTACATAATGTATATTAACGTACATATTAGTGATGAACTATTGGTCACATTTTTTTTTGTGAAATGGTGAAAAATATCTATTTTCATCACAATGATAGGTTAAACACCTCACTCATGTAATGATTGTGATATTTTCTATGATATAAATGTGCGACGATTTAATTAAACATTATGTGAATTAAAAAGAATTATTATTACTCAATAATTTTCACAAATGTAAACTTTTTCTATTAATTGAATGGATTTCACAAGAATATATGATATTATATCATGCATATAATTTATTTTCAAGGATTCCTTCATAAAGTATTTTCTTTTCATTTGATTTTTTCTTTCCGTCGATACGAAATATATTGATGACCCTATATCTCTTAATGATTGGTGTCCTCCAATAGTTCTATCAAACACTTAAGGGCTTCAATGGTCAATTACACACATATTTATTCAAATATTTGAGTTGGATAATATACCTATTTTATGATTGTATTGGAGAAATATGATCACAAGTGACAATTGTATCCACTAATTAATACATAGATGGTTTCTATAAGGTATATATATATATCAAATATTTTAATTTATTGTGGTTTTAATGTTTCATTATTGGTTTTATTTACATTTATATTCTATTCAAATACAATGTGTGAGCTCATTAATGTCTATTATAGAACATTTTACTAAAGAAAATGAAAGGATTGTTGACATGGCATACAAATTTTTTTTTCCATTTTGGTTTATATGCATGCATGTATTCATCCGCATGTGTTTTATTACGAATATTACATTTATATAATTTCTAAATATTTTTTTAAGTTAACTATATTATGGAATTTATAGATAATTAACCTCTATGTTGTTTTCTAGAAATTTTTGTATATGAATATTTGAAATGTGCTTATTTTTGTAATTTTATACTACCAAGACCATTTCCTTATAGTGTAAAGAATACATGGTCACGAAAGTGCATATTTTATTGCTCATGTTTTTCTTAGTGAGGGGTTTCTTTCACACATCATTGAAATTTTATAGTACATGGAATTTTTTAATAGAAATTGTAGGCTATGATAAAAATTTTGAAAAATAACTAATGTTTTTTTTGTTGTTGAAAAAACCTCTCAACATAAATTCTTGTAAAAAATCTATTAAACAAGTGAGGAAAATAATTTTTTCAATAATAAATCTAAAACACTTAAAAAAATCTAAAATATTATGTGAAAAGTTTTTTAAACACTTTTCAAAAAAAATTTAAATCACAACCTTAGTATGATCCCCATTATACACTATTTCCCAACAATTTAATTTTTTGTAGGCCAATGCTTCATGCCCCCCTCCTCCGCGATCTCCGCTTCTACCTTCTTTGCACCTCGGTCTCTGAATTCATCTCCACCATTGCTCTAAAATATTATTTTTTACAGGATAGGAATTATAAAAAACTAATTCCTCCATTATATTTCTTAATTTGAAAAATAGAAAAAAAAAATATATAAACATTTTTATGAAAAATCATCACGCACCCAAATATAGCCAAAACGTCCAAGAGATAGGAAGAGTCTGATCCCAAAAAAATTATATATAAAAAAAATTAAATATTTCAATACAAATCATAGGAGGGAAGCCTTACAGAACCTTGTATAAACAATCCTAGCACAGTCATCATGCCCCAGACCACTGCAATAACTTGGAAACACTTAGGACCAGCTGGATCTGACATCCATAATCACTCTTTTGGAAAGAGAATCACCAACCTGATTTTCCTCTCTGTATACAAGAGATACCTCAAGGAAAATCCACTCAGCAAGCTGAAGACGTTTTATCCAGATAGATAACATCCTCCATGGGACATTCCTGGATCGGCCCTTCACAAACCCAAATTTATTTTTATTGTAATTTACATCACTAGATCATAAACATAGTAGGTAATCACCTAAATTTATTATTAGAAAACATTCTGACACCATGTACACTAGCCACTCTTCTCCAAATAAATTCAATTCTCTTTTATTAATATGATGGTTGTCATAAATCTAGGTAGTACTCAAAAAATATCTAAAAATAATAAATTAAGATAAATTTTTAATGAAATTGTAATTACCCTATAAACACAACTCTTCAGGGTTGTTGGTCTTCATATGGATTATGTTATCTTTCATAAAATTTTATACATAATATCAAAAAAAATTATCATTATATTTCTTTAAACCCTATAAAAACATTAGAGAAAATAATTAAATTGTTTTGAAATATGTTTTTATAGTTAAATACTTTAATATATACCCTAATTTTTATCCATTTAAAGTAATACATTGGATTTATATGTTCATTCATCAGCTTCATACCATGATTTAACATATATTTTTTTAACATTCCTACCAAATGGTTACCCTAAATATGATGATTTTACTGTATTACAAATTCAAAATACACATCACAGGAGGTTGTTTTTTTGTATATCTTTTCATTGGATCCAAAAAATAAATTTTAGGGGTATCCAGATTGAGTATGATTAGAATATAGTGATTCCTAACAAAAAAAAACCAAATAATTAATAGAGAAAATAAAAATATATTTTATTTTATTATATTATAGAGTTTTAACCCTTCATTGTGGGAATCAGTAAGAGTATTTATTTCGTTATTTTTTTCTCAAACATATCATATAGCACATTTTTTTCTCAATTTTATTCTTCTCTATAAGAGTTTCTTGTATAAAAATGATACCATGATTAGTCAATCAAAATCATGCTTCACATGGCCTTCCCTTTATATAGTAAAAATATACACACTTATATAATATATGAATATTTATTAACATTAATGAACATATTGAATCATTTTTTGGATATACGTATAATAAAAATGTGACTTATAAGTGTATTAATAAATTAGTCTCTCAATAATTCAAACATAATAATCTCATTTATACATTAAATATGAACTACGTATGTCCTAAAATATCAATATACTTCTCCTTCACATGGAATTTAAGTAATATTTTCCTCCTTAAATGTAGTGTATTGATTAAGTTGTAATGATAATAAATATTTATATGGAAATATCTAAGAGAAGGTACGCCTCGAATGTCCTTTTTATGTTTTGGTCGATTAACTAGATTGTCCTGAACTGACCATCAATTTCTTCATCACTTTAACTATGTGTAACATCATACCTCACTTTAGACATTTTTTATTAACTATTATTTGTTTTTCATAGGAAAATTGTTGTTAAATACATACCTCATATATCATTATAATATTATATTCTCATGCTATGAAAGTTCTAATAAAATCATATACAATTATAATATATGGATCATCAAGTGAAATTGGAAAATCAATGATATACTTCTAAGATACCTCAATCCCTAATCTCATGTGATTTTCTCAGTGTTCGTTATTGTGTATATTTTATCCTATGATATTATAAATTATACCCCTTATAAAAAGGCATTGTATGGGAATTTATAGATATAAATCACATAAAACATTACCCTAATAATGTTTAGTATCATTGAGTTATTAGAAGTTGTATGATTTGAATTTTGGAGAGATTAATAAAAAAACTTATTACCAGTTTTTTATTTATGCGATTGAGATAATGACTAGTTGTGAAGCTCGTGGGGTCATTTGGTTCTTTATGTGTATATTTGTTTCACTACAAGTTTGATTTGATCCTTTCTCATATATTGGTCACCCAAAATAAACCGGAAAATAATATCTGGTAAAGTATTTATTTTTTCTTATAATCCTTTCATGATATTATATTTATATTCTTGTGGTTTTTCTTCTCTAAATATTATCTATGTGATAATCCAAATATAACTCCTCCAATTTTACCGTAGTGTTCTGGAATTTTCATAGTTAGTTAGAGTACTTTTTCATCCGTTACGGTCACTGCCTATTGCAATTTCTAAATTGTATAAAGGCCATATGAACATAAATATATATTTTTTGAAATGATGTTATAAATCATATCTAATTAGTATTATTTCATACTAACATTTTTTTCTTATAATTATAACGTGTTTTCATCAACTAGTTTAGCCTACTTATTTACACAAGTCTGCTTCAATAGCACATAACGTAGGATGGAAATGGAAAGATATTTTGTATCATCAAAAGGAATATAAAAAATAATCATATTATATATGAACTTAAAAAATTATTGTTTTTTTTAAAATACATATCAATTTATTATCTAATGAAGCTTACCCCATCATTACTTTGTGATAGGAGTACATTGGTTTTGATGCATGTTGTTTATTTTCATCACCCTTTTTTATATCATAAATTAATAATTTTTTTATAGTTAGACAAAATAATAATGTCAGATAATATATTATCAACTTCAATCCACTATAAATGATTCCTCAACACAATAATTGATGAAATAATTCCATATTTACCTATTTATAACATGTGCATAATTAATTGGTGGGTGGGGATTTACATTCCCTAAGAATCCCTAAGATAAAACGTTGTTTGAAGAGTCTATAATCCTCTATGGAATTTTCCAATAACCATTAAGAATAAATTGTTATGGAATTATTCTAAGAAAAATGAACATGGTATGGATTAATTAAAATTAAATAAATGTTTCATTATATAATTTTTTGGTATAATGGAAAAACTATATCATAACATTACATTAATATAATACCAACGGGTTTCCTTCATTACAAACTGTAAGTGGTTCTTTGAATCAATATGAATATGTGCATTCATCATTATTGTGGGACAAACATAATTGATATGCATTGAATTTTTCGGGTCAACAGGTTGGTTGTGTCGATTATAGCCAACCTCAATTTTTATTCCCTTACATATTTCCTTGTTTGATTAATTAAACATTGTGATGAAACATCATTATTTCTTTCATCAACATGCAGTTAAAACCACCATAATTTTTCATTTTAGTCATCAATACTATATTTTTCCCTTGTATTGGTAACATCATCATGTGCAGAAGATATTGTTTGTTTGTATGAGAAGTCAAACATTTAATTTAGATTATAATAACATAGTTTAGAACATATAATATTATGAGAAAAATTATAGTATATTTAAAAACACATTAACCTTATCATTGAACTATTTTCATTTTTTAAAAGATTTAAAGAATTTGGATCCTCTATTGAGAATTCAAATATCCTCTTTGTGGCCCCCTATAACATAAAGTAAATTTTTTTATTGGTTCTGACATGAACTAATTGTGATCTACAAATGAAAGGCTCATCGTTGATTGAATTTTTATCTGACCCTATAATTGTTTTAGTCTCTAGTGTGATAATTGACCAATCCTATTTTTCTATATCTAAGACATAAAATATTTTCACATCTTTTTATTCCATTATAAATGTCTCTCACTTTTCCACTTCCACAAAAAAAAATCATTTCAATCTATCCCATTTCATCACATTTTACTACACTCTTATTGTTATCCAATTTGAAAAAATGGTCCTTGAAATGTTGTAAAATCCAACTTGTATATATTTTTTATAATGATGAAATATGAAATATTTTCATATATTGGATTTTTATCCTTTGAACCAGATTTGTGAATAACTTCCCAAACAAGCATAACACCACTATTTTATATCACAATGTTATCATCGTGTTCATTTGAATTGAATGTATAACCATTTATTACACAACTCGTTTAAGATATAACATATTTGGTCCCTAGGATAACTACAAATGTCATTTAGAAATCGAATTCATATTTTCATATAACTCTGTATATATATGATATTAGAACCATCCTATAAAAATTTGTTTATGTGTATTCGATATCCATTCATCATCCCTTGATGGATTCAAATCACTTATAATTGCTTTTTATGATTCAATGTATATATCAACATCTTCACTATTATGAAAAAATTAAAAATTGAAGTTTCTACCACTCTATGATAGAAATTTAAAAAACATAGCTTCTAGAAATATCTTCACCCATATGGTGTTTGGTGTGAATAGATTTTGGGAGAATAATGATATCAACCTCTAATAGGTAATCAATACAAAATTAAATGGCATATTCAAAAATATATCATTATACAATATGACTTTATGGATTTATTATAGTGAACCTCGCTTTTTAAACATTAAAATTTCATCATTTTTTATGAATACGTAATAACTTTAAAAAAAATACGCCCAAGTGCTGTATTAGTCGAATGCCTTTAAAAAAATTTAAACATAAACACTAATCCATATTAATGATAGATTATCTTCCTATATATTCTCCATGACTGTTACCCTTGTTAAACATATCATACATAATAAGTATATTCACATCCTGGGAAAAGGAAACATGAAGAGGAACGAGACCAGATGCTCAGAAAAGAAACAAATAGAATACATATAAGCATAAACATGAGTAGATGTTTATAATAACATTATCATGACATTATAAGATCATAACCTACATCAAAAAGACCCAAAACATTAATCAATAAATAATTATTTAGACTTCATAATACATGAATAATAATTGAATCAAAAGAATAATCCATGAAAGCATAACATAGGAATAATAAATGGAATTGTGGAAGAACATAAGAATATAAAATTGTTTCCATATTAGTAAAATAATTAATGAATATACCATCTTAGTAGTATGGTCTCACTCCCCATACCATCTTGGTAGTCACAGATCACTACCATGACCATCTTAGTGGTAAAGGTTCACTCCCAAATCCATCATAGTGGATAAAGTCCATTTTTGAATAGAGATACTTCCATTTCCATCAATGTATATCTAATGAGATATAAATTATTGCCAAATTTATTGCATGTAGATATAGTTACCACCCTTACCAGCATGAAATCAAACATACATGTACCACAAGATCATACAAAATCATATCATAACACACGAAATGAAATTGTTGTAATAAATATTTATAACCATATCTTAACAAATAAAAAAAGAAAGGTTTCATAATCATTTCATCAATTCATAACCTATTTAAGAAATGATTTATAAGAATATAACCCATGAAATACTGACCATTTCATTAACATAATGCCGAAAAAATAAACTATTCAAGGAAGAGTATGAATTGATCCTTCGGAACTTTTTCCAAGAAAAGCATGAGTAACACCAAAAAATGTTATATAATATTTAAAATAATTGGGAATGATCGTTTAAAACCATTTCTTGAGGAGAATATGCTTCATTATTTTACAAATTATTTTATCAAACATAAATCCATTTGAAAACCATTTTTCTTTGAACACATATTAGGGAGACATGAATTCATTTTGAAAACATTTTTATTTAAAATAGATTTGAATATTTATTAAACATTTTCAGAAAAAAAAATTCTATGAAAATTATCATAAAATATCATTTTAATAAAAATTAGAAAATATTTCTGAAAACATGGTTTTTTAAAATAAATAGATTTTTGATTGAAAAGAGAAATAAGATTGTATTTTCATAAAATCACATTCTTAATTATCTTAAGTGACAAGATTTGAAAATATTATTGATACATGAAGATGTGAAGAAATACTAGATGGGTTGAAAATTCATGAGATATCTTGAGATATGAATGATAGTATTTCTTCAACAGAATAATAATCGTAAACAATCTCAATAAATGATGAGACTGAATCTATAGACTCTTCCTACTTGGTGACTTTGAATCATACTCCCTATGCAATAAATTAAAATTAAAAAAATCATAAAATATAATTAAAATAGGGATATTCATGATATAAAATATCAAATGGAATTATGTACACCTCTTAAAATAGCATATGATCATAACCAAACATATGTCTCAAAGAAGAAAAATTGAGAAAAAATACTTTAACAATTTGGTAACTTTTGAAAAAGACCCCATGAAAAAATATAATCGAATATATACATAAATACCAATATATTTATGTAATATAATAATATAATAAATCCATTTTATTTATATGCACCACATATAATAAATTAGAGGTAAACATGGATTGTGTCGCAAATAAAATTAGTGTGAGACAAGAAAACCCTTAACTTATGTATTGAATTTATTCATTCTCATTTGAATGACTTGTATAAATAATATAAGATTATTATCGATATAAAATATAAATGTATTATTATATATAATACCATAAATGGATTTATATAACCTCGTTATTAACAATTTCACGTTAATGTTATGCTTCTTGTAATATGTGTTTTGTTTTCCAAACAAGATTTAAATAATTATTCTTTATCCTCTTACTTAGATCGATAAATAATTATTTAAAGAATGCAAAAAATGTTATAAATATCATATCTATTAATTATAGAAATATTTATAATCATTTTTTAAATATTTAAATATGAAATTTAATATAACGTTCATGGAGACAGTAGGTCATACGTACGCATTAATGCTGTTTCTGTTTAATTATTATTTTGAAAGAAAGAATGTAAATGATATATATATATATATATATATTATCAATAAATTATAATTATTATTTAATATATATTATATACATTTACTAAACCCATCCTTGTTACGTTCCACATAAACTGTGAACGAATCACATAATTTTGAGGAGGCAGTAGTCTACACGTCCACAAACAAGGTTATCATATTTACACAAAATAGAATGATTTATGGTATATTTTTTCTAATATATAAATAAGTTTAAATAAATACTAAATAAAATATATAAAATATAAAAATATATTTCCCATAATAATTTATAACCGAGATTGGTTGTAAAAGAAAAAAAACAACATTGTATCGTGAAGCGGTAGTTAACCGTACACAAGAAAGGTATGTTCTTTATAAATTAAATTTAAGTATGAGTAAATATAGGTATAAACCATATAATAAATAAATCTGAGTATATTTATGATACATTGGATTTTTTATAAGAATATAATAATAATATTTGTGGGGGTGGGTAAAGGAAATAAAACAAAGGATCTTCTGAAAGGATGTAACCTCTTTTTTGGGTAACTCCTTTTATTTTGCGAAAATGGGCTTCCTTGGATAAATTTATTAGAAAATATAATCTTATATAATGATGGGAGGTATATTTTTAGGATATTTAGGTCGATTTTTTTCATTCAAAATGGATTTATAAGTGTGTATATGTTCGAGGGGTGAATACTTTTTGTAGCAAAGGAGTAGTGACATTCTTGTAAAACAATTAAAGGGAATTACACCCATTTTTTGATTAAAAGTGGATAAAATAATGTTCCAAAAATTATTCAAGGGAGGATAAGGTTTTAATATATCCATTAATTGGAGTTTTGAAAATTTTTTAACTCATATAGGTCCATAAGATTATGACATAGTCTTTTTAAGATAATTTTTCTCTTAATCAGTGTAATTAATTTCAATCACCTTTACTAATAATTTTGGTAAAATATATGTTTTACTCATTATAAATTATAAATTATCTTGATTAAAATTATATAGTAAATTTTTCAAAATTCCAATCACATAAGTGGATAAAAATAATTTAAATTTAATTTTGCAGATGGGATGATAAAGCAGGTTTTTAAAGTAA
The DNA here is from genome assembly GCA_963277665.1 of Viscum album. Lineage (NCBI taxonomy): Eukaryota > Viridiplantae > Streptophyta > Magnoliopsida > Santalales > Viscaceae > Viscum > Viscum album. The sequence goes on from OY728156.1 coordinate 541,418,063, forward strand.
AAAGGTTCAAAAGTTTGAAATCTTTTTTTGTCTAATTTCGAAGTGAATTTTGTTAAACTGACATAAATTATATTAATTTATTTAAAATTGACATAATTAGAATTTAAAACCAAATTAAATTTTGTATTATCTATATTAATTAGTTAGATGAAAAATCAGTTATGAATTAAAATTCAGTATATTTAGTTTTCTTCTAAAAATGATGTTTTTCAAAAATATCACAAAAAATAACCCTAATATAATTTTAAAATTTTTAATTCAAAAAAAATTATTTTATAAAATTATATATTTAACGTTTGTAAAATTAATTTTTTAATGTTTATAGAAGGACATAAAAAGCAGTTCTTTTAGGAGAACAATATTTTCAAACATATAAAGTCTTTACTAAAAATAGTATATATCTTATTATAAATATTTTTTGTTTATATAAAACCATTATAAATAATATTTAAAAACTATTTAATAAAATTTATATTACTATGTTTAATTGATACCTTATAACTATCTCACATAAATAATTATAATAATAAAATGTTGTTCCATAGAAACTCAGTGTTGCATGTGATACAATCCACATCAGTGTTTTTTGCAATGCAAAATTAACTTATTGGTTCTTATAAAAAATGATTATATTGTTTTAGATTGAAACACAAAAAATGAATGAAAAATAATTTTTTCAAAGAAAATGGATTTTAAAACCTTAGTGTGTTATATTATACGCCCCATTAAATAATTTTTTCCCTCAAAATTTTTCATTCTGATAAAAATAAATGATGATACATATAACTCATCATATACTAAATTTTTCCACATATATTCCTCTAACATATGATTTCTCTATGAAATATTGACCAGGTGAGTGGTCTTGTTTAATATAATTTTCTCTATATGATCCAAACTTTTAATATTTTTTCCTCATAAGAGAGATCTTACTTCATTGGCATTACCTCTAAGTTCAGAACATTTGAAGGGTTAGTTATATACTACCTTAGGGGAGATATATGGAACACAACGTATACCTAAGAGATATTTGGAGGATGTTCTATGTGATAGGATTACATCCCTCTATGATCAATACTTCTAAAGGGACTAAAATACATGGGGATTAGAATACCTTTCTTCCTGAATCTCATAACATTTTTCCTGTGAGATATTAATAAAAACATCTCACCAACATCAATTTATATATGATATGGATGGTTATCAGTAGAAATTATAATCCAACTTTGAGAATCCTTGATATTCTACTGAATTGATATAACATTATCTTCCATTTTTTATGCTATCTCAAGTCCCAATAGCTTTCTTTCTCTAACTAAATTCTCGAACATTGAAGCAATATATTTCATCCCATATAAGGATTCATAAGGAAATATCTAAATGCTTTAGTGAAATCTATTATTGTAAGAAAACAAAACTAGAGGTAGGTGTTGATCACAACCACCTTTTAATCCAATGCACAAGATCTCATTGTATCCAGAGGAACATGGTGCCCTTCCAATTTAACTTGGACAAATGATTATATAGTCATGATAAATTATCAAGAAACCATTGATTATATAAATATAGGCCAAGAAAACTATAGATATCATTCATTTTGGTAGGTCTAATGTAACAACCCGAGATTTTATGAAAACTATTCTTTTTAATTTTATTAATGTCTTGTGTTGTACGCTACACCAAAAGGATCTTTCACAATACGCATCCTTGACATTCCTTGCATTACACGCAATCGCGACCTTCCTCGATAGCGTGTGTAATACGCAATACCGAGTTTCAGTAAACAATGATATGCTATTAAAACTAGCCGTTATGAATAGTAATAATCACTTTTTGAAATTTTATAAATTTTATTTTTCAAAATGGACTTCATTTTTGGACTCAGAATATCGAAATTAGCCTAGAGTGAAATTTTGGTATTTTTCTGAAAACTTTCAATTTTTGATGAATAGTTAAACCACTAAGTGGTAGGTTAAAAACTGAATTTTGCATAAAACATAATTTTACCGCTTCTATGAATGGAATTTCGAAAATCTGAGAGACACGGTTAATATCAAGGACTAAAATGTGGTTCAATGAGATGAAAATAATTTTTGGTGAATAGTAACTTTTTACTTTTTTAACCACGGTTAATAGTAAATAGGGTAACTAAGGGTAAATATGATATTACTATTACCCTAAAACATGTCCTAATTCTATTGGATAAGTTTAATTCGACCAAAAACAACCTTATGAATATAATATGACCATTTAGGTCCACTTGGATTAGATTATGACATTTAATATTATTTTCTTTAATGAATAGTTAAAATAGTTAAAATCAAAGTTTAATAACTAAAACATTTTTAATATGGGGTTATACATAAGATAAATTCGACTATAAATATTCATTAGAAAGCTAAAAATATTTACTACATAATTATATTTTATTTATAATTTTTAGACTTTAAATAAATTAATTTATTTATGACACAACGATGATGCAGTAATTACCCTTTTAAGAAAATATTAACATAATTGATGTTATAAATGCTCAAATGAATGTAATTTGAGACTTTTTATGAATTCCACTAATTTTCTAGGTTACTATGATATATTAGTGTTGATTTAATCAACTTGGTTCGAACATATAATTCTGTTATGACTTTCACAAAAATCATATATCAAATAGTGTCAAAATTGACAAAAAATAGTTTTTAAATCAAATATTATATTACTAATTGTTATTTTATTCCTAAAAATATAAGGTTCGGACAAATGACTTAGATAAGGATATATATATTAATAATAAACAATTTGGGGTTCGTTTGGCATGTTATAGTAGGTGTATTAACCATATAGTGAAAGAAAACAAAAAGACATGGTAAAAGTTAAATTATTTAACTTAGAGTTAAATCTAATTGATAAGGTTAAAATAATACCCTAAACTTGTATAAATCCTATTGGTTGATAGGATTTCGACCCATCCCCACCTTATCTTCGAAATAAGACCCTTTGGAACCATTATAAACCTATTTTGACTTTAATATAAAATAATATTTTGAGATATTCCTAAGGTGCCCCTCTCCTCCCCTATAAAAGGACACCTCCTCCCCCTCCTCCTCACACCAATTTGAGCACTCAAGCTCGGCCAACCCCTGCCAAAATCTCTTCTCCACTTCCCTAGAAACATCCTAGAGGTTTTGGTCTTCCTCAAAGACCAATTTTAGTGCCCTAAGTGGAGGTCTCAAAGAGGCGCTTCAAAGAAGAGGTAATTACCGTTACCAATTCTTTCATCTTTATTTCTTCTTCCACTTCTTCTTCTTAGGTTGTTTCATTATGAAGTAATAACATCAGTATCACTCATATACTTATATGTTATTATAAGTATGAAACAACCCTATTTCACCATCTATCCATCCTACGGGAAAAGAAATCACCGCGCGTGCGTACGTACGGAATACCGTCTCCACGCCGTGGTGTAATCTATTTTCCACCACCACCTTACATGGATGGGTATAATGGTGTAAAGAATAACTATACATAGTTATTAAAACATCATATTGATTCTGATATATTGTATAATCTACTCCAATTCAATTCAATAATTATGGAAATGATATCATCGCTCGTGCGTACGTACGGAATACCGTCTCCACGACGCGATGAGATTCATTCTTAATGATTAACCATTCATGAATGATTATAAAGTATATATAATAAGTACTAATGAAATATATGACATAATAATGATACTGGATTTATGTATATATATATATATGTATGTCATCTACTTACTTCCATTCAAGACAATAAAGAAAGAAAAACAGCGTTCATGCGTACGTACGGACTACCGTCTCCATGAACGGTGTTTTTCATTTCATTTATCTATCTATTCTATATATATATATACTGAATATATATGATATATAAATCATATTTTATATTCTGGATGTAAGTAAATCATGATATAAGTAATAATAATGTCAAGAACAAAAAGTCAAAACACCTACGATAAATGAAACGATTTTACCCAAAACGCTTCTTTAACATGGAATTTACAAAAGAACGGGTAATATAATGTCATAAGTGAACCATATATGATATCATAACAATGAATATGATTCTGTAATAAGTCAATGACAGTATTTAAATCATTATACAGGAGGTTCGGACACATACGAAGCAAATTGGGCCTAAGGTAAGGGAAATATCACAATCTCATTTTTATCCGAGATTGTTTATACTTTGGTATTTACTGGGGGGTATTTTATCATCCACATCCATGTTTCTTCAATATGTAATATTATTTCCATCCACCTACAATTGTTTAAATCCAATTTTACCTTTCGGTGAGTTTTTAGTAAAAGATATGAAAGGAATCTTTTGTCGTTTTTCATACGAGGTAATTTTTGACTTTTCCGACAAAAGTACGAAGAATGTTTTTTTAACTTATACGGCATGAAAGGATTTTTACGGTTTCATAACACCTCATTTTCAAGAAGCATCCTCTACAAGATTGCATGATTATTTTCAACAAAACCCTTATCTTTTAAAATTGCATGGAATTTTGTGAAAATAAAATGATTTTAAAGAAGAAAGGATATTTTCCTCAAGAGTTCATTTCGAGTGTTTTTCTCAAAACTATTTTCCATCTAAGATGACATTATTTGATATGTATGTTTCATGAAAAATGTCTCTATGATTTAAATGGTTTCAATATTATTATGATTGAATGATATCAATTGTTTATGGATTATGATGGCATGATGTTTAAGATTTCCATTTTTATTACATGGGTTAGGCAATGATGTACGATTTATGATTTTGTGGCACACATAAGAATGGTATCATTATGAGATGTGTGGGACATATATCTCCCTCAAATGCATTGGGTAAAGATTTTATATCTCATGAGATAGACATGGCTGGAATGGTAGGTTATACCGATTCAGTGAAACAGGACTGGAACGAGGGTTACTCGATTCAGAAAGGGACTTTGTCCACTAAGATAGTCTTGGCAATGAGTCTTGACTAACAAGAAATGATTTTCTATGATTATTTGTGTATGCCACAAAGTTTAATGTTTTAAGTTATGATTATTGTAATTACATTTCACTGCTATGATTTATCCCGTGTTATGAAATTATGATCTCTTTTGCAGGTTAAGATTTCCAAAAATGTGATGTTCTTATGAAAATTATGTGATTGATATTTCTTTTGTTTACCCTTACTGAGCATTTGAGCTCACCCTTTTATGTTTTCTTTTCCCCAGGATATAAAGAAAGGTTTTAGGTAAAAAAAAGGGAAGATCTTTATGGGAGATATTGAAGATCTTTCACCACGATTAGAATATTATACTCCGAGTTTCCAAAGACACTAAACTATTACGATCCTTGTGTGTGTGTTTTGTTATGTACTAAGTATTCCGAAAAAGTAATGTAATGTCCATGTAAGTCAAGCTTCGGGTCTCTACATTTGGTATCAAAGGAAAGGTTTAGTCAACCTTTGGAAACTAGGATGCGAAAACGTTAGTGAGATCTCTAGAGATATTTATAAGGTATGTCTAGGTATGTCCCTAAGGATAAGTATACGTATAGGATACAGTCCTAGAACTACGGTAACGATCATAGAATTTAACATAAGATGTTAGATATTGAAGGTACTTCCCCTTTATTATGTTGTTTTCCCTAGCATGATTTTTGCCTCTCACACTATTCATTTTGGGTTTTAGAAAATAGCTGGAAACAAGATGATTCACGATAATGGAGGATATGATGGACAATGGAATGATATACTTCATGAGCAACCAAATGAAATGGGATTTGGAAGTCCAATGATCATTATTATGCCGAATCAGCAATCTCATAATATGATCAATAAAGTAAAATTTGGTATGTTTCCTGACTCGGCTAATAAGAGAAAGATGGAGTTTCATGATGATCATAGAGGAAAGAAAGTTCAATTTCCCCTATGTAAATCATGTGGGAAGAGGCATCAAGGAGAATGGTTCAAGGGAACTGGAAGATAGTTTGGGTGTGGAAAATAAGGACACAAAGCAAGTAAGTGCAAAGGAAAAGGTTCGGTTAACACCATGGATGAGGATAATGGTATTGCTACGACATCAAAAATGGTTAAGTGTTTTAAATGTGGAATGTATGGGCATTATACAAACAAATGCTCTAAGGGAAATACTCATGAAGAGAATCAGTATGGTCATTTGGGTAGTATTTATGTGGATGATGATGATGAGACTACAAATGATATGTGAGATGAAATAATTGTTGAAGCTCGGTCAATGGTTTAAGAATGTAGTGGAATGATTACATGTTTATCATGTGTAATGTTTTATAAGTAATCTCATTGTTCTATGGAATAAAGAGACATCTAAGGATTGTTACACTATTGCCTTTACTTGAGTTTTGAAAGTGTATTATTAATGTTACCAGTATCCACGAAAGGTTATTCAGATATTTTTGGAATGTAGATGATATGCGCATAATGAAGGGATAAGGAGAAAATTAAATGTTTGATAGTATTCATGAGCTCATGACTGATATAAGGAGAAGGTTATATCATGGTTTGAGTATATAGAATTTTGAGGATTTTGGTATGTGGAAAGAGTTAACTTTTAATAGCACTCATGTTTTCAATAAGGTTCAATGGGTATTCAAGAGAGTACATGATTAAGGACTTTGAATATTTGGAGTGTGACCAACAAAACGTATCTTATGATATATGGGGTTCAACAATGGTATTAAATCTCTGGTAATCGTTTTCACTATGTTATGAGAATGGACTGCAGTATTATGGAAAATCCTAAAGATTGGAATGGATTATGTTAGACATAAGTTAGTATTGTTTAAGGATAGAATATTTTCAATATTTTTGATGGGATGTTATAGTAATAAAAAAAAGGGACAACCTGCAGGACGGGCGACAACCCATCGCGTCGGACAAGGCTGTGGGGATCGAACCCACAACCGAAGTGCGACTGGCCTTTATCGCCTACCACTGGCCTACAGGAAGTCCCTGTTTAGTAGAAACTAGTTTTATTATATTAAGCAGTATGATATATGAGGTATAAGTCCATTTTAGGAACCATATATGATTAATCTCACTATAGATCGACTTTTGAATATAATTTTTTCTAACCTTTTGTTTGAGACAGATGGAATGACCCGTCGTTCTATCACATGATCTGCTAACACTTCACGAATAACAAATTCAACTTCATTTATTTAAGAGATGAAGTGGAAATTGTTCAAGGCACGAACAACAGTGAGATTGTACCAAAATAAAGTAAGTATTTATTCTAATTCAAATTTTCAACTTTAGGGAAATGATCTTGAAAACCAAAAATGTTGTCCTAGTGATCTTATACCTGATGAATCAGATGGTACCTTATATCATCACAAATCTATGGATTTGTGATTACTGGCTTTTCCATATCCATGTTCTCTACCACTCTCCATCAGAACATGATGGTTAGATTTCTCTTCCATATCCATATTTTCACCTATGTGGAAACCCAGTGATTGGTTTATTTGGGTAACCATTACGTTTCATACTTTTGTTTTTAAAGATTGGTTTTGGTATTCCTTTTTACGATGTGGGTTTCTATTAAAGAAACTTTCGAATAGTAAACTATTTATAACCCCGACGAATTTCGAGGGCGAAATTCATTTTAAGGGGGGTAGAATGTAACAGCCCGAGATTTTATGGAAAATATTCTTTTTAATTTTATTAATGTCTTGTGTTGTACGCTACACCAAAAGGAGCTTGCACAATACGCATCCTTGACTTGCCTTGCATTACACGCAATCACGACCTTCCTCGATAGCGTGTGTAATACGCAATACCGAGTTTCACTAAACAATGATATGCTATTAAAACTAGCCGTTATGAATAGTAATAATCACTTTTTGAAATTTTATGAATTTTATTTTTCAAAATGGACTTCATTTTTGGACTCAGAATATCGAAATTAGCCTAGAGTGAAATTTTGGTATTTTTCTGAAAACTTTCAATTTTTTATGAATAGTTAAACCACTAAGTGGTAGGTTAAAAACTGAATTTTGCATAAAACTTAATTTTACCGCTTCTGTGAATGGAATTTCGAAAATCCGAGAGACACGGTTAATATCAAGGAATAAAATGTGGTTCAATGAGATGAAAATAATTTTTGGTGAATAGTAACTTTTTACTTTTTTTACCACGGTTAATAGTAAATAGGGTAACTAAGGGTAAATATGATATTACTATTACCCTAACACATGTCCTAATTCTATTGGATAAGTGTAATTCGACCAAAAACAACCTTATGAATATAATATGACCATTTAGGTCCACTTGGATTAGATTATGACATTTAATATTATTTTCTTTAATGAATAGTTAAAATAGTTAAAATCAAAGTTTAATAACTAAAACATTTTTAATATGGGGTTATACATAAGATAAATTCGACTATAAATATTAATTAGAAAGCTAAAAGGATTTCCTACATAATGATATTTTATTTATAATTTTTAGACTTTAAATAAATTAATTTATTTATGACACAACGATGATGCAGTAATTACCCTTTTAAGAAAATATTAACATAATTGATGTTATAAATGCTCAAATGAATGTAATTTGAGACTTTTTATGAATTCCACTAATTTTTTAGGTTACTATGATATATTAGTGTTGATTTAATCAACTTGGTTTGAACATATAATTCTGTTATGACTTTCACAAAAATCATATATCAAATAGTGTCAAAATTGACACAAAATAGTTTTTAAATCAAATATTATATTACTAATTGTTATTTTATTCCTAAAAATCTAAGGTTAGGCCAAATGACTTAGATAAGGATATATATATTAATAATAAACAATTTGGGGTTCGTTTGGCATGTTATAGTAAGTGTATTAACCATATAGTGAAAGAAAACAAAAAGACATGGTAAAAGATAAATTATTTAACTTAGAGTTAAATCTAATTGATATGGTTAAAATAATACCCTAAACTTGTTTAAATCCTATTGGTTGATAGGATTTCGACCCATCCCCACCTTATCTTCGAAATAAGACCCTTTGGAACCATTATAAACCGATTTTGACTTTAATATAAAATAATATTTTGAGATATTCCTAAGGTGTCCCTCTCCTCCCCTATAAAAGGACACCTCCTCCCCCTCCTCCTCACACCAATTTGATCACTCAAGCTCGGCCAACCCCTGCACAAATCTCTTCTCCACTTCCCTAGCAACATCCTAGAGGTTCTGGTCTTCCTCAAAGACCAATTTTAGTGCCCTAAGAGGAGGTCTCAAAGAGGCGCTTCAAAGAAGAGGTAATTACCGTTACCAATTCTTTCATCTTTATTTCTTCTTACACTTCTTCTTCTTAGGTTGTTTCATTATGAAGTAATAACATCAGTATCACTCATATACTGATATGTTATTATAAGTATGAAACAACCCTATTTCACCATCTATCCATCCTACGGGAAAAGAAATCACCGCGCGTGCGTACGTACGGAATACCGTCTCCACGCCGTGGTGTAATCTATTTTCCACCACCACCTTACATGGATGGGTATAATGGTGTAAAGAATAACTATACATAGTTATTACAACATCATATTGATTCTGATATATTGTATAATCTACTCCAATTCAATTCAATAATTATGGAAATGATATCATCGCTCGTGCGTACGTACGGAATACCGTCTCCACGACGCGATGAGATTCATTCTTAATGATTAACCATTCATGAATGATTATAAAGTATATATAATAAGTACTAATGAAATATATGACATAATAATGATACTGGAATTATGTATATATATATATGTATGTCATCTACTTACTTCCATTCAAGACAATAAAGAAAGAAAAACAGCGTTCATGCGTACGTACGGACTACCGTCTCCATGAACGGTGTTTTTCATTTCATTTATCTATCTATTATATATATATACTGAATATATATGATATATAAATCATATTTTATATTCTGGATGTAAGTAAATCATGATATAAGTAATAATAATGTCAAGAACAAAAAGTCAAAACACCTACGATAAATGAAACGATTTTACCCAAAACGCTTCTTTAACATGGAATTTACAAAAGAACGGGTAATATAATGTCATAAGTGAACCATATATGATATCATAACAATGAATATGATTCTGTAATAAGTCAATGACAGTATTTAAATCATTATACAGGAGGTTCGGACACATACGAAGCAAATCGGACCTATGGTAAGGGAAATATCACAATCTCATTTTTATCCGAGATTGTTTATACTTTGGTATTTACTAGGGTGTATTTTATCATCCACATCCATGTTTCTTCAATATGTAATATTATTCCCATCCACCTACAATTGTTTAAATCCAATTTTACCCTTCGGTGAGTTTTTAGTAAAAGATATGAAAGGAATCTTTTGTTGTTTTTCATACGACGTACTTTTTGACTTTTCCGACAAAAGTACGAAGAATGTTTTTTTAACTTATACGGCATGAAAGGATTTTTACGGTTTCATAACACCTCATTTTCAAGAAGCTTCCTCTACAAGATTGCATGATTATTTTCAACAAAACCCTTATCTTTTAAAATTGCATGGAATTTTGTGAAAATAAAATGATTTTAAAGAAGAAAGGATATTTTCCTCAAGAGTTCATTTCGAGTTTTTTTCTCAAAACTATTTTCCATCTAAGATGACATTATTTGATATGTATGTTTCATGAAAAATGTCTCTATGATTTAAATGGTTTCAATATTATTATGATTGAATGATATCAATTGTTTATGGATTATGATGGCATGATGTTTAAGATTCCCATTTTTATTACATGGGTTAGGCAATGATGTATGATTTATGATTTTGTGGCACACATAAGAATGGTATCATTATGAGATGGGTGGGACCTATATCTCCCTCCAATGCATTGGGTAAAGATTTTATATCTCATGAGATAGACATGGCTGGAATGGTAGGTTATACCGGTTCAGTGAAACAGGACTGGAACGAGGGTTACTCGATTCAGAAAGGAACTTTGTCCACTAAGATAGTCTTGGCAATGAGTCTTGACTAACAAGAAATGATTTTCTATGATTATGTGTGTATGCCACAAAGTTTAATGTTTTAAGTTATGATTATTGTAATTACATTTCACTGCTATGATTTATCCCATGTTATGAAATTATGATCTCTTTTGCAGGTTAAGATTTCCAAAAATGTGATGTTCTTATGAAAATTATGTGATTGATATTTCTTTTGTTTACCCTTACTGAGCATTTGAGCTCACCCTTTTATGTTTTCTTTTCCCCAGTATATAAAGAAAGGTTTTAGGTAAAAAAAGGGAAGATCTTTATGGGAGATATTGAAGATCTTTCACCACGATTAGAATATTATACTCCGAGTTTCCAAAGACACTAAACTATTACGATCCTTGTGTGTGTGTTTTGTTATGTACTAAGTATTCCGAAAAAGTAATGTAATGTCCATGTAAGTCAAGCTTCGGGTCTCTACATCTAATCCATCATTCAACAACCTCTATCTTTGATGGATCTAATGTTATACCATATCTTGAGAAAATCTGACCTAAAAATTAAACCTTTTACAGCCAAATGTCAGACTTTTTAAAATTTTCATACATAATCTCATACCTTAGGGTATTCAATTAAATTCTAAAGTGGTCATTATTATCTTCCTTTATCTTTGAATTGATAATTATATCATCTATATATTCTACAATAAACTTTTTGAGGTAATATCTAAATAATCTATTCATCAAATCCATGAAGATAGATGGTGAATTGGTAAGATTGAAAGACATCACTATATATTAATGGTGTCCATAACTTGTGTGGGATTTTGTCTTGGGTACAACCTCTTTCTTGACCCTCAATTAATGACATTGATAATAATGGTCGACCGTATAAAATTATTGATCTTCTTGTAGTTGATCAAACAAGTCATCAATATGGGGAATAAGACACATCCTTTAAATGATCTAGTTCTACACCTAGTTATCAATACACAGCCACATTGATGTATATATATTTTTCATGAAAATAAAATGTTAACCCTAAGGTGACAAACATTGATGAATAAATCCATTATTAAGTTTTTCTTATATTTTCTTATTCAATTCCTATAACTCAATTAGGTCTATTATATATGGAGTCTTTGAAATTGGTGTGGGAACTAGTATGAGATCAATTGAGAACTCTACATCACGTTTTTGTGGAAGGATAGGGGACTGTTCCAGAAATACATCCACAAACACCCAAACAATAGGCATATCATTATTGTTTCTTTTTGCACATTAATTTGTGATAAATAACCCTTATGAATGCAAATTAAGCCATATTCACTGGATTTAATATCTATATAAAATACATACTTATCATCACATTGATAGCTGATCATAAGCGGGATTGAAATATAAATCATAACTTCCCTTACACAATTTTTTATATGGGATTTATCAAAAATAAGAAAATCCATGCTTTATATGATATCAAATTCATCCAAAGGAATAATAAAAAGATTTGGAGGATGAAAAATCCCACAAACATCAACCGAAGAGGAATGATAAACTTTAGATGCAATCATCATACCACTCGGGGTATCAACCACTAATACTACATATAATCATTTGGGTGGAATCACAATAACCATAGAAAATTTTATTGATTTTAAATAGTGGTTAGATCCATAAAAAAATATATTTTCAGCACCATAGTGGATTTTATGTGTACCTTTCACCACGTATTTATCACAACACTCAACAGATACACTGATTTCATGCGATTTCTCATTTTCCCTTGGGGTATTTGGTTTTATATGATGATCATCATCACTATCCATTGATTTTGGAACAATTTAGCTTAATTACTATTCTCTATACAATAATAGCACTGTTTTAGGGGAGGTAAATTATATGTAGTTTTCTCTCCATTCAAATTGTTATAGGACGTCATCCCATTACATCCGGAAAAAAATGTGATATAATATTCCATTACACACATAAAAAATTTATTAAACTCCTTTAGACAACTCCTTCCATGATTCATTCCACACGTTGAGCATAAAGAAAAGCTCAACTTCATCTCTTCATAGTTTTTAGATTTTCCATTTAACTCCATATTCATTTTTTTCAAAAACCATGATACTGATAAATAACTCCAACTTCCATTTATAACTTGATTTCACAATGAAAAATATCTTTGTAGCTTCTATAATATCTTATGTACAATTCCTATATGAGACTTGGATTTGAACCACTGAATCACCTATCAACTTTATATTTGGGTTTGATAATAATACTAGAATCATACCTCACAAGCCTTGTGAAATTATCCTCATAGATACCAATAGATTCATCATCCCATTGATTTATATGAATGATATCTTTATACATATTTTTATGAATAATCCTAGAATGTTAATTATTGAAAAAAAAGTTATTGAACTCATCCAAATACATAGATTCAATTTTATCTTGCTGCTTCATATTCTTGATTAGAGTTCACCAATGGTCCTCTTCACCTTTGAGCCAATAATAATAAAAAATAATAATCTCAGGTTTCAAAAAGTAGATAATCGAGAATATCTTTTTAGTAGTATGGATCCATTATTAAAAAACAAGTGAATTAGAAGTCACACTAAAAGATGGTGGATGTATCCTCCTGATGGACTCAACAGAATGTTGTTCCCTCTGCAGATTATTTGGAATTCAAAACTGATTCTTAGATTTAGAATTTTGAGTGAGAATTAAAATAACAATTTTCATTCCATATCCTATAGAATTAAGATATTGAGGGTAAAAATAATTTCATTTTCTGTCACAATCAGTATTGATACATTTCTACGGGTTACGACCATTAACTAAAACTAAAATTCATCGACAATGAAACCATAATCATATTAGAAAACAAAATAATCTTGGAAAACACATATAAGATTTCTAAATTATGATAACTTATTTAATCTATACCACATTAGGTTTATCCAAGGTTATTGAGAGACAACTCTTATTTAAATCATTTATGATGGTTTTTCAAGAGTTTCTGAATTTCCAAATCATTTCTCTTGGGAGTGTCAAACCAAATGTAAAAATGTACCATTTCCATGTACCAAGATACGCTTAAGTTTGGCCAAACACCCCTTTTCATATTTTTTACACCTATGAAAATCATTGATAGTGTCACATCCACTTTTAGTATAAATACCGTGATTTTTTTTCAGAAATCACTCACTCTGTCTTTTTCCAAAATTCCTGCACATTTTCCAGGACTTTGCATTATCCATAGACTTATTATTATACATGTAATTAGGGTTATCACTAAGGTTTACGCATTCTACTTTACTAAGGTTAACTAAACATTTTATCTGATACAAACTATATCAACCATCACTTTCCAAATATTAATATTACATCATTTTTATGGAATACAAAATATATTACACAGAAAAACACCCAAAGACCATATAAATCTTGTCCCTTTTGAAACGTGGAAATATAAAACCTCTTATATTACTAAGCTAAATTGTATCCCATTTAGTTCTCCATGACTATCACATATTTTAGACATAACATACATAAAAAATATCTTTATAATTTTGGGAAAGGAAACATAAAATGGGGTGACATCAAATTCTAAGTAGTGGTAAAAAAGATAATATATAAGCATAAACATGATCGTAAGGGTATGATAAAAAAGATAATGATATTATAAGATCATACAAAAGATCAAAACGTCCATAAAACATAATCATTTCATAAATATTTTTAAATCATAGTCATGAATCATAAGGGAATCAATAGCATAATCCATGGAATCATAACATATGAATAAGCCATTGAATTATGAAAAATAATAATAATAATAAATTATTTACATATTACTAAAGAAATCACAACCAATGACATATTAGTAGAATGGATTCACTCCAAATACCATGATAGTAGTCACGATACACTCCCAGGACTTTCTTAGTATTCAAATTTTACTCTGAATACCATCTTTGTAGAAACCGACCATTACTAAATCGAATCCACTCTCTATTCCATCTATATCTATATCATGATATTTAAATACTCACCCAATAAATTATAGGGAGATATAAGTCCCACCGAGATCATAATGAAATCAAATATTCATGTTCTAAAAATTAATAAACAATCATATCATATCCCATGAAATCAAATGGGTGTAATAAACATGTAATCATATATTAACCTACGGAAAATACAACTTTCATATTAATATCATAAGATAATAACCCATAAAAAGAAGAATGATTCATATGAATATAACCCGTAAAAGAAAAATCGGTTTAATATAAATTTATCCCAAGAAATAGAAATGGGTTTTGTAAACATCATTCCGAAAAAAACATAAACCATACAGATAATGAATATGAACGAATCCTTTTGGATCATTATCCTAGAAAAAAATGAGTAACACCAATGGATTTCATCATAGATAGAAAATAATTTTTAAATATCCATTAAAACCATTTCTTTTGGAAAATATTTTTTTTGACAAATTCTTTTTAAAACATAAATCCTATTGAAAACAATTTTTATTGAACACATATTAAGAAAACTTCAAAACATGTTGACAAAAAATTATTTGAATATACCATTGATAAATTAGGAAACATTTTTGAAATAATTTTTCATTGAAAATTAAATTTAAAGATAATTTTAAAAACATTTAAAGAAAATTAAAAACATTTATAAACACAAGGATTAAAAAAATAGATTTCGGACGGAAAAGATAAATGAGATCAAGTATTATTAAAAATATTTTCATAAATATTAAGTAAAAAATTGAGTGAAAAAATTTAACCAATACATGAAGATGTCATGAATGACTATATTATAAGAACATTCATGAGTTTTTGTAAGATAAGTATCAAAATATTTCATCAATGGAGGAATAATCATAAACAATCTCGACATACATTGAGAAAGTTTCAATAGAATATGACCACTTAGTAAATTTGAATGATACTCCCCATATCAAAAAATGAAATTTCATGAATCATAACATATTATCAAAATAATTAGATTCATGATATAATAAGTAAAATGGTAGTATATTCACCTTGTAAAATACCTTAGGTGCATACAAAACATGTCTCTCAAAGAAGGTAAATTGAGACAAAATTACTTTACCAATTTGGTAAATTTTAAACCATAAACCTAATGAAATAAATATCATAAACAATATATCTAAATATCAATAAATTTATTTAAAATAATAATATAATAAATCCATGGTTAGTATGCACACTATATATAAAACATATTAGGTGAACATGGTTTGTGTCCCACAGAAAATAAAAGTGTGATGAGAAAACATATACCATATGTCTTGAATTTCTTCATAATCATTTCAACATTCTATATAATAAATATATTATTATTTTCAATAAAAAATATAAATCTATTATTATATATAAAACCATATATGGATTTATATTACCTTATTATTTCAAATTTCTTGTTAATGGTACGCTTTGGTTAATACCTTCTTTTTTTCATATATGTTTTGAATTATTATTCTTGATCCAAAAAAATAGATAATGATTTACTTTTTAAAAAAATGTAAAACATGATAAAAATATCTTATATATTCATTATTTAATTATTTATAATAATCTACAGATTATTTAAATATTAATTGGAATAAACTATTCATGGAAATGGTAGGTCGTACGTATATATAAACATTGTTGATTAGTTTGAAATAAACAAAGAAAATGAAATATATGTATATATATTATCATTCTAGTATAATTATTAAATCATATATATCATATATTTTTACTAAACCTAGAATTATTATGATCCATGTAAAGTGTGAAAAAATCACATCTCTTTGATGAGGTGCTAGTCCACATGTCCACAAACATAGTTATCATATTTACAAAAATGGAAAGCATAAATTAAAGTTATAGATAATAATTAAAAAATCATATATAAATCATATATATCATATATATCATATAAAAAGTGAGTGAAAATCATAATTACAAACTATGAGAGGTGGTAATGGAAAAAATGAACAACATCATTTCGTGAGGCAATAGTTCGAAGTACACAAGAACGATATGACTCTTATAAATTAGATAAGAGTGTTTATGTTTTCGTAGAAACATTAGAAAAAAAATATCAGTTTATTTATTATATTGGGGATGTTATATAATAATGAAATATTAATTTTTTAGTGGGTGGATAATGAAAATAAAGCAAAGGAGCTTGAGGAAGGATGTTACCTCTTTTTTGGGTAACTCCATTTGGTTTTCACTGAAGGGAATCGTTGGATAGATTTATATTAAAAAGTATCACTCTAATAAGAAGTTAGGTATATTCATAGGATATTTATGTATTGTTTTTTGATCCAATTGTATTGTGTGGTTGGAATATGTGGGTTATTTGAGTTCCTTTATAAAGTGGAGGAGGAGTGGCATTCATGTATGATTTTTAAAATGGAATTTTAGTCACATTTATTCCATGAAATGTGGCTTAAATATTGGTCAAAAACCTATAAAAGGTTTTATATGGTATAAATATGTCCATGAAATGGATCCTTTATAGGTTTATAGTTCATTTTGGGTTCTATGTGTATGGATTAGTCATTTTCATGCTATTTTTTCTCCTAATCACCGTAACTAATTTTAAACACCTTCTATAATTGTTTTGGTCAAAATTTAAAATTTATCATCTAGAATTATATATTATTCAAATTAAAAATATGGAATCCATTTTTACTAATTCTAATCAAATAATTATAAAAATTAATATAAATTAAATCCCATTAAAGTGATGTTAAATCAGGTTTTTAAGTAAAAATGTTCAACAATTTGAAATGTATTTATATACAATTTCAATGGGAAATGAATTCCAATGAACTAAATTAGATTAATTTATATAGAATATATATAATTAAACTTTGAAATAAAATTAAAATATGATTAAACTATATAAATAAATTAGATGAGAAAGTAGTTTTGAATTAAAATTATATATTTTACACCATTCATACTAAAAAGTTGTTTTCCAAAATAATCGTGAAAAATAACCTAAATATAGTTTTGAATCACTAAATTCAAAAATAAATTAGATTTTATCAAATTTAATTTATCAAAGTTTCTAAAATGAAATTTATTTTTTCTTACAGAAGGATATAAACAATAGTTCTTTTAGGAAGACAATATTTTAAAACATATAATGACTTTACTAGAAAATGCATGTATTATTATAAATATATATTATTAATATAAAACTATTATAAATATTATTTAAAAATTATTTGTTATAATTCATATTACTAATTTCATTGGCTAGGTAATAACTTTCTTAGTTAAATAATAATAAAAATAATAATAAAATAATGTTTTATAGAAACTCGTTGTTGCATATAACACAAGATAGGTTGTTGTTGGGTGTACAAGAAGCTCAAATCAATGAATAATATAACAAAAGATTAACTTAGTGTATCATACAATGGAATGCACCATATAAAATTTTTTTATTGAATTTTTTTTATAAAAACTCGGTGTGTTACATGACTTTGATTCTTGAAAAGTTATTTCTAAATATTAATATGTTGTTCAATGGGGTATATCCATATATAATAGACATGGACATATAGTTGAACCATTATAACCATTTAAATCATTCAGTAGAACATTATATCAAATAATAATGGTGGGAAGAATATATCAAATTCAAAGAATAATATTGTTACTTTCTATTTCATAATTTTAAACTTCATTAGGTCAAAAAAATTTGTACATATACATTTGAAAAAGAATTATAATAGTAACTATATGTCATAAATTTTTAGGAATAATGAAACATAAATAAATAGACAACAAATATTGCATAAAAAATTCCATTCATGTTATTCTATTACATGCATCTTCAAATTATTCATTGACATGGAATTCATGATATTTGAATTATTCCCATTTAGATCATTTAAACTATTAAAAAATAAAATATTGAAAATATTCCATTCTGGAAAAACTGTAAGCTATTGGAAGAAAAATATTATGCCCCTTATCTTTTACTAATGTAAACTCTTCCCTTATCCCCCTATCAGTCAGTTCCAACCTATCCTTGATCGCATATTTTGTTTTTATATGCACATTTAGAAATGAGAAAAAAACACTATCAAAAATATTTTTCTCTACATTCATGAAAAGAAGAAAATTTATGATGTGGAAATAATTAAATTCTAGTAAATCAAAGAAAATTTATCTCTTCTTCCAAACTAACTTATCACGGTCTATGAAAATGGATTACAAAAAATAATGTCAATATCTTTTACATTATCAAAAAGTTCATTACCCATTAGTGGAGACAGTAGTGTACCTTTTTTAGTATTCACATTGAATATTGTTGTCTAGGGTCAGTATTCATTGCATCAAGGTAATTATTTAAGATGTTCTATAAATATGGCCATCGTGGATTTTTTTGACCAAACATAGTGTGCTTATTCTTCCCAACTACGAAACCCTAATATAATTTTATTTTTAGAGCCTATAATATTCCCATAAGTAGTAAATCCATTTATTATACCCTAATATATGGAGGTCAAAGTGAATTCTTTACTTCTATGATCATCATACATCGTAAAACCTGAATCCCATATCAATTTTATATCATCATTAGATCGATACAAAAAGAAGACAATATCATTACCTAGTTTCTTTTCTCTAGATATAAGTAAAGAAAACATAATTTATTTTCTATTTATGCCCAAGAATGGTGGAATGTTAAAATTTACCAACATGAAAGTCCATGTACTGTGATTACTACAATATAAAAAAATGATTTCTTCCAGATATATATAACCACTGGCCTAAAATCCATCATGACTGTATTTTGTTGTTGATATTGTTTGTTGACAATTTCTGAGGTTGTTGACAAAGGATGGATGTCAAATAATTCCTGGATAGTTAGAATGTAACTCATAAAAATCATTAGATGTCATGAGGACTCACAAAATGCATTGGAAGACAACATCATTGTAATTTGAATGATTGGGAATGATTGAATTAGTGTCTAAAGTATAAGTGTGAGTGCTGAGGTGATTCAGTAATGTGAGCATGCATGAAACTCATAGTTTCCTTTAAAACCTGTGATGGTACACGAAAAACATTAGAATATAATAAAATACTAAATCACATGATATCATGTAATTGAATTTGGGTCTAATGGTAAGACCTCATGAAGCACACATGATTCTCTTTGGATCTTGTAGAGGGGTCTTGTGTAGCACTCATAAATGTGTTTAGATAATTGTGTAGGGGTCTTGCATAGCACACATTATTGACTCTAGAGTTCATGACTAGATATTTGGGATTGTGCTTGGAACTTGTGGATCACAATTTATGATAAGACAAAGGGGATTTTTGAGATGTGGTGGACATTTTACTAGGGACCGTTGCATGCCATTCAGCCACCAGGAACACCACTTTCCTTATTCATTGATTTATTATTGTGTTAATTTTCAATGTTCATAGATCATGAATCATGGAATAAGTGATTTGAAGGATTTATACATGATTTTTTGATGATGTGTTGTGTGACCAATATAGGCCATATAGAGAGCGTCCATGCATGATATGAAAAATCTACCAGTCCATACCTTGATAAATGTGGATGTTTTTTGACACTCCATAGGAATTACATGAATCATGGTTGATTGAGGAATCATAGACTTTGATAATTATAACCAAGGAATCCAGAAAATCACGTATATGTATCAGGGACTCGCACAAAGGCAAATCATGAATGCTGGCCAAGGACTCGCGCAAAGCATGACTGCTGGCAGAGGGATCAAAAAATATTGGAATGTCGGCCAGGGAATCATGAAAATCATAAGGACAAATGCAGACTGAGGACTCATGAAGAACACAAATGTTAAAAGAGGACTTGTTCCTGTATCTCATGAAAATCATGAGAAAATATCACACCCAGATCTTTCATAGTGTGTGATCACAATGAGGTTGATGGTTTTTCATGATTTGAGAAATTATATTGGATGACACTCACCTATAAATACTCCTAAACTAATCCGTATCAATTGAATGTATTTTGATTAAAAAGAAGGATATGAAGTAGATTAGGGGAAGAAAATAATGGTGAGATCTCATGAATATGGTTTGTAGATATGGAGTATATGTGATTGATTTCATGTAAGTCTTGTGCATGATCTAAACAAGGTCTTCCGCAAAGGGATAAAGTGGAATCCCGAAAGAGGAATTGTGATAGTAGGCTTTCGAATAGGGGGCCTTGTGCAAATTGCAAATAATGGTTTGCATTTGGGGCTCCCATTAAAGGTTCATGGTAACCAGAGTATCACACCAATGGTTTGAATCAAGGGCTCATGGTGACCAGGGGATCTCCCCAGGGGTATGCGATGACCATAGGATCACAAAAAGTTACAGAGGATTGAAAAAGGGGAAATAGTATTGTATATGTTGATGAGAGGGTTGTACTATGTTCCAGTGCTTCTTATAAGGTGACCAGAGGTTCACACAAAGTTCTAGACCTCCATGAAATGTGACCCGAGGTTTTCATAAGGTAATATATGTTAATATAAGGTTGATAGAGGTTCTCACAAGGTTCTAGAGGTTCTCACAAGGTGTTAGGGGTTCATGTATGGTGTCGGGGGTATGCACCAAGATCACGCATTTGGATTTATAAACCAATTTATGACACCAGTGTATCATAGAATAATATATTGCATTTAGATAATCACTTACATTTCATTATGAATTGTATCATTCTCATATCTAAATTCTAAGAGAGAATAATAAGACATGGTATTTACACTATTTGAAAATACTCAAAAAATGAGGTTATTCACTGTTACATTAAAATTATTGAACGGAAAATTTGAATCATCTGAATGTATTTCTAATATAGAGGTGATTTATTTGTCTATAGTGAAGAGAATTCTATTTTAATTTTCTACAATGTTGATGTGTTTGATCCATGTGGTTTCACTAAATTGTTGGAGAAACACTGAAGAGCTTTAATAGAGAATCTACTGACAGGTATGAATTCATTCATTAGAAATACCATAAAGACCTTCATGTACATAATATATGTGGAACCTACATGTCGTTAAACATTGACTGGATCCATTCCTAGAGTAGTGAGAGAAGGAAGAGGAAGAAAGTGATACATTCGACCAGAAGTGATCCAAAGAAAGATTTATAAAGAGTGACCCTTGGGAATACAATGAGAAAACCCTAAACCTTTTAAAGGCGATGATCCTGGGAATATAAGTTATACATCCTAAACATTTTAATTTGGAATTGATACTTAGTGGATTTGGTACATCATCTTATTGACGTTATTTTCCCCATAGATTTAGCCTTGTGAGGGTAAACTAAGTAAAGATCATTATGTTTGGGTGTTTTATTTATTGACTTACATTCAATGCCTCATCATTAGATGAAATTGGAAAAGATGTGATGAATATAAAAACTAATGTGAAAAAAGTGTCCCTTGTTACAATGAGGTCAAGATCTAGTGGGGAATGATGAATTTTGAAAATAATATCAATACCCTCAATATGGATGTGTCTATGGAAAATGTGTGATTCAGTTGAAGGAAATGAACAGTGTACTAAATAATGGTTTGGATGAATCAGATAGTGAAAAATAAATTCACTCTATAACACTACAGGAATTGGTGATGAACTTGAAATTCCATGTGATGTTGAAACTTTTTATGATGATGAAATTACATAAAGGAAAAAAGTGTAACTTGTCCATGAAATATATGAATTGGATTAGAAAGATGATAATAAATTTAAATCTAATGATATTTGGATTCAATCATAGGTAATTGAGGTCAAGAAGCTTAAACATTTCAATAAAAGCCTTATTGATGTCGATATTGATCATAGGGAGAAGAGTGATTACCAACATAAAGAACTAAAAAGTTGTCTACAAATACAGAAAAACATAAATCTAATGAAATGTGAAATAATATTATCTTAGAAGAATATTCAGAATCTAAAATCTATAAATGATAATTTTACTAAACATATATTTGAACAAGTTTATGAAAATTAAATGCTATAACAAGAGAATTCATATTATAATGATTCTATTTCTCAGATAAAATCTATGTTAAAGGAGAAATCTATAATTATTCATAAGCTCACTCGATAATTGGAAGATAATATGAGTAGTGAGAATAATCTCAAGAGAGAACATGATGCCTAATTTGAATCAAAGGGTATGAAGATTAAAAATTTGGTAGAAGATCTAGAATCAATTAGGAAATTAGTGGATAAATCTAATTCCAAAGGCAATCCCATGTTGAAGGATTTTCTGCAATTACTATTTTATTATCCTTCAGTAGGTTATAATGAAAGGAAAGGAAAAAAATGATATTTATGAATAGAAACAAGAAAATATTTTCTCATCTCAAAGGCCATACATTTTGGGAAGACCAGAATTGGATTTGATGAAACCTCTCCAATGCATGATAATATGAGAGGTGTGAACAATTAAAAAAATGAAAAAAACCTATATAGACTGGAAACATGCTAAAAAATGACTTTACAGGATTTAATAATATCATATTCTATTTCGGTGGGATTCATGGTCATACATCATGTTTTTTCGGAGGCATTGGAATATACATCCAACTATAAAGATAGAAATATTTCTAAATATGAGAAGAAGAAGAAGAGTCATTAGAAATCAAACAGAAGAGTATCTTAGAATAATGAAACCATCAAATTCTACTATTTTGGAAGGAAGGTACACAACATTAGTATGTTTTAAGAAGCTCAGGATTTCAACGATATAATAAAAACTCAATATATATCAATATCTTTACCATGAAATTATGATATAAGGTATGTTATTTATGAGACATGTTTTATATGTCTTAGTATTGGTAATTTGGAATGATATTGTAGTAGGAATAAAGTTGGGAATGAAAAAGAACTCTAAAAGAAATCTCTTACTCCAGGGGTGTATAATGAGAAATCCCACATTGGATGAGAAAATTATAAGTTAAAAATAATTTCAAATTCTTGGAGGTAATACAAGGGGAAAAAAATTTCGTCAAGAACCTCCCCTATTACACTCACAAGATCTTCATTTGAAATAATATGAATGAACCTGAAAGAAAAAGGGAGGATATACTCTAGTTGTGAATAAAAGGAATGTACATTCACGAGAGGACCCACCACCTGCACAAAACTGTGCAGTGACTTTGACAATTGATAAAAGAATAATGAATGAAGAATGTGTTGAAACAGTCAAATGTCATGCCGCATGGCAATAAGTAAAGGATAGAGGAAGAGACCTGTAATGGAAGAAGGATTTATGGAAGATAATAAGTAGAATGATCACTATTCAAAGAAAGATTCCTAGAAAATGGAATATTTTTGTAGAATCGAAGAATGAAACTCCTTATAATAGGTTTAAACCCCATGTTATGAAAAAGGAAATGCCTGAAGAACCTATATATCAGAATAATTCTCCGCATGTGGGTAATGAATGCTTAGTCATATATCTAGAATGGTTCAAGTTGGATAGAAAGTTGGAATAAGAACAAAAATAGAATAGTTATTTGAATTAAATTATCAAATGGTTGATCAATCATGATCGACCACAATCATATTCTAGGAGATTCCAGATAATCCCCTCTCTATATGAATGTAAATTTATTATCTGACTTTCGATTGATTCAGGTTTAAGGGGAGTTACAATAAATGTTGAAGTTGAATTAAAATATGAAAAGTGGTGATGTGATATTCTCCAGAATGTCATATTATTCATATTAGTTACTAGAGATGAATAAGAAATACAGAATAATCTGATGAAAGGATACATTGTTCTATGGGTGCATGATATACGTAGAGGAAACCGAAGTTCAATGTTTTTTATATGGATGTAAGTCAGCATTCATGAATGGAGATCTAAAAGAATAATATTATATTTGCCAATAAGATGGTTTTCTCATTTTTGAATACAAGAGAATGTATTTTCAGTGGAAGAAGTTGTTATATGGATTTAAGAAAGCACCATGATCATGGTATTTAATACTAGATCTGTTATTAAAGACACATGGTTTTTAGCATGGTGGAGTTGATTACAATATCTATGTTAATAATGATATTATTAAAAGGATGATTGTTCTGGTGAAACAATAATGTAATGGCACATTAAATTATCAATCAAAATATATGAGGGATGTTTTTAGAAGTTATGGAAAGGATAGTTCCAAGGAGATGAAGACCCCAGTGGAAATCCCAATGAAAGTCACATGTTTGTAGTGAAAATAATACAGTGGTATATCAAGGTAACTATGGATATTGGTATTATGTATAAAAAAATCTCATCCATAGTTATTGGGATATACAGATGCAGATTTGGCATGATCAACCGATGAAATAAAATCAGTGCATTTTTTGAGATTCTATCATGGTAGGATTTTTATTTCTTAGTTAATAAAGAAACAAGACTTCATTTCCTTGAGAACCATAGAAGACGAATACATTATTGTCCTTTAAGACTTCAAATAGTTACTATAGATGAATTATAAGCTTGATGATATTGTTGTTGAAGTGAAATATAAAATCAGAATCCATTGTGATAATTCAAATGCTATGAGTTTGAGAAAAAATATATTCAATCATTTGAGGACAAAGGACATTAAAATAATGTATCATTTTATAAAACAGAATGTGTAGCAAGGGATTTTGAAATTGGAGTGCGTTCTAATAGAACTACTATTTGCAGACATTATGAAAAAGGCCTTACCCAAATAAGTGATTGAATGGCATCGACTGGCTCTAGGAGTCCAGTCCACTCCGCTCACTTGGAAAAATTGTGAATGTAGGGACCATCCGCTCAGGTATTTTGTGGTTTCCCCTAACATGATGATCTATGTTTTTACACCATTACAGACCACATTGTACTAAAATTCAGGTTCATTGAAAAATGGGGAGAAATTTTTCTTGAAGAAAATCTATTATTCATGATAGGGGGAGAAGCTGATATGGGGTTATTAAATCAGACGATATTATATATGATCAATAATAGATTATATTTCATGACATCTAAGGTTAAAGATGAAATAAGAAGAGTGGTTTTGGAATGAAATGATGTGTTTCATTGATGAGATTTTTATTATACTCATGTTTCTCATGACAAAAATTGCTCATATGGGCTCAGAGTGTCTGATGGGTAAAACATTGATCACTATCATAATCTCAAGAACGGAAAATATTGAAGATGATGGAAGAAGAATTAATATGGTATCCAAATGTAAAGAGCTGTTAACAAACCCAAAGCCGGAGATTTGTTACCCAAAATACCTCATGATTGTGGTTTTGGATTGATTCCGTTTGTTGACAAGGTTTGAGGTTGTTGACATAGTCTAGATGTCAAATAAGTCATGAAGCGATAGTTTGGGACTCATAACTAAATGTGAAACTTTTTCTGACTCACAAAATGCATTTGATTACAATAACATTGAATTTTGAATGATTGGGTGAGATAGAATTAGAGTCTAAATGAGAAGTGTGGGTGGTGAGGATATTCAACAATGTGAACATCCGTGAAACTCATAGTTTTCTTTGAAAGTCACAAAGGTCCATTAAATTCATTGGCAGACAATAAAATTGTAAATTGCATGATATCCCATGATTGAATTTGGGTGTATTTATTAGAACTCATGAAGTGAACATAATTATCTTTGGACCATGTGGATGGATCTTGCACAGCAATCATCATAGTCTTTTGATATTTTCATAGGGGGTCTTGCGCAAAACTCATGATTGTCTATAGATCTCACAATCATATCTTGAGAAAACTGAAAATAGGAATTGTTCTTTTAACTTTTAGAGTGTGAATTCTGAGAAGCCAAAGGGACTTTTTGGGATACGGCAGACAGGTTGCCAGAGACTGTTACATGTCCTTCAACGGCCACGAACCCCACTCTCCTCAATAATTATTTATCATGTTGTGTTAATTATCAAATTTAAGAGATAATGTGACATTGAATAAGTGATATATATGATTTATACTTTATTTTTTGATGATGTGTCATCTGACCAATATGGGAAATGTGGAGAGGGTGAAAACATGTCATGAAAAATCTATTTTTATGTCCCTAGAGCATTGTGGACATGTCTAGACACACCTAAGGACTTCCATTAAGTGATAATGATAAAGAACTCAGGAATGGTGTGAATACTAATCGAGGAATTGAGAAAATCATCAATATTAATACATGATCATGGATAAGAAATGAATGAATTCTGACCAAGGACTTTCATAATGTGAGAATGGTGACTGAGGACTCCCACAAAGCATGAATGTCAACAAGGGACTTATGACAATCATAAGAGAGAATACTAACTGATGTCTCATCCAAAGATAGAACATTAGAAGAGCAATCATACTTTCATCTTAGGAAATGTTTTATAAAATGTGACACATGGATCCTATGAAGTGTGTTATCCCAATGAGGTGGACGGGTGTCTACGATTTGAGGAATTAAGGCTATGGACACTCTCCTATAAATACCCAAATTTTAGTCCTTAAAAATGATGATTTTTTTATTAAAATATGTATCTAAAACTCATCTAGTGATTAGAATCACAATGATATATCATGATAGGGGTTCTTGGATAATGATTATACATTATTGATATCATGTAAGTCTTGCACGTGATTGGAATAAGCCGCGCACAAAGGGAGAAAGTAGTCTTGTGAAAAAGGAGTCGAAACAGTAGGCTTGCATAGAGTAGGACTTGCGAAATGTGAAAACAAGGGTTTACTCTAGGGGTTTTTATTAAGAGTTCAAAATGACCAAAGGTTCACACCAAGGGTTCGCAGTAGGGGCTTGTAGTAATTAGAGGTTTGCGATGATCAGAGGTTCGTGCAAAGTTCTTGAGGTTCGTACAAAGTCCCAAAAGTTACCAAAAGGTGCCTAGAGGTTCAAAAAAAAGGTGATACAGGTTCGTACAAGGTGACTAGAGGTTCAAAATATGTGAATGTGGTTCTCACAAGGTGACTAGAGGTTCTCACAAGGTTCCAGATATTCGCAAGAGGTGTTAGGGGTTCGTGCAACTTGTTCGGGGTTCAGACCAGGATCTTGCACAACAATTTATTCTTTAAAATCATTCACAAGGGTGTCACACTATAATATTCCACACCGAGATATGTGCATACATTTATCTATGAATAATATCATTTTCATATACGAATTCAAAAGGAGAAGAACATGAAAGAGGATTCACACAATTTTACAATACTCACAGAAGGAGGTTATTCACTACTACATTCAATGTAGTGAAAAGAACAATTTGTATAACATGAAAATATTTTCAAATAAGTGGTGATTTTTGTGTCTATAGTAAAGACAAGTCTACTCTAGTTTTCTAGATAGTGGATGTTTTTCATCCAGGTGTTTTCACAAAAGTGAAGGATCATCCCAGAATAGCTTTAATAGATCATCTACTTATAGGTGATGTTGCATTTATTAGATATAATGAATGTACCAATATGTAAATAAATATTATGGGACCTAAAAGTCTAAAAAATATTAGTGGATCCCATCCTAGATTCGTGAGTTAAGGAAGAGGAAGATGGTGATTCTTTCCACCAGTAATGAGCCATAGAGTATTACATAGGGACTGACCCTAGGGAATGTAGTGAGCAGTCCTTAACCCTTGTAAATGTAGTGATCCTATGAATAGAAGTGATCTAGCCCAAACATTTTATTTTGGAATTGAGCCATAGTTTATTTGGTATATTGGAACATCATTGTTGTATGCTCCTTGGATGTAGCCCATTGAGGTTTAGATAAGAAAAAAAACATTGTCCTTGTTCTTGAATTATTCACTTACATTCAGTGCATCATGATGAGATGAAATTGGAAAGGATATGATCAATATGAACAATAAAGAGAAAATAAATTGACCCATGTAACAAAGTGGTCAAGATCCAATAGGGCAGGAATAATTTTGAAAAGAATATACATACCCTGATTCACCCCAAACCCCTCAGGGTATCTATCCCCCTCTTGGATCTAACTATAACATAATATGATCATTTTTTAAGATATTTGGAAATTCATGATTATCTTAATGAATATTTCTATACTGAGAAAAATATTATAAATGGAATATGTTTCAAACATTAATATTTTAATATTCATTCCATGTCACTTTTATCAGGGATTCATGATATCCATGTAGTCTTTTATGTCATGGAATGATAGTGATGTACCATATAAAATTGGATTGACTTGATTCACTTTTCTTGTATCGATTTGTTCCACTCTTAGGAAATTTTATTAATGCTTCATGATCCTTGTGAAAAAATATGAACACATTTTGACAAGCTTGTATTTTTTAGAGATCCAGACCATTGAATGTAGAATTCATTTAGCATCATAAGTTTTACATGGAAGTTAATTTTCATCTAGTATCATATCATCTAAGAGACCGTGTAGTTTTGTAAAACTTGTGCACTATATCTTTTTCAACCATTAAAATTATATAACTCTATTACTGCTGAAAATTTTGTGTATTTAGTATAACTGGTAAAAAATTGTCTCTTAGCATAACTATTTATCATATCAAAAAAAATTGAAAATTATTATGGTTATATTCAATTGAATATTTATTTTATTTCATGTGATATCCATCATCATTTACATTTTTATCAATATCAATTGATCCATAAACTATAGTATCATCCCAAACAGCATCAAGATTCAGATTTTGCCCTTGGTTAATCAACCATTTATAGCTCTGATCTATTCTGTAAAGAATCAAATTTTCTTCAAACTCTTCTGGACTAATTTCACATAAAAAAATATATATATAAATGGAAAATTTAATTAAGCAGGTTCGTATTCATGCTCTGTTGCAAACTTGATGAATTCATTAACTCTATTTTGGTACACTTTTATCAAATTATTAGCATGCGTCCATTTTCAATTCATATCAATAATATTGGTTCAATAAATATTTATAAAAAAATTAAACATCATATATTCATTATAATTGGTGAATGTTATGGATAATTCTAATAAAGGGATCCCATCATTTGATTATTTCAAATAATTTTATATTTCTTTGAGGGAATTTGGTAATTGAATTTAAGAAAATAATTACACCACCATAGTAGGAGATATACTATTAATAAATCAAATATTATCATTGATACCTAATATGGGATGACTAAAACTCATAATTCTTCATGAATCATAGTTTCTTGTCCATAAGATTAGGCAGTTGGGTCATATGAAAAAATCAAATAATAACTTTACTGGAGATGATTTTAATGAGGCTGAATGTTTTATCACTAATTTTTTTTAACTCACCGCATAATATTTTAAAATTTAATATCTATTCTAAAAAACACATTCAAAATTAAATAGAATTATTTTTGAATTTTTAAAATCCTTCTTGAAATCCCTATTTTTAAAATTCCATAAAAAAATTGACCAATTTTTTTTAAAGACATTTAATGGGATACAAAATGCCATTTCTATAAAAGTAGTTAGCATGATGTAAAAATATTTAAAATCATATTTAGAAACCATTAACCATAAATTAAAAGTTTAAAACCATTTCATTGGAAATATGTACTCTATTAAATGTTTAAAATAGTATAATTTCACTTTTAAATTACTTCATTAGTTTCAAAACAACGAATCCATTTTAGTTTATTTTAACGAAAAACCTTTTTTTTACATTTCAAAATCTTCTTTAACATTTAGAACCATGTTCTCTTTATGAAAAACAAGATTACAAATAGAATGGCCATAAAAATTATAATTAGGACTCCAACCATTCTAAAGAAAAGTATTATTATTTAACATTTTAAAAACATTTTATAGAGATGACATGAATAAGACATTTTCTAGAGTATAGTAATAAAATAAAATTTTAAATCCTAACATTATTTTCCTAGACTACATGCCTAAATAATTAAATTCCCTTGGAAATATTTCGAAATGCACTCTATAGAATATTCAATTATCAAAAAACCAGTTTCATGAAATACCACATAAAAATCAACAAATCCATTACTTTACATTCCATGCAATTTATTCAAGAATCTACATCATGAAGTTTTTATAAATATTCATGACATTGAAAATTATTTTCCAGAGGATCATGTGTTATGAATTGGAGTCAGTGTATTATATCATGATTAGGTTTGATTTGAATTTATCTTAGTGTGATTTTAGTTATCTATAACCTAGTACTCGAGGAGAGAGATGAATTATAGATTTTGTTTTTATTTGTTAAGGAACCATCCATGAAGTTACACTAGGTTTTCAGTTTTTACACATTTTTGGGTGCTTAAAAGATAATGTGATGATCTTGGTTGTTTAAAAATTGTGACAAAGGTATGGCATAGAATGTTGACAGGTGAAACTGATAATGTTCAATGAAAAATTATCCAGAGGAGGGCCAAATAATGTTTTTCATAAGATTGGGTTGGGTGAGATAGAAACCACACCACACATGTTGTTCGCATTATATATTTATCCTTGGTTTATTTTGTGATGTATATTAACTTTTTTACTTGTTTTATATCATGATTCTAAATGGTATAAATATACTTAGTTAGGTCATTACTTTTAT
This sequence comes from Viscum album, assembly GCA_963277665.1. NCBI lineage: Eukaryota > Viridiplantae > Streptophyta > Magnoliopsida > Santalales > Viscaceae > Viscum > Viscum album. Next base: position 541,449,735 of record OY728156.1, read on the forward strand.
ACATTGATATCATAAACTCAGATGGGTGAAAATATTGTTACCAAACCATCCTTGTTATAAACAAAGGATACCATTTATTAATAAACAAAAAATATATTTTGAAAAAAATGGAGAATATGTTTTTATTCATTTATTAAAATTAACCCATGTGATTTTCTTAGCATCAATCATTAAAAATGTATTTACATTAAAAAACATTTAAGACCCAATATTTAACTATTTATTTTTTATTTTTATATGAAAATAATAAATTGAAAATAATATTCCTTCGAACAATACTTATTTATTAAAAAACAAACATTTTGAAATCCCTTTGGGATTTGGTTTAAAATAAACAAAACTAAGAAGGAAAACCTATTATAATTAAATTTAACTAATACGAAATAAATAAATAAACCAAATACAAATAAAAAATTAAAGTGTAGAATATGTTAGTAGAAAAATTAAATAAAGGAGATGACTATAACCTTCAATAGAAGTGAATGTGGGTATAAAATAATATATATATAATAGCAATAGTATAAGGCACAACACATTGGAGGAGCTCTGATCTATAAGTTATAATGGTAACCAAATCACATATAGAAAACTAGCCTGTTATGTGACCATAACAAGTAATGCAACTGGGCCTCTCAAGGAAACCAAAAACAACCCCTACATAATGCCTCAATTAAGATAGAGAAGCACCAAATATTTATTATCCTATCTATGATTTACCATGTGAAAAAGAAAAAAATCCATAGAGAAGACATCCATTCCATTCACAATAACAACCAACAATTAATAACACAATTAAAATGACATCTCCTATCATAAATGCATTTGAAATATCATTAGAAAAGAAAAAAAATTCTTGATTCCATTTTGAAGAAAAATCGTATGCTCAAAACTAATTATCAATGAATAAATTTTTTTAAAAACCCTTAATCAAAAAACTATATAAGAAACCTAAATTTAATCAATCTGTTTAAATTTGAAAACAACCCTTTAAATGTTATAAACGCATGAAATTACACACACAAACATATCAAAATTGATCTCAATACAAATATTCACATATTTTCATGTGAATATTTGAATGTTTCTAATATATATATATATATACACACCAATAAATATGTGTATAAGAATAAAACATGAAAAAAGATTCCATAACATTAGACATAAATAAATAGCACAAGAACAAAATAAGACATAAGAAAACATCTAAAATAAAAATCCCAATTAATCAATGCCATGAACTCATGCATTACAAAAATTGATTTCATAGAAAACCTAAAATAATTTTAATGAACCAAATAACATTATGAAAACAATCATAAATATTTTATTTCCCAAAAATACAATTTATCGTTTGGATGAAGATAAAAAAGAAGTGTAAATTCAAAGGAACACATTTGAAAATCCACTATAACTCCAAAAGAAACATTGAGCAACATAAATATTTAAATCAAATTATACCCAAATAACAAATAGTAATTTTAGAGAAAGAAATTTGAAATAGAAAAGAAAATGAAACAAATTATAGAAGTGATAAACCATATATTAACCTACATAAGGATATTGTAGACGATGCTAAACCTTCAGCAACAGTTAGTATAGGTCTTAATGTGGAAGGGAAAGTAGAGATGTAAAATATATAGTTAAAATCCCCTGAGGTGGAACCCAATAAAAATAAATAGGTGATGAGAAGGAGAAAATAACATACCTTGGATTAAATATTTTAATTTTTTAAGATAAAGTAGAGATATCTTGAAAGCTTAGATTTCTTTGAGCCTCGTAATCGTTAGTGTATTGACTTGTTCGAACCACTGATTTGATCCTTGGATTCAATCAACCATTGATTAAATCCTTGATTTGAGCCACTGAATTGAGGATAAGATATCCATTTGTATAGGAGTTTTGTGGATGTTTAAGAACTCTTTACTGATTCAGTAATACTGAGGGTTCATTAAATTGATTAGTGATATTTTTATCACAGCTTCTAAAAAAGGACAAAATACCTTCTATTAGTGATAAATTAATAAGTGTTGATAAAATATATCTTTATCAGATATTTTTAGTGGTTATAAGGATATAGAGTTACAGAACAAACATAATACCTAATAAAAAAATAATTAGCAGTAATTTTTTAGCATAGATAAAGATTCCTTTTATCTATATTTCATAGTACTATTAAAAGTTATATAATTATAATTATAAGTAAAATTATTTAAATATATTTATATAGTTGTATATTTATTTATTATACTTTTATTATAATTTAATTATATAATTATTATTATTTTTTATAATTATAAATGTATTTATATATTTATATAATTATACATATATATTTAATAAATAAATATAAACATAAATAAAATAAATAAATTCATTATCTTAATATATTTAAAATAATTTTATAATTATAAATTTATATTTAGAAAATATATGAAAGTATAAATATAAATATAGTAAATATATTTGTTATTTAAATATATAATCATTTTTTACTATTATATTAATATTTATATAGGTATAAGTGCTAAAGGTAGCTCATGCACACTACAAGAAAATACAAATAAACTTGCTGGTTTGTGGAGTCAACCCGGCAACTACACCCCAAACCCGATCCTACCTACACCACATAAGCTGACTGTCGGGGGTGCATTTATTATCATATAAATATGTTTAAAAAATATTTCTAAATTTATATAATTATATATAATTATATATTTATATATTTATATATATATAATAAATATAAATATAAATATAGTTATAGTAAATATATTCATTATTTAAATAAATTTATACATAAATATAGTAAATATATTCATTAATAAAATATATTTATTAAAATTTTATAATTATTTTTATATATAGAATTTTTAGTTTATAATTATATAAATACTTTTTGAAGAAAACGTATTTATTTATTTAAATTTACAAATTTATAAATATGGTAAATATACATTAATAAATATATTTACTTATAAATATTTTGTTACATATAGGTTTTTAACATTATTAATGAATATATAATCTTCAATAAATGCATGTTAAAAATGAGATAAATTGAATAATTTAAAATGAGTATACATTAAAAATATTTAGAAATGAATATATTTTATTGATTAAATATAAATTATTAATAAAATATGTCTATATATTGAAATAGAAATGAATAAATATTTAAAATATTCAAACATAGTAAATAAATAAATATTTTTACAATTTAAAATGATTAAATTTCCAAAAAAATTAAATGAATTAATAATTTACTACTATAATATTAAAAAAAAAAATTAACATATTCAGATAAAAACATAATATATTAAATATATATTGTAACAAATAAATTCAAAATTTAGTAATAAAATAATAAATTACATAAATAATAGGTGTATGTGTTTCAATATAAGATTTCATTAACTACATAAATATTTGTGTGTCTATATTGTATATGAAAATGCATTAATTATTTTTTTATATATGTGAAATCAATGTAACATATGTTTGATACATGATGAATTTAAAATCAAAAGTCATCCAATTTTTTATATTACTCGAAAAAATTAGTCCGTATTTTTAATAAATGTTAATTTTTATTTATAAACCATTCATCACTAAATATATGGCTTATTTAATGTAATGAATAAATATTTTGAATTATATAAATCAAATTTTAGGAAATATTATATACATTCACACACACACACACACACACAGACACACATATATATATATATATATATCTGTTTCTCTGTTTGTGAATATATATTTATATTAAATGTACTAATAAATAATTATGCATAAGAATTTTTAAAAAAGAATAATACATTAATATGTATTTAATTATTACATTTTATTCATTTTTTATATTTATATTTAATTTATATTATTTACTAATATTTATATTTAATATATATATATATATTAAAATTATTCATTTTGATTGATAATTTTTTCATTAATAATTTCTTTTATAACTTTTTAATATAGTTATTTTTAATTTGCTGTTTAATTATTATTTATATATTTATATAATTTTTTTCCATTATTAAATATTTTTCATTTTATATAACTATTTTTAATACATACTATTTTTAATAATATATATTTATATATATGAATAATAATTCTATTCACTTTTATCAATAATTATTAAAATAATAAAATCATTAATATATTTCTTAATTTAGTAATTTTTAATTTTTATTTGTTTGATTGTTTTATTATATTCATTTTACATATCTATATTTTTAATATTAAATATTTGTTATTATTCATAATTAATATATATATATATATATATTATATTTGTTCATTTCTATCAAAATTTATTTAATTAATAATTGTTTTTTTAAAATTTACTCATTTTCAATTTTTCTTGTTTAATTATTTCATTTTATTAGGGACCATTATCAACCCTAAAAAATCACTGATAAAGGTTATCATCGTAAATTTTTTTAGTAATTTTGATAGAGGCTGAGTAAATGATAGTAGATATTAGGAACGTGGAACCTAACCATTCTGTAATATCGAATGGATATTGTAGAGCATATACATCTATAGTCTTAGTTATAGGACTGCAAAACTAACTGATTTATTCTCCTGGGCATGTCCCCTTTGGGTGATTATATGTTATTCATAAAGAAGGTGGATGCTTAGATTATGTTAGTATTATTATATTTAGAACTATGTTATGGCTAGGATCATATGTCTTCTTCTTCTTCATATAAATGATTGTTTTGATCAATTGAGGGGAGCCATGTGGTTCTCCTTGATCAACATGAGATTAGGATATCATCTACTATGTGTGAGGCCATATAATATTCTTCATATCAAATTTAAGAGTATATTTGAAATATATCAGGTTCTTGAGATTCCATTTAGTTTAATGAAATTTTTTTTGTGACTATGGATCTAATGAATAAATGTTATAATCTTTATTTAAATTATCTCATGGTTATTTTTGGTGTTGTTATTCATGAATACTCCAAGTCATGGGAGCACCATGCATGAAATTTGGAGATCATACTATCAACTATGAAAGAGAGTTATGTTTTAGCTATTCTATTAAAATGTTAGTCCTTGATTAGGGAGGTTTGATAATTGGGGAATGTTATATCAGAGGCTAGCATATTAGTAAACCTTGAAATAGTTATGGTTTTATTTTCTTGGGAGATCCCCAAAAAAATAATTGGATTTGAATCATCATAATATTATAAGGCTACTATCTTTTATTCATTTAGGCCATGTCCATATTTAATTCATCAAATATTCCCCTAACGAAGAAGTGGATGAAGTTCATGTAGTATGGTCCTTTTGAAAGATCCTTCCAGGAGATGATGTATAGGTTTATATTTTTGATAATTATGAACTTCCATGATATAGATAAACATAGTTCTCTATATTTTGATGTGTTAGAGGTTTACCCTTGAGTAATAATGATATATCATGAGAAAGTGGTTTTATATTATTTGAATATTTAATGTCCCATGGAAAGAATAATTTGACTCATTGTTTCATCCTAGCTGTGGTAGTGCACACACTGAGATATTGGTGTCAATACTTGTTAGATGAGAGGCTCTTATTGTATATTCACTAAAACAGACTCCTGTCAATATTTTATCATTGTGGACCAATCCATTATCATATAATGAAGGTATAGTATATTTAAACTTCTTAATTTGATATTGAATATACCCTGGGAATTTAATGTCTTAGTTAACGCATTGAGTAGGAGGAGTTACTGATAATTTGTCTATGAGAGAAATAGATTTTGGTTGTTAATGTTTCTATTTCCTGAAATATATCCATACATAAAAAAGTATCAGTTTATAGATACCCTTATGTATTTGGATACTACCTTGTCACTATACATTAGGGTGAATGTGTGTAGGTTATCTTACACAGTCAATAGATTTATGATTGATAGTATATACTGTAGATAGTTTCTACTATATTTTTTCCAAGATTGTGATAGAATTCTCTATTTTTAGGGTCATGTTCTGATCTCTATTATCCTTTGTGAGGAGTTGATGTAGGATTAAAACACCGCATGATGGAAAATTAATCCAAATTTTCCTATTATGTAACTTGATATGTACAAGAAATATTATTGTCCCATGATAAAGAATGATTATTTTGGGATCATTTCATAGTTTTTTCCTATCAGTGGTTGAAGTATATAAACACAAAGGAATTTATATGACTCATCCCATTACTATGTAAAAATAAAATTTGGTGATTTTATATTTCATAATGGTATTTTTTAGTTCTCTAAAAGGTAATGTTGTGATGTTGGATATTTTTAATCAATTGTTGATGGATTAAAATATCATATAGATTAGGTAGAACCAATCTATTATAGATTTGGTATAGTTATATGTTTCCGAGATAGTATATCATCATGTAGTGTTGTGGAGTATAATTTTGCTTTAGGATTCCAAATTTTCATTATGTTTTTTGCAGGGATTATAGAATACATTTGATACTCTAGTGATTTTGAGAACAACATACAATCCTTAGACCAATGGGTAGTCTGAGCATACTAATCAAATTCAGGAGGACATTTTCTGAGCATGTGTATTGTATTTTTGTGTTTTGTGGGAGAGTTATCTCACATTAGCTGACTTCAAATACAATAATAGTTATCAGGTGTCTATTAAGATTGAAACATTCACGGACTTTTATAGTAGTCCATGTTCGTGGTAAATCATCCATTATTAGTATGACTCTAATTCATGACATGTCAAACCATGTATTATTGATATAGAAGTGTCTATTGAATTAATAAAGTATAAATCCTTAGGTAACTAAACATATCATAATTTTAAGTTTACAATGCTAATATCTACTTTCTTAATTGTGTTGACTTAAATGGGAAATCATCCAATCCAAAAGAAGGGGAATATAGTTCCTGGGTATTTGGGCCTATTTGAGGTTGTGAGTTGTCAAATATCATTTCTTGAAAATTTGTTCATCCCTATAGATTTCATTTAATGGAAAATATATGCAACATGTCCTAGAATAATTGATACCAAATATATCCTTATTATATAATCAATGTTAATAACATTTAACTAGTTGCCAATGATTATTCGAGGATTGACTAGTTCATATAGTATACCGAAAAGAGAATTCCCTACATGGGAATACATTAACTGTGATATATGTTATGTTGACACATGATAATATTTGCCTAATTAAAAATATATATTTTCATTGACCTATTAATTTTGGTTTTCTCAAAAGATATATTTAAAGGAACAATGAGGGGGTTATCAAATTGATTATTTATTAATTAATGTTAAATTTTCATTCATATTCATGTTGATGTAATATAATTGATAACTGACATTAAAAATATATTTTTGGCATTCATTATAAAATAAAAAATATTAAAAACATATTTTTGATATTAGTAATGTGATAAATGATGTTATAAACTATAAAAAATTGGGATTCTTTCCACATACCCCATTCATTGACCATATATTTTTTGTAACCCTATAACATCCCAAACTAGGTTCCACTAAACTGATTCCATAATTAGGACCTGTATGTAACCTCAAGCTTGCATCCTCATAAACCTGATTCATTTTACTAGTAGTGGGGGACTAAGGTTGAATTATGAGGAGACAATACCTCCATGTCAAAGTGCTCAACTAGAAGTAAATAAAAAAACATCAATATCCCACATGGATGATCAAAAATACAAAAATAAATAGAAAAATAAATACATCTAGACCTACATCGAACTTCAAGCCATGTCACATATCTGATTTCCAATACCCTATCGAGTTTATCTAACCCAATCATCATAATCCACATGATAAACCTTCTCAATCATGAAATACTAGAATATATACCAATTAATCATGCATTATTTCTCATTTAGAAATTATACATATGGTCTACCTTCACACTGAGGTGAATGTGTATGGAGTTAAAAATTAATATTAGTAGGTGACACTAGATGGAGAACCCATTACCTTCAAAAATATTTGCATGATCAGGAAATATTCTTAGAATACATGAAACATAAGATAAAAAATTACAAATAAAACCACCTTCAACCCCTGATTCCATTAATTTAATCGACCATACCAATTTCGACCAGTGTCAGGTTATCTCAGATCTTGTATCAAGGATAATACATCAGAAAAAACATGAAGGCTCCACTCCAATAGCATCCCCAATGAAACCTCATGAATTTACTAATTATCTCTTACTCGATACCTAAGCACATTAGTCATGGGTTCTCATCCCATGATAATGTGAAATCATGACCTAGATTAGTAGTATAACCTCTCACCCATGTGTCTCAAATAGTAGTTCCTAGAGAATAATTTCAGCACCGAAACCCATTATGTAGTGTTTCATTCCACCATATATACCACCCAATATACAATTTCTCCTTGTGAATATGTCTGGAACTCAAACAATGGATACCGATTGTTAGTCAAAAAACAAATTCATATTGAATATATAATACTAATGGTTTATAGATTATAAGTAAGACCATAATACCTAGATACAGAGCATTAATCCAACAACTTTGAATTGTAGTGTATTGAGCTTCAGTAAAACCCCAAATACCTAGAGGTAAAGTGTAAGTAAAACATCCTAGTACTATGGTTCCTAGAGCGTCAATCTAAAACCTAATCCCTAGATACAAAGAATCAGTCCAAAACCCTAATACCATAGTTCCTAAATCATGAATATAATATATAATCATTGGATGAAAAAAATCAGTATAATATCATAATAACATATATATATATATATATATATATACATCTTCACTACTGCAATACTCATTCAAAACAAAACCTGGGTCTATACCCTCATCCCAACACTCAAACCATAAACTACTATTTCTATAGATATAAATAATCATGTCCAAACATCCCCATCAATGGATAATCTCATCCCAACACCAATCAAGGTCTCCAAAAAACACATTTTATTCCCTACAGTCACTCTCATGACCCTCTCTTGGTTATCATCTCATGTATCACACTCAAAAGATATTTGAACACACATTATAGAGGAAAACATCTCTATCATAACTCACTCACCCCAAACAACCTCTTAGAAGTCCCCATGATATCATACAGTTTTCACCCCTATGTTATAAGTGGAAAACACTAAAATTATTCCTCGTATTTCTAATTATGTATCTATATTTCCAAAAAAATGAAACCCTAAAAATATTAACAAAAGGGGAAGTACACAACATATATGACTGAGTTCAAGAAGTTTACTCCCATATCCCCACATGGGTGTTTACTAAAGTTGTACATGTTGTGTAAAATAAATTTACACATCATATAAAACATATAGACGTTGTGCACCCTATATGGGGTACCTTCTCGTACACCTCACATTGCTTCACCATATATATTCATATTATCATGTACTCCTACTTGGTTTATAACCCACATTGAGTATTACTGTGTACACAACATAGCCATGTCCCCCTTATATGGGTCTTCTGGCCATGTACTCAGCTACACACGGAGAGACAATACATGGCATGTGCTCTAGAATATATGATGTTTAGTCATATTATTCTCTCCTTCCACAAATATTAATATCACATGAAATGTGTTATTAAATCCACATGTCATGTTGTTAGTGGTTCTGAACCAAAAACTACTACGATGCTCCTGAAACCACTATTTTTACTCGATTAGGTACAGATCAACCCTCATTGGGTCCTTGGAGTAAAAATAGGGAACTAAAACATAAATAAATATACTAATGGTTTTTTCCATTAAAATCAAATACTTACCTACTTCATAAAGTAAATACTGACGACGAATGTCTAAATATTTTCTTGAATGCTTATGCACCTTGATCCAGCCAAGATCTCCACCGTGGACGTAGTCCGAAAAAATGTCATCCCCTTATCCTCCTAGTACTACCAATGCATGAGGAATATCACTCTCCCATTCTCCATCCATAACATGGAAGCCCCAAAATGGGAGGGGAGAGGTTTTTTCCTTTTTAAATAATTAATTAAAGATTAAATTCATCCATTCATTAATTTCCCATTTAAAAACTCAAACCGAGTCCCAGAATCCGAAGTAGGATAATACCTCACCGAAGAAAAATCCCCATTATGGACCTAACCATGGTGTTATAATATCAATCCAAAACTCCATTCAAAATATATCTACAACCAAACTCACACATATAATTTAATTTTTTATTTAAAAAATATGAAATATTCTTTCAAAATTTGAACTTCACGAGAATTCCACCAGACCACAATCCATGTATATATAAACTATTGCAAGACTAAGAGTGTGTTAAAAAAATTAAGAGATCATATTATAGTCAAAAGTGGCCATTATACCCCTTACAAGTACCTGAAACCAAAAACTATAACTTCTTCTCAAATTCAGAATCCAGGGTAACGCAGGTCATTACAATCTCCCCCATTAACCTTCTCATCCTCAAGAAGCCTTATTGGCCTTATAATCACACTTATTAACACACCTTGGTCCTTAAATCATACTAAAAATGATTCATTTTTCTAAATGATGATAAATGATTTAAACTACAAAACTATAAGGATGAATCTCATAATACATCCCTGGATAAGACACCAATTTTCACCACAAAACACCAGTAATATAGTTCCTAACTACACCCATTTTTTCTAATATGTCTCATTTTCATTAAGAACTCTCCATATGGATCATGGTTCCATAGAACATATCCCATGATGACCACTTCTGATCCCCAATATCACTACCCATCCTCGGGGCCCGTGTCGTGACTACCCCAAACCCGCCTTCCATAAGCGAGGGTCCGGTGACTATCACCAAAGGTGAATCACTGATAAAAAGGGAAGGCATTGCATGTAAACCTGTAACACACACAATCTTAACACAAGAAGTAGAATACATAAGTACTAATATAGAAAAAAAGGTGTGCTGAATGTAAGTGGGCCAGTATATAAACCCAACTGAACAACAATTACTAGTAATAGAAAAAAGGGAAAAAAGATCCTAGAAAGTCCATCGGAGAATCCTACCTGAAGGGTAGGTACATAACTCGAACAAATCATCCCTGAGTTATATCCCATCTAGTATAGCTATGAGAATCCTCCCATCCGTCACCCTCAGCCTCGATCAATGCAGATCGTCATCTACATAGAACACAACAAGGTGCGGGCGAAGCCCATGCTGGGGTGAGTATAACAATACTCAGTAGGGGACCCGATACATCCCGAAGGTCTCCCAGAATCCACTAAGGATAAACAAAAATAGTAAGATACAATCACAAAGTATCGACCAACCTTAATAAGGTATATTCCCATACATATACCTAAGTTACCAATCACAAACCGACTCCAACTCTAGATCCCAACCCCATACCGTTCCACAAGTTTAGAAAACAGTCCACAAAGAAAGTACAACACAAGGTGTATCCCATAGGTACAACTCATAGAATAAAGCCACTTGGGATTCACCACATCACATACATGAAGAAAAATCATGAACAAAACATCCACCCTTACTTAGGTATATGCCCATACATATAGTTAAGTCGTCAAGAGTACACATCTCATACATGAGGTAATCATGAAGGTAATAACTTAGCTTACACCAGGTATACACAAATTAGAAGAGAGTAAGAGATGATTTGTTGTATCCAGTAAATCATCATTCATTGTCGAACGATAGATATCCATAGAAACCTAAACTAGCAGTCTGACGAAGCTATTGATCCTATATGAGATCTTGGTACAAAATTCGTCGTTGTCGAACCCACAGAGGATCCAGGTCCATTCACGTCACTTTCAAACCCACGGAGGATCCAGGTCCAGTCTCATCGCTGTCAAACCCACTGAGGATCCAGGTCCAGTCTTGTCCCTATCGAACCCACGAAGGGTCCATGTCCAGTCTCATCACTATCGAACCCACGGAGGATCTAGGTCCAGTCTCATCACTGTCGAACCCACGAAGGATCTAGGTCCAGTCTGGTCAATGCAGCTCCCATGGAGGATCCAGGTCTAGTCTCTCCATTGTAGAACCCAAAGAGGATCTAGGTCCAGTCTCTTCACTGTCGAACCCACAGAGGATCTAGGTCCAGTCTCTTCACTATCGAACCCATGGAGGATCTAGGTCCAGTCTTGTCGCTGTCAGCCATAGGGTTCCTGTACACAGTACACTTGATTCTGGGAGGGTCTGATCCTCGATCCAAGTGTCAATACATCAACTAACATGTAGTCTTGATTTGATGTATCCCTTAGTTTACTCTCATCATAAGGAACCTAACGTGACAGATGGTGCGTCAATCGGATGCCTGATCTATGAGTTATTTGCATTTCTGTTCTAGGGGCCCGGTTTGTTTTTAGGTTCAAACCAACCCGGCCATACCCCAACTACATCCAAACCTCATGTTGGGTATTTCAAAAGAACCGTCCTACTCTAATCCTTCTGTCACCGCAGAGGGTTCATCGTTTGGACACCCGTAGCCCAAAATATAGGCTAAAAGGTGTAATCGGGCCACAACGGGTCCGAGACCGGTCCGACCTAGACATCCCGACCCGGCCCGAACCAATCCAAACCGGGGTCTGACCCGGTTTGTGGGTCCGACCCGATCCATGGGGGTAGCCCGACCCGAGTGGTCAGCCCGACCCAAGTGGGCGACCCGAAGCGAGGGGGCGGCCCGGCCCGAGGAGGCCCGACCCATGGTGGCCCGGCTCATGGTGGACCTCTTGACCAGACTGCGTGGCCTTGATGGCCACATGAGGGAGGGGGTGACACTTACTCCTATTTTCAATCTGAAGGTATCGGTGCTATGAACCGGTTTTGGTGAACTGTGGGACCCAGGTGGTCCCGCATTGTCCGGCTCGCCGAGAGGATAGCTGATTTCGTGTCGCCTATGGCCAGCCCGACGATGGCCGCTCCTGGTCAGTCCACTGCAGCGTGACGATGTTGTGGTTCTTCTCCACCGCCGCGGCCCACCCTGGTCATGACCCCCTACTTCTCTGTGTGGCACGACGGCGCCGTGCCATCTCCACCGTGGCCCGGCCTGGCCACGGCCCGATGCTTTATCACGGGGCGCGACGACACCGCGCTCCTTCCGCCATAGCCTGCCCTGGCCGTGGATCTCCTTCTTTATGCGGCACAGTGGTGCCTCACCCATGTGGTGACCTAGAAACCTTGCGCCACCAGTTTCTTAACAGTCTGCCTTCGTCATCAACAAACAAGAACAACCAAAGGGGAGGGTCAGGCCGGGTTCATGCAGTCTAAGCCCTCATCATGATGGCGATAATAATTGGAAATTCTTAATCTAGAAATTGAACTATGGAGTTCATAACCCATAAATAAAATAACTCAAATCCCCATATGTCGATCATTAATGATCATTGACGGAGTCGCGTGAAATAGGCGGGCGTCGATTCATCATTCGCTGCGTTTGTCACGCACTCCAAATTCACAAGCTCATGAGTCAGAAAGTGATTGGAGAAAATGAGGTTGAGAATAAAGTTAGTGTTTTTGTGGGAAATTACTTCTCTTTTTGGCACGGTTGAAGATCAAATATGGAATTCTTCGGTGAATATGGGTGTTCTTCGTTGGAAGAATGAAGTTCTCTGAAAGTCTCCCAATAAAAGTATGAAGCTTTCCATCCAAATGAAATAATATACTATCTATTATTATAATGGTTGTCCAGAATTCAAAATAATTGAAAAGAGTTCCAATTAATTAAGTGATAGAGTTCAGTTAATTAATTGCATGGGTTGGCACACTTAATTTATGGGGGAAGGTGGAGAGTTTCACCACTTAAATGGGGTGTTAAAAGGGGTTATATGCTCGGGTGGCCCCCACCTTAATTATCCACCCAAGGTAGGTTTTGATCAAGTCGGACCCACCACAATAACCTCCCATGGGAATTTAGGGTGTGGTGGCCCCCACCTCCAACCTCTCCTTGGAGGTTTCAACCACCAAAATAAAAATAAAGTTAACACTTTAATTTTATTCAATTTAATTAAACACCCCCAAAATCTTACATCCATTCTCATTAGAACACAACTGCAATAAAGGTCTCCCTAAGCAATCACCGACACTTCAAGTTCAATGGTTACCTCATATTTTAATTCTGAGCACCGGTTCAAAATAAATAAAATGTTGATCGCACATTTACTGAACATACCCGAAAAAAAGTTCGTAGAATTAATATCAGCCACCCTCAACCAGCGTTGGTTGAGGTTAGGCTCTGCCTAGGTGAATCACACCCCAATGAACCCAATGGAACTCTTGGATATCTAATCCGAGTTACCGTTTAAAAGTTATAAATTTTACAATAAAATAATTTTCACTTATTTATTTTATTTACGACCAAAAACACACTTTCTCTGGTCGCCCTCGCCGACCCATGTTAGTATCTACATAAAGAAGGCCTACCCTCATGAGTTCAGTGGTGGTCTTATATTTTCAATCCGAGTTACCGTTTTTTAGATATATTCATTTAAAAACAAAATAAATTTATTTACTTATTTTATTTATGGTTATGCCATTTTCAGGTTTTCTCACAGGAGGCCCATGTGGACTAATCTTAAGTCACGCCTAGGGTAAACCCTCAATCTTGACCGCAATGGGGGACTAGAATTTATGATCTGAGTAACCATTTAAGAGTTATTCCACTTGTTCAGGAAAACTACATACACACGTTAACTTAAGTTTAATAAAACATCATAAAATCATTCCTGGCACTCTGGGCCTCAGAATCGCACACCGTCAAAAACTGCAGACTCGTAAAATTCCAATCAATTTAAGAACAAAACATTCCACAGAATTTGTGCGTCTTTAAATTCTTTCCAACTAAGGGATTTACATCCCCGTAAGCCACAACTCACACTAATGGAACAAATGGTGGTACTGAGTACAAATCTGAGCCTCCTACTCCCATGTGACCTCCTAGAGGTTCCCATGCTGCCAATGAACATGCACCAGAGGTATCAACCATCCTCACAGGACCCACCATTGTCGATCCTCAATCTGTACTGGAACCTTCGTGAATGTCACCCCATCATCGATGTCCTTCTCCCCATGGTTGATGATGTGAGAACGGTCTTGCACGTATCACCTCACCTGAGATAAGTGGAAGTCGTCATGCACCTAGTGAAACTAAGGTGAAAGAGCTAAGCGGTAAGTCACGTCGCCTACACTACTGAGGACATAGAAAGGTCTGATGAATCGTAGAGATAACTTGCTTCCCTATCGAAATCTTCATAGACCTTGTCGAGGTGCGACCCATAGAAAGTCGTGATCGCCATCCTCGAACGCCAGTGGTCTCCGTCTCCTGTCCGCATAGGACTTCTACCTGCTCTATGTAGTCTTCATCCGCTCCTAGATGATCTGAACCATCTCGGTCATATCATGTACCATCTCTAGTGCAATAAGTGCTAACTCCCTTGGTCCAGTCTAGCACAGAGGTGATCTGCAAGTTCGGCCATAAAGTCCCTCGAAAGGTGCCATCCTGATTATATAGTGGTAGTTGTTGTCATACACAAACTCTAACAAGGGTAAGTGATCCTCCCCATTGAGATCAAAGTCAAAGATGCATGCACAGATCATTTCCTCGAGTGTCTGAATGGTCCTCTCAGTCTGACCATCCCTCTGAGGATGGAAGGAGGTGCTCCGCCTTCACTTTCTGACAAGTGAGGCATTGTGAGAAAAACTCTGCTACTGCCTTCTTTATACCTATCCACCAGTGCTGTCGTTGGAGGTCCTGACACATCTTCGCCACTCTTGGATGTACCACTAAAGTAGATGTGAGGGACACCCTCAACACTTTTTCCTAAAGTGCATCTGGTAACATGGTACTTCCTCTGAAGATAATTATGTGCTCCCCACCATCAAAAAATCCATCAGGTTCTTTTTCTGTGGATATCTAAGCACGTCGCATCTCACAGTCAATGTCCCCATGTTGTGCCTCCCTGACTCTCTGAAGATGTGGAAGAGTGATTGTGAGAGACTGTAGAAAGGTTTCTCCATCTCTATCCACAAAGGATATCTGCAACGTGTCTAGCTGCTATATCACCTCTCCTAGCAGCTGAATGCCAAATCTCATACTGAGAGTATCTGCTACAATGTAACGCCCCGACCCTAGTTACCCAGAGTCGAAGAATTATTACATAACATTGACATGATCACAAGAAAGATCAAATCTCGAAAGACCGATTGGTTTAGTAGCCTTGGAAACACTAGATATACTCATAAAGTTTTACATCATCAAAATGAAAACTACAACAACATAGTCTCCATAGACCACACACTTATCCCCTCATACTATCCCTGCAGGTCATTCATAATTTAGTTCTTCATATCCTGGGAAAAATAAAACATAGAAAAGGGGTGAGCTGAAATGCCCAGTAAGGATAAAAATATAGCAGAAAATTTCATAAATTAGAATAAACATTTAAGGCAATGTATAACTAAAACAAAAGCCATTTAAACTTGAACTTTAACATAGTATGGAAAAATTAAAATAAAATAATGACATTTACATATTCACATGGATATTCTACTAATCGAATAATCACATGCAATATCAATAATGACTTTCATAATGATGGAATGTGTAATGCCAGACTATCATAACCACATAACCAAGGCCTCCTGCCAAGACTACAAATAAGATTCTATCAAGACCTTTTTCCAAGACACTAGTTTGTCTCATGATACCTACCAATGCATCGAGGAGCTATAGCGGGTTCCACCCGTCACATATTAAGTCCAATGCATTCCCATATGAAAAGTTTTAAACATAACCTAATCATTCCTATTAAAACTAGCATAAGAAATGTAAATACTTCATCCATAAACTATGAATTGTATAAAAATAAAACATCCACAGTCAAACATATCACAAAACCTTCAATACAATATAGAAGTTTTTTTTCATAATAAATCGACATCAAATAAATGTAAAATCCACTAAAGGATGTTGACATAGATGAAATCAAAACTCTTTTTAGAGAAATATCTCTTTTTATTTTGAAATCATTTAAGAGTCATATATTTATAAAATAAAATATTTTCTTTGAAAATATTCTTAAATCTTGTATGGGAAGCTTCGACGTTTTTATAACGGTGGAAAATATTTGTACCCGCCATATAAGATAAAAAAATATTCTTCCCTTAATTCTGTCGAAAAGGTTAAAAAGAACCTTATTTTGAAAACGATGGAATGATTCCTTTATAAACCTCTTATAGAAAGACAAAAAAGGGTATAAATGACTTTAACCCATATTCTTGTAAATGGTAAAGATGTTTTGAAATACATTTTTATGAAACATTTATGTGGATGATAAAGTGATCCTAGTAGATAATTATGTATAAACAACCTCAGATAATGAAGAGATTGTGAAATAAACCCTTATCTTGTACTTTTCCATGGTTGAGGGTTGGTTAACCTCCTGTATAATGGTGAAATAATTTTTATTAAATTATACAAGAATCATATATAGTAATATGGTATCATATATGATCTCTTTACATTGCTTTGTTAATAATATCTTAGTATTATCGTTGTTTCAGGTGTTAACTTACTCGTTTTCTTTTATATGTTTTGTTATGTAAGCCATGTTTGTCATGGATAGGGTGTATCTTATCTATATCCAGAATGATATAAAGTCCTTAAACAATATTTTTAAATCATAAAATGATAATTATACTTGAATGGATATGATGGAGAGTGAATCTCATCGCGTTCGTGGAGACGGTAGTCCGTCCGTACGTACGAGTGACAATATTGTTGTACATCTCGTTCCCCTCGTTGTTTGATTTTCATGATCACAATCACCTTATTGTTTATCTTATTTTGTTTTAATTGTTTTTGGATGATAGGCATTCATTTAAGGTGCCAAGGATTTGGGCCAAGAAGGCCAAGAAGGCAAAAAGGCCAAACTGGACTGAAATGCAGTCCACCGGCCAACCGGTGGCTTCACCACCGGCCAGCCGGTGGCACCTGGGAAGAAGGCTAAGCTTCTGCCTCAGCACCGGCCAACCGGTGGCCTTGCACCGGCCAGCCGGTGGCCCCCTGCCCAAACAGTGTCAGCTACTGCCTCACCACCGGCCAGCCGGTGGCTCTGGCACCGGTCGACCGGTGGCACCTGGACCAGAATTCTCCTCCTCTTCATTCTCCTCCTTCCCCTCAAGCGACCAAGGTAAAAAATGCCTAATGGCAAAACACGAGGTAACTTCTTCCGATTCCTCATCCTCCTCCTCTAGTTCTTCTAATTCATTTAATCATTTATCTTATGAAGAACTCTCACACGCTAGAGATCAATTAGAAAAAGGTTTTCATGCTTTATCTTCAAAATTTGTTTCTTTGAAAAAGTCTTTCAAAAAACTCTCTTCCGAAAAAGACCAACTTCTCAAAGAGAAGGAGGAGATGTCCCTTAAAATCCAAAATTTTCCAAATGTTGATTCCATGGAATCAACCATCAAAGACCTTAGAGAAACCCTAGCCAAGTTCACCCAAGGTGAACAAAATTTGAACAATCACCTTGGTTCTCAACGTGATTCTAGAACCACCAATGGACTTGGCTACACCAACCAAGCTTCCTCCTCCCATGCTCCAACTGTTTTTGTAAGGGGGAGCTCCGATTATAAATTTTGTAATTATTGCAAGAAAACCGGGCATCTCATTTATGAGTGTAATTGTAAAAACGCCCGGTACGGCCAACCCAAATCGATTTTTTATTCAGATGAATTTTATAGGAGAAGACCCGCTATGAGACAAGTATGGATTGAAAAATCCCTTCTCGCAAGTCTCTCCGGGCCTAAAATTGTTTCTTTTCAAAATCCCTCTCCCCGGTGACTTATTGCTTTATTTAGGGGGAGTTAGGATCTTTTAAGCTTTTTTGTAATTTCAAAATTTTCGATTCCAACTTTCAATTTCAACACTTGGTATCAAATTTTTCATTTCAAAATATTCAATTCGAATTTTTCATTCAAATATTTCAATTCATTTTTGATTCAAAACTCTCAATCTCAACAAATTTCATTTGGTTTCAAATTTCAAAATTCAATTGGTTTTTGATTCAAAACTTTCAATTCAAACTGTTATTCAATTTTCATTTCAAAATTTTCAACAATTGATATCATTTTCAATTGAATTAAAATCTCGTTTTTCATCCTATCCCTCAATCAAGTTTTATGCCCCATTTTATTTTGATAATCACAAAGGGGGAGAATTTCTTGATTGATTGGGGGAGAAACCTTTTCTCTCATGCATTGCTTGTTTTCATTTGATCATTTAAAAGCATGCCTTTCATTTATGTTTTTACTTTAATTGTTTTGGTGATTGTGATCATCAAAATAGGGGGAGATTGTTGTACATCTCGTTCCCCTCGTTGTTTGATTTTCATGATCACAATCACCTTATTGTTTATCTTATTTTGTTTTAAGTGTTTTTGGATGATAGGCATTCATTTAAGGTGCCAAGGATTTGGGCCAAGAAGGCCAAGAAGGCAAAAAGGCCAAACTGGACTGAAATGCAGTCCACCGGCCAACCGGTGGCTTCACCACCGGCCAGCCGGTGGCACCTGGGAAGAAGGCTAAGCTTCTGCCTCAGCACCGGCCAATCGGTGGCCTTGCACCGGCCAGCCGGTGGCCCCCTGCCCAAACAGTGTCAGCTACTGCCTCACCACCGGCCAGCCGGTGGCTCTGGCACCGGTCGATCGGTGGCACCTGGACCAGAATTCTCCTCCTCTGCCAAGGCACCGGCCAGCCGGTGGACCTGTACCGGCCAGCCGGTGGACACAGTCAAACTAGCCGTTGGGTTGTTGACCAGCCTGTCCACTTGGCTCCCAACGGCTCTTTTAGCCTCTCCAACGGCTCCGAAGCCTCCCCAAGGGTTCCATGCCTATAAATAAAGGCCAAGGAAGCCCCGGACACCAACCGGAACATATACGAAGCCAACGGACATATTTTGTATCAATTGACCAACCTCCGGCGACTTCCTCCAAGGGAACCCCAAGTGCTCCAACAACTTCCACATCCAAGGAGCTCCACCCAAGAAGCTTGGAAGCGGCCTTCAACATCTCCAATCAATCAAAGGCGCCCAAGACTTCCTCCAATTACGGGTTTTATTGTTTTTATCTTTTTGAGCTTTAAATTTGGGTTTGTGCCTACAAACCCCAAACTCTTTTCTATCCCTCCTTCTTTTGGGTTTCACATCACCACTAAGGTGTGAGAAGGTTGTCAAGCTTTCCTTTAAATAGCTTGAGAAAAAGGTGAGCTATCCTTCACCTGTAAGAAGGATAGTGGGTTCTTGCTAAACCATCAAAAGCAAGTGGGTTCTTGCTAAACCACAAAAGCAAGCTGTAATAGGTCCTAGTGCTACCTCAAAGCCTAGTGGGTTTCTTGCTAAAACCATTGAAAAGCAAGCGGTAGGAATCTCTCAACGGCTGAGTTGGGAGCGGAGACGTAGGCCGGGTTTTGGCCGAACTCCGTTATCAATTTTGTGTGTCTTGCCTTCTTTATTTCTGCTGCATCTTTCACTTTGATTTTAATTTGTTAATCAATTTTTTTAAAAGGCAATTCACCCCCCCTCTTGCCATCATTCCTTCCCCGTTTTTCCGTTCATCGGGGTTTCTTCCGACCCAACAAATATATCATTCTCTTGATATTAAAATAATATATACATGGATGGTATATTATATATACAGAATCATTATCATGTTATATTTATTGTTGACATGAATTATACATCATTATTATACCCATCCAAATAATAATATATTGAATAACAATTACACCACAACGTGGAGACAGTAAGCCGTATGTACGCACGTATGGTGACATGTTATTCAAAGGGTGAATAAAATACTGAGTATGGTTGTACCATATTTATAATAACATCACATTATATATAAGATAATGGAGTTGTTATTTTATAATGGTAATAACAAAGAAAGAAGAAGTGGAAGAAGAAAGGAAATTGAAAAGGGGTGGTGAAAACATTACCTCTTCTTCGGTTTCTTCCTTTTGATTTGATCAAAATGGCTCCTTATGTTGGCTTTATGATCAATGTAAGTCCTCTAGGTTGTAACGAGGTAAGTTGAGAGAGTATGTGGGCAGATTTTGGCCCAACCAAAAGGATTTGAGGTTGTGAAGAAATGAGAAGGAGGAGTTCCCTTTTATAAGAGGGGTGAGGGGCACCTTTGGAAAAGCTAGAAATATTAATTTATAATAAATTCATATTAGGTTTCTAATGGCTAAAAAGTGTATTATTTAAAGGTTAAGGTGATTATAGGTCTAAATCCATTCAACCAATAAACATTAGACAGGTTTGGGTCATTATATTAACATTATGTTTTATTTTTAACTCTTAGTTAATTAGTTTGACATTTACCATGTCACTTTGTTTTTTTATATTGTATAGTAAATAAACTTACAATATGAATAAAGGTGACCCCCAAGTGGTCCATTAATGATAAACCTATCATGATATAAGTCTCTTGGCCAATCCTTAGATTTTTAGGAATTTAATATCAATTATAAATATAATATTTCTTCTAAAAACTCTTTTATGCCAATTTTGACACTATTCAATAGTTGATTTTTTTGAAACTCATAACAGAATTATTACTTAGAAAAAGTAAATGAAATCAATCCTAATATGTCATATGATCATATAAGATTAGTTTAATTCATTAAAAGTCTCAAATTATATTTATTTGGGTATTTATAATATCAATTATTTTAATTTTTCACTATTATGGTAATTACTGCATCATCATTGTGTCACTAATAAATTAAAATATTTAATGTCTAAAAATTATAAATAAAACATAATTATCTATTAAATATTATTATCTTTATAATGAATATTTACAATCGAATTTATCTTATGTATATCCAAATAGTTAAAATGTTTTAATAAATAAACTATGATTTTAACTCTTTTAACTCTTCTTAGAATTAAATAATAATAATTGTCCTAATCTAATCCAAGTGGACCTAAATGATAATATTTAATTCCTAAGATTGTTTTTGGTCGAGATACACTTGTCCAATAGAATTAGGACATGTGTTAGGGTAATATTAATATCATTTTTACCATTAATTACCCTATTTTCTTTTAACCGTGGTAAATAAAAGTAAAAATTTACTATTGACCAAAAATTATTTTCATCTCATTGAACAACATTTTACTTCTTGATATTAACCGTGTCTCTCGGATTTTCGAAATTCTATTCACAAAAGCGGTAAAATTATGTTTTATGAAAAAATTAGTTTTTTTAACTACCACTTAGTAGTTTCACTATTCATCAAAAATTGATGTTTTTCAGAACAATGCCAAAATTTCACCCTAAGCTATAATTGATATCCCGAATTAAAAAATGATGTCTATTTTACAAAATTCCAAACATATAAGATGCATTAATTAATTTTATAATTAATTCCCGATGTCACAACAAATAGCGTGTTTTTAGGAAATAATATATATTAAAAGATTGACAATTGTTTAGGTCCAATTTAAAAGTGAAATTAATTCTAATGAACACCATTGGAAAAAAATGGTAAAAATATATTATAATTATAAATTAAAACCAGTCAATAATATAATTAATTACTATAAATTATTTTGATTAAAAAGTTGTTTTTAAGTATTTTTCACTATTCATAAAAATTGGAAGTTCTCAGAAAAATACCAAAAATTCATCTTACGATAATTTCGATATTCTGAATCCAAAAATGAAGTCCATTTTGAAATATAAAATATATATAATTTCAAAAGGTAGGTATTACTATTTATAACGGCTTTTTTGATTGGTTGTGGTGTGTTAGAACTCGATGTTACGTACAACACACGCTATAGCGTTATTCAAAGAGAAGCGTACCGTAGAAGCTTGGGGTGTTACATTCTCCCCTCCTTCAAATAATTTTGTCCTTGAAATTTCTAAAATACTACTGCATGAAATGAATCGGATGGTTCTTCATCATAAGTTCCTCAGGTTCCCACGTTGTCTCTTCCATCTTATGGTTTCTCCACAAAAATTTTACCAGATGTGTCATCCGGTTTCACAGTACTTGTTCTCTCGTATCAAGAATCCTGACGGGCTCTTCGCAATAAGACAGATCGGGTTCCAGTTCTAATTCCTCATAGGTGAGTACATGCGTTGGGTCAAGAGTGTATTTCCTCAACAGAGATATGTGGAACACATCGTGAACTTTGGTGAGACATGGCGGCATTTCCAATCTATAAGCTAGAACCCCAATTCGTTCTAGAATTTTGAAAGGTCCGATGTGCCTGCGACTCAATTTACCTGTCTTACCAAAACGTATGACTCCCTTCCATGGAGATACCTTCACGAAAACATGATCACAGACTTCAAATTCCATATCCTTCCTTCGATTATCGGTATATCTCTACTTCCTACTTTGAGCTGCTTTGATGTGATTTTAGATTACCTTTAACTTTTCAATCATTTCCTCCACTAGTTCTGGACCTACAAGTTTTCTTTCACCAACGTCATCCCAACAGGTTGGTGTGTGACATCTCTTTCTGTATAATGCTTCATATGGTTCCATCTGAATACTCTAATGGAAGATATAGTTATATGAAAATTCTACCAAAGGTAAATATTGATCCCACACACCCTGAAAGTCAAGTGAACAAGATATCACCATGTCTTCTAAGGTTTGAATAGTCCGTTCTGATTGTCCGTCTGTCTGAGGGTGGTAGGCAGTGCTCAAATGAAGTTCAGTATCCAGGGATTTATGAAGACTTTTCCAGAATCTTGAATTAAAAATGGGATCGCGATCAGAAACAATCGATAGGGGTACTCCATGAAGACTCACAACTTCATTAATATATAGTCTTGCTAGACGTTCCAGTGGTAGATCTTCTCTTATAGCAAGAAAATGTGCTTACTTGGTAAGACGGTCAATAATAACCCATATTTCATCGTTCCTTCTAGGAGACTTTGGTAGTCCCATGAAACATTCCATCGTAATATTGTCCCATTTCCACTCAGGTATGGGAAGAGGTTGCAGTACTCTACTAGGCTGTTGCCTTCCAGCTTTCACTTGTTGAAAAACCATACATCTTGACACAAAATCGGCAATCTCCCTCTTCTTGTTGTCCCACAGAAAATGTTCCTTCAAATCTCTATACATTTTGGTGCTCCCAGGCTGAATAGAGAAATTGGAACTATGAGCATAATCCAGCAATTCCCTTTTTAGATCAGGTGTATCAAGAACACAATGTCTCTTCCTGAATTTCAAAATTCCTTCTTTATACACAAAGTCTCTCAATCTCCAATCATTCACAGCTTTAATATTCTTTTGAAATTCTTCATCATCGGTCTGAGAACTCTTAATCCTTTCTAGTAATGATGGTTTGGCAACTATTTGAAAAATCATTGATGTTTCACCTTCCCTGGTTATTCCCATGTCCATCTTCACTAGATCCATGAAAATTGGATCCCTTTCAATTCTTATCACGTTCAAAACTCCATGGTCTTTTATTCTCAAAGCATCTACCACCTTGTTTTCTTTCCCTGGGTGGTAGTGTATCGTACAATCATAATCCTTGAGTAATTCAAGCCATCTCCTTTGCCTCATGTTGAGTTCTTTTTGTGAGAAAATATACTTCAAACTCTTCTAATTAGTATAAATCTCACATTTTTCACCATAGAGGTAGTGCCTCCATATCTTCAAATAAAATATCACAACTACTAACATGATATCATGAGTAGGATAGTTTTGTTAATGAATTTTCAACTGTCGTGATGCATAGGCAATAACCCTATCATTCTGCATAAGGACACAACTGAGTCCTTTCTTCGATGCATCACTATAAATAACGAACCCATCATTCCCCGATGGTAGAGTCAATATAGGAGAATTTAATAATCTTGTCTTCACTTCTTCTAAACATTCTTCACACTATTTTTTCCAAACAAATTTAACCACTTTGCGTGTGAGCTTTGTTAATGTATTATCCAACCGGGAAAAATTCTGGACGAAACGTCGATAATAACCTGTTAATCCAATAAAACTACGTACCTCAGTTATACTCGTATGTGCTGGTCATTCTTGTATTTCGTTGGTCTTATAAGGATCAACATAGACTCAATCTTTAGAGACAATGTGGCCAAGAAAAGAAATCTCATGAAGCCAGAATTCACACTTGCTAAACTTCCCATATAATTCATGTCTTCTTAGAGTCTTCGGGATAATGCGCAAGTGATTTTCAAGATCTTCATAACTTTTGGAGTATACCAAGATATCATCAATAAATACCACCACAAATTCATCGAGATATTCCTTGAAAACTCTATTCATCAGATCCATGAATACAGAGGGTGCATTAGTCAATCCAGAAGGCATTATTGTAAACTCGTAATGCCCGTACCTGGTTCGAAATGTTGTCTTCGGAATGTATTCCTTCTATACACACAATTGATGGTATCCAGATCGAAGGTCAATAATTGAAATGTATTGAGATCCATGCAGTTGGTCAAATAAATCATCAATGCGAGGTAGGGGATACTTGTTATTTATTGTTATAGCATTGATCTCCCTGTAGTCGATACATAACCTCATAGATCCATCTTTCTTTTTAATAAAAACAACAGGGGCTCCCCATGGAGAAACACTAGGGTGAATAAATCCCTTATTACTCAATTCCATTAGTTGTTTCTTTAGTTTGACTAATTCCACAGTGGCCATTCTATAAGGGGTCTTCGATATAGGCCTTGATCCGGGAATTAAATCAATGGAAAACTCAACTTCTCATTCTGGAGGATGTCCAGGTAAATCTTCCAGAATACATCTACATATTCTTTCACAACAGGTACATCCTCTATTTGAAAATTCCTTTCCTCGCCCACAATTATTTCATTCTCTTCCTCCCCAATAATTGAATTTAGTTAAGCTACTGGGGGTGGATCTAGATAAGAATTTGGTGGTGACGATTCTGCTCTAAAGATAAGGTGTTTCTTATCATCATCATTAAGAATCGTAACCTCTTTCTTCTTACAATAAATCTTCACATCATAGTCTGAAATCCAATCCATACCGAGGATTATATCAAACTCAATCATAGGTATGACGATGAGATCAGGAGATAAAGAACATTTATGTTCTCTAATGGTGACTGATTCACAAAACTTTACTGCAATGATACTTCCCTTAGGAGTTTTAAATGACAACTCCCTTGTTAAATAAAATTTGAAATATCTAATTTTCATAGTAAACTGGGAGGATATGAATGAATGTGATGATCTAGAATCAAATAATTCATTTTCTAAACTTGAGGAAATGATTAAATTACCTGCCACTGCGTCTTTCGGAGCTTTTACCTCAGCAATAGTGATAGTATAAGCTAGGCCTTAATCCCTTGGAATTTTCTGAGGTAAGTTCCCTTGATACTTAGGAAATTAATTTTCATAATGTCCCATATCACTATAATTGTAGAACTGAACATTGGTATCATCATTCTTTCCTTTTCAATCACGATCTTGGTGGCCTTTTTCACTACACTTGTAACAGACTCATGTTCCCTTCAAGAAAGTATCAGGGTGTTTCTTCCCACATTAACCACAGGATGGATTTTCAATCATTCCCTTCATCATCTTATTTCCATTCCCAGATTTATCAGTAGATCTCTTCTTCTCTTTCTTTCCTTTAAAGTCATAAGACATAGATAATTCCTTTTCGGTCTTGATAGCACATGAGATAATGTCTTTGTATGACGAGAAGGATTGTGAGACTAATGCTCGACAGAGAAATGGTTTTAACCCATAAAAGAAATGATCAATCTTACTTCTTGGGTTACGTATATAATCTCCAGCATACCTTGCTATCCTTGTAATGTTATCCTCATTCTTTGTGACATTCTCATCCTAATTTTGTCTCAGACACATAAATTGCCTTTCCATATCTACTCGATGGTCACGAGGAACGTATTTTTCTAAAAACAGATCTTTGAACTCCCTCCATTCCATATTTGATTCTTCATCATCTTCCTTCATATTTTGAATCAATGACCACCATTGATCAGCAACTCCAGTGAGGCGGTAAATTGCCATGATAACTTTTTCCCTTTCACTACTCCCCAAAGCCTGAAATATTTTCTCTAGGGAATATATCTATTGCTCAGCTACTAAGGTATTTGTACTCCCATTGAACATTGGTGGTTGTTGCCTCATGAATAGATCTATCATTGATCCTCCACGCTGTGGATTAGGGTGATCCATATGGGTAAGGTTATTATTCATAACCTGAGTGAGTTGTCCCAGTATGGTGATTAGCTAATCGGCACCAGTTTCATCACTAGCTCTACTATAATTTTCTTGAGCAGGAGGGAAATCCCTACATGGAGTGCGTGCATTGATACGGTTTCCATTTCTTCCACTAGGCACCATTTCTAAACAATGGCATAAACTAGATCAGTTTATGAATCAAAATAAATAATCCCATACTTATAAAACACTTAACATAAATTGAACTATTTATGGATATAATCCATAATCATAAGAATTTTTTCTTTGAGGAATTATATACTCATAAACCCTTCATAATGATTTGTAAAGAAAATGAGAGTTATCATATGCATACCCCCTGGGAGTGTCATAACCAAGAGTGAAGCAAGGCCCGTTGTTGTGCACTAGTTCCTGTTTGAGTCTAGCTCAAAGCGGTGGTTTCGGGTTTTACAACTAGGTACATCTGTGCCAGAGTTGCCTCTACCTGCTCGTATATAGATAGAGATGTATTTCTCATAAAACACACAAAATCTCTATAATACTAAAATTCTAAAAAGTTCTTCTATACTAATCCTCAAAGTCCATCTTAAATCTATGTGCTCTAATCAGAGTTTATCTAATCTAGATTCCATGGTTTTTACTAAACTTCCTCTGATACGAACTGTAATACCCCGACCCCAGTTACCAAGAGTCGGTGCAACATTACATAACATTGGCATGATCACAAGAAAGATCAAATCTCGAAAGACCGATTGGTTCAGTAGCCTTCAAAACACTAGATATATTCATAAAGTTTTACATCATAAAAATGAAAACTACAACAACATAGTATCCATAGACCACACTCTTATCCTCTCATACTATCCCTACAGGTCATTCATAATTTACTTCTTCATATTCTAGGAAAAATAAAACATAGAAAAGGGGTGAGTTCAAATGCCAAGTAAGGATAACAATATAGCGGAAACTTTCATAAATAAGAATAAACATTTATGGAAATGTATAACTAAAAAAAATCCTTTTAAACTTGAAATTTAATATAATATGGAAAAATTAAAATGAAATAATTCCATTTACTTATTCACATGGATATTCTACTAATCGAATAATCACATGAAATATCAATAACAACTTTCAGAATGATGGAATGCATAATTCCAGACTATCATAACCACTTAGCCAAGGCCTCATGCCAAGACTACAAATATGATTTTGTCAAGGCCTTGTGCCAAGACACTAGTTTGTCTCATCAGACCTACTGATGCATCAAGGAGCTATAGCAGGCTCCACCCGTCCCATATTAAGTCCAATGCATTCCCATATGAAAAGGTTTGAACAGAACATAAACATTCGTATTAAAACTTGCAAACAAAATGTAAATACTTAATCCATAAACTATGAATGGTATAAAAATAACACAACCACAGTCAAACATATCACAAAACCTTCAATACAATATAGAAGTTTTTTATCATAATAAATCAACTTCAAATAAGCGTAAAATCCACTAAAGGATGTTGACATAGATGAAATCAAAACTCTTTTTAGAGAAATATCTCTTTTTATTTTGAAATCATTTAAGAGTCATATATTTATAAAATAAAAAATTTTCATTGAAAATATTCTTATAAGCTTTTAAGGGATGATTCGACGGTTTTATAACGGTGGAAAATATCCACACCCACCATATAAGTTAAAATATCATTATTACATTAATTCTGTCGAAAATGTTAAAAAGCACGTTGTTTGGAAAACGACGGAATGATTCCTTTATAAACCTCTTATAAAAAGTCAAACAAGGGTATAAATGACTTTAACCCATATTCTTGTAAATGGTAAAAATGTTTTCAAATACATTTTTAATAATAATGGATGTGGATGATAAAGAGATCCCATTAGATAATTACCTATAAACAACCTCAGATAATGAAGAGATTGTGAAATAAACCCTTACCATGTACATTTCTTTGGTTAAGGGTAGGATAACCTCCTGTATAATGGTGAAATAATTGTTATTTAATTATAAAAGAATCCAATATATTAATATGATATCATATAGGATATTTTAACATTTCATTGTTAATAATATCTTTGTATTATCGTCGTTTCGGGTGTTAAATTACTCATTTTCTGTTATATGTTTTGTTACGTAAGCCATGTTTGTCATGGATAGTTTGTATCTTATCCATATCTAGAATGATATCAAGTCCGTAAAAATTATTTTTAAACCATCAAATGATAATTTTACTTGAATGGATATGATGGAGAATGAATCTCATCGCGTTCGTGGAGATGGTAGTCCGTACGTATGTACGAGCGACAATATCATTCTTTTGATATTAAAATAATATATACACTTGGATGGTATATTATATATACAGAATCATTATCATGTTATATTTAGTGTTTACATGAATTATACAACATTATTATACCCATCCAAATAATAATATATTGAATAACAATTACACCACGACGTGGAGACGATAAGTCGTACGTACGCTCGTATGGTGACATGTTATTCAAAGGGTGGGTAGAATACTGAGTATGGTTGTACCATATTTATAATAACATCACAGTATATATAATATAGTGTATTTATTATTTTATAATTGTAATAACAAAGAAAGAAGAGGTGGAAGAAGAAAGGAACTTGAAAAGGGGTGGTGAAAACATTACCTCTTCTTCGG
This sequence comes from Viscum album, assembly GCA_963277665.1. Lineage (NCBI taxonomy): Eukaryota > Viridiplantae > Streptophyta > Magnoliopsida > Santalales > Viscaceae > Viscum > Viscum album. The sequence goes on from OY728156.1 coordinate 541,479,669, forward strand.
GTTCTTCCTTTTGATTTGATCAAAATGGCTCCTTAGGTTGGCTTTATGATCAAACTAAGGCCTCTAGGTTTTAGTGAGGTATGTTTAGAGATTATTTGGGTAGATTTTGGACGAACCATAATGATTTTATGTTCTGATGAAATGAGAAGGAGGAGTGCCCTTTTATAAGAGTGGTGAGGGGCACCTTTGGAAATGCTAGAAATATTAATTTATAATAAATTCATATTCACGTTATAATGGCTAAAAAGTGTATTATTTAAATTTTAGGGTGAGGATAGGTAGAAATCCATTCAACAAATATAATTTTTACAGGTTTGGGTCATTATATTAACCTTATCTTTTAGTTTTAACTCTTAGTTAATTTGTTTGACATTTACCATGTCACCTTGTATTTTTATATTATATAGTTAATAAACATACTATATACATCCAAGAGACTCCCAAGTGGTCCATTAATGATACTAATATCATTATATAAGTCACTTTTCTGAACCTTAGATTTTTAGGAATTTAATATCAATTAATAATATAATATTTGTTTTAAAAACTGTTTTATGTCAATTTTGACACTATTCAATAGTTGATTATTTTGAAACTCATAACAGAATTATTACTTCAAAAAAAGTCAATTAAATCAATCCTAATATGTCATATTATCCTATACAATTATTTTAAATCCTTAAAAGTATCATATTATATTTATTTGGGTATTTATAATATCAATTATTTTAATTTTTACTATTATGGTAATTACTGCATCATCATTGTGTCATAAATAAATTGAATTATTTAATGCCTAAAAATTATAAATAAAATATAATTATGTATTAAATTTTATTATCTTTCTAATGAATATTTACAATCGTAATTATCTTATGTATAACTCAATATTAAAAAAATTGCAGTAAATAAACATTGATTTTAACTCTTTTAACTCTTCTTTAAATTAAATAATAATAAATGTCCTAATCTTATTCAAGTGGACCTAAATGATAATATTTTATTCATAAGGTTGTTTATGGTTGAGATACACTTGTCCAATAGAATTAGGATATCTGTTAGAGTAATATTAATATCATTTTTACTCTTAATTACCCTGTTTACTTTTAACCGTGGTAAGTAAAAAGTTACTATTCACCAAATATTATTTTCATCTCATTGAACCACATTTTACTTCTTGATATTAACCGTGTCTCTCGGATTTTCTAAATTACATTCACAGAAGTGGTAAAATTATGTTTTATTAAAAAATCAGTTCTTTTTAACTACCACTTATTAGTTTCACTATTCATCAAAAATTGATGTTTTTCAGAACAATGCCAAAATTTCACCCTAAGCTATAATTGATAGTCCGAATTAAAAAACAATGTCTATTTAACAAAATTACAAACATATAAGTTTCATTAATTAATTTTATAATTAAATCCCGATTTCACATCAAATAGCGTGTTTTTAAGAAACAATATATATTAAAAGATTGACAATTGTTTAGGTCCTATTTCAACGTGAAATTAATTCTAATGAACACCATTGGATAAAATGGTAAAAATATATTATAATTATACTTTAAAACCACTCAATAATATAATATATCACTAGAAATTATTTTTATTAAAAAAGTTGTTTTTATGTATTTTTTATTATTCATAAAAATTGGAAGTTCTCAGAAAAATACCAAAAATTCATCTTAGGATAATTTTGATATTCCAAATCCAAAAATGAAGTCCATTTTGAAATACAAAATATATATATTTTTAAAAAGTATGTATTACTATTCGTAACGGCTTGTTTGATTGGTTGTGGTGTGTTAGAACTCGATGTTGCGTAGAACACACGCTATCGCATTATATAAAGAGAAGCGTACCGTAGAATCTTGGGGTGTTACATACAACGTTAACTTTCTATGAGTATATATTATCTCAAAGTCATTGTCCTGGAGGCACTCTAGCCAATGTCGTTGTCTTATGTTCAAGTCCTTCTACAAGAAGACACACCTGAGCCTATTGAGATTAGAGTAAACCGTAAATTGTTCTCTCAATGAACTATGGGTGAGACTAGCCGAGGCCTCGATGCTTCTACCAAGAGATCCAGCCGTTTCACTTGCCTCCAAGGGTTGAGTCACACTATCGGCATCAGAGTGTGGTCACTGGGTCTCCACCAGTAGGAATCTCGAATGTGAGGGTCAAGTCAATGGTTTTAACTGAAACCTCTCATTATCAAACACACAAAAAGGCATTAAATCAAACATCAAAAGGACACGTGTCTTTTGTTACTGCAGATCAAAGTACAAAGACACAAAGCAACCAAAAACAACAACATCAACAAATCTAGAAGCATCATGAACAAAGGTCTCTATGCCTGGAGCTAGTCCCGCTCCTGTCAACCTGCTCCCATAGCTCGAGGTGAATCATCTAGGAGTGGTTGTAGTAGTTCCCGATGACTCTGACCTCCATCCGCTGAAGGACTTTCTCCATTGCCTCATCCACCGCTCAGCTGATGCTCATGCCCCTGCTGCTTCCTCTGTCTCAGTGGCTCCTCTAATGCCAAAGGATTAACTATACAGGGTGTCGAATAGTCATGCTATAACGACCCATACTTTACATACATTTTTATTACTACAGAATTGAAGCACACTTATTACAACATATAAAAAACCAGGAAAAGACCGTATAGGTATAGTGTCATTAGAAACTGGGAAACATAAACAACTGGTTCATAAAGCGTCTACACTGTCTCCCATTTATTTCATCATATCTATAGTACCTTTTGGCATATCTTACTTAATAAACTTCTTCCTGACATGGGGAAAGAAAACATACAAAAGGGTGAGCTCAAATTCTCAGTAAGGGCAAACAAAAGAAATGTCAATCACGTCATATGCATAAGAACATAACTTTTGGAAATCTTAACCTGCAAAAGAAATCATAATTTCATAACATGGGATAAATCATATTAGTGAAATGTAATCCCCATAATAATAAAATAAAAAATGAAACTTTGTGGAATACACACATAATCATAGAGAATCATTTCTTATTATCAAGACTCATTGCCAAGACTATCTTAGTGGACAAAGTCCATTTCTGAACAGACTTCACTCCTCGTTTCAGTCCTGTTTCACTGAACCAGTTTAACCTGCCATTACAGCCATGTCTATCTCATGATATATAAAATATTTACCCAATGAATTTGAGGGAGATATAGGTCCCACCCATCTCATAATGATACCATTCTTATGTGTGCCACAAAATCATAAATCATACATCATTGCATAACCCATGTAATAAAAATGGGAATCTTAAACATCGTGACATCATAAAACAATTCATATAAGATAAAGGAATTAACAAAAATATAATTCCATCAAAACATAATCAAATAAATTTAATAATAGGGATAGAAATGGAACCCTTTATTATCTTATATGGAAAGTAATTTTGATAAAACACTTGAACTCCATTCTTGAGGAAAATATCCTTTCTGCTTCAAAAACACTTTTCCTTTCTTAACATGTCGTACAATTCTAAAAAAAATAAGTTGATTAAAAATAAACTTGAAAACTTGTGAAGGAATATTCTTGGAAATAATGTTTTAAAAATACATTAATTTCATATAAGTTAAAAAACATTCTTCGTACTTTTTTTGGAAAAGTCAAAATGTACCTCGTACGAAAAACGACAAAAGATTCCTTTCATATCCTTTACTAAAAACTCACCGAAAGGTAAAATTTGATTTAAACAATTTTATATGGATGGAAATAATATTACTTATTGAGGAAACATGGATGTGTATGATAAAATACACCCCAGTAAATTTCAAAGTATAAACAATCACGGATAAAAATGAGATTGTGATATTTCCCTTACCTTAGGTCTGATATGCTATGTATGTATCCGAACCTCCTTTATAATGATTTAAATAATTTTATTGACTTATTCATGAATCATACACATTGTTATTATATCACATATGGTCATATTATTAGCTTCTTATTAGTAATATTTCATTACTACTTGTTTATTCGGGTGTTTATTACTTTTTGTTCAAATGCGTGTTTTGTCGAATAAATTCTTATCCTTCTTTTTTTAGGTTATAGATACCTCATTTACAGAATGGTATTAGTGTATTATATATCATATTAATTCATTCAATTCATTTATATAATCATTATGCAATGAAGATCATGTAGAACGTATCGCATCACATCGTGGAGACGGTATTCCGTACGTATGCACGAGTGATGATATCGTTCCTATGATCGTGGAATTGTATTGGAGTGTATGTATACTATTTCAGAATCAATATCACTTTACAATAATTATATATAGACATTATTTACACCATTATACCCATCCAAGTATGGTGGTGGTGGAAAATAGATTACACCACGGTGTGGAGACGGTATTCCGTACGTACGCACGCGCGGTGATTTCATTTTCTATAGGATGGATAGATGGTGAAATGGGGATGTTTCATACTTATAATAACATATCATTATATGAGTGATACTGATTTTATCACTTCATAATGAAACAGCTAAAGAAGAAGAAGTGGAAGAAGAAATAAAGATGAAAGAATCGGTAACGGACATTACCTCTTCTTTGAAGTGCTTTTTTGAGACCTCCTTTTAGGGCACTAAATTGGTCTTTGAAGAATACCAGGACCTCTAGGATGTTTCTAGGGAAGTGGAGAGGGGAAAGTGGCGTGATTTGGCCGAGATTGAAGGATCAAATTGGTGTGAGGAGGAGGGGGAGGAGGTTCCTTTTTATAAGGGAGGAGAGGGGCTCCTTTGGAAAAACTAAAACTATTTTTTTATTATAAAGTCAAGTTCGGTTATAAATAGCTCCAAGTTGATTTATTTCGAAGCTAATGTGGGTATGGTTTGAAATCCTCTCATCCAATAGAATTTAGACAAGTTTAGGTTCCTATTTTAACCTTATCATTTAGATTTCACATTAAGTTAAATAATTTTACTTTTACCGTGTCTTCTTGAGTTCTTATAATATAAAGTTAATAGACTTACTATAAGCAGCCAAACGAACTCCATGTTTTTTATTATTAAAATATATAACCTTATATAAGTCATTTGGCCGAACCTTAGATTTTTAGGAATAAAATAACAATTACTAACATGTCATATTAACTTAGAAATTTAGTTTAATTCATAAAAACTCTCAAATTATATTTATTTGGGTATTTATAACATCAATTATGTCAATATTTCATTAATAAGATAATTACTGCATCATCTTTGTGTCATAAATAAATTGAATTATTTAAAGTTTAAAAATTAAAAATAAAATATCATTATGTAGGAAATATTTTTATCATTCTAATGAATATTTATAGTCGAATATATCTTATGTATAACCCTATATTAAAAATGATTTAGTTATTAAACATTGATTTTATCTATTTTAACCCTTCTTTAAATAAATAAATAATAAATGTCCTAATCTTATCCAAGTGGGCCTAAATGGTCATATTTTATTCCTATGTTTGTTTTTGGTCGAATTACACTTATCCAATAGAATTAGGACATGTGTTAGGGTAATAATAATATCATTTGTACCCTTAATTACCCTATTTACTTTTAATCATGGTAAATAAAAGTAAAAAGTTACTATTAATCAAAAATTATTTTCATCTCATTGAACAACATTTTACTTAATGACATCAACCGTGTGTCTCGGATTTTTGAAATTCCACTCACAGAAGTGGTAAAATTAAGTTTTATGAAAAATTCAGTTTTTTTAACTACCACTTAGTGGTTTCACTATTCATCAAAAATTGAAAGTTTTCAAAAAAATACCAAAATTTCACCCTAGGATAATTTCGATATTACGAATCCAAAAATGAAGTCCATTTTGAGAAATAAAATTTATAAAATTTCAAAAAGTGGTTATTACTATTCATAACGACTAGTTTTAATAATATTTTAATAGTATATCGTTGTTTAGTGAAACTCGGTATTGCGTACGACGCAAGCTATCGAGGAAGGTCACGATTTCGTGTAAAACAAGTCAAGCAAGTGTTCTGTATAGAAAAAGATTCCTTTGATGATTTATATAACATAAAAGTCTCGGGTGTTACATTCTACCCCCATTAAAATGAATTTCGCCCTCGAAATTCGTCACTTTGTAACAAATAGATGAGGATACCTCTCCCTCATCATATCCTCAATCTCCCATGTAGCTTCTTCTAATTGTTGTTTCCTCCATAAAACCTTCACCAAGCAAGTGGTTTTGTTTCATAGGAATTTTTCACTACGATCCAGAATCTCTATCAGTTGTTCTTTATAAGAAAGATCTTGCTCCAGCGGTACAACTTCTGAGCTGAGTACATGTGAAGGATCAGGTATGTATTTTCTCCGGAGAGATACATGGAACACATCGTGAACTTGAGAGAGATTCGGTGGAAGCGCCAATCGGTAAGCTACCTTCCCAACACGATTAAGTATTTTGAAAGGACCAATATATCTAGGGCTCAACTTCCCCTTCATTCCAAATATCGTGACCCTCTTCCAGGGAGATATTCGTAAGAACACTTTATCACCCACTTCAAACACTAGGACTTTTCTTCGGTTGTCTGCATAACTTTTCTGTCAACTTTGAGCTGCTCTTATGTGTTGTTAAATAGATCGGACCTTTTCTGCCATCCCATCAATGAGATCGGGTCCTAATAGCTTTCTTTACCCAACTTCATCCCAGCAAGTTGGAGTCCTACATTTCTTTCCATAGAGAGCTTCATAAGGAGCCATCTGAATACTGTAGTGATAACTATTATTATAAGAAAATTCCACCAAAGGTAGGTGTTTATCCCAACCACCTTTTAAATCCATAGAGCAAGCTCTCAACATATCTTCTAGAGTTTGAATTGTTCTCTCAGACTGACCGTCTGTCTAAGGATGATAAGCAGTGCTGAAACTCAACTCTATATCCAGAGTATGCTGAAGACTTTGCCAGAACATCGAGGCAAATCTCGGATCCCGATCAGATATAATAGAAAGTGGTACTCCATGTAGTCTTACCACTTCCTTTACATATATCTTGGCAAGCTGATCTAGAGAGAAATCCTCTCTAATAGCAATGAAGTGTGAAAACTTTGTAAGACGATCAACTATGACCCAAATAACATTATTGCCTTTGGATGTTTTAGGAAGTCCGGTGACAAATTCCATAGTGATGTTTTCCCATTTCCATTCGGGTATGGGTAATGGTCGTAAAATCCCCTTAGACTTCTGTCTCTCAGCTTTAACTTGCTGACAAACCAAGCATCGAGAGATATATTCAGCAACATCTCTTTTCATGCCATCCCACCAGAAGTACACTTTCAGGTCCATATACATCTTCGTGCTTCCAGGATGAATATAGAATGAAGAACTATGAGCCTCATCCAGCAGATCCTTCTTTAATTCTGGGATGGGAGGAACACAAACCTGATTCCAGAACATTATTATCCCATCACAATCAAGGTTGAATTCAGGAACATTTCTCACCTTCTTTTGTAACTCTACATCTTATTTCTGTGCCTCTTTAATCTTCACATGTATAGATGGTTGAACATTCATTTGAGAAAGATACGATTTTCCCCCTTCCAGTATAATTTCAAGATCCATCCTTTGTAAATCTATAAATATTGGATCTTTTGTGATCCTCATCATGGATAAACTAGCATGGTCTTGTTGACTTAATGCATATTCCACCTTGTTTTCATTCCCAGGGTGGTAATGGATTGAGCAGTCGTAATCCTTAATCAGCTCCAACCATCTTCTTTGGCACATATCCAGCTCCTTTTGTGTGAAAATATACATTAAACTTTTATGATCAGTATAAATGTCACACCTTTCTCCATAAAGATAATTCATCCAAATCTTTAATGCAAAGATTACTACAGCTAACTCCAAATCATGAGATGGGTAATTTTTCTCATGTATTTTCAACTTTCGTGAGGCATAAGCTATAACCATATCATTTTTCATGAGAACACATCCCAGTACCTTCTTGGATGCATCACTGTAGATCACAAACCTTTCTCCACTACAAGGAAGTATGAGTACAAGTGCACTGGATAACCTTATTTTCAACTCCTTGAAATATTCTTCACATTCCTCCATCCAAACAAACTTAACTCCTTTCGGAGTCAACATGGTGAGTGGATTAGATAATCGTGAAAAATATTTCACAAAACGTCGATAATATCCAGCCAGACCAAGAAAACTTTAGATCTCGGTTACTTTTGTTGGTCTCGACAATCTTTCGATAACCTTTGTTTTTGCGGGACCCACAGATATCTCCTCATTTGAGATTATGTGACCCAAAAATGAAACTTTTTGAAGCCAAAATTCACTCTTGGTAAATTTGGCATAAAGCTTCTCTTTTCTTAGGGTCTTCAATATAATTACCAAGGGATATTCATGTTCTTCCTTTCTCTTTGAATAGAAAAGAATATCGTCTATAAAGACTACCACAAACTGATCAAGATAGTCTCTAAAGACTCTATTCATCAGATCCATGAAGATAGTAGAGGAATTAGTAAGACCAAATGGCATCACTATAAATTCATAGTGTCCATACCTTGTACGGAAGGTCGTCTTTGGTATATCCTCCCTTTTGACCCCTAATTGATGATATCCTGAACAAAGATCAATCTTGGAAAAGTATTGAGCTCTGCATAGTTGGTCAAATAAGTCATCAATGCATGGGAGAGGATATTTTTTCTTGATAGTGATCTTGTTATGTTCTCGATAAACAATGCAGAGTCTCATTGATCCATCTTTCTTCTTAACAAACAGAACAGGTGCCCCCCAAGGTGACGCACTAGGGCGTATGAACCCCTTATCAAGATTCTCTTGGAGTTGCTTCTTCAAATCCTGCAACTCAATTGGGGCCATTCTATAAGGTGACTTTGAAATAGGAAAAGCACCTGGTATGAGTTCTATTGAAAACTCAACTTCACGATTTGGTGGAAGACCTGGTAATTCCTCCGGAAAGACATCATCAAACTCCCGTACAATGGGCATATTCTTAATCGTGAGTTTCTCACAAACAATTTGAGATAAATAGCCTTCATTTATTGGAATCAAGACCCATAAGATGGAAGAAATTTCCACTGGGAGGTTATGTTCATCCTTGCATTGATAGATGATCATAGATTGATCTGGAATATGAAATGTGACTTCCCTTCTTTGGCAATTGATATGAGCTCCATATAAAGAAAGACAATCCATGCCAAGAATCACATCAAATTCCACTATAGAAAGTATCACAAGATTTGCAGGAATCACTTTCCCACAAACTTCGATCAGAGAAGAATTATAAACTTTTGATGCGACTGTTGTGCCATTAAGGGTTGTCACAACTAACTAAACATATAATTGTTGAGGTAATAAGGTAATATCCTTAGAAAATTCTTCAGAAATAAAAGAGTGGGTGGATCCAGAATCAAATAAAACACTTTCTACTTTAGATTGGATGGTATGTGTACCTTTCACCACATCGTTATCGTACTCCACATCACTGATAAAAACTGCATGTGACATTCCTTTGTCTTTAGCCTTAAGAGTTTGTTGACGTCGACCATCATCATCAACCCTTGGATTTGGGCATTGATTGGCATAATGTCCCATCTCCTTACACTTGAAACATTGAAGTGTAGTAGGTTCATTCTGTGCATCTCTTCCTTTGTTTTCATCATTAGACATCATTTTCCCATCATTACGCCATTCAAATTCCCGATGACCTTCCTTTCCACATTTTAAACATTTACATGTCCCTTTAAGACAAATCCCTACATGTTTCATTTCAAAATTTGAGTATAAGGGAAAGCCCATCTTCTTTTCAGTGTGCTCTTTAGATTTTCCTTTGAATTCCATTTTCCCCTTCTTATCAAACCCATATAACTGATAGGTTACTCCAATCTCCATATCGACTTTGAGAGCACATCGAACGATTTCCTCATAGCTATTGAAGTCCCTTATTGTTAACGCCCTTCGAAGACTTGGTTTTAAGCCACTAAATAATCGATCGATCTTACTCTCAGGTTGGATAATAATACCAGAAGCGTACCTTGCAAGTTTTTTAAAATTTGCTTCATAGGTACCAACAAATTCATCATCCTTTTGCTTCAGTTCAAGAAACTCTTTCTCCATCTTTGTTCGGAGAATACGAGGGAAGTACTTTTCGAAAAATAAGTTCTTGAACTCGTACCATTCCATGGACTCAATTTCATCTCTTTGCCTTGTATTCTTGATAAGATTCCACCATTTATCAGCATCACCTTCCAAACGATACAGTGCTAAGATGACTTTATCATGTTCAGAACATTGAAGAACTGAAAATATATTTTCAGTACTATTAATCCATTGTTTGGCATCTAATGGATCAGTAGACCCGCTGAATGAAGGTGGATGCTACCTCATGAAGGATTCAATAGATTTTTTCTCATTCCTTTGCTCATTTGGAAGTCCTGCATGATTCATAGCTTGAGAAAGTTATGTGAGCATGGCTACAAGATTTTACATTCCAGCTCCAATAACGTTTGGTTGCTCAGGGGGACAATCATTGCATTTCCCGTCGCATTCCGCATTAACACGGTTCCTTCGGGTTCCAGCCATTGAAAAAAACCAATATGAATAGTGTGACAAACACTAATTATAATAGGAAAACCGCATAATCAAGAATAAAATTTCACACTTAAGGTTTTATCCTAGGTTATTCATGGTCATTTCTAAAACACAATGATTGTGTTCTATGCTGAGATTTATACTTAGGGTTCTTGCTAATGATTTCATATCCTAGTTTCCAAAGGTTGACTATACCTTTCCTCTGATACCAACTATAATGACCCATCATTTACATACCTTGTTATTACTTCAGAATTGAAGCACACTTATTACAACATATAACAAAACCAGGAAAGAACCGTATAGGTATAGTGTCTTTACAAACTGGGAAACATAAACAACTAGTTCATAAAGCGTCTACACTGTCTCGCATTTATTTCATCATTTCTATAGTCCCTTTTGGCATATCTTACTTAATAACCTTCTTCCTGACCTGGGGAAAGAAAACATACAAAAGGGTGAGCTCAAATGCTCAGTAAAGGTAAACAAAAGAAATGTCAATCACAAAAGGTTGACTATACCTTTCCTTTGATACCAACTGTAGAGACCCGAATCTTGACGTACGTGGACATTACATTACTTTTGCGGAATACTTAGTACATAACAAACACACACACACACACAAGGACTGTAATAGTTTAGTGTCTTTGGAAACTCAGAATATAATCTTCTAATCGTGGTGATAGATCTTCAACATCTCCCATAAAGATCTTCCTTTTTTTACCTAAATCTTTTCTTTATATCCTGGGGAAAAGAAAACATAAAAGGGTGAGCTCAAATTCTCAGTAAGGGTAAACAAAATAAATGTCAATCACATCATATACATAAGAACATAACTTTTGGAAATCATAACCTGCAAAAGAAATCATAATTTCATAACATGGGATAAATCATAGTAGTGAAATGTAATCCTAATAATCATAACATAAAACGTGAAACGTTGTGGCATACACACATAATCATATAGAATCATTTCTTATTAGTCAAGAATCATTTAGAAGACTATCTAAGTGGACAAAGTCCATTTCTGAACTGAGTTCACTCCTCGTTTTAGTCCTGTTTCACTAAACCGGTTTAACCTACCATTCCAGCCATGTCTATCTCATGAAATATAAAATATTTATCCAATGAATTGTAGGGATATATAGGTCCCACCCATCTAATAATGATACTATTCTTATGTGTGCCACAAAATCATAAATCATACATCATTGAAAAACCCATGTAATAAAAATGGGAATCTTAATCATCGTGACATCATAAAACAATTCATATAAGATAATGGAATTCATAAAAATATAATTCCATCACATCATCATCAAATAAATGTATTAATAGGGATAGAAACATAACCCTTTATTATCTTAGATGGAAAGTAATTTTGATAAAACACTTGAACTCCATACATGAGGAAAATATCCTTTCTTCTTCAAAAACACTTTTCCTTTCTTAACATGTCATACAATTCTAAACTAAAAGAATTTGATTAAAAATAAACATGAAAACTTGTAAATGAATCTTCTTGGAAATAATGTTTTTAAAATACATTCATTCCATATAAGTTAAAAAAACATTCTTCATACTTTTGTCAGAAAAGTCAAAAAGTACCTCGTACGATAAACGAAAAAAGATTCCTTTCATATACTTTACTAAAATCTCACCAAAGGGTAAAATTGGATTTAAAAAATTGTAGGTGGATGGAAATAATACTACATATTGAGGAAACATGGATGTGTATGTTAAAATACACCCCAGTAAATTTCAAAGTATAAACAATCTCGGATAAAAATGAGATTGTGATATTTCCATTACCTTAGGTCTGATATGCTTTGTATGTGTCTGAACCTCCTATATAATAATTTAAATAATTTTATTGACTTATTCCATAATCATACTCATTTTTATTATATCACATATGGTTATATTCTTACCTTCTTATTTGTAATATTTCATTACTACTTGTTTATTCGGGTGTTTATTACTTTTTGTTCTTATGCATGTTTTGTCGAATAAATTCTTATCCTTCTTTTTTTAGGTTGTAGATAACTAATTTCCAGAATGGTATTAGTGTAATATATATCATATTAATTCATTAAATTCATTTATATAATAATTATGCAATGAAGATCATGTAGAACGAATCACATCACATTGTGGAGACGGTATTCCGTACGTACGCATGAGTGATTATATCGTTCCTATGATCGTGGAATTGTATTGGAGTGTATGTATACTATTTCAGAATCAATATAACTTTACAATTTTTATATATAGTCATTATTTACTCATTATACCCATCCAAGTAAGGTGGTCGTGGAAAATAGATTACACCACGGTGTGGAGACGGTATTCCGTACGTACGCACGCGCGGTGATTTCATTTTCTATACGATGGATAGATGGTGAAATGGGGTAGTTTCATACTTATAATAACATATCAGTATATTAGTGATATTGATGTTATCACTTCATAATGAAACAACTAAATAAGAAGAAGTGGAAGAAGAAATGAAGATGAATGAATCGGTAACAGACATTACCTCTTCTTTGAAGTACATCTTTGAGACCTCCTTTTAGGGAACTAAAATTGGTCATTAAAGAATACCAGGACCTCTAAAATGTTTATAGGGAAGTGTAGAGGAGAAAGTGGTAGGGTTTGGCGGATATTGAAGTCTCAAATTGGTGTGAGGAGGATGGGGAGGATGTGCCCTTTTATAAGGGAGGAGAGGGGCTCCTTTGGAAAAATTAAAACTATTATTTTATAATAAATTCACGTTTCAGTTTTAAATAGCTTCTAATTGATTTATTTCAAAGATAAAGTGGAGATGGGTCGAAATAACCTCATCCAATATAATTTAGACAAGTTTAGCTTCCTATTTTAACCTTATCATTTATATTTAACATTAAGTTAAATAATTTTACTTTTACCGTGTCTTCTTGTGTTCTTATACTATAAGGTTAATAAACTTACTATAAAAAGCCAAACGAACCCCAAGTTATTTATAATTAATATATATAACCTTATCTAAGTCATTTGGCCGACCCTTAGATTTTTATTAATAAAATAACAATTACTAATATAATATTTATTTTAAAAACTATTTTTTGTCATTTTTGAGACTATTTAGTAATTGATTTTTGTGAAAATCATAACAGAATTATTAGTTTGAACAAAGTTAATTAAATAAATACTAACATGTCATATTAACCTAGAAAATTAGTGTAATTCATAAAAAGTATCAAATTATATTTATTTGGGTATTTATAACATCAATTATGTCAATATTTCATTAATAAGATAATTACTACATCATCTTTGTGTCATAAATAAATTAAATTATTTAAAGTCTAAAAATTACAAGTAAAATATCATTATGTAGGAAATATTTTTAGATTTCTAATAAATATTTATAGTCGAATTTATCTTATGTATAACCCAATATTAAAAATGATTTAGTTATTAAACTTTGATTTTAACTATTTTAACCCTTCTTTAAATAAATTAATAATAAATGTCCTAATCTAATCCAAGTGGGCCTAAATGGTCATATTTTATTCCTAAGTTTGTTTTTGGTCGAATTAAACTTATCCAATAGAATTAGTACATGTGTTAGGGTAATAATAATATCATTTTTTCCCTTATTTACCCTATTTACTATTAACCGTGGTAAATAAAAGTAAAAAGATACTATTCACCAATAATTATTTTCATCTCATTGAACCAAATTTTACTTACTGAAATCAATTGTGTCTCTCAGATTTTTTAAATACCACTCACAGAAGCGGTAAAATTAAGTTTTATGAATAACTCTGTTTTTTTAACTACCACTTAGTGGTTTCACTATTCATAAAAAATTGACAGTTTTTAGAAAAATACCAAAATTTTACCCTAGGATAATTTAGATATTAAGAATCCAAAAATGAAGTCCATTTTGAAAAATAAAATTTATAAAATTTCAAAAAGTGGTTATTACTATTCATAACGGCTAGTTTTAATAATATTTTAATAGTATATCGTTATTTAATGAAACTCGGTATTGCGTACGACGCAAGCTATCGAGGAAGGTTGCGATTTCTTGTAAAAAAAGTCAATCAATTATTGTGTGTAGAAAAAGATTCCTTTGATGATTTATATAACATAAAAGTATCGGCTGTTACACATGCGCTCTGTGACCCCGTTTCCTATAGGAATAACAGACTATTCTCTGTTCAAAGCTCCCTCAGCCTCGGTTGCCCCGCACCCCCGATGCCACATATTGGGGTTGTCTAACAGTAGATCTAACCCACTTGAGACCCCATTTCATCTGCCTACTTCCTGCTACAGATGACTAGGATACTATCCGAAATCCCTACGGCAAGAGCAATAGCTCTTAAGATTGCAAAGAGTGTAGAGTCGCTCATACAAACTCCTCTAGGAAAAGACCATGGAAGTTCCCCCAGGTGAGGATAGTCTCGTCATAAAACTGGAGCATTAGGAACCCCCACCTCTCAGCTGCTTTCTGAAAAACACTGACAGTTAGGTGCACCATCAAGTCAGCAGGTGTCCCAAATGTCTGGAAAACTCATGCTACAGTCTTCAGCTAGTACCCAGCCGTCTAAAAATATATCTCGCCTCGAAACCTCAGAGGCCTCTTTTATAGAAACATGTGCAATGCCCTCAAGCGGCACTCACCCTCTTCTGCTGGGGCTGGTAGCAACGGTAGCCTAGCGGTTAGTGGTTCCGCTTATGTCTATCCTGTGATGGGCCCCTGCACCGAGGCCTCGTCGCTCGGTGGGCTACCATCGCGCTCTCTACTCGGAACCAACGTTGACTGACTAAGTGAAGACATCCTGAAAAGAAATGAGTGTCCCACGATCAAAAGAATACATGGTGAGCTAACTCAAAGTAATTACAATGAAAGCATTTGAAAGGAAACACACACGCAATAAGTGTTTTCATACATTGAATAAGAAATCAGAAGTCAGTGTTCTAGTATATGGATACGTCGGCTACCGCACCAACACCAGTTTCCCAAAACTGATAACCACACCCAAAACTCTTAACACTATTGCCATTAAAATCATTAGAGTCTAATTCCAATAGTAGAACTGACTCCTCTGATACCAATTTGTCACGACCCGTCCTCGGGGCCCATGACGTGTCTACCACAAGCCCTCCTACCATAGGCCAGTGGTTGGCGACTTGAACCAAAGGTGAATCGTTGTTAAAAAGGGAAGCAATTGCCTTTAAACCTATAACACACATAGTCTGAACACAAGTAGTAGAAGCATAAGTACTAATATAGAAAAGAAATGTGTGTTGAAAGTAAGTGGGACAGTATGCAAACCCAAATGAATAACAAGTACTAGTACAAGTAAAAAGTGAAAAAATCTCCTTGATAGTACACTGGGAAATCCCACTTGAAGGGTTGGTAGAGAACTCGAACAACTCATCCCTGAGGTGCGTCCCGTCTAGTCTAGCTCCGAGCAGCCTCTCGTCTATCACCCTCATCCTCAATCATTGCTAACCTTCGTCTGCACAGAACACAACAAAGTGTGGACGAAGCCAGTGAAGTGGTGAGTATAAAAATACACATTAGGGGATCCCATGACCTCAAAATGGTCTCCCCAAATCCACAAAGGATAAAACACAGTAGTAAGATACAATCACAAAGTATCAACCAACCATACTTAGGTATATGACCATACATTTACCTAAGTTACCAATCACAAACCGGCTCCAACTCTTGAGCCCAACCACATTCCATTCCAAAAGTGTAGAAAAGACTCCACAAATAAAGTACAACACAAGGTGTATCCTATAGGTACATCTCATGGAAGAAATCCATGTGGATTCACCACATCACATCCATGAAGAAACATCATGAAGAAACATCCACCCATACTTAGGTATATTCACATACATATACCTAAGTCATCAAGAGTACACATCTCATTCTTGAGGTAAACACGAAGTTAATGAATCAGCTCAAACCATATATAAACAACTTAGAAGATAGTAATAGGTGATTTGTTATAGCCACTGAATCATCTTTCACTGTCAAATGACAGATATCCGTAGAAACCTATACCAGCAGTCTGAAGAAGTTGTCGATCCTATGTGAGATCTCTAAACAAAAGTTGTCTCTGTCTAACCCACAAGGGATCCAGGTCTAGTCTCATCGTTGTCGAACCCACAGTTGATCCAGTTCAAGTCTCATCGTTTTCGAACCCACAAAGGATCCAGGTCCAGTCTCGTCCCTGTCGAACCCACGGAGGATCCATGTCCAGTCTCGTCACTGTCGAACCCATGCAAGATCCAGGACCATTCTCGTCACTATAAAACCCACAGAGGATCCTAGTCCAGTCTCTTCACTATCGAACCGATGGAGGATCTAGGTCCAGTCTTGTCACTATCAAACCGACGGAGGATCTAGGTCCAGTCTCGTCGATGTCAGCCATAGGGTTCTCATACACAGTACGCTTGATTCCGGGAGCGTCCGCTCATTGTGCCAAGTGTCAACACGTCAACTACCATGTAGTCTTGAGTTGATGTATCCCATAGTTTCATCTCATCATAAGGAACCTAACTCGACAGATGACACTTCAATCGGACACGCGGTCTGTGAGTTATTGGGATTTTCATTCTAGGGGCTCGGTTGGTTTTTAGGTTCAAACCAACCCGACCATACCACCACTGCGTCCAAACCTCAAGTGAGGTATTCCAAAATAACAATCCTGCTCTAAGTCTTCCATCGCCATAGAAGGTTTGTCGTTCGGACACTCGTATCCCAAAATGCGGGCTAAAAGGTGTAATCAGGCCATAGCGGGTCCGGGTCCGGTCCGACCCTACCCGACCCGGTCCGAACTAGGGTCTGACCCAATCCTCGGGTCTGACCCTATCCAAGGGGGTGGCCCAGCCCGAGTGGGCGGCCCGAATTGAGGGAGCGGCCTGGCCCGAAGGCGCTTCCCGGCCTGAGGGCAGCCTGGCTCGTGGGCGGCGCGACCGGAGGCTGCCGGGCCCGAGGCGGCCCGATCCGAGGCCAATGGCCCGAGGCGGCTCAGCCCGTGGAAAACTGGCTGGCCGGCCTACATGGCCATGCTGGCCATGCAAGGGAGGGGGTGCCATGCCCTCTGTTTTCGATCAAAAGGGACCGACGCTAGGTGTCGGATCTTGTGAACCACGTGACCCGATTGGTCCCACATTGTCCGGCTGGCCGAGCGGCTAGCCGGTTTTGTGTCACCTATGGATGGCCTGACGCTAGCCGCTCTTGGTCCCTCCACGGTGGCGCAAAGGCTCCGCGGTTCTACTCCACCACTGTGGCCCACCCTGGCCGCGGCACCCTACTGCTCCGCGTGACACGATGGCGTCGTGCCATCTCCACTGCGGCCCGACCTGGCCCCGACCCGATGCTTACCCACACGGCATAACGGTGCCACACTCCTTCCATTGTATCCCACCCCGAATGCAGTGCTCTTTCTCCATGCGACATGGCAGTTTCGCCCCCTTGTGGTGACCCAGCGGCCTTGCGTCGCAAGTTTCTTCACGGTCGGCCTCCGTCATTAACAAACAAGAACAAACAAAGGGGAGGGTCAGGCCATGATTATGCGGTCCTAGCCCTCCTCATCATGGTGATAACAATTGGCATTTCATGATCTAGAAATTGCACGATATAGGTTATAACCCATATATAAAATAACTCAAATCCCCATACCTCAATCGTCCATGACCTTTGACGGAGTCGCGGGAAAAAGGCGGGCATCGATTTCTCATTCGTCGCATTCTCCACACACTCCCAATTCTCAAGATTGTGCATTGGAAAGTGTTCGGAGGAGATGAGGTTGAGAACCACGTTGACGTTATTCATGGGAAGTGCCTTATCTTTTGGCATGGTTGAAGATCGAATATGGAATTCTTCAGTGAAGAGGGGCATTCTTCGTTGGAAGAATGAAGTTTTACGAGAGTCTCCCAATAAAAGTATGAAGCTTGCCAACCAAATGAAATAATAGAATATCTATTATTTTAGGGGTTGGAAATAATTCAATAGAACTCAATAGGGTGCCAATTAATTAAGTGATACAATTCAGTTAATTAATTGAGTGGGTTGGAACACTTAATTGATGGGGGGAAGGTGGAGAGTTTCACCACATAAATTGGGTGTTAAAAGCGGTTAGATGCTTGGGTGTCCCCCATGTTAATCATCCACCCAAGGGAGGTTTTTCTTAGGTCTGCCCTGTAGAGACCTGATTCCGGGTGTACATGGACATTACATTACATTTGCAGAATACTTAGTAAATAACAATAACATACACACAAGGACCGTAATAGTTTAGTGTCTTTGGAAACTCAGAATGTAATCTTCTAATCGTGGTGAAAGATCTTCAACATCTCCCATAAAGATCTTCACTTTTTTTTCTTACCTAAAACCATTATTTATATACCGGGGAAAAGAAAACATAAAAGGGTGAGCTCAAATGCTCAGTAAGGGTAAACAAAATAAATATCAATCACATCATATTCATAAGAACATAACATTTTGGAAATCTTATCCTACAAAAGAGATCATAATATCATAACATGGGATAAATCATAGTAGTGAAATGTAATCCAAATAATCATAACTTAAAACATGAAAATTTGTGGGATACACACATAATCATAGAGAATCATTTTTTATTAGTCAAGACTCATTTCCAAGACTATCTTAGTGGACAAAGTCCATTTCTGAACCGAGATCACTCCTCATTTCAGTCTTGTTTCACTGAACTGGTTTAACCTGCCGTTCCATCCATGTATATCTCATGAGATATAAAATCTTTACCCAATGAATTGGAGGGAGATATAGGTCCCACCCATCTCATAATGATACCATTATTATGAGTTCCACAAAATCATAAACCATACATCATTGCATAACCCATGTAATAAAAATGGGATTCGTAAACATCGTGACGTCATAAAACAATTCATATAAGATAAAGAATTCAAAAAATTAATTCCATCACAACATAATAAAATCATTGTAATAATAGGGATAGAAACAGAAGCCTATATTATCTTAGATGGGAAATAATTTTGATAAAACACTTGAACTCCATTCTTGAGGAAAATATCCTTTCTACTTCAAAAACACTTTTCCTTTCTAAAAGAAGTTGATTAAAAATAAACTTGAAAACTTATATAGGAAACTTCTTGGAAACAATGTTTTAAAAATTCATTCATGCCGTATAAGTTAAAAAAACACTCTTCTGGTACTTTTGTCGAAAAAGTCAAAAGGTACCTCGTATGAAAAACGATAAAAGATTCATTTTATATCTTTTACTAAAAACACACCGAAGGGTAAAATTGGATTTAAAAAATTTTAGGTTAATGGAAATAATATTAAATACTGAGGAATCATGTATTTTGATGATAAAATACAACCTAGTAAATTCCAATGTATAAACAATCTCGGATAAAAATGAGATTGTGATATTTCCCTTACCTTCGGTCTGATTTTCTTCGTAAGTGTTCGAACCTCCTGTATAATGATTTAAATAATGTCATTGACTTATTCCAGAATCATACACATTGTTATGATATCATATATGGTTCACTTATGACTTTATATTACCCGTTCTTTTGTAAATTCCATGTTAAAGAGCGTTTTGGGTAAAATCATTTCATTTATGGTCCGTGATTTGACTTTTAATTATTCATATGATTACATAGATCATGATTAATTAATTCTAGAATATAAAACATGATTTATATAAAATATATAATCAGAACATACATATATATAATAGATCAATAAATGGAAAGAAATACACCATTCATGGATACGGTAGGTCGTACGTACGCATGAACGCTGTTTTCGTTTCCTTATTGAGTATAATCGAATTAAGTAGACGACATACATATATATATACATAAATACAGTAGCTATATAATGTCATATATTTTATTATTATAGCTTATATATACTTTATAATCATTCTTTAATGGTTAAAATGGAAAATGAATCTTATCGCGTTTTGGAGACGGTAGTCCCTACGTACGCACGAGCGATGATATCATTTCCATAATTATTGAATTGAATTGGAGTGGATGATAAAATATATCAGAATCAGTATGACATTATAATAACTATTTATAGTTATTCTTTACACCATTTTACCCATTCATGTAAGGTGGTATTGTAAAAACAGATTACACCACGGCGTGGAGACGGTATTCCGTACGTACGCACGCGCGGTGATTTCTTTTAACGTAGGATGAATAGATGGTGAAATAGGGTTGTTTAATACATATAATAACATATCAGTATATGACTGATACTGATGTTATTACTTCATAATGAACCAACCTAAGATTAAGAAGTGGAAGAAAAATAAAGTTGAAAGAATCGGTAATAGACATTACCTCTTCTTTGAAGCGCCTCTTTGAGTCCTCCTCTTAGGGCACTAAAATTAGTATTTGAAGAATACCAGGACCTCTAGGATGTTTCTAGGGAAGTGGAGAAGAGAATTTTCCAGGGTTGGATGAGCTCTAATGCTCAAAGTGGTGTGAGGAAGAGAGGGAGGAGGTGCCCTTTTATAAGGGAGGAGAGGGGCACCTTTGGAATAACAAAAAATATTATTTTATTATAAAGTCATATTCGGTTATTAATAGATCCAAATTGAGTTATTTAGAAGCTAAGGTTGGGATTGGTCAAAATCATCTCATCCAATAGAATTTGGACACGTTTAGTTTACTATTTTAACCTTATCACTTAGTTTTAACTTTAAGTTAGATAATTTTACTTTTTCTATGTCGTTTTATGTTTTCACACTATAAGGTTAATAAACATACTATAACAAACCAAAAAACCCCCAAGTTTTTTATTGTTAATATATATATCCTTATCTAGGTCATTTGGCCGAACCTTAGATTTTTAGGAATAAAATAACAATTAATAATATAATATTTGTTTTAAAAGCTATTTTATGTCAATTTTGACACTATTTAGTAATGGATTTTTGTGAAAATCATAATAGAATGATTAGTTCAAAAAAACTTACTTAAATAAATACTAACATTTCATATTAACCTAGAAAATTAATGGAATTCATAAAAAGTCTCAAATTACATATATTTGGGTATTTATAACATCAATTATGTCAATATTTCATTAATAAAATAATAACAGCATCATCATTGTGTCATAAATAAATTAAATTATTTAATGTCTAAAAATGACAAATAAAATACCATTATGTAGGTAATATATTTATCTTTATAATGAATATTTATAGTCGAATTTTTCTTATGTAAAACCCTATATTAAAAATTATCTACTTATTAAACGTTGATTTTAACTATTTTAACCCATATTTAAATAATTTAATAATAAATGTCATAATCTAATCCAAGTGGGCCTAAATTTTCATATTTTATTCCTAAGGTTGTTTTTGGTCGAATTAAACTTATCCAATAGAATTAGGAAATTTTTTAGGGTAATAATAATATCATTTTTAGCCTTAATTACCCTATTTACTTTTAACCGTGGTAAAAAAAGTAAAAAGATACTATTCCTCAAAAATTATTTTCATCCCATTGAACCAAATTTTACATACTGAAATCAACCGTGTCTCTCAAATTATTGAAATTCCATTCATAGAAGTGGTAAAATTATGTTTTTTGTAAATTTGCAAACTCTCCTAGGAGGTGGGTAAAAGACGGTGAAAAGTTCAATAAAATTTTAATATATCTAAAATTATTATAAAATAACTCCAATGAATTACATTGAACATATATAGGTATTATGTATCAATTTTGACCTAAAATAAATTTTAATAAAATAAATAATTATTTAAATAAAAAGTCGGTTTTTAAATAGTAACCTAGTGTTTTCACTATTCATCAAAAATTGAAAGTTTTCAGAAAAATACCAAAATTTCACCCTAGGATAATTTCGATATTCTGAATCCAAAAATGAAGTCCATTTTGAGAGATAAAATTTATAAAATTTCAAAAATTAGGTTTTACTATTCTTAACGACTAGTTTTTATAACATATCGTTGTTTAGCGAAACTCGGTATTGCATACAACACACGCTATCGTGGAAGGTCCTACTTCCGTGTAATGCAGCCTAGTAAGGGTTGCTTGTTGTGCAAGACTCCTTTGTTGTAGCGTGAAACACAAGACATCAATAAAATTAAAAAGAATATTTTTCATAAAATCTCTGCGTGTTACACGCTCCAACACCATAACCTCCATGGGAGGTTCGGGTGTGGTGGCCCCCACCTCCAACCTCCCCTTGGCAATTTCAACCACAAAAAATAAAAAAAATGTTAACACTTTATTTTTAATAAATTAAATTATAATCTCACAAAATCTAACTTCCATTCTCGTTAGAATGCAACTGTGGCGAAGGTATCACTAAGCAATCACCGATCCTGAGAGTTCAACGGTGCCCTCAGATTTCAATTCTGAGCACCGGTTCAAAAGATATAAAACGCCGCTGACACGTTTACAGAACGTACCTGAAAAAAAGTTTGGAAAATTTATATCAGCCACCCTCGACCCACACCGGTTAAGGTTAGGATCTTCCTAGGTGAATTACGCCCCAAAGAACCCAACGGTACCCTCATATTTCTAATCTGAGTTACCTATTAAAAGTTATGAATTTTATAATAAAATAATTGTCACTTAATTACTTTATTTGTGGCCGACACTAACTCTCTCTGGTGCCCCACGATGACCCATGTTAGTACCTACATAAAGAAAGCATACTCTCACAAGTTCAACGGTGGTTGTGGATTTTTAATCTGAGTTACCATTTGTGAGTTATAAGCATTTGAAAAATATTATTACATTTTTTAAATATTTTATTTAAGGTTATGCCATTTTTGGTTTTTCTCACAGGAGGACCGCACCGATTAAGCTTATGTCATGCCAAGGGTAATCACACCATCATGAGTGCAACTGGGACCACATATTTTTTATCCGAGTAACTATTTAAGAGTTATTCTACTTTTTCTGAAAAACTACATACGCCTGTTAATTTAAGCTTAACAAAACTTCGATGGATCATTCTGGGCACTCCGGGCCTTAGAATCGCGCACTTTTAGGAACTGCGGCCTTATAAAATTCCCATGAATTTAAGAAAAAAAATTCCATGGAATTTCCTTGTCTTTACACACAACCCTTCCTGTCATCAGAATCGCTTATGAAAATACATCCTTAGCAGTCCACTGAGATGCTTGTTATGGATCCCTTTACATTTATGACCGTATCTATAAGAGGGTAACATCACCATGACTAATCTAATACTCTTCTCTATAGGAGTTTCCTTTTTATCACCACATAGCCAAACACTATCTTTATGCCCCATTCCCCCAATCATAACCAAACCTCATAACTAGACATGGTCATCCCGCTCTCCTAGAGCTAGATAAAAAAACATCAACTATCACCAGTTCCTAGAATCTAATAATTACACATATTGGTATTCCTTTACATATGATATATCATGAGGGAATCACCCAAAAATTGATGATGGTGCACCCCTACCATATAAATTCACAGTCACCATTCCATTGGTTCCACTTCTCACGAGGCCCTCTATCAAACCAATGTAACATCTATATATCTTGGTTTATAGGTGATGATCTCTCAGCTTACTCAAGAAAATGTAATTATATTGTGAATTATTTCCTATTTAGTAGGATTGTACTAAGACATTTTCGATTAATACCACAACAAAATCATCCATTCATGAAACATCATGATTCTTTTCTGAGGGCCTCAGGTCACCATTCCCACATTTCTTTCATTAGAATCATATTGATTCTCAACGTACATAGAGATACCTACTCAACTGAAATGACTCAAGTGCATTATCTCATAACATATAATCCATAACCCAAATGGCATAGTGTATAATAAATTCTCATGCCTCTATGATTCCATCAACACTAAACCATTACATGATCATGTGTAACCTAACCACCAAATCCTTCCCCAACTCCACCGAGTTACATCATACTGAGGCTCAGATCGCAAGCCCCATCCACATATCCATGAGAACATTTTGTGCTCTTAATCCATCCTAAAACCACCGTGAACAACCTAGATGTGTAACTTTTACCCGAGCTAGAAACGTAATTGAACCTTTACCTCTTGAATCCAATAAAAATCCTGAATTAAAATCATAAAAGTTCTCCATATCAAAAATAAAAGGCCTTCAATTTTACTAATACTCATAGTATGATACACTATTTAAGAACTATGGTGAAGAGTCTAAAGCATCCATGTGTGACTCACACAAAAAAAAAATTACTCATTACTCAGTCAAAACCACTCATATATCACCCAAGAATGTCAAAAAATACTAACTCCTTAATATGGAGTAGCACAAAAAAGTCCCCTAGTATATTCCACCAATCCCTACCAATCAAATCACATTTCTAGTCACTAGGTCAAACTGACTAGGTCTATGCCAAATCATGAAAGGCCATAACTCATAGTGCTTTAAAAAGGATCTATTCTTCATTGCACAACATCATCATACAAAAACACCTATATCTAGGTTATCACATTCAATAGATTTCACACGGTAATTCATCAACCCACAACAAGGGAACATTTCCTCTCTAAGAATCATTCCATCATACTTCTCCCAGAATTGACATTCAACACAACCAACCACTAAAAAAATAAACAAAAGGGGTCTACTAGTCATACACTTAAACCATTATCACCTACTAGTGTCTCTACGTCTAATATGAATGAGGACACATAAGTATCCTCATTTTTGAGTATCTCACTATAGATCCATAGAACCTACCATCAGAGAAAATTCCATAAAATGACACACTAAAAGGCCTATAATATATAGAACCTATATTCCTAACATGATGAATGAGACACCACCTGACTCTATAGGCCAGGAGTTAAATCAAACACAATCATATTACTAATGGTAAAGTGTAAAAAATTCATCACAATTCATAAAACCCAAACCATAAGTGGGACTTCCAAGGTGAAAATAATATATAACTATAATAGTAAATACCAATAACCTCAATCACATGCCCTAGTAACCTAGAATTACTACTAAACTAGGTCTTTATAATATATCATCCAATATCCTTTATAGGCTCTGACACATTTCTATATATCTATTATATCAAATGAAATATAGTTAAATAAATAGAGGTAAGTAAAAAACATATAATACCAGTTTATAATGTACCAAAGTAGGTGCCACTAAATTGGTGTCTTGAACCTGTTCATTATGTGACCTCAAACAGTCCTCCGCATGCACCAGAGTATACCAACAAGCAGAGGGGTAGAAGGTGTAACTATAGGATGACTATATCCCCACATTAGATTTCAAAACTAGAATTAAATATCAAAAATTCATACATATCATAGAATCTGGAAGAATAAATAAACTGAAACAGAAATATGTTATAGTCAAATGAAATATTGTAAAGGCCTAATCGACTTTTCTATATAGTGAACCTCAATTTCTGATTGGGCCGATCATATATAAAAAATAAAAAACCGGTAGATAAATACATCATTTCTAAATTTTATCTCTGAGTCATATGAAATACCAATTCTCAACTACCCTATCGTGCAACATTAACCCGATCACCAAACACCACATGAGAAACATGATCAATCATGTAATATTCATCCTTCTCTTTATCCATTATAAATTTTTTTCTCAGCCTAGAAGAAAACATAAGGGATGACCACAATATGAGGTTCACACACTGGGAGTGATAAATTAGTCTTAGTTAGTCACCCCTAACAGTGAACATATAAGATTCTTAAAAAAGTGAATGCACCTGAAATATGATCAACCAAGAAGAAATATAATAGAAATAAATAAAACTAAAACCTCCATACATCCTTGCATTGAGGACTCTAATCCACTATAACTACATCAATTAGTGATGGGGTGTCTCTGAGCATGCCTCGATGATGGTGCATCCTAAAAAATATGTAGGCTTTACACCCCTAACAGAACCAAGCATACCTAATTATTTTACTCATTATATATTACATGGTACCGAGACACATCTGTCATGGTAGCTCATCCCACATTGAAGTGAAACCAGAACCCAAAACATATGTCTAACCTCTGACGATAATGTATCACATAGTAGTTCCTAGAGAATTAGTCTGTCACCTAAACCCTAGATGTTGAGTGTGAGTCCACCATCTATACCACCTAGTATACAATCAGTTCCTTGTAAATCAGTGTGGAAATCAAACCATGGATGTAAAACCTCAGTACAACATCCCATTTCATATAGAATGTATAATACTATTGGCACCCAGACTGTAAATCTTACTCCCAATCCAAAGATAATGATAATATGTACAACATACTAATAATATGGTTCCTAGAGCATCAATATTACAAATAATATATGGATTTAAAGTGTCATTCTAACATCCTTATACCATATTTATTAGAGCCTAGTAAATCACTTAATTATTGAATAAAGAGTGTTATTCAAACATCATAATACCATGCATATATATATATATATATAATTATAACCGTGATACTCAACAAAAAACAAAAAAAATGTCTGGATCATTACTTCATCACTCAATCCATAAAAACTATCAGTACAACTACTCAACATCTACTTCAACATCCACAATCATGGATAGTCTCATCCCAACACCAACAAATGCCACCAATAAACTCATATTACACCCTAAAATCATTTTCATGACTCTCAATCTTTTCTCATATCATGTCTCACCATCATGATATATATGAAATCACTTTATCTTGTATAAAATACCTATCATAACCTACTCACCGCAAACCACCTCTTATAAGTCTTCAAAATTACATAGGGTTTCACTATTGCATTATACATGAAAAAACACCAACAAAAAAGTCATATTTTTCTAATTTCGACTCTAGGGTGCTAAAAAAATCCAGAAACCTCAAAAGGGTAAAAAGGGGTAGTAAAGGGCATGTATTACCAAGTACATAGTGTATATCCACATATCCCCACATGGGAGTGTACTACAACTAGACATGGAATGTAAAATTCAAGTAAAAGAAATGTAAAACCATTACATGGACTATACCATAAATAGGGTACCTACCAGTGTACCTCACATGAAATAGCCATGTGTCTCACTCTAGGAGGATAGTCTTATTGTATGTATAATCCAGATAGGGTTGGGACATATACACTACATGACCATGTCCTCCCTACATGTGTTGTCTAGATAGGTACTAAGCCACAAGATGAGAGACACTACATAACATGTCCTCCAAAGAACATGGCATATAGAAATATTATTTTCTTCTTCCATGAAATAGAAGAACACAAAACATGTGTTATTAAAACCACACACCCTGTAGTCTATTTGTTTTGAATCATAAATCCCAATGAACCTCTTAAAACAACCTTTTTTATCGATTAGTTATAGATTGACCCCATGGGGCCCTTAACAGTCAACATTGGTCTCTAAAACATGAAAAAACAATACTACAAGTATCGAGGTATGAAAATAAAAAAAACATCCTACCTCTTCGATTAAATGTTAAATATTCGGGTCTAATTCACTATTCGAAGCAGGTACATCTTGATTCAGTCTTGATCTCAACCATGAACAAAATTCAATAAAATCTTATTTCTATTCTCCTATTGCCCAAATCATCATTTATAGGTAGACCCCTCTCCCCATTATCCTTTCAGGGGTAACAAACCCCATTATTGGGGTGGAGAGGTGGTTTACATATTTTACTTATTAAATAATAAATTTCCATTTCAGTACTCGACCATAGACATATAATCAAAGAAGATTTATACATCACCTAAGAAAAGTCACCCATTCTAAATTCAACTATGAAGTCATAATATCAATACAATTCTCCCTTCAAAATATATCACCACCCAAAATCCTGTGGATAATTTAATATTTAATTTAGTAAGTATTATATATTCCTCCAAAACTCAGACATCTATAAATTCTACTAAACCCCTATCCTAGTGTAAAATCCTTATTTCGACACTAAAATAATGGTTAGAAAAATTGAGAGAGATCATTTTATTGGTAGAATGACTATTTACCCCTCAAGAGCACCCAAATCAAAATATTTAAACATCTAATAAAATTTAGAATATAGGGAAACACATGTATTTACAAAACCCTATCCTTATCTACTCATGAAAAAGTTATTTATTCATTTATCTTCATATCTCATTTTCATTAGAGTTATAATCACTCAATATCCAATCATTGATGTTTTATTTTAGTTTTCCTCTCTTCTTTTTTTCCATTAAACCTTGTTTGGTGGGGTTTGGATTACCTCACATTATTTGAAAAAAATAGAGTTTCGTTCTTGTTGTCTTATTTAAGTTCTATTATCGAAACTATTCTTTATCATTTTTTAATATCACTTCTCATTCATTTGTTAAAATATGATGTTCATTTATTAGTGATTTGGATCTCTTTGTCCTGAATATTAACAAAAAATTTCATCATTTTAGGGGTAAAAATTTTATTTTTTAACTTCAGAGGATTTATTTTTTCTTTGTTAGTGATAAATTAAATTCATTGATTAATTTGTTTGTATTTACGTTTATTAGCCATAATTATTTATTTTTATAATTTTTTTTGTTTATAATTTTTATTAATTATAGTTTTTAATAATTAATCATTAAGGTTATAATTTACTTTTTTATAATTATTTGCACGTATATTTTCTTTTATTTATAATATGTTTCAATTATAATTTTTTTTGGGGGTAAAATAGATTTTATTTATTAAATGATTTTAGATATGAATTTAAAAAAATTATTTTTTATGTTATATTTTTTGGTTATAAATTGTTTTCTTTTTATAAATTAATTTTTTATCTATAGTATTTTTTTAGTAATAATTTTTTTTTTCTACTGTCACGTTATTTTATTCTGAACATTTTTCTAAATAAAATTATTTTTGTACTAACTCATTTTTATATTTTAATCATTCTCTAATTATTATTATTATTATATATTAAATTTATTAATTTATATATATGTTAAAATATTTATATGTTAAAACATATTGAGATATTATATCGGGATTTTAGGTGATTAATTGATTTAAATTGGATAAATTCAAAAGAATGTAGTGGTGAATATGTTAGAGGGTTGATAATTTACTAGAATTTGCTAAAAATTATTATGAAAATAAAAATATGAATCCCTATCTATGCATGAAGTGTGTGAATACAATAAAATTAGGACACATAGAAAACAAAAACCATAAGATTCGATAGGGTTTAAATTATAATTACACAGCTAGATTTGACATGATGAAATAAAAAAAATTAAAGATAAATTCCTAATAATGATTTTCAAAATTTGGATGATGATCATATTGATGAATTACTTTATAATGCTGGTTCTAAAACCATTGAATAAAAAAAGTGTTGTAAGGATGTTTGGATATTTTGAGATACCACTATTCCTATGCTTTACTAAATTTATAGAGTTATCAATCGATCTCATATTAGTTAACTTGATAGAATAAAAAATTAGAGTGATAAAAGTTTATCCTAACTATTCAAAATTTAGAATAAACTACTTCTATAAGGAAGTATTCCATATTCTAATTATGTTGAAAAATATATATTATACCCAATGGGATTGGGGTATAATAAGACACATGCTTTCACTAAGGGATGTGTGTTGTATATAATGGAATATTATAGTTTATCAATTTCTCCTAATTGAGGGACATCACAATATATGAATGGATGATAAATATAATAGTGATTTATTATCATGAATAGCAAACCATCTTTTAGCTAAATCTATCCATTATCTCAAAATAATTCCTCCTTATAAACATCAATTTTCATATTGAAATGTTTCACAAAGGGAAAGATAGAATATAAAATAGTACATTTCTGATGGAAACTTATGCAACACTATTGATGCATCATAATTGAATAGATTTTTTGAAAATTTATAGATTTTGTAAATGAAATTGAAAATATCATAATGGGTTCTTGAATAGATATTTTATACCTTTATAAGAACATCTATAGTGATTATATTACATGGTCTATTATTTTGGTAGTTTGTAACATATTTCCACATATATATATATGAAGAAAACAAATGATATTATAAGATTGATGATTTCATAATAAAAAAAACCTAAATATTATATTGATGTTTATATATCACCATTATTTATGAAATTAAATGTCTATGAGAGATAAGTTTTATAGTTTGTTACTGGAATAAGAATTATTACATTAATTTAATTCTATGATAATTTTCACTATAAACGACTTTCCAACATATGTAGTCTTAACTAGATATCCTGTTATGGTACAAAACTATTGTCCAATTTCGGAATAAGGGATTCCATATCATTAAATTTATAATGTATGAAATATAGTTAACATGTCACATTGATGGTTTTTTATTGTATTATCCTTATAGAATATTAAAAAAGGAATATAGTGATTTATAAGAGTATAGTTTCCCAAGAAAACCATTGTAATCTAAAGAATAATTCCTCAAGTTGAAAAATATAAATGTTACATTTATTAACAAAATAATTTCATGTCATAAAATAAATATAATTGAATAAATTATACATGTTTTTTTATATAAATTATAAGTTATATTTTGGAAGTAAATAATTACATTGAGGTTATATGTACTGAGAAAAAATTACATGAATTCTTTGTTGGAACTTTTTGTGATATAAATTAAAAGATAAAAGATAGATTAAATGAAATATTACACTAACTATACATTGGAATACATTTACAGTTAGATTTAAAAATAAAAGAAAATAGTATATATCTACCTCCAGCTTGTAACACATTAATAAATAGTAAAAATTATTTTTTTCATTGTTTGTATAGTAATAAAGAACTCAGTGAGTCTTCTTAGAATGTGAAAATCGTAGTATAATTGAATTATTAGATATTAATAGTTATGAAATCTCTTCAATTATAGGTATTAATAAAACAAATACAAGTGGTTGTAGTGTTTGTGATATTTTCTATAGTTGTTATAAACATTATCATAAGTTTTTTTTGTTTTTAAATTAAATTTTTGATAGATTTATACATCCAAATTTGTCAAATGTTCATTCTCTTCTGGAAATGGGGATGAACTTGTTTGTTTGAGGTTCAAAATTTCCAATCAGTTTCTAACGGGTTTATTCATAAAACCAGAAACATCAATTGATTCTATATCCATTTGGACATACATTCCAAAGGTATGTGCTCATTAGTTGTGGGCCGATGAAGCTTAAGAATTCGCATTGGTCGAGAGGATGGGGGGTCAGGCTCATCAAACCTTTTTGGGGTAATTATTGCCTACTCTGGGACTCTCTCATAGATTTATGTTATGTTCATGAATCCTTATTAATTCACCATGTGTGAAAATGTGTTTTCCTATAGATTTGGCAATCAATGGATGATATGTATAGGATTTAGAGAATCATTTATATGTATTAGAGGTTCTTCATCGATGGAGAATCATCTGTATGTATTAGATATCCTTATTCAATGGTATCCA
This sequence comes from Viscum album, assembly GCA_963277665.1. NCBI lineage: Eukaryota > Viridiplantae > Streptophyta > Magnoliopsida > Santalales > Viscaceae > Viscum > Viscum album. Next base: position 541,511,820 of record OY728156.1, read on the forward strand.
TAAATACATTATATAGAAATCTCTTCGTCATTAAGATGACCATACTGGATTTAAATCCACTTGGTGGGGCACTTGAGGTTTATTATCATTTAGAAAGATAGGGATTATTTCATAATTGGTATCATACCCACAGATGGGCTACCTATGTATCCTTGTTAAAAAAATCTATCAGAACCCATGTAGTTCAATAAAAAGGATATAGTTTAACATCATATGTGACTTGAAAAGAATTAATGAAGGATGGGAATGAACCTTATAAAGGATTCCTACGTACTATAATTTTAAGGTAGAGATAAATGTCCACATAGTTTGGGTAAGGAAATATGGGGTTTATGCATGGTTAATGGCCCAAAAATAGATGTCATGATTATTTCACACTCTTAGCTCACGTGAGTCATGATCGGTGTGAGAAACAAAAGGTATCATTAAACCTGATGATGCTTCCATGAAAGATACAGTCATGGGAAATGATGTGGGTCTTACGTATGTATGACTGCCTAGGTAAATGAAGACCATGACTTAGAAAATAAGCCCAAGAAGCAGGGTCCATAAAGGTATTATTACTTTATGGAGATTTGGAATTTTAACCGGGGGCTTACCCCTGAGAAGGAGGCCCAGGTTAAAGGGATTGTGACTGGGGCTCACTCCAGAGAAGGAGGCCCAGGTTAAAGGGATTATGACTGGGGATTACTCTTGAAAAGGAGGCCCAGGTTAAAGGGATTATGATTGGGGCTTACTTTTGAGAAGGAGGCCCAGGTTAAAGAGATTATGACTGAGGATTACTCCTGAGAAGGAGGCCCATGTTAAAGGGATTATGAATGGGGCTTACTTTTGAGAAGGATTCATGGGGTAAAGGTATTATGGCTGGGGATTACTCTTGAGAAGAATGCCTAGATTAAAGGGATTATGATTGGGGATTACTCCTGAGAAGGAGGACCATGTTAAAGGGATTATGACCGGGGATTACTCCTGAGAAGGAGGCCCAAGTTAAGGATCTTCTCATCCTAAAGGATGAGTTTATATAGAAAACATCTAACCATGGTGACATAAAAATTGTAAGTCATGTGGTATTAATAGAGGTTCTCACAGAATTCCTTTCAGAAAATTAATCCAACAAAGGAACCATTCCATAAATGTCTTTGAATAAGGTTTTGAAGGCTATGTCTTGAAGAGGAGAGTTGGATTTGAGGAAAGGAGGTGACTAGGATGGAGCCACACAATTATTGTTCTGGCGCGCAAGTCCTGGTCATGTATGTATACATGTGCGACATGAGTCACCTTGGGTAACGAAGAATCCATAGGGTAGTACATGGGAGATTTTGAACTCAATCCCTTAGTATCATCCATAGAGGCTTCTAGAAGTGTGGCGAGAAAGATTCTTTTAGATGGAAAGGTGGCATGCAAGTTTCCTCAATTCCTCTAAGTGTTGGACACTTAGGCATTCCAGTGTTGATTAATTCTAATACTTAGGCATTATTCTTCCTCTTTAGAGCTTCCATTCTAGGTAAAGAATTACCTTATAAGTGTTCTGAAGATGTCAGAAAAATACTTCGGTGACTAGAGATTGAATCTGAGTTTTGGAAAATTCATCTTCAAAATGGGGGGCCCATAGGTGCTATTTATAGGACACTAGGAACCTTGGGGGAAAAATAATAGGGCGTGCAAGTGACTTGTGTGACCAGAAAGAAACATGTGTGACCTCTTCTTAAAGGGTTTCTTGCACATGCCTTTGTTAATTTATGTTGTTTTCAAAGGATGACTCTTCTTAGTCTTAAGGTATTTCTCTTTTATATTTTTTAGAATATATGATAGAATGGAGTGTCAACAAAAGTCCCCTCTTAGAGTTGGATTTGAAAAAATAAATAGGATTTGACTCTGAGGAAAATGAGAAAAAAGAGTCCAGCGGTGTGGAAGTGGTAGGTGTGCAGTTTTGGAGCGCAGGTTACAGTATGCAGGGTTGTAGGATCGCCTATATATATGGGTGTTACTTCGTGCTTCTCATCATGCCTTTCATGTTTTTGAGCCCTCGTCAAGAAAGTGTCTTCATCTTCTTAGGTCGCTCGCTTTTTTGCCGCACTTCTCCATTATGATTTTTACTTGTGTGATAGTACTTGCGTGACCACACTTGTGCAACCACACTTGCATGCCTTAATGACTTCGCCATTTTTTTATTTTCTTCAAAAATATTTCATAAAAATTAGACTTACGTAAAATTTAACTGTTTGGACCTTGTGCAGATTCAATGGCACCCAGAAGAATCAGATTGGCTAATGAGTTGGCCAGTAAGAGAAGAGATGATATGATGAGCATCATTGGCCATGACTATTATGATATCTGCAACAACACTCTCTCATATATGGATATGTACTTGAAGAAATATCATGTCAATTTCCAACAGAGCATTTCCATGCCTTTATATGGACACAGTCATCTACGAGGATTCATCATTCTAGAGGAAAAGAATTACATTCCTCATTCCTAGTTTCAGACTTACACCAATTTTGCTTCAGCAAATGTCTCAGTTGCAGGATCATTTGTTAATTCTAGAAAAATGGAAAAGGCATACATAATGCATCATAGCCCTTGTTCCCCAGATCTGAAACCTCATACACTCGAGACGCAACTGCACTTTTATCCCAATATTTCGGTTATGTTGTTCATTAAGATCATCAAAAAATGAAGTGTACTTTCAAATTTTTCCAACATGCCATTTCCTTGTAGATATGAAAATAGAAAACCCATAGGCTGATATGTTTTCCACTGCTGGTTGGTGGAGAGAAGACTATCATGAAATTAAATCAATATCTGAAAATATTACTCTCTCCAAAATGCTCTTTACTTCCAATTCTCCATCCTCAAATCCATGTATCCATCTTCTAAGTCTCTTGGACAGAAACAGAGTCACTGTTTTATTAGTATAAAATATGCTCAAACCGCACTCAAGTACATTCTTTTACAATTTTTACAATAAGACCTTGTATCACAGTGTTTCTTATTGTATCCAGTTGAATGAATGAATTACAGGTGGCTGTTGATGAAGCTCAGAATGCTGTAATGAAATGTTATGTAGAATGCCTCTTGTAATTTTTGAAAAAGTGAAAAGACTCAAATATGTGGATGTTCTTCTACTGTTGTGTATCAGTGAAAAATACATTTCATCTTCAATCATTTGTACCTGTATTCTCTTGTTAATTACTTATATTATATTTGTTTACCTAAGCCAATGGTCCCAGTAAGCATAGTTTGATTTTTTTGAGGATTTTACAAACAACCCCACAAACTTTTCATCTTTTGTTGATCAATATTTCCTAAATCATACAATATGTACATTTATCAAGCTGGGACTTTAGTTTTATTCATAGTTCCTTTTATGAGTTCAACATTTAATGAGTATCCTGTCTTCTATTGCAAGTTTAAAGTCATGCATGTAGGACATAAAAAGGATAGTGTTTAAGGTCAAATAGATTTGACCAAGTGGATTAAAATTGACTCAATTCCTTGATAATTTTCTTGAAAACATATTTACACATTCATGTATGGGGGAAAATGTGTAAACTATGACTTAAGAAATTTTGAATCTGAGGGATGATATGAAAAAATGGATAAAAGGCTTTAGAGGAAGTATTTCCTAAGAGTGAAGTTACCACTATTTGACAAACCCATTATGGGGATGAATAATGAAGGGCCACATAAGGGCATTGGCTGCATAGTCAAATAATAACAACTTTTGGCTAACAAGTCCATTATGTAGAATACTTATGCAAGGACACCTAGGGGCACGTGCTGTATAGTCAGACAAAAGAACTCTGAAAAATTTTACTTTTCTTTTACTAACAGACAGTGGAAGTTTATGGAGATTCAAATTTTCCAAATAACAAAGTCTGTTGTATAGAGAGAGGTATTTGAATATGGAGAGGATATTTCCAATCATGATTGTCAAAAAATTTAATGAATATCACCCCTACGAAGGTCTGACCCAAACCTGTGAAGTGTAAATATAAACTATAGACATGAATACATTCATATCATGAAAAATAGTATGGGACAAATATGTTAAGGATGGCTGTTATTTCGGATCCCTATATATCATCGTTAAGACCAATATGGACAAAATAGGTTTTCCCCCCAAGAATGAAGTTACCTCTATTTGAAAAACCCATTAGGGGGTTTGAATTATGTAGGGCTACTTAAGGGAATTGGCTACATAGTCAAATAATATTATCTTTTGGCTGACATGACTGTTATGTAGACTACTTATGCAAGGCCGCCTTAGGGAACGTGTTGCAAAATCAGGAAAAAGAATTCCCAGGTATCAGACTATTTGTGACCAAAATTCAAGAAAAGGGTTATGGTGATCTATAAGTATTTAAGGGTAGGAGTATGACACATGAAAATGGGCATTTTCCAATGCATGAAGGAGATACATAGACCAATTATGACCATAATATTGTCATGTATGGGTCCTGAATTGAGATGTTGGACTTCACTACATATCTCATTAGGATGAGAATCCAGACATATATAATTCTTGAGAATACAGTTTAACGTTATGTGAGATGAAAACGTAGGAGATCTTAGTTTAGGGTCATAGAGCTCGAACCATAAATAGGGAGACACATTGTGTGTTTGTTATAAACCTAATGTGAATAAAGACTAGGGTTTTCAAACCACATTCATGTGTTCGCAGGGGGAATTTTCAGCCAAGGGACTAAAAGTAGAGTTTAGGGTTATTCCCAAAGACTTGGGGTTGGGTTCAAGGGCTGCTCGAACATTCGTACGTATCCCACAAGGATGGGAATCAAGCCATACATAGTTCTTGAAAATAACCTCTGTACATATTTGGTTTGTACATGTGAAGGGTGAGGGGGGACTTTAATTCAATGATGGTTGGACCCATGATTAATGGATCGGGCATTGCCATGTATGCATGTAGTCCTTGGAATATAACATTATTGGAGATCAATGTCAATAATGATTCCCTCTCAAGTGAGGTTGTCATATACTATTGTAGTTTATTGTCGTACAGGAAAAAAGTGTGAATAGTTTAAGGTCATATGCCTGGATAGGTGCTGCATAGTTTAGCATCATATAGCTGAGCCATATTGCTATGCAGTTTAATGTCTTACAACAAGGACAATGGGGAACTGTATAGTTTAACGTCATATAGCAAGGACGATGATGAACCAATGTGAAGATATTGGTTTCGGAGGGGGGGCTCCATAGATCAACATCGTATGAGATGTAGGTGAACCAATGTGAGGATATTGGTTTTGGGATTGAACCTTGAGAGGTTGCCTACGTACCCAACCTAGAAGGAAAGGATCAAGGTCTTCATAATTTTATTGAGAATGAATTGGTGATCGAGTTGTACTTGAGGACAACCCAAAGAGAGTGTTGGGACTTATGCATGGTTAGCAGCCCAAAGAGGGTGTTATGGTTGAAGCGTACTCTAAGCTCATATGATTCATACTCGGCATGATAAAAAAGAGGTAACAACAACCCTAATTATGCATAGTTTAACATAATGTTGGATGATAAAGGGGACATAGTTTAACGTCATGTTGGATGATAGAGGGGCTATGCATTTTAAAGTCTTCCAGTGAGGACTATAGGGACCGTGCAGTTTAATGTCTTGTAGTGAGGACTATTGGTGTTGCACAGTTTAGTTTCATGTATCAAAGAAAAAAGAGGTTTATTTGTTTTACACAAAATACTTCATCAAGAATCTTGCATTGCATGGATTTATAATGAGTTATCCCTCCATTGAAATTAATTAATAAGCTCCATTAGAGTAGACCTTACGTATTGAGTAAGGTCCTTCCCACTTTGGCTCAGGCTTTGGAGGTTTCTTTCCTAGTATTATTGGAGTTCTGATGAATAATACCAATTCTCCTTGAATGAATGAATGATGAAAAACTTTTTTATTGAAAGCTCATGATATTCGATTCTGATAGACTTCCAAGTGGTGCAGGGTGCACAATATTTTTTCATCCAACTGTTCTAATTCATCAAATTGCTTCTGAGATTGTTCAACTGTGGATGACTGATCAAAAATGGCCACTCCGAGTGAAGATAATTTAACCTCAATGGGCGAGACTGATTTTTTTCCATATATAAATGAATATGGTGTTGATCATGTAGTAGTGCGGGTGGTGGTCAAATAAGCCCATAAAACATGAAAAAGTTTATCAGGCCATGATTTCTTATCTTTATATACCATATTTTGTAGTATATTTGAAAGATTCTTATGGAAGGCCTCTATTTGGAGATTGGCTGCTACATGATACCGAGATGAATGATTGGATTTGATGTTGTATTCCTGATACAACTTTCTCACCTCAGATGAAGAGAAGTTGGTGGCATTTTCCATAAATATGGTCTGAGGGACACCAAATATGGTATTTATGTTAGCCTTGATGAAGTTAACAATGCCTTTAGAACTGACTTCTTTGAGAGGTATTATCTCTTTCCATTTAGAAAGGAATTCTGTAGAATTAAGAATATAATTAAAATTCTTGGATGTAGCCAGTGGATAAGGTCCTAGAACATCCATTCCCCATGTGGAAAATGGACATGATTATTTAGCTGTAGGAATTGATTTTGAGGGTTTATGAATGAAATTGGCATATACATGGAAAGAATGACACTTATTAGTGAAATCATCAAAATCTTGTATCATTGAAGGCCAGAAGTATCCAAGCCTTCGAACTTGATCAGATAGTATATGTCTAGACCTGTGGGAACCACAAACTCTCGCATGTACTTCATTTATGACAGACATTGTATCTTCATCGTCAATACATCTGAAGAGAATTCCATCAAAACCTCGCTTGTAGATAATTGTTTGGTGATATGGGATATTATAAAGAGTAAAATTGACCACATGTCTCCGGACATGTTCTTTCCCGTCTCTATCAGGTGGGAGTGTTCTATTTTGAGTATATTCCCTGGTAGGTGTCATCTATCCGGTAGTATGACCATATGGTTCAGAAATGGGACTGATTTCATTGATTTCCTTTGTTCTTATTTGAACAAAAGGTGAAACTACATGACTATGGGAAATACTGATGATTGTTTTGTCCCAATTTGGATCTTCTAGAGCTATGGCTACATTAGCCAGTGCATCATCTTCCACATTTTGTGATTGTGGGACATAAGAAAATTTCGGTTCTGAGGGAAATTCCTCCATTAACTCTCTGACATAATCACACATAGGGATTAACTCTTCTTTTCTGATGGCATACTCCCCAGTGATTTGTTTGATTACTAATTCTGAATCACCTTTTACTTTCAATTGATTCAACTATTCTGGATGCACCAATACCAATCATATGATGAGAGCTTGATATTATGCTTCATTGATTGTACTACCTTCCAACAATAAGAAGGAATATGGTAGAACTGCCTTTTCTGGGGAAATAAGTATGATTCCTAACCCAACATTGTTGAATTTAGGATCTTCCATTTTCTTCCCTAGTGGACTTCTAGAGGCACCAACAAAGTACATTTCCCATGTTTGAGGATTATCTTGAATAATGAAGACTTCCTCATCAGGAAATTTAATATTTAAACATGTATCTTCTACTGAAGGGTGTTCATCAAGGAAATCAGCCATATCTTGGCCCTTTATTTCCTTTTGAGACACATACTAGATATCAAATTGCTGCAAAATAAATGTCCACCTTTCCAGATGACCTGTAAACAATGGACGACTAAGGATAAATTTTAGTGGGTTACTATGAGATACCAATTAGACATCATGATGTTTCATGTAGTGTGTCAATTTCTAAACCACAAAGATTAATCCTAGGAAACACTTTTCAATACTTGAATATCGATTTTTTTCCTCAATCATAGTCTGACTAAGATAGTAAAGGATATTTTCATTCCCAACATCATTCTTTTGGGTAGGGAAGGCACCCAATGATCGCTCTAAAGCTATCACATAGAGAATAAGTGGTCTTCCTTCAACGGGTGGCATTAATACCGGTGGACTCAAGAGATATCTCTTGATAATATGAAATTCTTCTTGAAATTTTTCAGTCCACCGGTAGGTGACTCCCTTCCTCATTAAATTGGTGAAGGGTAAACACATTCCTGCCAAATTGGTAATGAAACGCCGAATATAGGCCATGTTTCCTTGAAGGCCTCTTAATTATTTCAAATTTCGTCGAGGTTACATACCAAGGATTGATTTTTTCTTATCAGGATGAACTTCAATACCATGATGGCATACAAAAAAGCCGAGAAATTTTCTTGAGGTTACCCCAAACAAACATTTCAAGGGGTTCATCTTCAAATTGTGTTGTTGATGATTGTTGAATATGATTTCCCGATCGACCAAGTGATTAGAACATTGTCTATATTTAGCCACCAAATCTTCAACATAAAATTCAAAAAAATTCCAAAAAAAGGGTTTGAAGATATGGTGTATGGCACGTTGATACGTTGCACCAGCATTTTTCTTGATAAAGGGAATTACCCAATAGAAAAACACACCTTGAGGAGATCTGAAAGCTATAAACTTTTCATCCTCTAGGTAAATTCTATTTTATTATACCCAGAATAAACATCCATGAAGGAAAGAGCTTCGTATCCAGCTGCTACATCAATTAAGAGTTCTTTAATTGGAACTGGAAAATCATCTGTGGGATAATGCCGATTAAGATCTCTAAAGTCAATGCAAACTCTAATTTGTCTATTCTTCTTTTTCATATGGACAATATATACCATCCATCGGGTATACTGAACTTCTCTGACGAAGTTAGCTTTGATAAGTTTATCAACTTCAGCTTCAATTTTGGAGGCATAAGTTGGGTGTGTTCTTCTTATAGCTTTCTTGAATCCTCAATGTTCTTATAGAATACCTAAATGACGAGTGGCAACATTGGGACCAAGAATTCATATTTCTGTAAAATTTGATGCAAATACATCTTCATTTTTCTTTAAAAATGAAGTATACATTTCTTTCTCTTCAAGATTCATGGATGCACTAATTAAATTGGGGCATGGATCTTCTTTTGTACCCAGATTTATTTCTCTGAGTTCTTCCACAATGGTAGAGATGCCCTCTTAAAATTATGAAGGTGCATCTCTGAGGTCTTCTAATTCTTCTTCAATATGTGTTACTTCCTCTATTTCTACTTTCATAGTAGATAATGAAGAAGAACTTCTATAGTTAAGGGAGAAATTAAAATTTGAACATCTGTGAGAAATGGTTTCCATTTCTGACCCTATTGATGTTAAAGGGACTTCCTGGGGTGATAAAGAGGAGATGATGGATTGAAAATTGACATCATTGTTTTCTTCTGGTATTTCTATAACTTCTTATGACCTGGTTGGTGAAGTATAGAATTGCTGGATTTCAGCAGATGAAATGAATACATCTCTATTTAAGCTTTCAACATTTCTAGGAAAATCAAAAATTTTCTCCCATGCTGTCTGGCTCAATTTCCATAATTGACATTATGGAAGTTTCCATTAGAGTGTTTGGATTTGAGTATATCTTGTCAATTTGACTGATATGCAACACATAATCTATACTCACATGTATGAATGGATTTATAGTAATCTTTTCCAAACCATATGGAGCATTAATTTTGGTGACCTTCTTCACCGTGGATTTTTTCTATCCCTCCATGTGAAAAACTCTTGCCTCAATGTATTGACATTAACATGTTTTGGATGGGGTTTGGTCAGCATACAATGTCATGATTTGACCATTGAAACAATATTTGAGACATTTATGGTATGATGAAGGTACGTCCGCATGTTGATGTTGCCAATGTCTTCTATGAAAAATGGTGAAGGATGTGTCCTGATGAAAAACTATGAAATTTGAATTAGAAACAAGGTCTCCAAACTGAATTCTGAGTGTAATTTCACCTATAGGTTCTTGTTCATTCTTATCATATCCTTGCAACATCAAAGTACAAGGAGATAAATTATATTTAGTGAGGCCTAATCAATGAAGTGTACGAATAGGAATGAGATTGACTCCTGAGCCATTATCAATGAATGCTCGCTGGATATCTATACCGTTGACTTTCTAGATAGATACATGGGTCTGATATGTCCATGTACAACATCTTTTTCATCTTCATTTGTAACAGATATCACTGCATGGAATTCTGCACTATCATTCTCTATATGGTAAACTTCAACTGCAGAAATTTTCATTTTCAAATTCTTTAGGACAGGAAAATGCCTCAAAAAGCGCCTCCCGATGATCTTTTAATAGATTTAAAGCATCCAGAATTGATAACATGGACGATTCATCACCCAATTGTTTCAAAACATCATACTTTTCTACCAAAGGTCTACATTTCCCCTCAGGAAAATGTGGTTTTGTAGGTGCCTTGGTAGTTGATTCATTGCCAGTAAATGCATCCCATATCGGGGTAGGAGTTGGAAATACTCCCAACTTCGATAGATTAGGCCGACTAGGTCTATCTATTTTCTAAGAGGGAGATGGGGTGACCTCAAACCGATCTTCCTAAATAACTACATCATGACTGACTCTACCATGTGTGGAATAACTTTCATGTTCCTATTGAGCTCAATGAAGGTATTTTCCATTATTTTCTACAACATATACAGTTCTAGCATGGGTAGGATTGAAATAGTAGTTTCTGGAATATCCACATCTTCCCTTGTATCCTAGAACTATGTCTCTTCCTCTAATTCCTCTATTAGATAAAGAGAACTTAGGCTTATCATAATCAAAACTGTCATTGGAATAAAGATTTTTATATGAATCATGTTAACAGAACCAAAGATCAATTCTTCATCAGATGAAGATTCTACCTGATTTTCCAGTTCAGGCTGTGCCGTTTGGTGGGGCGGTGCCTGTAGTTTTTAAGTAGATGACAAAAAATCTGACAGAATCAATGGCAATTTTGGCTTTGAAATGAACTCTTCTTCTTCTCACTGATCATTCTTCTTCAAAATACACTTCTTCTTTTAATATTTTCCTTCTGATGAAGGGGGTTTTTCTGTGGCATTCATAGCAGAAGACACAATTGGTTGATTCAATTATGTTTGCAAAATGGCATGTGTTTGGTTGATCATTTTCCTGACCATCCAATCATCATATTTCTGCATGTTTTTACTTTTGACTTCATGCCACTCACCTTCTTCCTCTGGATCAGTAGTAGTAACACATGCTACCTGGGCTGAAGAACCTTTCAGTTTCACTTGTCCAGAGTCCACTATCTTTTGTATGAGGTATTTGAAGAAAAAACACTCATAAATGAGATGCCACAACATTTGATGAAACAAGTAATAGTTATGTAGGTCTTCATCTCTTTCCTTGTTTGGCCTTTTGGGCCTCGGCAACTGAACTTGATTGTTTTCCAGAGCCAAGATGAAATAGCCAGGAACTTGTTCATTCTAGAAAGAATAAAATTTGTTCTTCAAATCATCAAAATGTTCTTATCTTTGATCTCATTGATCATCTTGATGAGGAGGTCATTGTTGTTGATGCTCCGGAGGTGGAGCCCTTTGATACGATGAAGGCTTTGAAGTCAAAGCAGGTGTAGATGCTTGTTTAAGTGTAACTGTAGCAGTCTCTACATTCCCTATTCTCCTTCCGGGAATTGATGGGATTACATGTGTTTTAACCTTAGTCATCATAAGAGAATCCTCTATCTGTTGAGAAATTGAAGTAAGGTCTGAAAACCTTCCTGTGTATTTCAGAGGGACCAATAGTGTGCATAATTCATCAAAAAAAAGTTCCAAAAATATTGGAAACAACTCTTCATGAGGGAGTGTTAAACTTAATGAATATGTTAATCCCTTACAACAAGTAATGAAATCTGTAAATCATTTATTTTTCCTTTTCATACAGTTGGAAAGATAAAAAACAGTCGTCTTTGGAAATGTTGAGCTAAATTGAAGAAGAAATTTTGGACGGAGATCCTCCCACCCAGTAATTGACTGAGATTGAAATCTTGTATACCAGACAAAAGCATGCCCTTGTAATGACTGCACAAAACAAATGATCATAACTGCTTCTTATTGTTGTGGAGTTCCCATCATAGGATCACAACGAGAAACAAAATGTGTTATGTGTTGTTCTGGATCTCCCAAACTATTAAAAATTGGGAATGTGGTTCTGAAAAAATTTTACGGGGGAGGTATTGAATCAACCAATTCAGGTTAAGCTCACTTATCCAATTGAACTAGTGTACGCTTTCCTTCAATATCTTCCAATCGAGCTGTTAATGACATAATGGTAGTAAATAATTTTTGAGAAACATCTGGTTGAGCTTGGACCTGTGTAGGTGAAAGAATCAAAGTTTTGACGGGTGTGGCAATCAGTACTGTCATTGATGGTAGAATTACCGGTTGCTATCATGTATGACCCATAGGACTAGACCTGTGAGGTTATACTTGTAAATGGGGATATTCTTGTTCTATCCCAGTAACTGTACCAAATTCCCTTTAGTGATTAACTCCATCATGCTTAGGAGGAAGACTACATTGAAGTAGTTCTGCATTTAACCTTCTTAAATCCTTCATTTCTTCCTCTTGTTGTGAAAACCATTCCTCTAATGAGATTGATTGACCTTCTCCAGAGGTAGGGAGGAATTTAACCTGAATTTTTTCCTTTCCCCTTATGGGATGCCTTTCATAGATGAGGGAGTTGGTTATCTGAAGAAATACCTAGATTCTGGGTAAGCCTTTTCTTTCGGGTACACACACCTTCTTCATTTTCCCCTGTGTATACAACCTCTTGAACAAGAACTTCTTAATCTGATTCCCATGAGTAAGCCTCACGTTCTAGGGGATCAGTGACAACGACATTGATGACATTTATCGATGCATAACGCATTGCATCCCTTTTGATAGTGCCTCTGCAATAATGTCTTCTTACATGTCCTTTATGATACATTTCCATTTTTTTTGTTGATCCCTCAGGAAATTCTTGATGAACCATTATTTAGAGGGAATCTCCTGATAATTCAGCTCGACGTTCCTCTTGAGGATTCTTCCCTAATTGAGAGAAGACTAACTTTTTCTAAGGAAGAGATTGAGAATTTGAAAAACTCCCCAGTCCAGTGAACTGGGACTGTTCCTATTTTTCCTAGTCAACTCCTTGAATCCTATATGTTGATCTCGAGGGATAAGTTAAAAGAGTCCCCAGTACGGAAAGATTAGGTGGATCATGAGCTATTATATCTGAAACCTTCTTAAAAGTGCTCCTGATTTTTCAGAATTTATTCCGGAAATTGAACGATTGCATCATCCTACATCCAATCAAATCACCTAGCTTAGATTACTGTTGGATTATTTTTCACACTTCTGTCACTTGGTGATGTGCCTTCTCTAAATGAGAATCCTATTTTATATTCTCATTTTATTGATGCAGTGGTAATTAAACAACTTTTTTTATATATGCCTGGCTTTGGGAAGAACTAGTTGAGGCCAGTTCTTGAGGAAGCATCTTATTACACACAAAACTAGTTGGATGTGTCAAGCCATGGGAAATAACATTGCATGAGACCACTTTTGGTGGGCTTTGTTGGTTATAGAGCACAGTAAAATGTAATGCTCCATGAACACCCAATCCCCTAGTATGAATACCAGACTGGGAATTGGTAATTAACAGGAACAACCTTATTAACGCTCCAGGGCATGAACGCTGAAGGCATCTCTGCTACTTTTCAACCTTTAGATGTCGGGAAACTAAGAGAGATGCCATGTCAATTTGGCATTGCAACCCTTCTATTATCTTGACATGATTTTGATATTCATCATAAGATAATATTTTCTCTTTCAAGTGACAAAGAGTTTTCCATATGTTAAGACGAATATCGTGAATACAACCTTCTGTCAACATTTCTAGAATATCATACTGAGAGTCATTCAAAGGCCAAAACATTACTGGTATTTCACATTTCACCAATTGTTTTCTCATATTCAGTACTTCCTCCGTCATTTGATGGATATTCTTCTACCTGATTGGACCAAAGTTGATACTTATTTGTTGCTTTATCTTATTCAACAAGATTGGTAGAGAATATATTTGTCAAGTTAGAAGATGAATGGCTCAGGAATGGTTCAGAGAAAGAACTATACCCCACGCTATCTTCTGGTTGAGAAAGTATTTAACCTGCTAGCGGTAAGGCATTAGACATGACTAACTTCACATTTTCAAGTGCCTCAATATTAGAGGGATTTCTCATTACTGCATTGTCCATTGATGAATTTTCCTAGAAATGTGAGTTGTTACTACGGAGAAGACTTTTGTAGCTAAATTCATCATCATGGAGAGGATCAACATGGTGGGTTACAACAAAAGATGAAACCTATTTCTCCTTGGTCTTCTACCCATGCAGAGGGTTCTCGTGACTATCATCTAAAGATGATACTTCAATATTGACCTAATTTTCATAAAGAAAGCCTTCATGAGGAAGTTTCTGATGAAGTCCTTAAGAATTATTGTTGTTACTTTCAGAATTTCTAAATGAGAGAGTAGAATCATGAGCTGTAACAGATAATTGTATGAGAGCTTCAAGAACTACAGCATTGAGAAAGGCCTTATTGAAGATTGGCTCATGATTTTTTAACTATGTTGGATGGGTCGGTTTCATGGATTCATTCTTACTCACTTTGGAAACCACATGTTGATGAATGTGGTTATTATGAGTAGGTTTATGTGCCTACTTAAGAGAAATGGTCAGGTTAGGATGATTATCTCCATTTAAATCATGTGTATGTGCCCGACTTAATTTTCCATATGACATGGGGGAGTATGCCCCACAACCCTCTTGGACTAGAATAGAGGTGTGTATTTTCTCTAGAGTGACATGTTTATGAGTCACTCCACTGATACAGGTAGATTTATGTTTTTTTCCCTATGATGTTGTTGTCGCTGAAGTTGTTATAATATTCTGATAGGTATCCATAATATGGGAAGGGATTTTCTTTTTCTCTTTCACCATTGTCAGAATGTGCTTGGTGACTTCAGCTATCGGAACAGGAATATGCATCCATTCTATGTCAGGAGTAGGTATGTTTGGCTAATCTTGTCCTCCTTTTCTAGTCAATGGATATTTACAGTACTTATGCATTAGAGCAGGGAATTGAGACTGCTCCAAATTTTTCATCGGAGCTTTCTGACTGACTTCTTCGGGTGCTACCAAACGAGACTGTTGGAAGACCTGATGAACATTGGAAGATGTATGTGCCTGTTGTGTATTCTTCGTCAAGTATGGTTGATGAGTATCCTTCAATACTAGAAGACGAGACTGCTCACAGAATTGGTGATTATAAACAGGTGTATGTGCCTGCCTATAGTACTCTATTTGAATTGCCTAGTCAGATTGTCGGGTTGCTACCAGATGCGTCTGCTGGAAAACAGGATTAGAATAGACGGGTTAGTAGGTCTTCTCGTTTCTTGCCATCAAGTTAGGTTGATGGACTTTTTTGAAAGGGGTAGAGGTAAGAACCTTCTCCCTGTTGGCTGAATTTTGCCTCTAACTATTCATCTTGTGTGCTTAGGTCTGAGGTATCTGAGCAGAACCCCTAGAGGTGATACCCTCATCATGTTTAGGGTGAACTACCACATGAGACTAGCTAAAATTGTTAATGGGAGTCCTCAGGAAGTACTCATGTATTCTTGAACTGAGGCCTTGATTGACCTCTTCATTCACCTCCCTATAATATGGTTGGTATTGGTTGTTGCGTTCTAGGGATAAAGAGCCGAAACGGTTGGAGACGGTGGTGAGCAACGCCTACTTCTTGATCACTGGTCATCGCTGTCCAGACAACCAGGAAGAGTTATTAACTTAGAGGGATTGTCGAGCAACCTCCAATGTCAGTATGATACTGTGTTGATGGTATTCCTTCACCAATGCATTTGAGACCTAGCATTAAAGACACTGAGTATGTGATGTATCCCTAAGAGCGGACAAGGATCCATCAGGAGTAGTGTCTAAAACATTCACAGGTGTGATCTTTAAAGAATCCATTCATTATTGAAGATAAATCTTTGAAAAGAGTGCATTTTTGATATAGCAGAAATAATCAAGATAAGTCTGGTCAGACTACATCTTTTCGATGAGTGATTATGTTATTGACTACTTTGTTGGCCCTCATATTGAGTTTAATAGGGGCCTAACAAATAAGTAAAACATCATTTTAACATGGTTAAGGATTCACGTCGGGTTCACCATTTTTTGTTCTATTTTGGAAATGTGGATGACCTTGTTTGTTTGAAGTTAAAATGTTCCAATCAGTTTCTAACGGGTTTATTCATAGAACCAAAAACATCAAATGATTCAATATCCATTTGGACATATATTCCAATGGTAGGTGCTAATTAGTTTTGGACCGATGAAGCTTAAGAATTTGCATTGGTTGAGAGGATGGGATGTCAGGCTCATCACACTTTTTTTGGGGGGAATTATTTCCATCTATGAGACTCTCTCATAGATTTAAGTTATGTTCACGAATTCGTATTAATTCAACAAGTATGGAAATGAGTTTTCCATTAGATATGGAAATCAATGACTAATATTTATAGGATTTAGAGAATCTTTTATATGTTATTTAGGTTCTTCATCAATGGAGAATCATCTGTAGGTATTTGAGATCATTAATCAATCATATCTTTCAATACATTATATAGAAATTTCATGGTCATTATGATGACCATACTGGTTTTAAAGCCACTCAGTGGGGAACATGAAGTTTATTGTCATTCATAACGATAGTGATTATTTCAAATTTGGGATCGTACCCGGAGATGTGCTACCTATGTATCCATGTTAAAAAATGAATCAGAACCCATGTAGTTCGATAAGAAGGATATAGTTTAACATCATATGTGACATAAAAAGAATTAATGAAATATGGTCTTGAACCATGTAAAGGATTCCTACGTACTGTACTTCTAAGTCACAGATCAAAGTCCACATAGTTCAGGTAAGGAAATATGGGGTTTATGCATGGTTAATGTCCCAAAAAAGAGATTTCATGATTAATTTCACACTCTAAGCTCACGTGTTTCATGCTCAGTGTGAGAAACAAGAGGTATCAGTAAACCTGACGATGGTTCCATGAAATATGCAGTCATTATAAATGATGTGGGGATAAATTATGTATGACTACCCATGTAAAAGAAGACCAGGATATAGGAAATAATCCCAAGAAGTAGGGTCCATAAAGGTATTTTTACTTTATGAATATTTGGAATTATATTCTAGGGCTTACTCTTGAGAAGGAGTCCCATGTTAAAGGGATTATGACTGGGGATTACTCATAATAAGGATGCCCAGGGTAAATGGATTATGAATGGGGCTTACTCTTGAGAAGGAGGCCCAGGTTTAAGGGATTTTGACTAGGGATTACTCTTGAGGAGGATACCCAGGTTAAAGGGATTATGACTAGGTCTTACTTCCGAGAAGGAGGCCCAGGTTAAAGGGATCTTGACTAGGGATTACTACTGAGAAGGAGGCATGCGTTAACGGGATTATGACTGGGGATTAATCTTGATAAGGAGGCCCAGGTTAAAAGGATTATGACTGGGGCATACTCCGGAGAAGGAGGCCCACATTAAAGGGATTATGACTGGGGCTTACTCTTGAGAAGGAGGTCTTGGTTAAGGATCTTGTCATATTAAAGGATGAAGTTATATAGGAAACCTCTAATCATGGTGACGTAAAACTTGTATGTCATGAGTTTTTATGAGAGGTTCTCACAGAATTCTTTTCAGACAAAGAAGCCAACAAATGAACCATGCCAGAAATGGATTTGAAGAGGGTTTTGAAGGCTATGTCTTTAAGAGGATAGGTGGATTTGAGGAATGGAGGTGACTAGGAAGGAGGCGCACAAGTATTGTTATAGCGTGCAAGTCCTGGTTGTGCATGTATACTTGCGTGACATGAGTCTCCTTGGGCGACGAAGAATCTAGAGGGTAGTAATTGAGCGATTTTGAACTCAATCCCTTAGTATCATCCCTAGAGGCCTCTAGAAGTGTGGAACACAATTTTCCATGAGAGGGTAAGGCGGCGCGCAAGTGTCTTCATTTACCCTAAGGGGTGGACACTTAGGCAAGCAAGTGTTGATGAATTCATACACTTAGTCCTTATTCTTCCTCTTTAGAGCTTCCATTCTAGGTAAAGAATTACCTTAGAAGTGTTTGGAAGATGTCAGAAAAATACTTGGGTGACCAGAGCTTGAATTTGATTTTTGGAAAATTCATCCTTGAAATGGGGGGCCCACAGGGGCTATTTATAAGCCAATGGGCACCATGGGAGAAAAAATAATAGGGCGCACAATTGACATGCGTGACCCAAATGTGGTGCGTAGATTACTTGCGCGACCAGAAGGAGACTTGCACGACCTCTTCATAAAGGGTTCATTGTTCATGCCTTTTTCAATTTTAAATTTTCATCAAAGAATGACACTTCTTGTGCTTATGGTATTCCCCTTTTCCATTTGTTGCACTCTATGACAGAAAGGAGAGTAAATAATGTTTTGTGGTAAAAATTATTCCTTAGGATTTATCAAATAGAAATTAATAATTAAATATATTTTTTATATATATAGATTCATCAAATTATTTATTTTCTTTGAGGGATCAGAATATTTGGGTATGTTTATTTGTGTTGAATGCATTATTCTGCAAGATATTTAAAATTTTAAAGGGGTGTTTTTAAGATGTTAAAATAAAGGCATTTATTAATTAAAAATTTATATCTAAATAGATTATTGAGTTCTATACTTATTATTTTTTTGAATAAAACAATGTTGGTATCCCTATATCTCAATATTTTATAGATAATACTAATGGTAAATTGATCTGCAACATAATTGTAATGGTAATTCTTTGAGATGAATTTATAAACACACATTTTATGTTAAGAATAATAAAAATTATATTTAATCATATATACGATCACATATTTCATGATTAAAATTATGATATCCAAAAACCAATGAAAATGGATAATGAATGAACATAAAAATACATTGGTTTTATATATTATGAAAAAAATCCAACAATAATTTATGTACATGAGAAACATTGAAATTGTTAGTTGGGGGAACAAGTGTTAATGTTATCACATGTTCATAGAATGATATTTATAGTTACAAATTTTTAAATAATATTAATATTACAAGAGCACCATTAAAAATAGTGGAGTAATGGTTATCCTAAATATTGATGTTTTTGAGTGAAAAAGATAACAAATAAATATTTATATCAACAACATAATTTTAAAATTATTTTAGGTATATGACCGAATTATTACTCTATCTTTCAAATACTAGTGTATAATTTTAAATAGGATGATAATAATATTGGTGTGAGGAATAATTATCATAGATTTACACACAAATATCTGAAATGATTTAGTTATAAAGAGGTACTATTTATCAGGATGATTCATATGAAGTATATATTTTATATTGTTGACATATCAATGATCATTGGTATTTAATTTTTCAATTATAAATTTTCTTTCGGGATCTGATGATATTGATGTTATTATGTAGTTATCTAAGGATTCTCAACTTATTACTTGATAACCTGATTATAACAATGACTATGAAGTAGAAATAATCGATTCTATAAGAAATGATCAAATTGTAGGGATATGGGAAAACACTCAATTAAAGACGATATTATATA
Source organism: Viscum album (assembly GCA_963277665.1). Lineage (NCBI taxonomy): Eukaryota > Viridiplantae > Streptophyta > Magnoliopsida > Santalales > Viscaceae > Viscum > Viscum album. The sequence continues at coordinate 541,531,465 of OY728156.1, forward strand.
GGAAAATTAATTTTTTTTATAAAAAACCTCACATTAAACAAATATAGTTTTTTAAATTGAGTTTGTGTACCTATAAATCTTTATCATTTATCTCTTTTTTATTAAATTTTATATTCAACTATTTTAGTAAAAATAAATAATGATGATGCTTGTATTTTTTGTGTGGAATTTATATATGTAAAACTAATTTTTTATCTTGTATATTTAAATCTGAAAATACTGATCATTTCTTCCATTTTTTGAATTCATTTATAAATTTACCAGTTTTAGTTCAACATTATTTTATTTAAAATCCTAAACTCATAATATTTTTATAAAACATATACATGTAATCACAATAGTTTTTAATTGGATATATTTTAATTAATGTTATTATATTAAATTTCATTTATATTTATTAGGTAACACAATGGATATAATTTTATTTCTACTAATAAAAATATTTTTTCACATTCAAAAACATTTAAATTTAATAATATATAATTTTATAAAATTTAGTGACACCCATCTATTTAAATTATATACATAAGGGGACATGAACATTTACTAAGTTGTGTATAAAAAATTTTACAATAATTTTTTTAATTAATTAAATTATTTAATTAAATTAATTATTTTTTTAAAATTATTTTCTACACTACTAATAAAAATCATAAGGATGAGTCTTATACTTTTTTTTCTAGAGAACATGATCACTAGAGTTAGTAGAAATTTGATTTCATGTTTACCAAAACATTCACTTGTTCATGGGAAGTAGAGGATGAAAATTCAATTTTATGATATTAATAACTCAAGTGACCCATATGTAAAGAAGTTTAGGAGTCATAATGTTTTGTAAAGAAATGTATGATATTCATTTTATATCCTGATTTGGGGAGTTTCAAAATGATGTGGAAAGATCAACATTGGTAGTATATAATAGTAAAAATATGTCAACTAAATTTTTTTCCAATTCTTAAATTAATATATATTTCACATGATTAATAAAAAAATATATTCAATTAAAAATAACATTATACTTTCATAAAATGAATAAAAATAAGAGGTTTCTTTATTTTCTACATATTAAATAGGTAAATTAAAAAATGAATAATGTTTATATTTTTTGTGAGAGATATAATAAAACCACATTCTACAAATACTGGTTTTTTGGATGCTGTGACATGGGAGAAATTTATCGTTAAGCAGTGAGAAGAATTTTTTGGTATTATAATTATTTTATATAATGCCAATTTTAATTACTATTTGTTTTTTAAAAGATGAATTATTCATTAATTATTATATAACATACCTTTAGGTGACATCACCAGGAGATCCAATCAGTGATTATATACCATCATCATTTATCATGTAGAGTGTAACACCAAAAAGTTAAAAACAAATGAAATTTTATTTAATAGAGGATGTGACATACAACACAAAGAACATAAGAGAATATAACACCCCAAGACCATATAATGTATTTAATATTTTAAATAAAAACATTCTATATATTCCACCAAACACAACATAGTGTTTATATTTTATTGCATGAAATAGTGAGTGCCTTCAAAAGCTTGTGGTACACGTAAGGCATAGTTTTAGTGAACAAAAATATACTATTCATATTATTATGTAAAATGAAAATTATCTATTATTAATTAAATTTTTATTTATGTGTAGGATTAACTAACTAATAAAAATATATGGTTGAACTCATTGGTTACCAATTTATTATAAATTAATATAAAAACCAATTTATTATAAAGGAAATGTTTTTATAAAGAAATGTTTCTGCAAGACAAAGGCATTTTATCTTTGTAAATTAAATTAATTAATATTATTGGATGATATTAATGAAATTTAAAAACTATAAGTATTCACTAATTTTTTCATACATTAATCCAATATATTTTATTTTCATAATATAAAAAGACAACCAATTTTATAAATAAAAAACATTATTTTATTAGTTGTAGTTTTTCAACCATTAAATGGAGTACATATTTTAAAAATAAATTTTATAAATTTTATTTGAAAAAATAAGATTAATTTATGAAATAAAAATTTTAATACTGTCTTAGGGTTAATATTTGGTAATTTTCTAAGAGGTTTCATTTTTTGATTAATAGTTAAAAATACAAAATTTTAATTTTAAACTATCTTTTCATATAAATAATTTATATTGTTAAATTTTATATGAAATTTTGTTTCATGTAATATTATATCAACTATACTTATTTTAATATATTTTTGGTCATTTTATTAATTTTCTTATTTATTTTATATATTATGATTTAGTAAACAATTTAACATTTTTACTTCATAACCCCTCTTTCTAATCGAGTCTATAGGTATTCATTTAAAATTATTTTTTTTTGTGAATTTATTATGAAAAATTGCATTATATATTTGGAATAAGAATAATTTATAACTTATAAAAAAAATAATTATTTTCCAATGTTATTTGTGGAAATATATAAAACTAATTACAGCGATTTAATGAAAAATGGATTTACTAGGGGACTAAACATTAAACTTACAGGTCGAAATGACTTTAAAACATTCCCAACACTCATTTTATGGACATATTTCAACCATATCCCATAATTTCTATAAAAAGGTTCTTTATTGTAGGCACGTGATGTAAGGTATACCTAGCAATAGTTTTATTTTTTTGTATTGATAAGAATTCCACTCCTTATCTTATATAAAAGGAAATTCACTACCATAACTTATTCACACATCCCAAAAACATTTGGATCCCCCAAAATATTTCCAATTAAATTTTTAATTTCCTTTCCCTAATATTAGACTCCTTATATAGATATGAAATTCAAATTAAAATGGAATTAGTAAAAACATATTGGGGGTAACCCAATAAGAGGTAATGTTTTTCTGAAAGAATTATTATACTATTTCCATCTCCATATCATTAAATTATTATTATATAATTATTCTATAATAACGAAATTATATTAAATTTTCTTGATATGTTGTTATGTTGAGGGTATGACCTACAACTACAGACACATTCATAGAATGTGTTACAAAATCATTATTCATGTGTATAGCGGACTAACTCCTTATGAATCGATGTTGTTCTTTTTTCCACTACCATATTTTAGGGATTGGAATAATAAATAAAATAAAATTTATATAAGATATATGTTATTTATTTTTTATTTATTCTTAAGTTTTTATTATATTACACATACCATTATGATGTACATTTTTTGGGAACATGATAACATTGTTCATGTGTATAGAGAATTACCCCCACCTGAAGTGATGTGATTCATTTATGATTAAATAAATTTTTTTAAGGATGATATTAATAAAAATTATAACTCATTTCCATTATTTTCACTAAACAATGCCCATAGACGGTGGGCCATAAGACCTCAAGTGTATCTTCCCAAACTTCAGACGTTGTTGACTAGCAGCAAGGCCCTTGGGTGAGCCCTTGATGAGACTATGCCTTCAAATAAATGAGTATGCACAGTGTTAAACGATAAAAATAAATGGTGTAATCGTTTATCAGTAACATCATATGTAGCCTAACCATAATCAAAACCACCTAATAGAAGTAAAAATCATGTGTAATCTAAATAAAAATGGAAGATTAAAATGATTATGTTGGTATGTCACATGTCTATACAAAATATGAGTATGAGTACTAGGGATAAAATAATGTAATAAATCATAGAAAAATATACAAAGAGGAAAAAGCTGATACAACAAGAATCTAGAGCACATGATTGGTCTACTTCAACGTGATTACTCACTATGTTGTAAATAAAATATGCATTAAAGACAAATTATTTTCTTTTATCCCAACATACAATAATGAAATATTCTTGGGTTCCTAGGGTGGACGAAGTAGGATGGGAGATCAAAATATCAGTATGAAACTACCCACAGTGTCTAGGCTGATCTATTTTTTTCAATAAAAAATGACAGTATGCCAAATCAAATAAATGTGTGTAGTTAAACAAATAAATAATAATAAAATTGGTATGGGTTCCTAAATGGACTCATGAACGATACCAACTACTCTTGACTAAGCCAGATATCTAAAAATAAGTACCTGTGAAAGTCATAATATGTATACAAGGGCTATTTTGAACCAATAAAATAATGAATTAATACCCCCAAAAGTATAATTTTCATGGGTTCTCAATTTCAAGTCATCATAAAAAATGATCCAATATAAATATGAATGAAAAAATTATACACAAGTAATTATTCCTTTAAATCCATGGGTGCAGTCAGAAGTCTATCCAAGGAAGTCTAGAAGAATCCCAAAGGTAACTATGAGTGTCTCCAATAGAAACAATTCCACTAATTATGTCTAAGGAAATCTATATAGGTGTTCCTATATCACACATGGAATGGTGACTTTGAATCAGTTCTATTTATCTCACATAGGTGATTGGGTATTACATAGGTCATGGTAGAGCCATCATGCCCACGATTCCATCCCCAGTTGCTCCACTAGGGAATTATTGTCACTCATAAGTAAAAGTAAACCACATAAAGAGCTCATACATTGAAATACCAAGTATCACTACCAACATGTTGAGTATATCCAACCAAGCTGGATGAGTCCATTTGTGGCTTCCTCAAATATGGATCCATGTTCTCTCTCAGTCTATAACAAGTCTTCCATATCATCCCAGGAATATCACAAGAAGAAATCTACACATATATTAACATTCCATCAAGTATGATTTTTTAATTCAACCTTCTAACAATATTTCCTATGGATAGAATTCAATTCCAATCGAAAAAATATGGAAGAATCTATAAGAAGAAGGATATAGGTTACATGTTCAGGGCGTAAAGAACATGGAATAGAATACGCATAAAAAATAGGAATGAGGCTACAAGTATTTACACAAGGAAATGATCCTAAAATTTTTTAATGTTAAATAATGATATATTTAATTATGTATAAGCACTGTGGCTACAAAACATGAATGTGTGGATAAAAATATAATCAATTAAATGTATGAATGTGTCATTTAAGTTGAAACATAATGCATTAGAATTTAAATATAAGTTGTAAGGTATAAATCATAAGGTACAATCTCATGGCCAACCATTTATCATAATTCAAATTAAAATTTAAGCAATTTAATTAAGATGCATCTCAAACATACTATTCTGTCCATAACTCAAAAAATTGGGAAATTGTCTATTAAAGTTGGCACACTAGAATAGGTGACCAACAAAAAGGAAAAAACCCCTTGAATGGGTTTCACAACAAGCTAGGTTTACAACAGGCTTGGAAATCTCTCTTATTTTATTTACTAAACAAAAACGATGTGACATTGAAATGGTTTGATGAGTGACATAATGACACATCATTCAGATGTCATGAAATAGGTGGGAAAGACCTATAACACCTACCTCGATGTAGTAGTGCTTCACATGTCCATTATCTTGCCATGATTTAACATATAATTAAAGAAGTAAAAGTATTTTTTAAATCCCCCAAAATCGGGAAAATCCTTATAACCAAAATATATAAAAGGATGGTAGAGGATCCTTGAAACAGAATAGTGTAGAAGTAATATATTACCAAGGTATTTCTATTGCTTTTGACGGTGAAGGATTCAAACAACAATAGAGAAATATAAATTATACCCTATAAAGAGGGGAGGAGAAGCTCCATGTGCCAAGGGAGAGGGTAAAACCCCACTGGAGAGGTAGGAGAAAAAATAATATTCTGTTTTAATTCAACAATGTTGTGTATTTTTGGATATTTCACACAAAAACACACTATGCACAGTTCTGTTGAATGGTTGGCCAAACCATCTACCAACCATGCACTTTATTTTACATTAAATGGGTGTGCCACATTATTAGGAACACCGTTTGACTAACCATGCACGAAACCTATAAAAAATCCCGATCCAAAACCTACAGGTGGCCACACAGGTGTGTTTTTGGCGTGCACGGTTTTAAAAAAAGCATGCGGCCCTCTACACCCCAATGTCTATAATGGAATAATTTTGGGGAAACCATGCAGGTTGGGACACACTACTTCCTCTAATGGTGCAACCCATTATGTTTCTTCACATTTTTTGGATACATGCATTGAACGAGCAATTGAAACAATAAGAACATCCTTTAACCATTTACGCATAATTATTATGTCCATTTAAAGGAATTATAACAAAATAATTAATTGTATGTGCCTTTGTGAAAATATAGGACATTAAAACCTTACCACCTTAAGAAAAATCATCCCCAGGTTTCCCATTAGAGGGTGGTATGATGTCTCTTCTAAAATGTTCCATCCACTGGACCTGTACATCAACCTCACACTTCTAGGTCTCATTCGGTACACATGTGTGCTTCCATAGCACCCAGACCGGAGGGAATGGCCATATTTATAGAAATTTCATACTATGATAGACAATACATATCAAATGCTTCTTAAAATCCCCATCGGATTCCATATTGATATCCCCCGGGTCAAATGAATGAGATGGTTCTGGATGACACTTCTATAGCTGAGATGCATGGAAGATATCACACATGGCATGATACCTCTGAGGTAATAGTAATCAATAGGATATCGGCTAGAGTCTTCCTAATATCATGAATATCACAAAATAATGAGGAGAGAAATTTCCCTATCACCTTATTTTTCCTTGAACCAATCTGGGTGATACATACCGAAATACATGATTTCCAACATCAAAATCTATAGATCTATTGTGACGGTCAGTATAAGGCTTATGCCTAGGCTGATCGATAGCCATATACCTCATAATCAGTTTTAATTTCACTAAAGTCTCCTGAAAAGATCAGAACCTAGAACAGTCACCTTACGTACTTCTAGATACAATAGAGGGGAACATAATGATATTCCTTAAAGGGAATAATACAGATCCTTCTGAATTATTCCTTGAAAACTGTTGTTTTATGAAAATTCAACCAAAGTAATATGGTTTTGCCAATACTATAAAAAAAATAATACATGCCCATATCATACCCTCTAACACCAATATAATCCTCTTTTATTTCCCATTAGTATAAGGGTGATATGCAGTACTCACGAGATCCTTTGAACCCAGTTCCTTTTGTAATGATTTCTATAATAATTATGTAAACTAAGAATCTCTATCTAAAATGATATAATAGGGATCACAATGAAGTGGAACTCTATCCCATATGTAAATCCTTCCTATCTCATCAACAATGAAGGTTTTTTGAATTGGTAAGATGTGTGTCAAATTGGCCAGCCCGTCCATGATTACTAATTTTATATCTCATATTCGAGGGGATCTTGTCAAGCCTATCTTGAAGTTAATTGTGACATCGTTCCATATCAAATTTGGAATGGAAAGATGATATAGAATTATCATATGATTCAAGTGATCTACATTCACCTAATAATAGGTGGAGCACTATGTAATGAAACCTAGTATTTTCTTCTTCATACCAGATCACTAGTAACGACGACGTATATCTCTTTACATCTTGGTAATCCCATGATGAACTGCCCATATAGATGCATGTGATTCACTCAACATCTCTTTTAATATATTTAAGTCACCCATAAACACTCACAAAATAGTATGTTATTACTCGCATCCAAACCCCCACTAGAATGTGTGTTATCTCATGTGACACTCACACTTTAAAAGATAACCTTTGAATTCGGAAACTACCTCATCCGGACCCACTATAGAAGGGAGGATATCAACACTATAGCTAGTAGAACTGGCTTCTCATGTAGTTCTTGAACCTCCATGTTTATATTTTGAAACAGATCTATCAACTACCTCTCACTAAAAGACCCCTCGATGTCATGTGTCTGAGTCCTCCATGTCAAGGAATTAGCTATGTAATTTCTCTTTTTGGGTGTGTAATCAATCACGAAATTGAAAGAATGTGGGTATTCCACCCACATTAAATTCCTCATATTCAAGTCTCATGCTGTAGATATATATTTGAGACTTTGATGATATGTGTATACAATAAATCTCTCACCCAATAGATAATGACTTCAACAATGTAAAGTATGAACCACAAATGCTAGTTTGAGGATGTAAATCAGGTAACTCCTCTCATGTGACCTCACCTACTGGGACCCATAGGCTACAAATCAATCACCCTAAATCAAAAATACACCTAGATCAATTCTTGAATAATAAAAATAGACTGTATACCTCATTCCTGGATCTAGAAAAAGCAGTATCGTTGCTGATGTGATTCTTCCATTTAAATATTGAAAATAATATGACATGATTTGGATCATACATGTTACACACCCTACTTATCCAGAGATGTCATAGGGGATGATAAATGGGATTAGTCCTGGTTGAATCACCTGTAATATCTAGACATCTCTATGAAGTTTCATATATGAAAACAAATTCTTCTTCTTCTCATAAGATATCATGAAACTCATCTTTCTTGGACCACAAATACACCAAACATAGATATTATAAGACCCATGAAGTGAAAAATACTGATCCTGAAGTGTCCTTTACTAATGATTTCATATAGATAGTTCTCTATCAGTAATATCAGCAAGATCCCAAAATGATTTTCATTGTAATGTCTGTTGTGTGTGTACACTACGATATCATCTATGAATACTACCATGAAGTAATCATGATAAAGGTGAAAAAATCGACTCCATAAATCCATGAATTCTACTAGTGCATTAGTTAGACCAAATAGAATAAATAGAAACTCGTACATGTCATAACTACTCTGAAACAGTGTACATGGTATATCTGATGTCCTGACACAAACCTGATGGTATCCCCACCTCATATAGATCTTGTAGAAAATATTTTCTCCTTGAAGCTGGTCAAATAGGTATTCTATATGAGCTAGGGGATACATATTATTTATTTTTAGTTATTTCAATCAGATATAATCCACACACAATCAGAGGTTACCATATATATTCTTAGAAAAAATTATTGGTGAACCCCATAAAGATATTATGGGTCTAATAAAAACCCTTGGCCTCTAGATCATCAATATATTTCTGGAGTTTCTCATGCTCTATAGGTGCCATCCTATATGGAGGAATGGAAACTGAAGCTACACCTAGTTACATCTCTATGGTGAACTCAAATTATATCTCAAGATGTAAGATTCATAAATAGTTAGGGAAGATACCCATGAAACAATATACAATAGTAGATAACTATATTAACTGTATTCCCTAATCACTCATAAAGAGACTATCCAACTACGTTTTCAATCAACCAAGAGTTTCTCACTTGGGTACAGCTCAATATGACTAGATATCCCATTTAACATTAGGGATATATTTGTTTTCCTTAGGTGATGTGAAAGAAACTCAATGGTGATAGGAATACACCTTGTCATGATCTATCAAAATCCATTCCATATGAAGAATGATGTTGAATTTAAACATCATGAGGATAATGAAACTACAGAAGATATGAAAAAAACCTATCTGAAGGGGCACCCCCATCATTGGCTTGTCCCATTTTTTCTAACCAATAATGGCATGTTGAGAGACATCACGTCGAAAATGTAATATACTGGAAGAACAAGGACTTCCACAACCAAACCAGATATGAAAGAGTGTTATGCACCTGTATCAAAAAGATAAAAAAATAAAGTATAGGTCACTAGAAGAGTACCTCTCACCATATATGGCCCTGGAATCTTCTCCTCAGGCTTAGGCTTATCTACATACATATGGTCTGAACCGCAGCCATGAGATTATACCTAAATAGCTTGAATAGATCCTCTCTACTTACGTTTAAGCTCTTTGTCCTTACTGCCTTGGCCACGACCACTACCACCTTGGCCTAACCAAATTATAGAATTTTAACTCTCAGTATGACATGGAGTTGCAGATTCCATACCTAATTTAGGTGTTAGTATGAATCCCCTCTTATTGGATACTAGAGGAAATTAATGGAAGAAGTGAAAAAGTTGACACATCCTTCCATAATCCCAATACTCAATTGGGTTCCTCCCAATGTGGGGATGCTTATGGACTATATTTACCCACTAGCGACGCAATATGGATTTGTTAGTGTGTGTCATATTGTAAGAACCATCCCCACATAGACCCTTGAAATTGTGATTTAGACTTCCATAAGAACCATCTCCATGCCTCAAAATTGAATCTCCCTTGCGCAAAATATTATTATATTAGATCAAAAGAAGAAAATCCTACATCCCAATGCTAATTTTTTATTATATTCAAGGTCACACATTCTCATGTATAAGAAACATTCCATATTTAAGATGTTGTTCATTTAAATTCATTTTATTCGTCCAATTTACTATAAAAGGATAAATTAGGTGGATCATTATTCCAATAAATATTGTCCCATGAACCATATTAATTGAAATCTTGGGTCCACTTAATAAGAACCATATCGTGTTCCTTCAAGTAAAATTGGAACATTTCTATCAAACTAACAACTCAAACACTACAAGTCACAAAACAATCACCTAAAAAACAAACATATAGAACACTGAATATAGATATGACATGAAATAATGGATGATATTTTAATCCTTTGGATTCTATTATGATTCATGTGATGAGGTTCTCTCATTTCATTGGGCTATAATAGGAAAAATCATCACTCTAATAATACCAATATGATAACACCATAAAACAAGTGTCTCGCCCAATGGTGAAGTCATATTAATCATAAATAGAATGACCAATAAGTATAATTCACCATCCCAATTAATTTGGGTTTCCTATATACATGGGTTATCTATGTCCATAAACTGTGTAAATTACAATTCCAAACATCCTATTATTCCTTCTAAAACTAAATAATAAGATAAAAAAGAAAAACCTATTTGATGTGACTTTGCAGCAGCTTGCCTTGAGTGGCACTGAACTATGCCCCAAGATAGTGGGCCATAAGTTTTTAAGTTCATATCTCTGAATACAAGAGGCTACTAATGTGGTCCTCTTCCCCATATGATTATGACAATATGTAAAATTTATATAAAAAAATATGAGTATAGGGAGCTAGAGATACAAGAATATACTTCATGATGGAAAAATATATAATAGGAAAAAACTATTACTAACATCATTCTGATCATAGGCTTGGTTCTCTTCCCCATTCTCCATCGTTATATTTTAAATAAATCAATCATTAAAAAGCCACAAAAATATATTTACCCATACTTGAGATCGTGTAATCTACTTGGTTTCCAAGGCTGCCCAAGAATTATGTGAGTTAAAAGTATCAGCAGGGTGGATCCCACTGTGTCTAAGAAGATTTATTTCATGTGATAAATAAATTACAATTTTCCATAATAAATTAATGTTTTGAAATAAAATAGTAACTAATTAACTCATTATTTTCTATTCATTAATGGACACTTTATAGATACCTCCTGCATTAGCATAAGCCATATATTTGAAAAGAAGTGTATGTACAAGTCATAAAATGTATACATGAGCCTTTGTGCTCCATGAAACTAAATACGGCATACCCTCATGCTTGTTTCTTGAATTTGGGTTTCATTTCCATATCATCATAAAAAATTATCCATTATAAACATGAAACAACAAAAATTTCTTGAGTAATCAATCCATAAAATCTATTGGTGGAGTCTTGAACCATTCTAAAGAGATCTAGTAGAATCCAAAGGGTAGCTACGAGTGTCTTCGATCGAACCAATTCCATCGAGTCCATCCAAGGAAACCTATATAGGTGTTCCTTATATCACTAAAGGCATGGTGACTTTTAATCCATAAAAAGTATCTTAAACAAAGGACAAGTATCACCCAAGGAATGATGTAGCCATCTTTCTTATGATTTTATCCCTGGTTTGTCACTTGGGGATCTAGTGTAACTAACAAGTGTAAGTAAACCACCTAGAGATTCTGTACCTAGAAAGACAAAATATTTCTCCTTTCATGTTTATTATATCAAACTATCACTGGTGATTCCATCCATGTAATCCTTAACTCGGGACCCATGTTCTCTCCCAAATCATATCAAGTGAGACATGTCAACCAATTCATATCAAAATAAAAAACATCCATATATATTTACATATCGTCAAATAATCAATTCAATACCACAATATAACAATATTTCCTAATCATACTATTCAATTCAAACCATAAATTATTACATAATATACAAACATAGGGATTATGTCTCATGCTAAAGGTGTAAAAGACAGATCATGAAACATGTATAAGGCATTGGAAATAGATTAAATGTTTTTACAAAAGGAACTGATCCTAATATGAAACAATGTGAATGAATGAAATATAAAATTAAACATAATAATTTGGGATAACAATCATGCACTTGTGCCTAAAAGTATAATAAATTTAACATAATCATGTGACATTTAGGGTGAAACGTAAATCATTAACTTTTTAATATAAGGTGCGCGTCATGAATATCAAGGACGGATCTCATGGACAACCATTTACCTTAATTATAATTTTATTATATGTAATTTAATAAATTTTAAACTCACACATAATTGGTGGTCCACAACTCAAGGCATTGGGAAATTGGTCATTTAATGTGTAAAAATCAAATAGGTGACTGGAAATATGGAGAACAACCCATATATGAGTTTCACCACATGGTATGGTCACAATAAATATGGAAAATAAATTTAATCAATTTTTTAAAAAAATAGATTTTTTTCTAATGGTTTCAGAAATCATAAGGAAAAAATTTCATTTATATGGGATAAAATGAGTGGGAAATAGCTCGACCACCTACATCTATGTCATATTGATCCAATCATCTGTTATCAATATTTGATACGGAATAGAATGAAATAAATAGAAATATATTTAAAATATCCCCAAAATATGAAAAAATATATCACACAAAAATAGCACAACAACTAGGAGAGGAACCTTGAAATAGAACATTACAGAAGGAAGAGCTTACTGAAGGGATTTCCATTTCTTCTAACGATGAAGGATTCAAAGAACAATAGAGAAAGATAGATAAAACCCATTTAAAAAGGGAGGAGGAGCACCACACACCCAGGGGTGAAATACATTAGTGTGTTAGAAGAAAAAATATGGGGACGTTTAAATCATTATAGGGGTATTTTTAAAATTTCACCCAAAAATACACTATGCATGATTAGACAGCATGGTTGGAAAACCATGCACCAATTGTGAACTTGATTATTATTAAAAGGGTTATACCACATGGTTAGGTGCACAGTTTAAATACCCATACACAACCATGGTAGAACCTCTCTATCCAAAACCCTCAAGTGGCTACATGAGAAAGCACATAGTGTATCATGTTTTTAGACAAACTGTGAGTCACATTGCACCCCACTATCTACAACCACACATTTGATGGAAACCACATGGGATGGGTTTCATGGTTTCCTCTAACCATGAGTCATAGTCTAATTATTCCCATTTTAGGTCTCTAGGATTTGAAAAATCCCCAGATATACTTGAGACCTCCTTTAACCTTTTAGACGTCATTATTACTGTTACATAAATTAATTAGAAGAAAAAATTATTGGTCTATACCATTGGGAAAATATAGGATGCCATAAACATATGTTATATATATCACATAAATATGATAATGGAATAATATATATATATATATGTCATTTAATTATGCTTTTTTCAACATGATAGGAAAATACAAACAACATTCATGCATACATACGACCTACCTTGTCCATGAACAGTGCATTCCATTTCATTTCACAAATTTTTTTGGTTTAACCAAAATATATATAATAGATATAGAGGTTTTTTTTCATGGTTTATATTATTAGCATTATTAAATCATGATTGAAGTAGTAGAAACAAAAAAATAATTAGTGGAAACATACTCCAAAAACAAAGTAGTTATTTCTAGAAATAATGAAAATAATGAAATATTATTAAAGAATGGGTTATAAGATTTTGTAAAATGATAATATATGATATAATAAATATTAATATGGTTCTCTAGTAATTTAATAACATATTTAAAATCATTATTTTTGAGTTAAAATAACATTCAACAAACAAGAAACATAAGATATGGGATTTCAATCTCAATTTAATTTCATTGAAAAATATTGTAATGTTATACACATAATTACATTTATATGGTGTATATAATTTCCCTTAACCAGTAATATACATAAAAAATAATTCATCGTGGTATTTTTAGTTTTTAATTTAATTATTTCACCTATGGGGATTTAATTAAAGGTTACCAAGTGGTAGATATTCCACGATTTAATTCATTATCATTGGGTTCTATTAATTCCACATTATGGTAAATATTCTATTATTATGTTTATAATAATATTTGAATATATATTATTGCATTCTCACTTTTTATGTATATTTATAGATGATATAGATAATATATTTGTTGAATAATTACAAGTTAAATATTATGATCAATTTATGGGTTTATATCATAATCTCATTCTAATAGAGATCATCTATTCATCAATTTGAGTTGAATGATATTATAAGAACATATACTAATAATCCCCTAAATTTTTCTTCTCTTCTAGTTATTCATGACATTCTTCAATTTATTGCTTAAATTTTATACTATTTGGTACTTAAAATTATTGAGAACGTTTTTTTAATAAAATCCAACTTCATTTCCCTCTTCGATTAGAAATCCATTTTCTTACAAAGACATGTTTTCTAAAAAAATTCAAACAAATCTCTAATATTTTCAAAATTAATTACTAAAATATATTTATACACAATTTTTAATTCTAAAATATATTTTCAAAGAAATATTTTTATCTCTTTTCGAACAATGAACTTTTCTAATATTTTTACAATACAAAATAAAAGTTAATTTTACCTTGTATGAAATTTATGAAATTATCCACTATAATTTATTTGATGATTCTTATGAATGTTGATAAATATATTTTTAAATAAAATTTTGTTTAATTTTATTTTCAAGGAAATGTATTTTCACTATTAAAATGAAATTATCCTCAAGAAGGATTTTAATGATCTGTTTTGTTTCATCAACGATAACAAACCTTATTCATACTCTAATTAGTATAAATCATATTTATATCATCCTTATTAAATTTATAGATTGATTATGATTATTTTTTCCAATTATAATATTTAAATTCACTTCACTGAATAATTTTTTTATTCATTAGTTCTCCTTGATTATTTACTTTCAAGTGAACTTTTAACATTAAACATTCCTTAACTGTCCACAATATTTATCATGGATATGATTATTTCCTAAACAGTATACTATTTATACATAAGGTGATTACTTTGAAAATTATTTTATTATCTTGAGAAATATTGATAAAAATTAATTCTTTACTCGATATTGATATTTGATGAAGAACATTTTTAATTAATTAAATCAATTATTTGATATATGAGGAATTCTTTGGACATGTAGTGACATGTGGGGCCCAAACTTTATAAATCCTATTGATTGAATGTTTCATGAGAAAAATCAGATGGACAAATTAAATGGGTTTCTACCAATATTTTAAAACTCCTTGGGAAATGAATTGATAGTTTAGGGTTTTATATGCTTTGGACATGTCATCCAATAATTAAGAATTTATTTAATTCGGAATGATTTTATTATTAATATTATTTATAAGATTTTCAATATTACAAAATCTATGGTTGAATTTTATTATCATATTATTGATAAAATGGAATGTGTATTCAGTTATTTACCTTTCGATATTTATTCTACATTATCTTATGAATATTGTCTAGTTAAATAAATGACATCTATTTTCAATTATTTACCTGACGATATTATTTGTGGACTTATCATTTTGTTGTTAAAATTACATTTGTTTTTATTTATTTACCTTTCTATATTTATTATTCCTTATACAAGTATTTATGTGGAATGTGTTCCTAATAATATAACTCTCCATGTTGATAATGTTTACTGATTCAATATTTCATATAATGTACTTCTCCCTTACTTATCATTTGACCTCACACTAACATTGATTTAATTCCATTAGATTCCATCATATTTACTAATAATGATATGTAATTATATGATAGATGGAAGAAAGTAATCCTAAAAAATATTTTTTTAATGTCTGTATTCATTTTTAATACATGAATCACATGTGTAGCTAGTTTACCAAGACTAATAAACTAATCAGTCTTTTAAGATCTGAATAGTCTATCTATTATAATGTAATTATATATTGAATCAGATTCATTCATATGGGTTTTAGATCACACTTTTTGGTATCACATCTTGTTTAGTTTAAAACATGTGAACTAGATTTATAAAAACATAGATTAGGGAACAATACACTATGATATAATTTGAGGATATGTAAAGAAGAAAATCCTAGAATTTTGGTAGGTAGAAATAATATTGTTTTCATCAAAATATATCCCCATATATAGACAATAAGAGGATGTGATTTGGGTATAGAGGTATCTAGGGGTGATAACTCCAAAAAAATGCAGCAGGGTCGACTTCAGAATAACCTAATATCCAATAAGAGGCCTTACTATGCACCAGGTTTTACACTCTTAGGGGATATGCTAGGATAATTCACAATTTGATTACAAACCATTATAAAGTATTCGAATAGTTATTACAATGAGTGAACATGGTGAAAAAAGAAACCAAGTAGGGACCTATGTGGAAATAAAATCGATAAATTATTTGTGTATTGTGATTCACGAATTAAATTTTATTGGTATTTTTTCCAATTTAATATCAGTGATAAGAATTATGAAACATATAAGAATTGGGTTAAATATTATAAGGACATTTTTATTAATTAACATTATTGTTATGGATTCCATATTGGGTTTATTATTTTAAGGTCTATCATAGTTTCAAATTATTAAACACCCTTTTGATGTTTTTTGTGATGATGGTCTACAAATATTAAGAACATTTTGGACTAATTTATGGAATGAAAATTTTTTCATGGAAAAATTATTTAAAAAATAATGCCATTAAGTTTTATATATATAAGTTGAAAGGTATTTATAATAATTAGTGTTTATATGATAATTTATGACATTATATTCAAATAATAATGTTAGATATTTTTATAAAATGAGTTGTACTGAAGTCCATAGAAAAAATATTATTTTATGATTAACCTTATTTCAAGAATTTCCATCATACCTTTTAAGATCATTATAGAAATATGGTTTTTAAAAATTAAAATCATGATATAGGTTGACAAATAGTTGCTTTTGGAAATGTGGTGGGGCTTGAACCCATGACCGAAGGATGATAAGGGAATTGCACCAACCACTGGCCTATATGATTTGTTGCTTAATATTCCATTGTTTTTAGTTAAAAAATTTTAGGTATAAATATTAATTATTATACAGTAGTTTTAATTAGAGATTTAAAGACTAATTTAGTAAAAAATTGATTTGTAAAATAATTAGAGACATAAATAAAGGTTATTTACCATTTTATGGATCTTATGATCTGTAAATTACTGTGCTTCTGGCCAAATGAAATTTTATTCATAGATAATTATTTCATTGAATAAGCGATGAATTTTATCGATGCATAAAAATGATTAAATTATGATTATTAAATAAAAATAAATCATGTGAGTATATTTCCTTGCATTTTATGATAGTAAAATAAATCCTCAATGTCAGAAAAATGATCTTGAAATAAAATTTTATACAATTACCATCATTTCTGAGGATATCATTGAACATTTCACACCTATTAGATTTAGGTCTTTGAGGACCACACCATTACATTAGAAATTAACATTCTTGTGATAAATGACCTCAATCACTCTCTATAAATGTTTATAATTTTTTTTAATGTCCCTATCATCAATTTCCATTGATGTTCTCCTACTTGTAGACTGAGTTATGCTTTGTTCCAGATGACCATATAACTTCCCATTTTCTATTTTTAACAATATATTTTAACAAACCTTCTCACAATTCATGATTTAAATGATTTAATATTCAAATATAAAAGTTTTATTACAAATATAAATTTTATATTGTTAGGATGGAATTTATTTATGGCGGGGACAATGTAACATCCAAAAATTATAAACTAATATCATTTTATTTAGTAGTGTTTTTAAAATGCGACACCAAACGTGGAAGGAAATATAATAACATGGGAATCTATGGAATATTATATATTTTAATTAAAAAAATATATCTTTAAATTCATGCAACATCAATTTTATATTACATTACACGCAATAACGAGTTCCTTCAAAGTCTTTCATTACACACAATACAAGGTTTTATTGAAAATGTTTATACTCTTAATATTATTATATAAATTGAAAATTAACTTATAGGCATTAAATTGCCTTTTATTAACTGTATTATGTAAATTATTAAAATATATTTTTGAATTCATTGAGTTCAAATTAATTATAAATGAATATAAAACTCAATTGAATATAAAAGATATGTTTTTATTAAAAACAATTATTATGTGCCTAAGAAGGTTTATATTAATAAAATAAATTAATTTATATTAGTGGATAGTGTTAATAAAATTTATATATAATATATAATCAATATATGTTTTTTTTGAATTCATCCAATTTATTTTCTTTTCATAATATAATAACAAACCCAAATTTATGTATAAAAGCTTTATTTTTCTAAAGGTGGCTTTGCTACTTTTTACGGGCACACTTGTATTAAAACTATAATTTTACACATTAATTAATTATATTTTAAAAAATAAATTTAATTTTTGAACTAAAAATATAAAAATTTTATTAGGGTGAATTTTTTGTATTTCTGAGAGGAATCATTTTTTGATGAATCGTGAAAATAAAATACATTATCTAAAAAATAAATTTTTATATAAATAATTTATAATGATAAATTTTATTATAAATTGGTTATAAAGGAAAATTATTTCAATTGTACATATATTTATCCAATTAAGGACATTTTAATCATTCTATATTGGAATTTAGATATCAAAACATAGTAAACTTTTGTAATTTTTTACATTAATATCCCTTGTTCTCACCACATTTACGAGATTAATTTAAAATTAACATTTTACAATTTTGTGAATTTAATTTGGAAAAATTAATTTTATATTTAAAATCCAAATAATTTATTATTTATAATCACGGAAACATAATTCTTTACTAAATTGATTAGTTAAAATAGTTAAAATTAATTACAGCTATTAACAGAAACACATGTATACCAATGGACTAAAATTTAAACATAAGAGGGAAAATGAGGTAAAAAAATATCAAAAACACATTTCATAGAATTATTTAGAAAATATGGCATATATTACCCAATATGGTTCATTATTGGAGGCTCATTAGATAATGGATACCATCCAATATTGTTTAATTTTTGGTATTTATAAGAATGTCACTTCCCACCCACTATAAAAGGGAAATCAATCCCTTCACTTATTAATTCATCCAAAAGAATTTGAATCATAAAAAACAAAACAAATTAAGTTAAAAAAATTTCTCCCCTTATCCTATAATACTTAAATTTATAATGACTCTAAATTAAGAAGGAATTAGGGAAAACCCAAGGAGGATACTTGAAGAAAAGGTAATGTTTTGCTAAAAGCATGTTTATTTTATTTACCTCTCCAATTCATTAAATTATTATTATATCATAATAATATATTAGAAAATTATCATAAATATAATTATATTTTTTATGTTATGATTATTCCCTACAACTACACACACTTCCATCAAATGGGTTACGAAATCATCATTCTTGTGTACGGATGACTACTGGCTTGCAAACTGATGTTGTTTGTTTTTTCATTAACACCTTTAAAAATTCGAATAATTATGAAAATATTTTTCATATATGATATTTATGATGTATTAATGATTTTTTAATTATTATATAACGCAAACCTTCATTATTTACATTTTTGTGACAATATGATAGCGTCGTTCATGTGTTTGGAGGACTACCACCTCGTGAAGCGGAGTAATTCAATTACACTTTACATGGAATGTGTGAAGGATGATTTTAAAAAAACTATGTGATATATTCAAAAATAAATATTATACTGTAATGAGTATATATATATATATATATATATATCCTCAACATTTTTTTTCAATATGATGTTAAAATGGAAACAAAATTCATGCGTACAAATGATATGTTGTCTGCATGAATGGTGATTTTAATTTTATATCACCAAATTTTATAGTTTACTCAAAATAAATATATAATAAATATATAATATATTTAAATAATTAATTAAATTTTTTATATTATTCAATCTTGATCAATTTAATATAAACAAAAAAAACAACAAGTCAAAACATTCTCGATAAATGAAAGAGTTATTATCTGAAACAATTATTATAAAGAAATATTACTCATTAATAGTGATAATACAATATAAAAGAATCAGATATGTTATACTAAACATTAATATGGTTTTTTAATAAGTTAATACCATATTTAAAACCATTATAAATGAGTTTAAATAATGTTTAACAAAAAGTAATCATAAGGTAAGAGATTTCTCTCAATTTAATTTCATTGAGTCATATTGTAATGTTATGGAAACAATTAATTTTATATGATGTATAAAATTATCATTAACATGTGATATCATCAATAATTCATTATTCCTAACATTATAAGTTAAAATTTTAATTATTTCAGCTATGGGTATTTGAATTAAAAGTTACTAAGTGGTAATGAATTTTATGACTCCTTTCCATTTCATTGGGTTATATTAATTTATCGGTTTTTTTAATATTATATGATTATGTGTATAATGAACTTATAATATCTATTGTTATATTTACACTTTTTATGTGAATTTATAGTTGATACACATTATCATTTCCTTGATTAATTACCACATCAATATTTTGATCATTTTAATGGTCTATTTTATGATATCGTTATTATCATGATTATTATTCAGGAATATTAGATAAAGGAAATTACATTAACATTTTCTAAAAAACCTATAATTTTGTTCTCATATTGTTATTAATGGTCATTTTGGTGTTAATTACTATTTCCCAATCTTTTGTAATTAAGCATTTGGAAAAAATATTTTAATTAAGTTTGAATTCATTTCTCTCTTCAGTCATAAACACATTTTCATACAAAACCATATTTTCTAAAAAACTTTTAGAAAAATTATTTTTTAAGAGGAATTTTTCCAATTTTTTATTTTTAAAATATAAATTTAATATTCCCAGTTCTTTCTCAATAAGGAACTTTTCCAAACTATTTAAAAAGAAAAAGGAATCTTATTTTTACCTTGTATGACATGTAAAAAATTACCCTCCATGATTTCTCTTAATTTTAATATTTAATTTTACTAATATATTTTCAAATAAAATATTTTTAAATATTATTTTGAAGGAATAGTTTTTTCAAATATTTATTCAAAGTTGAAAGGATTTTTAAAGAAATTTTTTATTTAATTAATAAAGACAATACATACTCTTACTCAAATGGATTTAAATCAAATTTATACCATAATAATTCTCTATCTTGATGGAATATGGTTATTTTGACCATGTATTGTATTGAAATTCAATTCATTGAATGTAATTTCCTAGAAACTAAATGTAATTTTTTATTTACATGGGTTTTTTTTTTCAAAACGTGGAACTCAGAGGGAAGTTGGTTCTGAGGACTAGTGAGACAAGAATAAATGTTTGAACTTTATTTAACATTATTTAAAATACCCATCTTTTGAGGTTTTGGGAGCTTCTAAATGGTTTCTTGAATTAAAAATATAAGGGCATCATTGCATCTAAAATGAAAACATTACATACAAAAGGACCTATACTCAACTGGTGAAAATAGATGTAGAAAAGATTATTTTCGGGCATTTTAAGGATGAAAAAAATAAAAATAATTTTTTTTATTTTATTCTAAATTATTTGGATGCGGCGCAACGTCACACTGACTATTTCATTTCCTAAATGAAACGACATAATGACTCTGTAACTGAAGCATAACAGAAATGTTGTTTCATAAATAAAATATTGTAATGAATTTGTGACTCAGGGTAACAAAAATGGTGAAATGTGTTTTCTAATTTTAATGGATTATTACAATAGGGAGTCATAGGAAAAAGATCCAGGTTTACTCAAAACCATTGGATTATTTGCGTTCTCAAGAGATGAATGATTTTTCTCCACCAACAATGGGTTGAGGATCGAAGAATTATGGGTGACTACAGTGCTACTCTAATATTCACCATCGAATGATACAATCTCATAGTAAGGGGTTCTTTCCTAAGTGATTTTCCTTTCACCTTTCATTCTTTATAAAAGACATGTGCAGGTCTACCCACTAACAAGTTGATCCACAGGTCGATTATTCTTTTGGGTTTGGGAACACTTTTGAAGGGATTAAAGAAAAGAAGATATGAATAAATAATTGTTCGATGTCATCCCTTCTTCTAACGTAAAAAACTAAGGCAAAAAAATAGAGACAATGTTCATAACTTTGGGTTTTTCTTGGGATTTTTCCTCATCCTCGTGTTCTTCACTGATAGAAGCATGTGGTTATATTAGACTTTTTTTGGAGGTTCTAAGAACAACTGGTCCCTCGGATCAATAAAGATATTAGTTGGATCCTACGGCAGGCAAGACAATGATCCGAGGACATAAAAATACAATCTATATCAAAGAAAAGACCACAAGATAATGTCTGGAAGCCTTCATAGAAAATAATCAATGCATTGGTGGTGATACCACTGACGGGTGCATGTGGGATGCCTCAAATGCTTGTAGGGCACCAAAGTGGCGGTGCAGAACTACTATGCCAATGGGGCGCCACGTTAGGCCAGATGACCTACAGTCGTACCATAGGTCTGCGATGGCACATGGTCCGCATGATAGTGTGTGTGTGAGGAGGTGGGCTAGCTATCAGCCATGTGACATGGAGAGGATTCTCCAGTCACTGCATTCGGTGGAGACCGAACTGGACCGCAATAGCAAGTTAGGAAAGAGAAGACAGGATACCTCAGAAAGCCCATTGGGCTCGACCCGTGGCCTAGTTGGTTGGGTTAGATCTGGGTTGGGTTAGTGAACCTCAGGCCATGTCGGGTCGGTTCAGTCCGACCAAGTTATACTGGTCCTAGACCCCCCACCCCTGGTCCCCGTTTTCAGTAAAATGACCAGAAAGTCCAACCAGTGTGTCTGATTGATGAGCTGTTTTGGGTAGTTGGGAACGTCATAATGAGATGGTCCTTTCTACATATTCAATTTTTTTAGTGGAAGGGTAAATATGACCAATGAATTGATGATTATATTCTCCCAGAAACAAGCATGCTACGAGTAGGAATTGAGTAGAAATTAGTGGCCTAGTAGACAAGAGGACCTCAGTGGCACAAAATACAAGTGGACCTCAGTGGCCCATAAGAATATTGGAAATATTCATCCATTGGGGCCTTCGAAAAACTATTTGGTCCTCAGGTCCTACAAGGGATTCGACCACCCAAGGCCTTCGGGCCAGTTGATTCTCACGGCCTTCATGCCACCTTAAAGGCCTTAGGGCCACCCCAAGGCCTTAGGTCCACATGAATGTAGGCCCCAGACACACTAGAAAAAAGGAGTAGCCGTAGAAGACGATTCAGACCAGCTGCACTCACCAGAGCAGAGCCAAATGGATTGCTATAATGGGAGGGTACGACTATGCCATCAGTACCAGTCTGTGCTTGCACAGGAAGCCTAGACAAACAGTCATGCAAATGTGGAGAGCTACTATCAGGATGCAGATGCAGGGGAGGTGCAGTTCCTTGTAGATAGTATGGTTGAATTACTTAAGACCATCAGGTCATGTAATCTCCTAAGCCTACGAGCCATGTAATCTATGAGCCTACGGGCCTTCTAAGGGTTCCCCCTCATCCCTTGAAGAGGGGTAATCAAAAATAAATAAAAATTAAGGCCTTCCAGCCATTCAGGATCAGAAGAAAAGCGAACATTATTTTCCCAGTATATGAGGGGACCTCAGTAGCCCATTAGATGAGCGGACCTCAATGGCCAAGAAGAAGAGCATACCTCAGTGGCCCATCACACCTTGGTGACTCATTATGAATGAGTCCCTCAGCATTATAAGACGTTAAATATTTTGACTGATAATCTTTTTTTCAATTATTTATGATATATCTATTCGAGCTAGCTCTAGTGAATCTCTCTCTCTCAATTTTACTTATTAGAGGATAAACTTTGTGTACCTATTTGGTATTCCACATCATGCACAATTTACATTATGGTTTTACCTTGCTATTTTGGGGTCCTTAATGAATATTGTGTTACTCAACCCTACACAGGCTCCTCCTGCATGTGTTATGTCTTCTAAAGATGACATAAGTTTTGACATAGACCTTGGTGGTCCAGCACCAGGCAGTGCCCAGTGAGATCCGACAGACTTGGTGTACTTCTAAGACTTTAGGTGCACCTCTTTAACCTTCCCTTTAGGGATTGTTTACTATAGATGAACATCAGGATCTTGTACATGTATTTTTGATGGGTTTGTATTTTGACCCTTTTACATACATTTTTGTACTTTAACTCGCATTGGTTTTATTAGTGGAATGATTGTTTACATTTCAGTGTTGTGGGTTTGGATGTGTGTGTGTGTGTGTACATATAGGTACTTATAAAAATGCCTCCCACTTGTGAGATAATTTTGTCCGAACTAGTCACTAACCCCTGGCCATTAGTAGGCAGGCTTGGGGTAGTCACGGCATGGGCCCCAGGGGATGGGTCTTGACAAAGTTGTATCAAAGGAGCTCAGTTCTATATGAAAGACCAAGAGTATACGGTTTTGTTTTGGGGAATTAGTGTTAAATGTTTTGAGTTCGGATTTCAGACATGGGGGACTAGTGTTGGTGTGGCGGCTAATATATCCATACACCAGGACCCCAAATCCTGTTATTCAACTCAGTGCATAGAAACATTGGTTGCCTGAATCATATAAGAATTGATCGTGTTCTCATGTCCTTATTGAGTCAGAGTCATCTCACTAGGTATAATCTATTGATTGTGGTTCATCATGATCTATTTCATGATTCCACCACACATACATTAATATAGGATTCGATTGTGTGACCATGAGGATGGTATACCCAGTGATGAGGCATCAGTTCTAGGACTAGTACTAGAGATGGCCCCACTTGGAGGTGCA
Source organism: Viscum album (assembly GCA_963277665.1). Lineage (NCBI taxonomy): Eukaryota > Viridiplantae > Streptophyta > Magnoliopsida > Santalales > Viscaceae > Viscum > Viscum album. Next base: position 541,556,579 of record OY728156.1, read on the forward strand.
TGAGCAATTCCACCACCCGTTGATCAGTTTTTTCTTCAGGTGTTACTAGTACAAAATGCATACAGGCTCAATGTAACACCCCAAGATTTCATAGGGTGTTATTTCTTAAAAATAATTCAATAAGTTGCACTACATGCAACACTGAGTTCTAGCGCACCATGACTTACCAAACAAGCCGTTCAAAAGAGGTTATGAATAGTATTAACTAAATTTTAAACTTTATATAATCTTATAATTTTAGAATCCATATTATGAGTTACTTAGACATAATGAAAGAACAAATTCATTTTCAGTATGGCACTTTTACCAACTTTTAATAGTGAACCCTTTTTAAATACAATATTTTAAACTTTTTGACTAAATGGGGACATCAAAAATTTAAAATGAAACACCCCAAGCATCTACGGTGTAAAAACCTGAGATTTTATAAGAATCGTTATTTTTAATTTCATTTATATAGTCTGTTTTACGATACACCAAGATTATCTTGCGCTATACGCAACACTGTATTAGCTTGCAGTATATGCAACACTATTCTTGGCTCATGTTACACACAATTTGAAATTCGTTTGATAGAAGTTATTCTACGCAACATTGAGTGTATATATATATATATATATATTCAATTTATAAATAAAATACAGTTGGATTCTATTATACGCAACAACAAAGGAGTCGTGCACTATACACAACCCTGACTTGGCTTGCATTACACGCAATTGGGACCTTCCCTGATAGCGTGTGTTGTACACAATACCAGGTTTTACTAAACAATAAAATATTATTATAATATTGTTATGAACTAGATGTTATGAATAGTATTAACTAAATTTTGAATTTTATAACATCATTATTCATCTTACACATTTTCTAGAACATGGTATAAGAACAAAATAAATTTTTCTGGTAAAATAAGTATTTTTCAAAAAATACAGTTTTGCCTCCTTTTGATGGCGCACCCACATTAAATCTAGTTTTTGAAATGTTTATAAGTTCCATTTTACAAAATAAAATTATTCATTGGAAACAAGAAATAAAAATTTACTTTGGATAAATTTTTCATTTAATTCTGATAACTTTCATATTTTAATGAATAGTAAAAACACGCAATATTTTAATTAAAAACAACTTTTTTCATCGTAATATCTTATGTGGTTAAATTATAATATTGAATGGGTTTAAAGTATAAATAGAATATATTTTTACCATTTAATATAAATTATGTCATTAGCGTTGATTTTACCTTGAATTCATAGGTTAAATCAATTCAATCTTTTGCAATGTTTTAAAGAAAAACCTGTTTTCTTTCGACAACGGGATTAATTTTAATTTAATTTCTGAAAATTTTGTGTATTTAATTTGGAAAAAAGGATTCCATATTTGGAATCAGTGGGTCCAAATAATGTTAATAAGCTACTTTTTATTTTGGGGCATTATGAATAGTAACTACGGTAAATTTTATTTACCATAATTAAAGGTAAATTGGGTAATTAAGGGTAAATATAATATTATAAAATTACCCTGGCACATGTCAAAATCCTATTGTATGACTAAAAGTCGACCCATATCACCTAAGGGTCGGATTAGATTAATTTAATGGACTTTTTTCATGAAAATAATTTAATTATTATTGAAACCAAAGAATGTGAGAAGATGTCACTTTCTTAAATCTTATAAGTATAATAATTTTAATTTAGAGATAAACTTCATGAAAATTCGAACATGAATAGTATCCAGAAATATAAAAAAATTATCTAAATCATATTAATTTATTTAGAATTTTTAGCGATTAAATAATTATCATTTATTATGACACAAAGATGATGTAGTAATTGTCTTATTAATGAAATATTAACATAATTGATGTTATAAAGACCCAAATAAATGTAATTTAAGACATTTTATGAGTTGAAATAATTTTATATGTTAATATGACATGTTATTATTGATTTAATTAACATTTTTCTAAATAATCAATCTGTTATGAGTTTCACAAAAATCAAGTAATAAATAGTGTCAAAATTGACATAAAATAGGTTTTAAAAGAAATATTATATTATTAATTGTTATTTTATTCCTAAAAAACCTAATGTTCTGAAAAATGACTTAGATAAGGTTATATATATTAATAATAAACAACTTGGGGTTCGTTTGTCTTGATATAGTATGTTTATTAACCTTATTGTTTAAGAAAACAAGAAGACACGGTAAAAGTAAAATTATCTAACTTAAAGTTAAATATAAATGATATGGTTAAAATAGGAATATAAACATGTCTAAATTCTATTGGATGAGAGTATTTCGACCCATACCCACCTTATCTTCAAAATAAATCAATTTGGAGCTATTTAAAACCGAATTTGGCTTTATAATAAAATAATATTGTTTGTTTTTCCAAAGGTGCCCCTCTCCTCCCTTAAAAAAGGGCACCCCCTCCCTCTCCTCCTCACACCAATTTGAGCCTTCAAGCTTGTCCGAACCCTGAAAAATTATCTTCTCCACTTCCCTAGAAACGTCCTAGAGGTTATGGTATACTTTAAAGACCAATCGTAGTGCCCTAAGAGGAGGTTTCAAAGAGGCGTATCAAAGAAGAGGTAATTTTTCTCCCTGTTCTTTCAAGCTTCTTTCTTCTTCAACTTCTTCTTCATTAGTTGTTTCATTATAAAGTAATAACAACAGTATCACTAATATACTGATTTGTTATTATAAATATGAAACAACCACATTCCACCTTCTATCCATCCTACGGAAAACAAAATCACCGCGCGTGCATACGTACGGAATATCGTCTCCACGCCGTGGTGTAATCTATTTTTCCACCAAAACCTTACATGGATGGGTATAATTGTGTAAATAATAACTATAAATAGTTATTATAATATCATACTGATTATGATATATTGTATCATCCACTCCAATTCAATTCAATAATTATGGAAACGATATCATTGCTCGTGCGTACGTACGGACTACCGTCTCCACAACGCGATGAGATTCATTCTCCATGCTAACCATTTAAGCATGATTATAAAGTATATATAAGAAATAATAATTAAATATATGACATTATAAAGCTACTGGATTTATGTAAATATGTATGTCATCTAGTTAATTCCATTCAACTGAATAAGGAAACGAAAACAGCGTTCATGCGTACGTACAGCCTACCGTCTCCCTGAACGATGTATTTCTTTCCATTTACTGATCTATTATATATATGTATATTCTGAATATATATTAGATATAAATCATGTTTTATATTCTGGAATTATGTTATCATGATCTAAGTAATCATATAAATAATTACAAGTCAAAACACGGACGATAAATGAAACGATTTTACCCAAAACACTCTTTAACATGGAATTTACAAAAGAACGGGTAAAATAAAGTCCTAAGTGAACCATATATGATATCATAACAATTAGTATGATTCTGGAATAAGTCAATGACATTATTTAAATATTATACAGGTGTTTCGGACACTTACGAAGCAAATCGGACCTAAGGTAATGGAAATATCAGAATCTCATTTTTATCTGAGATTGTTTATAGTTTGGCATTTATTGGGATTTATTTTATCATCCACATCCATGTTTCCTCAATATGTAATATTTATATCCTTCTACAATAGTTTATATCCAAGTTTACCCTTCGGTGAGTTTTTAGTAAAAGATATGAAATGAATCTTTTGTCGTTTTTCATATGAGGTACTTTTTGACTTTTCCGAGAAAAGTATGATAAGAATGTTTTTTTTTGCGGCATGAATCGATTTTTAAAACAATATTTCCAAGAATCATCCATTACAAGTTTTCAAGTTTATTTTTAATCAACATATTTTAGTTTATAATTGTATTACATATTAATAAAGGAAAAGTGTTTTTGAAGTAGAAAGGATATTTTCCTCAAGAATGGAGTTCAAGTGTTTTATCAAAATTATTTTCCATCTAAAATAATATAGGGTTCTATTTCTATCCCTATTATCACATGGATTTGATTATGTTTTGATGGAAATATTTTTATGAATTCTTTTATCTTATATGAATTGTTTTATGATGTCATGTTGTTTAAGATTCCCATTTTTTTTACATGGGTTATCCAATGATGTATGATTTATGATTTTGTGGCACACATAAGAATGGTATCATTATGAGATGGGTGGAACCTATATCTCCCTCCAATGCATTGGGTAAATATTTTATATCTCATGAGATAGACATGGATGGAACAGTAGGTTATACTGGTTTAGTGAAACAGGACTGAAACGAGGAGTGAACTCGGTTCAGAAAGGGACTTTTTCCACTAAGATAGTCTTGGCAATGAGTCTTGACTAATAAGAAATGATTCTCTATGATTATGTTTGTATGCCAAAAAGTTTCATGTTTTATGTTATGATCATTGGGATTACATTTCACTACTATTATTTATCACATGTTAAGAAATTATGATCTCTTTTGCAGGTTAATATTTCCAAAAGATATGTTTTTTTGAATATGACGTGATTGATATTTCTATTTTTTACCCTTACTGATCATTTGAGCTCACCCTTTTATGTCATATTTTCCCCAGGACATAAAGAAATGATTTAGGTTAAAAAAAAGAAGATCTTTATGAGAGATTTTGAAGATCTTTCACCACGATTAGAAGATTATATTCCGAGTTTCCAAAGACACTAAACTATTACGGTCCTTGTGTGTGTGTTTTTGTTATGTACTAAGTATTCTGAAAAAGTAATGTAATGTCTATGTATGTTAAGCTTCGGGACTCTATAGTTGGTATCAGAGGAAAGGTTTAGTCAACCTTTGGACACTATGTTTCGAAAACTTTAGTGAGATTCCTAGAGATATTTCTAAGGTATGTTTAGGGATGCCCCTAAGGATAAGTATACGTATAGGATATAGTCCTAGAACTATGGTAACAATCTTAGAATTTAACCTAAGATGTTAGATATTTATGTTACTCCCCATTTATTATGATTTTTTCCACTCACACTATTCATTTTGGGTTTTAGACTATGGCTGGAACCCGAAGGAACCGTGTTGATCAATGTAATGGACAATGCAATGATTGTCCTCCTGAACAAACAAATGTTATGGGAGATGGAGTGAAAAATCTTATTGCTATACATACACAATCTATGAATCATTCTGGACTTCCAAATGAGAAGAGAAGGGAACAACATTCAATTGAGTCCTTCATGAGGCAACGTCCACCTTCTTTTAGTGGGTCTTCTGATCCACTTGTTGTTGAACAATGGATCAGTACCACTGAAAAGATATTTTCAGTTCTTCAATGTTCTGAACATGATAATGTCATCTTAGCAGTATATCGTTTAGATGGTGAAGCTGATCAATGGTGGAATCTTATCACGAATATGAGGCAAAGAGATGACATTGGGTCCATGGAATGGGACAAGATCATGAACTTATTTTTCAATAAGTACTTCCCTCGTATTCTTCGAACAATGATGGAGAAGGAGTTTCTTGAACTAAAGCAAAAGTATGAAGAATCTGTTGGTATATACGAAGTGAATTTTACATTTCTTGCAAGGTATGCATCTGGATTTATCATCCAACCTGACAGTATAGTTGATAGATTCTTTAGTGGATTAAAACCAAATCATCGAAGGGAATTAGCTATAAGAGACTTCAGTAGCTATGAAGAAATTGTGTGTTGTGCTATCAAGGTAGAAATCGAAGTTGGTGTTACTTATCCATCTCATTGTTTTGACAAGAAACGAAAGATGGGGTTTACGGAGAAATCTCAGAATAATGGTGAAAAAAGATGAATGTTTCCTTATGCTCAAAGTGTGGAAAGAAGCATGGTGGAGATTGTCTTAAAGAGACAAGTAAATGTTTCAAATGTTGAAAGGAAGGTCATCAGGCATTTGAATGCCGCAATGATGGGAGGAAAATGCCTAATGTTGCAAACAGAGGAAGGGATACACAGAATGAACCTACTACACTTCAATGCTTCAAGTGCAAAGAAATGGGGCATTATGCTAATAAATGCCCTAATCCAAGGGTTAGTGATGATCAACATGAGAAACCACTTAAGGAAAAGGACAAAGGGATGTCACATGCAATCACCATTGGTGATGTTGAATATGAAAACGATGTGGTGGAATGATTAAGGGTTTATGTAATGGGATTCCATAATAATGTTGTATATAGTATCGTGTAATATTGGAATATTTATGTTTTGGTCTATTGTGGTTTTAAATTATTTTATGGCATCGGTAACCATGAAAAGTGATTGAAATATTTTTGGAAAACAAATGATATGCACATAATGAAGGGATAAAGAGAATATAATATGTTTGATAGTATTCATTATCTCATGATTGATATAAGGACTAAGTGATATCATAGTTTGAGGATATAGAATTTTGAGGATTTTGGTATGTGGAAAGTGTTATATTTTAACTGCATTCATGTTTTCACTAAGGTTCAATGGATATTCATTCTTTAATAGAATACATGATTAAGGTATTCACATGTTTTTAATTTGACCAACAAGATATATCTTATGATATATGAGGGATAAATGATGGCATTCACGAGATCATTTTCTTTATACTATGAGCTTGGACCGGAGTATTTTTGATAAGCCTAAAGATTGGAATGGATTATGTTGGACATAAGTTAGTATTGTTTATGGATGGAACTTTTTTTGATATTATTGATGGGATGTTATAGTAATTTAGTTTTAGAAAAATGACAACCTACAGGATGGGCGACAACCCATCGCGTCGGACAAGGATGTGGGAATCAAACCCACAAATGAAGTGTGACTGGCCTTTATCGCCTACCACTGACCTTCAAGAAGTCCCTGGTTAGTAAATACTAGTTTTATTTTATTAAGCGATGTGATAGTTGAAGTATAAGTTCATTTTCATATACGATTAACCTCACCAAAGATGGACTTATGTATATTTGACAACATTTGCTAACCTTTTGTTTGAAATAGATGGAATGACCCATAATTCTATCACATGATCTTTTAACACATCACGAATAACAAATTCAACCTCATTTCTTTAAGAGATGAAGTGGAAATTTCTCAAAGCACGAACAACAGTGAGATTGTACCAAAATAAAGTAAGTATTTATTCTAATTCAAATTCTTCAACTTTAGGGAAATAATCTTGAAAACCAAAAATGTTGTCCTAGTGCCTTTATATCTGATGAATCAGATGGTACCCTAGATCATCACAAATTTATGGCTTTATGGTTATTGGCTTTTTCATAGCCATGTTCTCTACCACTCTCTATCAGAACATGATGGTTAGATTTCGCTTCCATATCCATATTTTCACCAATGTTATCCTATATGGAAACCCTGTGATGAGTTAATTTGGGTAACTGTTATATTTCATACTTTAGTTTTTAAAGTTCAGTTTTGGTATTTCTTTTTATGTTGTGGGTTTCTATGAATAGTAAACAATTTATAACCCAGACGAATTTCGAGGGCGAAATTCCTTTTAAGGGGGGTAGAATGTAACAACCCGAGATTTTATAAGAAACATTATTTTTAATTTCATTCATATCATCTGTTGTGTGATACACCAAGATTATCTTGCCCTATACGCAACACCATATTAGCTTGCAGTATATGCAACACTATTCATGGCTCATGTTACACACAATTTCAAGTTCGTTTGATAGATGTTATTCTACGCAACATTGAGTGTATATATATATATATATATTCAATGTATAAATAAAATATGGTTGGATTATGTTATACGCAACAACAAAGGAGTCGTTCAATACACGGAACCCTGATTTGGATTGCATTACACGCAATTGCAACCTTTTCTGATAGCATGTGTTGTACGCAATACCGGGTTTTACTAAACAATAATAATATATTATAATATTGTTATTAACTAGCCGTTATGAATGGTATTAACTAAATTTTGAATTTTATAACTTCATTATTCATCTTACACATTTTCTAGAACATGGTATAAGAACAAAATAAATTTTTCGAGTAAAATAAGTTTTTTTTCAAAAAATACAGTTTTGCCGCCTTTTGATGGCACACCCACTTTAAATATAGTTTTTGAAATGTTTAGAAGATACATTTGAAAAAATACAATTATTATTTGGAAACAACAAATAAAAATTTACTTTGGATTAATTTTTCATTTTATTCTGATAACTTTCATATTTTAAAGAATAGTAAAAACACGCTATATTTTAATTAAAAACAACTTTTTTCATCGTAATATCTTATGTGGTTAAATTATAATATTGAATGGTTTAAATGTATAAATAGAATCTATTTTTACCATTTAATATAATTTAGGTCATTAGCATTGATTTTACCTTGAATTCGTAGGTTAAATCAATTCAATCTTTTGTAATGTTTTAAAGAAAAACCCATTTTCTTTCGAAAACGGGATTAATTTTAATTTAATTTCTTCAACTTTTGTGTATTGAATTTGGAAAAAAGGATTCAAAATTTGGAATCAGTGGGTCCAAATTATGTTAATAAACTACTTTTTTTTTGGGCATAATGAATAGTAACTACGGTAAATTTTATTTACCATAATTAAAGGTAAATCGGGTAATTAAGGGTAAATATAATATTATAAAATTACCCTAGCACATGTCAAAATCCTATTGTATGAATAAAAGTCGATCCATATCACCTAAGGTTCGGATTCGATTCATTTAATGGACTTTTTTCCATGAAAATAATTTAATTATTATTAAAACCAAAGAATGTGACAACATGTCACTTTCTTAAATCTTATAAGTATAATAATTTTAATTTAGTGATAAACTTCATGAAACTTCTAAAATTAATATTATTAAAAAATATTATACAATTATCTACAACATATGAATTTATTTAGAATTTTTAGGTATTATATAATTATCATTTATTATGACACAAAGATGATGGAGTAATTGTCTTATTAATGAAATATTTACATAATTGATGTTATAAATACCCAAATAAATGTAATTTAAGACTTTTTATGAATTACACTAATTTTATATGTTAATATGAAATGTTATTATTTATTTAATTAACTTTTTTATAACTAATCAATCTGTTATGAGTTTCACAAAAATCAATTACTAAATAGTGTCAAAATTGACATAAAATAGTTTTTAAAACAAATATTATATTATTAATTGTAATTTTATTCCAACAAAATCTAGAGTTCTGAAAAATGAAATAGATAAGGTTATATATATTAATAATAAACAACTTGGGGTTTGTTTGTCTTGATATAGTAATTTTATTAACCTTATAGTGTAAGAAAACAAGAAGACAGGGTAAAAGTAGAATTATCTAACTTAAAGTTAAATATAAATGATAATGTTACAATAGGAACCTAAACATGTCTAAATTCTATTGGATGAGAGTATTTCGACCCTTCACCACCTTAGCTTCTAAATAAATCAATTTGGAGCTATTTAAAACCGAATTTGGCTTTATAAAAAAATAATATTTTTAGTTATTCCAAAGGTTCCCCTCTCCTCCCTTATAAAAGGGCACCCCCTCCCTCTCCTCCTCACACCAATTTGAGCCTTAAATCTTGGAAAACCCCTGAAAAATTATCTTCCCCACATCCCTATAAACATCCTAGAGGTTCTGGTCTACTTTAAAGACCAATCATAGTGCCCTAAGAGGAGGTTTCAATGAGGATATCAAAGAAGAGGTAATTTCTTCTCCCGATTGTTTCAAGATTCTTTCTTCTTCAACTTCTTATTCTTTATTTGTTTCATTATAAAGTAATAACATCAGTATCAATAATATACTGATTTTTTATTATAAATATGATACAACCCCATTCCACCTTCAGTCCATCTTACGGAAAACAAAATCACCGCGCGTGCGTACGTACAGAATATCGTCTCCATGCCGTGGTGTAATCTGTTTTCCCACCAACACCTTACATGGATGGGTATAATGGTTTAAAGAATAAATATACATAGATACTATAACGTCAAATTGATTCTGATATATTTTATCATCCACTCTAATTCAATTCAATAATTATGGAAACGATATCATCGCTCGTGCGTACGTACGGACTACCGTCTCCACGGCGCGATGAGATTCATTCTCCATGTTAACCATTTAAGAATGATTATAAAGTATATATAAGCAATAATAATGAAATATTTGACATTATAAAGCTACTGGATTTATGTAAATATGTATTTCATCTACTTAATTCCATCCAACTCAATAAGGAAATGAAAACAGCGTTCATGCGTACGTACGGCCTACCGTCTCCATGAACGGTGTATTTCATTCCATTTACTGATCTATTATATATATGTATATTCTGAATATATATTATATATAAATCATGTTTTATATTCTGGAATTATGTAATCATGATCTATGTAATCATATGAATAATTACAAGTCAAAACACAGACGACAAATGAAACGATTTTACCCAAAACACTCTTTAACATGGAATTTACAAAAGAACTGGTAAAATAAATTCATAAGTGAACCATATATGATATCATAACAATGATTATAATTCTGGAATAAGTCAATGAAATTATTTAAATCATTATACACGAGTTTCGGACACTTACGAAGCAAATCGGACCTAAGGTAAGGGAATTATCACAATCTCATTTTTATCCGAGATTGTTTATACTTTGGCATTTACTGGGGTGTATTTTATCATCCACATCCATCTTTCCTCAATATGTAATATTTATATCCTTCTACAATAGTTTATATCCAATTTTACCCTTCAGTGAGTATTTAGTAAATGATATGAAAGGAATATTTTGTCGTTTTTCGTAGGAGGTACTTTTTGACTTTTCCGACAAAAGTACGAAAAGAATGTTTTTTATGCGGCATGAATGGATTTTTAAAATAATATTTCCACGAATCTTCCTTTACAAGTTTTAAAGTTTATTTTTAATCAACTTCCTTTAGTTTAGAATTGTATGTCATATTAAGAAAGGAAAAGTGTTTTTGAAGTAGAAAGGATATTTTCCTCAAGAATGGAGTTCAAGTGTTTTATCAAAATTATTTTCCACATAAAATAATATAGGGTTCTGTTTCTATCCTTATTAAACATGGATTTGATTATGTTTTGATGGAAATATTTTTTATGAATTCCTTTATCTTATATGAATTGTTTTATGATGTCATGTTGTTTAAGATTCCCATTTTTATTACATGGGTTATGCAATGATGTATGATTTATGATTTTGTGGCACACATAAAAATGGTATCATTATGATATGGGTTGGACCTATATCTCCCTATAATTCATTGGGTAAAGATTTTATATCTCATGAGATAGACATGGTTGGAACGGTAGGTTATACCGGTTCAGTGAAATAGGACTGAAACGAGGAGTGAACTCGTTTCAAAAAGGGACTTTGTCCACTAAGATAGTCTTGGAAATGAGTCTTGACTAATAAGAAATGATTCTCTATGATTATGTGTTTATTCCACAAAGTTTCATGTTTTATGTTATGATTATTGGGATTACATTTCACTACTATGATTTAACCCATGTTATTAAATTATGATCTCTTTTGCAGGTTAAGATTTCCAAAAGATACGTTCTTATGAATATGACGTGATTGATATTTCTTTTGTTTACCCTAACTGAGAATTTGAGCTCACCTTGTTTTGTTTTCTTTTCCCCAAGACATAAATAAAGGATTTAGGTTGTAAAAAAGAATATCTTTCTGGGAGATGTTGAAGATCTTTCACCATGATTAGAAGATTATATTCCGAGTTTCAAAAGACACTAAACTATTACGGACCTTGTGTGTGTTTTTCTTATGTACTAAGTATTCCGCAAAAGTAATGTAATGTATATGTACATTATGCTTTGGTTATCTACATACAGTACACTTCTATTTGAATAATGTGATAGCGTGTGTTGTACGTAACATCGAGTTCAAACACACCACAACCAATAAAACTAGCCGTTATGAATAGTAATACCTACTTTTTGAAATTATATATATTTTATATTTCAAAATGGACTTCATTTTTGTTTTCGGAATATTGAAATTATCCTAAGATTAATTTTTGGTATTTTTCTAAGAACATCCAATTTTTATGAATAGTGAAAAATACTTAAAAACAACTTTTTTAATCAAAATAATTTATAGTGATAAATTATATTATTTAGTGGTATTGAAGTATAATTAGAATATATTTTTACTATTTTATCCAATGGTGTTCATTAGAATTAATTTCACTTTGAAATTGGACCTAAACAATTGTCAATCTTTTGGTATATATTGTTTCTTAAAAACACGCTATTTGTTGTGACTGCGGGAATTAATTATAAAATTAATTAATGAAACTTATATGTTTGTAATTTTTTAAAATACAAATAATTTTTGAATTTGGATTATCAATTATAACTTAGGGTGAAATTTTGGCATTGTTCTAAAAAACTTCAATTTTTGATGAATAGTGAAACTACTAAGTGGTAGTTAAAAAACTGAATTTTTCATAAAACATAATTTTACCACATATGTGAATGGAATTTTGAAAATCCGTGAGATACGGTTAATATCAAGAAGTAAAATGTTGGTCAATGAGATGAAAATAATTTGTGGTCAATAGTAACATTTTACTTTTATTTACCACGGTTAAAATTAAATAGGGCAATTAAGGGTAAAAATGATATTAATATTACCCTAAAACAAGTCCGAATTCTATTGGACAAGTGTATCTCGACCAAAAAAACATTAGGAATAAAATATTATCATTTAGGTCCACTTGTAATAGATTAGGACATTTATTATTATTTAATTCAATGAAGAGTTAAAAGAGTTAAAATCCAAGTTTATTTACTAAAACATTTTTAATATAGTGTTATACATAAGATAAATTCGATTGTAAATATTAATTAGAAGGATAATAATATTTCCTACATAATGATATTTTATTTATAATTTATAAACAATAAATAATTTAATTCATTAATGACATAATGATGATGTAGTAATTACTATAATAGTGAAAAATTAAAATAATTTATATTATAAATACCCAAATAAATATAATTTGAAGCTTTTAATGAATTAAACTAATTTTAATGGATAATATGACATATTAGGATTTACATAATTTTCTTTTTTCGAATTAATCAATCTGTTATAATTTTCAAAAAAATCAACTATTGAATAGTGTCATAATTGAAATAAAAGAGTTTTTAAAACAAATATTATATTATTAATTGATATTAAATTCCTAAAAAACTAAGGCTCGGCCATGAGACTTATATAATGATATTTTTCACATTAATGAACCACTTGTGGGTCACATGGATGTATATAGTAAGTTTATTAACTATATAATATAAAATTACAAAGTTACATGGTAAATGTCTAACTAATTAACTAAGAGTTAAAACTAAAAGATAAGGCTAATATAATGACCCAAACATATCTAAATTCTATTTGTTGAATGTTTTTCGACCTATCCCCACCATAACCTTTAAATAATACACTTTTGAGCCATTAGAAACCGAATATTAATTTATTATAAATTAATATTTATAGCTTTTCCAAAGGTGCCCCTCACCCCTATTATAAAAGGGTACTCCTACTTCTCATTTCTTCACACCTTAAAAGCCTTTTGGTTCGGAAAAAATCTTCCCCAATACTCTCCCAACTTCTCTCAATACAACCTAAAGGCCTTAGTTTTATCAGAAAGCAAACCTAAGGAGCCCTTTTGATCAAATCAAAAGGAAGAACCCGAAGAAGAGATAATGATTTCGACACCCTTTTTCAAGTTCTTTTCTTCTTCCACATCTTCTTCCTTTGTTGTTACCATTCAAAAATAATAACTCCAGTATCATATATATAATGTGATGTTATTATAAATATGGTTCAACCATATTCACTATTCTATCCACCCTTTGAATAACATGTCACCATACATGCGTGCGTATGGCTTACCGTCTCCACGTCGTGGTGTAATTGTTATTAAATATATTATTATTTCGATGGGTATAATAATGATGTGTAAATCATAGAAATAATAAATATAACATTATAATGATTCTGTATATATGATATACCATCCTATTATATATTATTTTAATATTAAAAGAATGATATTATCGCTCATGCGTACGTACGAACTACCCTCTCCACGAACGCGATGAGATTCATTCTCCATCATATCCATTCAAGTATAATTATTATTTGTTGATTTAAAAATAATTTTTATGGACTTGATATCATTCTGGATATTAATAAGATACAACCTATACATGACAAACATGGATTACGTAACAAATCATATAAAAGAAAATGAGTAAGTTAACACCCGAAACGATGATAATACTAAGATATTATTAACAAAGCAATGTTAAAAGATCATATATGATATCATATTAATATATATGATTCTTGTATAATTTAATAAAAAAATTTCACCATTATACAAAAGGTTAACCTTCCCTCAACCAAGGAAAAGTACAAGGTAAGGGTTTATTTCGCAATCTCTCCATTATCCGAGGTTGTTTATACGTAATAATATTCTAGGATTTCTTTATCATCCTCATCCATGTTTATTCAAAATGTATTTCAAAACATTTTCACCGTTTACAAGAATAGGGGTTAAAGTCATTTATACCCTTGTTTGACTTTTTATAAGAGGTTTATAAAGGAATCGTTCTGTCGTTTGCCAAACAAGGCACTTTTAACCTTTTCGACAGGAATATGGTAAGACTGTTTTTTTTTAACTTATACGGTGGGTACGGCTATTTACCGCCGTTATAAAATCTTCAAAGCTTCCCTTACAATATTATTAGAATATTTTCAAATTAAATGATTTATTTTATAGTTATGTGACTTTTAAATGATTTCAAAATGAATATTTTAAGAATTTGTTAAAGGTACTCTTTATCAAGATCATAATTTTAAATGTTTTAATGATTTATTTTTCTAAATCTTTTTAATTAATGTCCATGTTTTCAAAATGATTTTAAGGATTTATTTATATGGACATGATATTTTTGAAATGATATTTCTTTTCAAAAGTTTCAAAGTGGTATGGGACACTTTGATTCAAAAATCTCTTTTAAATTACTTCATTTATAAATGTGTGAATTTTCAATGATTTCGAGAAAAGAGATATTTCTCTCAAATAGTTTTGATTTGATCTATGTAAAAATACTTTGATGATTTTTAAGCTTACTTGAAGTTGATTTATTATGATACAAAACTTTTGTATTGTATTGAAGGTTTTGTGATATGTTTTACTATAGATGTGTTATTTTTATACCATTCATGGTTTATGGAGAAAGTATTGACATTTTGTTTGCTAGTTTTTATATGAATGTTTATGTTATGTTTAAAACTTTTCATATGGGAATGCATTGGACATAGTATGTGATGGGTGGAGCCCGCTATAGCTCCTCGATGCATCGGTAGGTCTCATGAGACAAACTAGTGTCTTGGCACAAGGCCTTGACAAATTCTTATTTATAATCTTGGCACGAGACCTTGGCTATATGGTTATGATAGTCTGGCATTATGCATTCCTTCATTATGAAAGTGGTTGTTGATATTGCATGTGATTATTCGATTAGTAGAATATACATGTGAATAAGTAAATGGCATTATTTCATTTTAATTTTTCCATACAATGTTGAAGTTCATGTTTAAATGGATTTTGTTTTAGTTAGACATTGCCTTAAATGTTTATTCTTATTTATGAATGTTTCTTCTATATTGTTATCCTTACTTAGAATTTGAGCTCACCCATTTTCTATGTTTTATTTTTCCTAGGATATGAAGAGGAAAATTATGAATGACCTGTAGGGAAAGTATGAGGGTATAAGAGTGTGGTCTATGGAGACTATATTGTTGTAGTTTTCATTTTTACTATGTAAAAAATTATGAAAATATCTAGTGTATCCAAGGCTACTAAACCAATTCGGTCTTTCGAGATTTGATCTTTCTTGTGATCATGCCAATTTTATGTAACAATGCACCGACTCTAGGTAACTGGGGTCGGGGAGTTACAGTTGGTATCAGAGGAAGTTTAGTACAAACCTTGGAACCTAGATTTTTATAAACTCTGATTAGAGCACACAGC
Organism: Viscum album; assembly: GCA_963277665.1. Lineage (NCBI taxonomy): Eukaryota > Viridiplantae > Streptophyta > Magnoliopsida > Santalales > Viscaceae > Viscum > Viscum album. Next base: position 541,572,662 of record OY728156.1, read on the forward strand.
CATAAGATGGACATTGAGGATTAATATAGAATAACTTACTAGAATTTTGGTATTGTAGAGATTTTTTGAGTTTTCCGAGCAATACATCCCTGTCTAGATACGAGTAGGTAGAGGCGGCTCTGGCACAGATGTACCGAGAGGTAAAACCCGAAAACACCGCTTTGAGCTAGACTCGAACAGGAACTGGTGCACGGAAACGGGCCTTGCTGCACTCTTGGTTATGACACTCCTGGGGGATATTCTTAGGATAACTCTAATTTTCATTACAAATTATTATGAATAATTTATGAGTACATAATTCCTCAAAGAAAACATTCTTCTGATTATGGATTATATCCATAAACAGTTAAATTTATGTTAAGTGTTTTATAAGTATGGGATTATGTATTTTGATTCATAAACTGATCTAGTTTATACCATTATTTAGAAATGGCGCCCAATAGAAGGAATGAGAACTCCGGCAATGCACATGATACAAAGAGAAATAAGGATCATATACTTCATGGTCTTAAGCTAGAATTTATAAGAGAAATAGTCTCTCATGTATTATCATCATATGAAGAAATAATATTATATTTTGATAAGATAAGTAAAGAGTTTACAGAGTCCTATGGCTTTCAAGGGAAGAAAGAGAAGAAAAGGATAGAAGAGAGAAAGATGGATAAAGGGAAGAGGAGAAAGAAGAATTTTCCCATATGTGATAACTGTGGAAAGAAACACCCTGGAACTTTCCTGAATGGAATGGGAGTTTGTTATAAGTGTAGAGAAAAAGGGAACAAAGTACGTGACTGCAAGGGTAAGAAAATGGTTTCAAATGCAAAATGCTTCATTTGTAAGGAGTTTGGACACTACGCGAACCTATGTCTCAGTCATCAGACTATTCCACAAATGATTCTATTAGATAAGAATAAAGTTATGATACTACCACAGATGAAGAGGAATGATTAGAGTTCTAATGTTGATTATGTCATTTGAGTTTTGTATCAACAATGTACTTGTTATAATAATTATGTAGTATATAAGGATTGTATTGCAGTACTATTTCATTATGGACTTGAGATTGTGTGGAACAAAGAAAAGTGACTCAATAGTGGGTTAAATTTTTTGAAAATATATGGTTGAGAGAAAGATAAACCATAATATGGTTCTGATACCGAGGTAGTGATTTTAGAAAAATACATGATTGATTTGGATAAATTATATTGGATACTCTTGACTACCTTGAAACTGATTAATGATTTGTATATTCCATAATTGTTTGGGTTTACAACATTTTTGTATTGAAGGAGTATATCTATTATTCTATAAGGAATAAGGGATCATGAATGTAATCAATAAGGTTTTATGGTAAATCAGGATGTTGAAGTGTTTTTAAAAGAATACATGATGAAGGTGATCACATGTTATTACATGGAAAAAAAGGATCTTCATTGTGTTTACCTTCCTTATAAATTTTTGACTGAAGTATTTTGGATAGTTCTAGTTTGGATTATTTTTGGTGGTGTTGGGATTTTTCTACTAAACATTCAGCATATAAAATAATGCATAGAACCAAAATAAAAAATTACGTTAAATATTATTTAATGTATAACTAGCGTAACTATAACGACTTTGTTTTCGGGGTTCACTTTGGTGGTATTGATGGAAAAATCTCTTCCTTAATGCCTTGGAGGATGTTAGTTTCCTCAAAATACCCCTATCTTAGGGCACTAATTTGAATGGTTCTCTGGTTCTTTGTAGTTGAAGCAGTGAACAACACGTTGAGTTTTGAATGGATTGTTCCTCTCCATTGTTGCAGCTATGGGTTTTTATTTTGGGTGGTTAATGGGTAGGTGACCTCCTCTTCTACACATAAATCATTTCCTCTTCCCCTTTAAGAAATTAATGGGGTGCTTCTTTCCACACCATTGGGAAGTGGCCTGCTCGGTTTTCATAGAACTGTTAGATTTATCCATTAGAATGCCAGAATTGAATTCCACCTTATGCTTCTTATCTCCATGATACCCCTGAGATTTTCCGATCTCCATTTCCACTTTGAGGGAACATCAAACAATTTTCTCATAGCTATCGAAGTCAATGATCTCCATGGCATTCCATAGGATATTGTATTAGCCACTAAAGAAGTGGTCAAACATTAATTTGGTTTTAATGACAATGCTGAAGGCACATCATGATAGCCTTGTGAAATTTTCCTCACACACTCTGATGGATTCTTCATCTTATTGCATGAGGGAAAAGAAGTCTTTTTCCATATTAAGTTAGAGGGTGTGCATAAAATATTTATAGAAAAACATTTTCCATAAATCATCCCATTCCAATTCCTCGATATCCTCCTTAGGGTTTTTATTTTTGATTAATGTCCACCACTGATCATCTTCACCCTCCATATGATAATCATGCAGAATAACATTCTCTTGTTCTGAAAATTAAAGGATGGAGAAGATCATTTCAATGGAGTTTATCCAATGTTTGAAAATCAAGGGATCAGATGATCCATTAAAATAAAAAGCTCGTTGTCTCATGAAGCTCTAGATTGTGACATTTTCATTCATAGGGGGTTTTCTTGAACAATGTTTCTATTCAAATCTTGAGTTAACTGAGAGAGTATCATGACAAAGTTCGTGATTCCCACTCCCATTAGATTGGACATCTCATTAGAACAATTATCAAATTAATCTTCACATCAGTTGTTAGCCTAAGTCCTCCTATTACCGACCATTGGATGGAATAAAATGAAAGTTAGGGGTACCACATAAAGGATAATCCAAGGACAAAATTAATCGCTTGTAAATAACTTTTATTTCTTTAACTTATGAATTTATAAGATTCAATCTATGTTATACATGATATAATTTCTAACCTATATCTTTAGGGGAATTTTTTTATTAATTTAATAATGGTTGATATTAAGCTTATGAATTTACCAAATCATATCCCCTTGGAGTTTCATATCCAGGAGTGTAGAAATCCCTTTTTTCATGTACCAGGATACCTCAGGTTATGGATGAAAGTCCTTGTCGGAGTTTTCACTTCAAGGTTCATTTGTGCCAGAGATGCCTCTACCTACTCATTTCCATACAGGGATGTTTTTTCTTGATAAACAACTTACTCAATTCTCACCAAAAATTAGGGATGTTTTTATTATACTTAGTCTTATCCATAAGACATTCACTAGGGTTTTCTAATCCTAATACCAAAAATAAATAAACCTATCTGTTGGTACCTACTATAACAATCCTTCTCTTTATTACACACTTAAAACTGATTTATTACATAAAATATTCACTTGAAATAACATAGAAGATCTATAGGTCTAGTTTCATTGGATCTTAGGAACATTACATAACGACTTAATACATGAAACATGACATCTTTATTAAAAACATCCTTTACATGACAACTATATTCCCTTGTACATAGAATTGCATGGGGTAACCTGAGGACATGAAAAAGAAAATGTTGAGATATAAATCCTAGTAAGGGAGTAAAGAAGGCACAACATGAAGAATACAATACATGTTAGGAAAAAGTCATATCAACAGATCATAAAAGAAACATGAACATAAAGGTATGATCACATGGAAATGTGGCAACAACACTTAACATGGTATTAACCTTGAGTCAAGGCTCATTACACATGGATCAGGTTGAAAACCTAATTAAACAAGAATTTTAATGAGTAAAACCTCATTTTACATTATATATCATGATACTAAACTTTACCCAATGCATTGGAGAACTATCACGGCACACCCTTCTTAAATATTTCATTTCATGCATAAGTGTTCAATATGGATCATATAACATGGATTCATAAAACATAATCATTTATTCCATGATAAAGGAATGTGGAATTCGTACATGAAACTCTATAATCAATAATTAAATGTGTTTAAAGGAGAATACCCTTGATAGATAAATGGGCATGGTATTCACTACACAATGACTTTGTCTTGGAAAATCATGGTGCAATTTCAGCAGCATAATGGCGTGAAATAAGAATTCATAAAAATGGTTAATGAGAGTGGAAGGGGTGTCTCATCATATTTCAATTAAATGAAATTTAAGGGGTTAATATACATACATATCCCAAGATATGCAATAAAAATTATATTGTTAATACAAAATAATTTTGTGAATGTAAATGAGGAGAGAGAAATCCCTTAACGAATTTTGGTATGGTAATGGGTGTACATGGGAGGATTTAATGAGAGATAAAGGTGTATCTCATTATTAAAAAATAAGGATGGAAGTTTTTTTGGAGGTCTTAAATCATAACCCAACGTTATAATTGAAAATAAAATTGCATAACATTATTAAGAAACATGTATAAGAAGAGAATGGAAGGATTCCCTTACTTGGAAGTTTGTTCCCAAAGGCTTCAGAGTGGCTTTAGAGATGATTCATGGGAGCTTGGGGAAATGTGGGAGGATTTTAGAGAGAGTAGTGAAGATTTTTTACAAACATTTAATGCATTGAGTGAAGAGGAAGTGGGATCCTGTGTGGGATTATGTAGGAAATGAGAGGGAAATCATTATTATTTAGGTTTGGGTCACCCACCATAAAACTAATACAAACCACAAAACACCCCATGGTTTTTGACAAAGGGGAGTGAAAAACAATATTTTATAAGGACAATGTCCAAATTTATTAAAATATTAGGCTTTCTTATGTGGTTGTGAGTCATACTCCCAAGGAAATCATTTTAAAAAGTAAAAATGTTTTACAAGTCTTGGAGGGTCAAATAAAGCTATGAAAAATAAATAAAACAAAATTAATGCAAATAAATTTAATGGAAGAATATATATTGGAATAACATCATTCTTTTAGAATTTTATTATATCACTATTGTGTCATTATGATATCATAAAACCTAATATATATTTAAATAGTATTTAAATTTTACCCAAAAATTCGACCGTCTCAAAAAATTATGAAAAATTCACCATTGGATAATTTCATCATAATTATTCCAAAAATAATATTAATTTGATACAAATAATTTTATTATAATTTTAATTTTATATTTTTATATAAATAATGAAATTTATTAAAAATTCATGGGTTCTGACAAAAAACAACTTTCAAACCTTAATAAAAATTATAATTGTATTCATAAAAATTATATGATCATTTATAATTAATAAAAAGTAATATAATAATAAAAATATTTTATTAAGATATTATTTAATTCAAAAATCCATTAATTTATTACAATCAATTTCTTAGTAGAATATTAACTCGTGCTTTATAAATTTCATACAAAGTAACAATGATAAAATGAATGTATATTCATTATTTCATACCAAAAAATTCACATAATAATATTTATAAGGTCTTGTTACATAACCCCTTATAACAACCACATAGGACCGAAGGGTAAGGTGTGCGATGGTGATAGTTTCTTGGGGTGGCTCCGATAACATTGCACGGGGGGTAATCTTTATTAACTTCCACATCTCTTGTAGGTTGTTCCCCTCAAGATTAACGTGTTGAAGCTTGGCTTGGGCTTGGTCAAGAGATAGTCACAATGATGCCACCTCCTTTACATGCTCTGAAAAATGGGCTTCATATGGTGTAAGTCTACTAAATGAGGTCATCTCATCCTTAGTGTGAGTAAATCGGATTTGTTAAAGCCATATTTTTATACTAATCATGTGATCACTGTTCAACTGCTATATTAGCAACTATCACAATTTTTTACGGTATTTTAAAATACAAAAACATAAAACCAATTAATTTCATATGTTATATAAGCATCATACATAATAGAACATTTAATTAGATCAATAGGAATTTTCATTTATAAAATTTTGGGTTGTTACAGCAGAATGTTGAGGAAAGATTTTTTTTTTAGAAAACTTTTATATAATTTAAAAGGATCATACCATGGGTACATGATATTGGATTTTATTCAAATATGATAGGTGATATAAAAATTTTAAAACATGTCAAAATCCATGATAGAGGAGTAGTTAACTTTGGTAATGATTATTTTTTAATAATCATAGGAATCAAAATTTCTACAATTGAAGAAAAAAAAGATAATGTCTAAGGATGATTTATTTTTTGATGTGATAAAACAAAACATACTTTATATAAGTCAATATTTTCATAATGGAAGAGAATTTATTTTGATAAAGGATTCTTGATTCATCTAATGTTTGAAAGATAGAAGTATTATCATAAAAATAATGATAGAAAATTGTAATATTTTTCAAAATAGCGAGTTTGATAACTCATTTTACATGATTACTAGAGATAATAAAAAATTATGGCACAAAAGACTTGAACTTGTTAGGATAAGAAACATGAATAAAAATTCATTATTTGATTTTGTCATTTATTTTTAATTATAGAAAATAATAGATGAATAGGTTTGTTTTACAGTCAAAATGGAATGATTACTAAACAAATTCTGCAGGAGTGTTGATATTCTGTTGAATAGACCACTTGAACTTATTCATTCTGATTTATGTGGGCCGATGAGACATCAATCAAAAAAATGAGATTTTTACTTTATCTCATTTTTCATGATCTCACTCAGATAAAAAAAATCATTTTTATGAAACATATATACTCAGATGATTAAATGTTTGGATTTTTTAGAAAATAATTTTAGAAGGAACTTGGGGTTTATATAAATATGTTGAAAAAATGTTTTGGTTAAAAATGAAAAAGAAATAAATTTGAAAATAATCTAGGAAATCGTGGTATCAAACACCATTATAGTTATACCTATATTACACAAAAAATAAAGAAATATAAATAATTAATTAATTCTTGGTGTTAATGAGATAAAGTTTGTTAGAAGAATAAAAACAATAATTGTTCTATTAGAGAGAGGCTATTAGTACTACTGTACATGTTCAAAATAGATTCCTGTTGAGACTGAAAAACAAAATGACCTATTATGAATTTCTTTTAACAAATAACCTTAATTAAAGTACATTAATTTTTTTATAAGTCTATGTTTACATAAACTAAAAAAATTCAGATCAAGGAAATTTTGATTGGATAGCTGGGGAATAAAATTTAATGGGTTATTCATCCAATGGAAGAAGTAATTCCTTTTGGAAAAAAAATATTACAAAAATTGGTGGACTTATATGATTTGAATGTTATTGAGAATTAAAAGTATATAAGGAAATTTTTTTTGAATGCTAGGGATGATAAATTTCATTTTTATAATGAAGTTTATAATGATAAAAAAAACTTATCAATATTCGAACGAATTTCACATTGAGAAATTTATAGTAGGGAAATAAAATTTGAAATTTCCTACCATACAAATACATGTTTAGAATAAAAATATTATTAGGAATTGGAAGGTTGAAGTTTGGACCAAAATAATTTTGATATTAGAAAATGAAACTTCACTCATCTAAATTTTTTTACCAGGATCACTTTTGGAATCGATTCATCAAAAGGAATGGGTGAATTAAATGAATATTGTGTTTGATCATTTTGAAAAAAATGAAACATATAAAATCGATCTATGTCTGAAAGGAATAAATGGTATTACAACAAAGTGGTTTTATATAAAAAAACTGAATGCATGTGGAAAAGTTACATGAAACAATTCCATGATTGTTTCTAAAGGTATTGAACTTATTTATGTTGTGTATTTTGATGAATCCTTTTTCCCTATTTCATTGTTTAAAACTATCATATTGTTTATATAAGTGGATTATCACCATAATTACAAAGTATATCATATGGATGTAAAGTCATCATTTCTCAATTATAAATTGATGAATAAATTTAAATTGAAAAGTTTTATAGGTTTCTACTTTATGAGGATGAAAATAGTGTTTATAAAATAAAATATCTCTTTATATTCTGAAATAATCTCCACTCGCCTGGAATTCAAAACATCATAGTTGTTTGAGAATGTTGAATTTTTATAAAATAAAAGTTGATAGAAGCATATATGTGAATGATGGTGAATCTAGAACTATAATTTTAATTTCTTAAGTTGATGATATTTTTTCGGAAGGAAGAAAATATCTATTAAGTGTTTGTTGAGGAAATGAAGAATATTTTTGACATTTCCATGTTGGGAGAATGAACATTCTTACATGTATTAGAATTTCATAAAAATGAAATGTTTATTTTATTATCTTAAGAATCATATGATATAGAATTGTTAAATATTTTTTTGATAGAATAATCCATAGAATTTTAAACTCCTATATCTGGGAGAACAAAGTTGAGTAAATTTGAGTCCAAAAAACATTTGAATCAAAAATAATTTTGGAAGCTAATTATATGTCTATATTACCTTACATCCTCATGGCCTAATATTATTTATGATGTGAAATTTGGTGACATGTATTAATATAATTTATAAGAATCAAATATGTTGGGAGAAAATATAATACCAATATATATTAAAGCAACAACATCACATGGTTTATTAAACAAAATAAATTGTTAGATGGTGTTTAGTGGCTATATTGATGCTTATTAGGTTGGAGATTTTAATGATAGAAAATCAAAATCAGGAGGAACATTTTTCATTGTTTGAGTTTTTTAATGTTGACATAGAAAGAAACAATGATAAGTAACTTTATCCGTATTATAATAAGAATATGTTACAGTTACCCATGCTTGTACTCATATATTGTGAATGAAAGTTGAGATGGGAGATATGAATGTAAATGTTTCTAAATAATTTATGATACTTCTGATTATTAGAGTGAAAATAAATTTTATAAAAATCGTATTTGAATTTCAAGATAATAAAAAATTGATATAAAATTTTACTTTATAAAAGAGAAAGTTTCTTTTGGATATTTGTTTCTTGAATATATCTCAATGAATTATCAACATGTTCGATATATTTATAGAGGATATGCTAAACGAATGTTATTTTTTTGCATAGAGGCTAGAACTTTATGTTCATCCTCATCTAATAACATCATAAATATCATATGAAAGACCCCCTCCCCATGTATTAGATTATATTGACGTAGTGGGAGAAAAATTAACAACTTTACACTTTGTAAAATGTTTTCACTTATCTTTCTTAAATAAATATAAAACTCTAGTAATCATAAAATAAGAGAGAGGAAAATAAAAATGAGAAGAAAATATAAAATTTAGTTTGATTTTTTTATAAGAAGGTCATAAAATTTTCTTTTCACCAAATGAGGGAAGTTAGTAAAAAATATTACTTTATCTAGTAGTCCAGTTTGAGGACACTCACTTTTGAGAATGGATGCATTCTGATAAAAGATAAAAACCTTGATTTAGTAACAATTGATAAGTTTTTAAACTTTTCTAAGATTTGAAAATTTTGTTAATTAGTGTTTTCTAAAAATTAAAAGGGGAATATTGAAGAACATTTTGATGTTTTTTTTTCAAATAATATTTTATTTTTGAAAACTAACATTTGTATAAAATAATGTTTTTGTTCTTTTAGATTGGACCCAATCCATTTGAATGTATTTTTTATGAATTTTGATTGTTTATATCCAATAACATAAGGGAATAATTTTTTTAACCTTTGATAATTTTTTTTCTGGACTCATTTTTCTTGATAGAGAGGTTCAGAATAATTAGTATTGGATACTGATGGTGTAAGTAAGATGGAAGTTGGATGTTCTGTAAGGATGTTGGGATGGTGCATCATTCGTCTCAAATCAACCATCTTGATGATAAAGATCCATCGTACATGGGTTTTGGTATAATGTCAAAATATTCTAAGAGTGGAAGTCCAAAAGATATAGAAGATGAGGTTTTAAGAAATTTATGTTTGTAGTTAGAAATATTTCATACATTCTAACCCTATATTTGGTGATGATTTTCTATTCATAATGTTCTCAAAAATAATCATGAAGTCTCTTGATAAATGATTTTGAATAATGGAGTCTGTTGAAGGTATTTTAATTTTTTTATCAGATTCAGACACCCATACATTTAAGATTTGATCTAGATATATTGGAAACGAAAATTTTCAGAAATCTGAAAGAGTTATGTTTATGGGAATTTAATAAGTCAAAATTGTTAACTAGAGTTTCAATCGTAGATAAGTTTTCATCATAATGATAATTTCATCGTAATGAGAATTACATCATTATGATGATTTCATGAGACCATATCAGATAATAAAATTTAATCAAATTGACTTTGAGGAGTAAATTCAACTAGACTATCTATAATGAATAATATAGTCAAATCATAATGAGTAGTGGAAGTTATCTAGATCATAATAAGAAAAGAAAGATATTCACATCATAATGAGTAGTGGAAGGAAGCCATATCATTTCTAGATGAGGAATTCTTATCATATTGAAGATAAGGAATTTGCATTAGTTTGATGAAATGTTTGTATGTTCATGGAGAATGATTTTGAAAAAATCTTGAGAATGTTTGAAGTATTCAATTTTTAAGTTTAAATGTTAGAGTTTTATAGATATTTGTCATTTGATTAAGCGGGGAAAGTTTTCTGGTTTACATAAATTTAAATTATCATATGAAAATAAATGTAATCACATTACATTCAAAATTTGAAAACCTTTTACCAGTGCGAAATATCTAGAGCACTGAGGAATTTGAGTCATAGTTATTTATATTTGGAGATCTCTTTAGAAGGTCAAAAAGCTGAAACTTTTTCTTACCAGATTGAGGAAGATCTGACTAAGGAAGTCTGGACTATGTTTTTAGTAGTTTATAAGAATTGGATGTTTTTTTATCTATATATAATATAAAGTTTCTTCAAGAATAGATTAATAATGGGAGGATCGAATGGAGTCGATCATATTGATTACACTGGACTAGGTTTGTCGGATAGAAGGTCATCAGACTGAGGGTCATCAAACCCATGAACATTTGTAGAGAATATTGAAAAATGTATTTATTCTTTTTTCATCTCAATTTTTTATATGAAATGACTTTAAACTAATAAGAGCCAGTATAATAATTAATATCAAGTGATAGAAGATCTGTAATTGGATTTGGAAAAAGTTGTATTCACTTCTTTGAATTATTGAATTTCCATTAAACAACGATAGTGTTTATGAAAATGATATAGGTTCTTACACTGAGGCCGAACCTTGTAATTTTGTGTTCATTACATTATTTCCAAATATTCCAGGAATTATTATTTACCATGATATTATAAGGATACAAACTATAATACATTTCAGGGGTTATGTTTTAAAAAAAATTAATTATAAAAAGTTAAAAAATGAAAATACCCCACCTTCTCAGATGTTATTCGATCATTTGTAACATCACTAATAGTATCTTTTAAATTTCCTATATCCATATAAAAAATTATATACATTTTAATGGTTCATTTTCTAAATACATTTATATAATATTGTCTTTAAATTAAAACTAAATGAATAGTCTCAAAATAACATTAATTATATTTTATGTTAAATAATATTTTATTAAATTATTTAATAACTATTTAAATATTTTAACGAGACAATTTTTTTGAAAAATGGTTGAAAATTTCATCAATTTTAAATCAATGATCCATTTTCACCTTATATATAAAATACATCCCTTTAATATTGAAAAGTAAATATTATGGGCAAGATTAAAATTGGTTAAAACAAATGATAAGTTTTTAAATTATATCTAAAACCATATAAATTTTATTATATTATTAAATTTACTCTATTTACTACTTATATAAGAATATGTGTAATTTTGGATCTATATGACAAGATTTAAACATTTAATATATTATAATAGTTTTTGTATTCCTACAAAAGACATAAATGATATTTTACAAAAAAATATTTTATTAAAAGTTTCAAATTAATTAAAATCATATATTCATCCATTTGAATGGTATATGGTTTAAAATATCAACCATGAGCCATTTATCATTTTTTAATCCATTTATAGTAAATTTTATGACATACAATGATTAAGAAACATTGATATCATCATATTTTTTAAAAGGTTTCACTAGTTAAAAAAAGTGATAAAGGGTAAAAAAATAACGTAAACTTGTAAAAAATTAATTAAATGTAATTTTATAAACCCATACTCATTTTATATTTTAATTATATAAATTTAAATCCATATTAATATGAAAATAAATTTATAAAAATTTAATACATTAATTAAATTTTAGAATTCTCTTTCCCTCACCTATAAAAGGTTTATTTCTCTCCTCTCCTCCTTGCACCATTTGGGTGCTCTATATCATAAAATACATCAAAAGATCCATTCCCACCATTCATACCAATATTTTATAGGTCTTAATTTTGAAATAATAGTATCATTAGAGGGATTAATGTTTAATATAAAGGATATTGTCTGAAGAATATGTATATCCTTTAATTGAATGTTTTAGTTTTATTTCATCTTCAACCTCCATTAAATATTATCCAAGAAAGAAAAAAGAATTAAATATTTTGAGATCATTTAGGATAATTTAATAACCAATATGTATTTCTTTCATCCACCAAATGGGAAATGGATCCATCATTCATGTATAAGGAGAACTACCGCTTCATCAATTGATTTAATTCAGTGTCTATCAAAACCACATATGGATATTTATATTTATATACATAATGTGTATTTATATTTCATTAATTAAATAAATATTGTTCTCCAATTATAATATTTCATCTATTTTTTACATTTCCATCAATCGAAAAATTACAATGTAGTTTATAAGTATGCTTGGATTACCACATCCACAAAGTGATGTGAGTTGTTTTTCATTACCAGATCACATGGCTGCAATACATAAGTGATTTTGAATAAATGATATTTTATTTATTATGTTATCATTATTTTAGAATTATAAAATAATACTTAACTTCTTTCCATCGTTTTTTTTTTGAAAAATGAAATGTAACTATTGTATACATATATTCTTCCATCTCCATGATTGTAACATTGTTAATTGTTTAAAACAACATTTCATGGTTGATTTTAAAAATATAATTGATGTAAAAAATGATAAGTATGTAATTATTATTATTTTGGATATTATGTATTAAATACCAATTTTACCATAATCATCTGATTGAAGTCATTTTAGACATATGACCATTATATTTTCAGAACATCTTATGTTAAATTAATAGATTAAGTAATTAATTATAACATAGTAATAAACAAAATAACAATAATAATAAATATAATAAATGTTATTAATAATATAATTAACATAATTTTATTATTTTATAAGATAAATAACATATTTTATCAGTCAAAATAGAGTTAATGGGCACTATACCTTAAAAAATCATTTTAAATTTCTTTAAAGGCCTATTTTTGCCAAATAATTATATTCCTTATCCACATTATTAAAATTATTTTATTGAAAAATTTAAATGGAACTAAATGAATTATAAATGAAATTTTATGTCAATTTTGGCTTTATTTAAATGGTTTTCAAAAGGAGAATTTTTTACATATTTTATTATGGAAATTTTTTACTTTATTTGTAATTCCCCAACCCGAGTTACCCAAAGTTGGTGAATTATTACATAACATTGGAATGATCATAGGGGATCAAGTCCCAAATGACTTAACAGTTTAGTAGCCTTGGAATTATTAGATACAAACATTTGTTTTACATTACATCGATACTAATACAAAAATGGTCAAGGGAAGCACTACCCTTTTATCAGCGCTAATAAAAAGCACTGATAAAAGGGGGCCGTTATCAGTGCTATAAAAAAGTGCAGATAAAGGGGAACTTTTAATAATGCCAAAAAAGCGCTATTAAAAGTGACCCTTTATCAGTTCTTTTTTTATCACTAATAAAGCCCCCCCCCCCTTTATCAGCGTTTTTTCTGAGCGCTGCTAAACGGTACCCCTTTATCAACGCTTCTTTTAGTAGTGCTGAAAAAGGGGGGGATTTTTCATCACTTTTTCTTAGCGCTATTAAATTTTATATTTCAAAAAAAAATTATTCATCAAAAATAATATATTGTTATATAAGTATATTTATATTGATAAAAATATAATATATATTTTTTAAATATGTTATATATAAGTATAAATAGTCTATTACATTTAATATATAAGAAATTTAGTCAAAATTACTATAAAATATTTAAATAAATATATTTAATTATTAATTCTCTAATTATAATCGAATTAAAATCATTTAATACCAATTTGAGGACACAAAAAATATAAAAAAATTAGATCTAAAATAAGTTGAAATTGTAACTCAAACAACAAACGGCCATAAATTTTAATCCGGGTGTCTGATTGAGGTCTACAGTATATCAAATCATAGCCTGCGATGAGTTCTACATGCTAGTCACCCATGAAAAGATTATTTCACATTTTGAAAGGCCAAAAAAGGCCTATATGATCTCCAAACCTGAGTTTTTAGTTGGGATACCCCAATTTGTTAACATTCATACAAGTATAAATTCGTATCTAAATGTCCGTTAGGACTATACCACATATCATATCGATGATTATTTAATTTTCATCAATTTTACTTACTATAGATTTGAAACAGGCTTCTGTATTATATGTTATGGTCATTTTAATATTCCATGGCTTTTCAAATACACTTATATATGTATTTATTCGTAACTATATGTGTGTGTGTGTGTGTCTTTGTGTGTCTGTGTGTGTGTGTCGTATATATGTATTAATGTATGTGTTTATTTATTTATTTATAAACACACATAAAGAAAATATTTTTTAAATGTATTTAAAACTAATTTTATAAATATATATTATTATACAAATAAATATATGGATAAAAAAATATAACTAAAAATATATATACAAATAAATATAAATATAAATTAATATAAGAATAAATATATATATACTAATATATGAATAAATATATATGTATTAATATATCTAAATATATTTATATTAATTTGAATCTATATTATTATACGAATAAATATTACTATATATATATAAATATATATAAATATATATATTAATATATGAATAAATAATATGCTTTAATATAACTAAATATATTTATATTAATATGAATCTATATTAATATACGAATAAATTTAACTATATATATATAAAAATAAATAGATATATCATTAAATAGACAAAAAACTGAAATGGCATAGTGGTAAAGGTGCAGGCGCGCAATGGGGAGGTCTCGGGTTTGAGTTCTGGTGGAAGAAAGGAGGTGCATGTGGGCGGCATGTGTTGGATGCACAAGCAAGGGAATCTCATGAGAGAGGCCCACCTAGCGATTATAAAGGGATTCAAGCACTGTTAAAATCCCTCCCATGAATTATATATTCTTTTTTATTTACTTTTTTGACTTTTATCAGCACTTTTTAAAAGCACTGATAAAAGTGGTCTTCTAAGAGTGCTAAAATACCACTAAAAAAGACCACTTTTATTAGCACTTTTTGGGTGATGATAAAAGGGACCCCCCTATCTTCACCTCGATTAATAATGCTTTTTAGCAATATTAATGCAATTTTCTAGCACTGATAAAATCCATATTATTAGTAGTCATGAGATTAAAACAACGAAAACAATTTTTCCCCTTTGAACACAATTATACCCCTTAGTATATCACTTTATGTCAACCATATAATAAGTTTTCACATCATAGAAAAAATAAAACATAGAAATGGGTTATCTCAAATGCTCAGTAAGGATAACAATATAGTGAAAACATTCATAAATAAATATAAACATTTAAGGCAATGTATAAGACTAAAACATAAGCCTTTTAAACATAAACATCAATTTTATATGGAAAATATAAATCAAATAATTCCATTTACTTACTCACATGTAAATTCTACTAGTTGAATAATCCAATGCAATATCAATAGCCAATTTCATAATGATGGAATGCATAATTCCATACTTCATAACCAAATAGTCAAGGCCTCATTACAATACTATAAACAAGATATTGTCAAGGCCTTGTTCCAAAAAACTAGTTTATCTTATGAGACCTACTGATGCATTGAGGAGCTAAGTGAGCTCCACCCATTACATAATAAGTCCAATGCATTCTTCATATGAAAATGTTGATACATAACATGAACTTTCATTTTAAAACTAGCATATAAAATGTCAATACATTAACCATAAACCATTAATGGTATAAAAATATTACATCCACTGAAAACAATAACACAAAAAATTCAATATAATATGTAATATTGTATCATAATAAATCAAATTCAAAAAATCATAAAATCCAACAGAGGATGTTGACATTGATGAAATCAAAACTATTTGAGATAAATATCTCTTTCTATTTTAACATCATTTAAAAATAATGTAATTTTAAAAGAAAATATTTATTTTGAAAATATTCATATAAGCTTGTATGGTAAGATTCAAAGGTGTTATGAAGGAGGAAAATATCTGCACCCTCCTTATAAGTTAAAAAAACATTCTTTCCTTAATATTTTCAAAAAGGTCATAAAGGACCTTGTTTGGAAAAGGATAGAAAAAGTCTTTTATAAAAATCTTATAAAATGTCAAACAAGAGTATAAATGACTTTATCCTATAGTCTATTAAATAGTAAAATTGTTTTGAAATACATTTTAACAAACATGGATGTGGATGATAAAGAGGTCCCAGTAGATACTCACATATAAACAACCTCGGATAATGAAGCGATTGTGGAATTTACCGTTACCTTGTACTTTTCCTTGATTGAGGGTATATTAAAATTCTGTATTATAGTAAAATCATTATTATTAAAGTATACAAGAACAAAATACATAAATATGTTATCATATATGATCTTCTAATATTGCTTTATTAATAATATTTCAGTAGTATCATTGTTTTGGATGTGAAGTGATTCATTTTCCATTATATGTTTTGTTACATAAGAAATGTTTGTTATGGATAGGATTCATTTTCTTCCGATCTAGAGTGATATTATTTTCTCAATCATTATTGTTAACCATAATATGAATATTATTCTTTAATTGTTATGGTGGGGAATGAATTTCATCGCATTTGTGGATATGGTAATCCGTACATACGCACGAGCGACAATATCATTCAATTGAAGGTGAAATTGTATGTAATTGGATGGTAAATAATATATACATCATAATAAACATATTATATCTATTATATACGTCAATTATAATCATTTTTATACCCATCCAAACTGTGAAGTGTTGAATGAAAAACTACACCACAACGTTGAGATGGTAAGCCGTACGTACGCACGTGTGATGACTCTGTAATTTATATGATGGGTAGAATAACAAATATGGTTATAACATATTTATAATAACATAAAATTATGTATAAGGTACTAGATTTATTATTTTGGTATGGAAACAACAAATAAAGAGGAAGTGGAAGATGAAAGAACGAGGTGATGAAATTATTACCTCTTCTTCAAGTGTTTCCTTTTGATTTGATCAAAATAGCTCCATTGGTTGGATTCATGATCAATGTAAGGAAATTGTGTTTAATTGAGGGTATTTGGTAGAATATTTAGGTAGGGTTTGGCCGATCCAAATGGCTTTGGAGGAGTTATTTTGAGAGAAGGGGAAGTACCATTTTCTAATAGAGGTGAGGGTCACTTTAGGAAAAGATTGAAATATTATATTATTATACAATCATATTCAGATTATAATGACTCCAAAAAGATTTATTTCAAGAATAAGGTGTGTATGGGTATAAAGCCTCACAACAAATAGGATTTATATAGGTTTATGTCACCATATTTACCATATCATTTAGATTTAACTCTTGGTAAAATTGTTTAACATTTACCATGTCTCATTGTATCTTTATATTATATGGTTAATAAGAATTATATAAAATGGAAAGAGAACCCTAGGTGATTCATTAATGACATATATATTATTATATATTTCCTTTGGCCGATCCGAAGATTTTTAGGACTATTATATCATTTAATAATATAATATTTGTTTTAAAAACTCATTTATGTATATTTTGTTACTATTTAGTATTTGATTTTTTTAAAGTCATAAAAAATGATTACTTCGAATAAAATTTATTTTATAATACCTAAAATTTAATAATAACTTATAAAATTAGTTTAATTTATCAAAACTCTCAATTTATATTTATTGGGATATTTATAATATCAATTATTTTAATATTTCATTAATAAGGTAATTACATCATCATCATTTTGTCATAAATAAATTAAATTATTTAATGTCTAAAAAATATAAATAAAATACCATTATATAGGAAATATTTTGATCTTTCTAATGAATATTTATAGTCAAATTTATATTATGTATAACTCTGTATTAAAAATGGTTTAGTTATTAAACATTGAGTTTAACACTTTTAACGCTTCTTTAAATAAAATAATAATAAATGTCCTAATCTATTCCAAGTAGACCAAAAGGATCATATTTTAATCCTAATGTTATTTTCAGTCGAAATAAACATATCCAATAGAATTAGAACATGATTTAGGATAATAATAATATAATTTCTACCCTTAGTTACCCTATTAATTTTTAACTGTGGTAAATAAAAGTCAAAAGTTATTATTCACCAAAAATTATTTTCATCTTATTAAACCACATTTTACTTACTGATATCAATGGTGTCTCTTGGATTTTTTAAATATAATCCACAAAAGCGGTAAAATTATATTTTATGCAAATTTGTTAACATGCCTAGATGGTGATTAAAAGACGGTAAAAAGATCAATAAAATATTATATATATAATTTTATTATTAAATTACTTAAATAAATTAAATTGGACTAATATAGGTATTATGTATCAATTTTGAGTTAAAATAAATTTAAATAAAATAAATACTTATTTAAATAAAAGGTCGATTTCAAGCAATAATGCATGATTTTTCACTATTCATCAAAAATTGAATGTTTTCGAAAAAATTCCAAAAAAATCACCCAAAGATAATTTTTATATTATGAATCCAAAAATGAAGTACATATTGAAAAAAAATTATATAGTTTTAAAATGTGGGTATTACTATTCAAAACATTTATTTTGATTGGTCATGGTGTGCAAGAACTCGATGTTTCGTACAGCACAAGCTATTATACTATTCAAAGGGGAATGTGATGTGGAAGATTGGGGTTTTTTATTCTCCCCTAATTCAAATAATTTCTTCGTCAAAATTTCTAGAATACTACAGAATAAAAAGATTTGAGTGATTCTTCATCATAGGTTCTTCATGTTTCCACGTAGCCTCTTTCATCTTATGATTTCTCCATAGAACTTCTACCAGATGAGTTTTCCGGTTTCTCCACACTTATTCTCTTGCATCAAGAATCATGAAAGGCTCTTCATTTTATGATAGATCATGTTCCATTTCAATTTCCTTATAGGTGAGTACATGTGTTGGGTCAGGTATGTACTTTCTCAATAATGATATGTGGAACACATCATGATCATTGGAGAGACTTGGTGGCATTGCTAAACGATAAGTTACATATTGAATTTGTTCTAGAATTTCAAAAGGTCTAATTTATTTGGGACTTAATTTACCCTTCCTACTAAATCATAAAACACCTTTCCATAGATATACATTCATGAAAACATGATCACCTTCTTCAAATTCGAAATCCTTCCTTCTGTTATCGACATATCACTTTTGCCTAATTTGAGCAGCTTTTATGTGGGTTTGGATAATCATCACCTTTTCCATTGCTTGGTCAATAGGTTCTGGTCCTACGAGTTTTCTTTCACCAACATCATCCCTAAAAGTTAGTGTGAGACATCTCTTTCCATACAATGCTTCATATAGTTCCATATGAATACTTGAATGGAATCTATTGTTGTAGGATAATTCTACCAGAGGTAAATACTGATCCCACATACCTTGAAAATCAATTTAGTAAGATCTCAACATGTCTTCTAATGTTTGAATATTCTATTTTGATTTTCCATCAGTTCGAGGGTGGCAGGAAGTGCTCAAACAAAGTTCATTATCTAGGGACTTCTAAAGACTTTTCTAGAATCTTGATGTAAAATGGGGATCATGATCAGAAACAATCGACAGGGGTACTCCATGAAGTTTGAAATCTTCATTAATATATAGTTTTTTTAAAAATTCATGTGTTAAATCTTCTCTTATAGCAAGAAAATCTGTTGACTTGGTAATACAATCAATAATGGCCTAAATTGCATCGTTCCTTCTATGAGTCATTGGTAGCACCCTGACAAAATCCATCATATTATCATACCATTTCCACTCAGGTATAGGAATATGTTTCATAACTCCTCAAGGATGTTCTCTTGCAGCCTTTACCTTTTGAAAAACCATAAATCTTGACATATAATTAGCAATCTCCTATTTCATATTGTCCCACAAAAAATGTTTCTTCAAATCTCTATACATATTAGTGCTACAAGCGTGTATATTGAAATTGTAGCTATGAGCATCATCCAACAAATCCTCTTTTAGATCATGTGTGTCAGGAAAACAAAGTCTTTTCCCAAATTTCAAAATTTCATCTTTATATATGAATTCAATCAATCTCCCATCATTCACAACTTTAATTTTCTTTTAAAATTCCTCATCATCAGTCAAATAACTTTTTATCCTTTCTATCAAAGATGTTTTGGAAACCATTTGAAAAAATATTGATTTTTCACCATCCATGATTATTCCCATATCTATCATTACTAGATATATAAACATAGGATCCCTTTAAACTCCTATCGTGTTCAAAACTCCATGATCATTTCTACTCAAAGTATCTTCGACCTTTATTTTCTTCCTCGTGTGGTATTGTATAGTTTAATCAAAATCCTTTACTAGATTGAGTGATTGCCTTTTACTCATGTTGAGTTTTTTTGTCAAAAAATATACTTCATGCTCTTGTAATCGGTATATATCTCAAATTTTTTAATATAGAGATAGTGTCTCCAAATCTTCAAAGAAATGATTACAGTAGAAAACTCAAGATCATGAGTGGGTTTGTTTTGTTCATGAATTTGTAGCTTCTGTGATGCATGGGAAATAACTCTATAATTATTCATAAGGACGCAAACAAACCTTTCTTCGAAGCATCACTATATATATCAAACCCATCATTCCACGATGGTAGAGTAAATATAAGAGAATTGAATAATCCTCTCTTCAGTTATTCAAAATATTTTTCACACTCTTTTGTCCAAACAAAATTAACCCCTTTATTTGGGAGCTTGGTTAATGGGTTATCCAATTGTTCAAAATTATTGACGAATCACCAATAATAACCTATTAAACCAATAAAACTGCATACCACAGTTATTTTTGTTAGTGCTGGACATTCTAAAATTGCCTTGGCCTTTCAAGGATAAACAGATATTCCATCCTTAGAAATAATATGTCCAAGAAATGAAATCTCCTGATGGCGGAATTCACACTTGCTAAACTTCCCATATAATTAATTTCTTCTGAGGGTTTTCAGAATAGTGACTAAGTGTTTTTATAATCTTCATAGATTTTTTAGTATACCAAGATATAATCAATAAATTCCACTATAAAGTCATTAAGATATTCATTTAAAACTCTAATCATTATATCCATGAGAACATAGGATGCATTAGTCAACCCAAAAGGCATTATTGTAAACTCGTAATGTTCATACCTAGTTTAAAATGTTTTTTCAGAATGTATTCCTTCTTCACAAACAACTGATGATATCCAGATCAAATTTCAATCTTTGAGAAATATTGATCTCCATTAAGATGGTCGAATAAATCATCAATGCAAGGTAGGGGATACATGTTCTTTATTATTATAGAAAAATATTCTTGTAGTTAATGCACAACCTCATAGATCCCTCATTCTTCTTAATAGACAGAATAGGGGCTCCCCATGGAGAAGCAGTACAGTGAATAAATCCATTATTACTGAATTCCTCTTATAGTTTCATTAGTTCTAGTAATTCCACAGTGGCCATTATATAAGAGGACTTTCATATGGGCCTTCAACCAGGAATTAAATCAATGGAAAACTCAATTTCTTATTCTAGAGGATGCCCAAGTAAATCATCTGGAAACACATTAGCTTATTCTTGCACAATAGTTACATCCTCAATTTTAACATTCTTTTCCTCACCCATAGTTATTTAATTATCTTCCTTCCCAATAATTGAATTTCATAGTGCTACTGGGGGTGGATCTAGATAAGAAGAAAGTGGTGACATTTCTTCTCTAAAGATAAAGTACTCCATATCATCATCGAATATTGTAACCTCATTATTCTTATAATAAATGTTCGCATCATGGTATGAAATTGAATCCATTCAAAGGATTATATCAAATTCAGTCATGGGTATGACAATGTGATCAACAGATAAAGAACATTTATATTCCCTAATGGGAACTGATTCACAAAACTTTGTTGCAATGATACTTCCCTTAAGAGGCTTTACTGAAAAGTCCCTTGTTAAATGAAATTAGAAATATCTAATTTTCATAGAAAACTAGGAAGATATAAAATAATTCATTGATCCAGAATCAAATAAAGCATCGGCTAAACATGAGGAAGCCATTAAATTACCTTCCACCGCATCTTTCGGAGCTTCAACCTCAGCAGCAGTGATAACATAAGCTTGGACACTATCCCATGGCCTTTTCTGAGGTATGTTTCCTTGTCTCTTAGGAAATTTGTTTTCATAATGATACTTTTCTCTAAAATTTTATCATTCAACATTAACATCCTCTTTCGTTCCCTTTAAATCATGAGCATGGTGTCATTTTTCACCACACTTGTAACAAGCTCCCATTCCCTTCAAGAAAGTACCAGGGTGTTCTTCCAGCATTTACCACCATATAGATATTCAACTTTTCTTTTATTCCCCTTATTACCATTTCTAGAGTGTTCAACAGATCTCTTATTCTCTTTCATTGCTTTAAAGTTGTAAGACTTCGAGAATTCTTTTCTGTCTTGATAGCATATGAGACAATATCTTTCTATGGTGAGAAGGATTTTGAGATTAATGCTTGATGGATAAATGGTATTAACCCATCAAAGAATCGATCAATATTACTCCTTGGGTTATGTATATAGTCTATTTCATGCCTTGCTAGCCTTGTAAAGATATCATCATACTTTGCGATAATCTCATCTCCATTTTGCCTCAGACTCGGAAATTGTCTTTCCATATCCTCTCGATGGTCATGAGGAAAGTATTTTTCTAAAAAAATATCTTTAAACTCCCAAAATTCAATACTTGATACATTTTCATCATCCATTGTGTTTTGAATTAATGACCTCAATAGATCTATATCTTTCGTGGGCGATAAACTGCCATGAAAACTTTTTTCATTTCGCTACTCCCCAAATCATGAAATATTTTTTATAAGGAACTTATCTATTAGTCATCTACAAATGGATTTGTTGTCCCATTTAATGTTGGTGGTTGTTGCCTCATGAAGAGGTCTAACATTGATCCTCCACGTTGTGGATCAAGGTGCTCCATATGGGTAAGCTTATTATTCATAGCCTAAGTGAGTATTCTTAGTATGGTGATAAGATGATTTTCACCAATTGCATCACCATCTCCAATATAATTATCTTGAGTAAGAGGGAATCACTGCATGGATTATGGGTGCCAATACAGTTACCATTCCTTCCACTAGGCACCATTTATTAACAATGGTATACACAATATTAGTTTATGAATCACAATACATAATTCCAAACTTATAAAATACTTAGCATGAATTGGATAATTTGTGTATATAATTTATAATCATAAAAATGTTTTCTTTGAGATGGTATATACTCATAAATCTTTCACAATTAGTTTTAATGAAAATGTGAATTATCTTAATCATATCCCTTGAGTATGTCATAACCAAGAGTGCAGCAAGGCCCATTGTTGTGTACCAGGATACCACTAGTCAAGCCCAAAACTGCATGTCACAGTTTTCACTCCTAGGTACATTTGTTCCAGAGCCTTTTCTACAGGCTCGTATCTAGACAGAGATGTATTGCTTGGAAAACTAACTAAAAATCGTGCGTTACCAAAATTCTAGGAAGTTCTTCTATACTAATCCTAAATGTTTATCTCAATGTAATGTTTTCTAATAAGAGTTTTTCTAAATCTAGCTTCCATGGTTTGTACTAAATTTCATCTGATACAAACATTAATGCCTCGTTACTATTTACCTAGAGTCGATGCAGTATTACATAATATTGACATGATCACAAGGGATCAACTCCCAAAAGACCGATCAATTTAGTAGACTTGGAATTACTAGATACAAACATAACTTTTACATTACATCATGAGATAAAACAAAAACAACATTTATTACCCTGTGAACACACTTATATCTCTTAGACTATCACTTTAGTTCAATAATAAAATACATATTCACATCCAAAGAAAAATAAAACATAAAAAGGGGTGAGCTTAGATGCTCAGTAAGGATAACAATATAATGAAAACATTCATAAATTAGAATAAACATTTAATGAAATTTATAAGAATAAAACATAACCCTTTTAAACATAAAATTCTGCATAATAAGGAAAATATAAATCAAATAATACCATTTACTTATTCACATGGATATTCTACTGGCCGAATAATCACATGAAATATCAACAGCCAATTTCATAATGATAGAACACATAATTCCAGACTTCAAAACCACAGAGTCATGGCCTTGTGCTAAAACTACAAATAATATTTTTTTCAAGGTCTTTTTCCAAGACATTATTTTGTCTCATGTGACCTACTAATGAATTGAGGAGTTGTAGTAGGCTCCACCTGTCACTTACTAAGTCCAATACATTATTCATATGAAAAGCTTAATACATAAAATAAATATTTGTATTGAAACTTGAATAATAAATGTCCATACTTTAACAATAAACCATGAATGGTATAAAAATATCATTTCCACAATCAAACATATCACAAAAACTTCAATACAGTATGGAAGATTATATTATAATAAATCAACTTCATACAAGTGTAAAATCCCTCAAAATATGTTGACAAAGATAAAATCAAAACTATTTGAGAGAAATATATCAATCAATTTTGAAATCATTTAATAGTCATTTAATTTTAAAATAATAAATTTATTTTAAAAATATTATTATAATATTTTAATGGAAGCTTCAAAGGTGTTATAATAGTGGAAAATAGCCTCACCCACCGTATAAGATAAAAAACATTCTTTCCTTAATTTTGTCGAAAATGTCATAAAGGACCTTGTTTGGAAAATGATGGAAATATTTCTTTATAAACATCATATATAAAGTCAACTAAAGGTATAAATTAATTTAATCCAGAGACTAAGATATAGTACAAATTTTTTGAAATACATTTTTATGAAACATGAATGTGAATGATAAAGAGGTCCCAGTAGATACTAACTTATAAACAACCTCATATAATGAATAGATTGTAGAATTAACCCTTACCTTGTAATTTTCCATGATTTAGGTTATGTTAAAATCTTTCATAATAGTTAAATCATTGTAATAAAATTATACCAGAACCAAATACATAAATATGATATCATATATGATCTTCTAATATTGCTTTGTTATTAATATTTCAGTAGTATTATTGTTTTGGATATTAACTAATTCATTTTCCTTTATATATTTTGTTACATAAGTAATGTTTGTTATGGATAGGCTGTATTTGATTCATATCCATAATTATATTCGGTTCTTAAACATTACTTTTAACTATAAAATGAATATTATTCTTGATTGGTTACGATGGTGAATGAATTTCATCGCGTTCATGGAGACTGTAGTCTGTACATACGCACAAGAGACAATATCATTCAATTAAAGCTGAAATCATATGAAAATGGATGGTATATAATATATAAAAATAATTAACAAATTATATTTATTAATTACATCAATTGTACTAATTATTATACCCATACAAATAGTGATGTGTTGAATGATAAACTACACCACGATGTGGAGACGGTAAGTTGTGCGTACGCATGTATGATGACATTGTCATTTATAGGATAGATAGAATAACAAATACAGTTATAAAATATTTATAATAACATCATAGTATAGAGAAGGTACTGGAGTTGTTACATTGGTATTGAAACAATAAAGAAAGAGGATGTGGAAGAAGAAAAGAACTTTGAAAGAGGTGATGAAATTATGACCTCTTCTTCGGGTGTATCCTTTTTATTTGATCAAAAGGGCTACATAGGATGGATTTATGTTCAAATTAATACCTCTATGTTTAAGTGAGGGTAGTTGGGAGGATATTTGTGAAGGTTTTTTCTGATCCAAATGTCTTTGGATGTGTAAGTTTGAGAGAAGGGAAAGTACCTTTTTATAAGAGAGGTGAGGATCACTTTAGGAAAAGCATGATATATTATTTTATTATACAATAATATTCAGTTTATAATGGAAATAAAAGATTTAGTTTGAGGATAAAGTGGGGGTGGGTCACAAACCTCTCAACCAATATGTTTTAGACAGGTTTAAGTCACCATATTAACCTTATATTTTAGATTTAACTCTTGGTTAAATAGTTTAACATTTACCGTGTATCCTTGTATCATAATATTATTTGGTTAATAAACTTGCTATAAAATTCTAAGATAACCTAAAGTGATTAATTAATGTAATATCTATTATTATATAAGTCCATTGGCTGAAACATAGATTTTAAGACAATTATATCATTTTATAATATAGTATTTCTTTTTAAAAACTCATTTATATCAATTTTTACACTATTTATTATTTGATTTTTGTTAAAGTCATAATAACTTGATTAATTCAAATAAAATTTATTTAATAAACCCTAAAATGTCTTGTTAACCTATAAAATTAATGTAATTCATCATAAGTGTCAATTTACATTTATTTGGTTATTTATAATATCAATTATTATAATATTTAATTTATAATATATTTACTGAATCATAATTGTGTCATAATTAAATTTAATTATTTGATTACTAAAAATTATAAATAAAATAATATTATGTAGGAAATACTTTTATCTTTCTAATGAATATTTATAGTCAGATTTATATTATGTATAACCCTATATTAAAAATGGTTTGGTTATTAAACTTTGAATTTATCACTTTTAACTCATCATTAAATAAAATAATAATAAATGTTCTAATCTAATACAAGTGGGCCAAAAGGATCATATTTTATTCATAAGGTTGTTTTTTGTCGAAATAAACATATCCAATATAATTAAGATATTTGTTAGGGTAATAATAATATCATTTTTTATTTTAATTACCCTATTTACTTTTAACGGTGGTAAATAAAAGTCAAAAGTTACTATTCACAAAAAATCATTTTCATCTTATTGATCCAAATTTTTCTCACTGATGTCAACTATATCTCTCAGATTTTTGAAATTCAATTCACAGAAGTGGTAAAATTACATTTGATATAAATTTGCTAACGTGCCTAGAAGGTGGTTAAAAGATGGGAAAAAGTTAAATAAAATATTATATATCAAATTTTATGTAATGGACTGGACCTCTTTAGCCCATTCCTTTGTCAAAAAGAAGGCCACGAAGTGTTCTGGAGGGTAAAATGGAGTTTTCCCACACTTTCTAGAATTTGAAACTACTCGCCATGTAGTTTGAGTACACCCCGTGTACCCCCCTCGCCGGGTATACCCCGTGTGGAAGGTCATGTAATTTCCATGTGATGTAAATGATTATATGCCGTGTGTCCATACTAAACACCGTGTAGTCCCTCCCCGCATACACGTTATCGTGTGTTGACCAGTCAACGGTTGTGTGCTGTGTTGGAGTTGTGTCCTTGCCATGTGAAATAAATGGGTACACGCCGTGTGTCCATACTAAACCTCGTGTAGTCCATTCCCGTGTATGCGTTACCCTCAAACAATTTGTTGACCAGTCAATGGTTGCGGAGCCGTGTTGGAAGTCGCGTGGAGACCGTGTGAAAAAACTGAGTACACTCCATGTACCATAAAGTACACGTTGTGTACTTTTTCTTTTCTCACCTATAAAAGGAGGGGTCCCCTCCACCTTTTAAACTCACCCTTCACCTCCCCTTTCCTCGGAGCAGAGTTCTCCCAAAAGACTCGAAGGCTCTTTCTTCCCTAACTTCTTCGTCCGAACTCCGATTTATGATCCATCAGTGGCCACAGGATCATAATGATGACGCAGAACTTCTGAGCTTCGATCTGTTGTCTTTACTTCTTCCTTTCCTTTATGACTTCCACACATGGAGGTTTTTCCTGGGACCCGACAGAAGTGACGGATGCAGACAGACATCTTCTAAAGTTGATCCAGGGGAGAATTGTGATCAGAACCTGTTGAAGTAGGGATCTTACCTTAGTCTCTCTAATTTTTTCATTATGCGGGGTGGATATCCTCTTGTTTTCATGAGAAACAGTTGAACCATTAAATAAAGATAAAAACTGGTTAAAGAACAGGGATGGGGAAAGTTTTTATGTTTATATTGTTTATCCTAATGATATGTTATGAATGGAATAGGCTAATCCATATTGAAAATCATTGTCGTTGGGGGCCTTTGCTTGCATAATTAAATGTTTCCCTATCTTCTAAACTGTTTTTGTGAATGGAAACTTATGGAATGTGGAATTTGGTTAATCACGTAATGTTGGCTAATTAAAATCAAGAACCCTCGTGTGATAAACCCGATTGAACAAAATGGAATAATGAACATGTGGGTGTTGGCTTGGATACATGGCATGTCATGGGGGTGTTTTGTGGGTTGTTGTGGATCGGGTGAGTAGCGGGGCTGCGGTTGACTTGGTTTTGGGTTAGTGTGAATGTTATGTTGGTGACGGGATGTGGGGTTGTGATAAGTGGTATTAAAGGGATAATGATGTACGGGTTTCGGTGTGTTTGTGGTTGTGTTGGTTGGCATTGGAGCTGCAGGGATGCGCTTGAATGTGAATGAATAGTGGGTTGTAAATAATAAATAAAAGTTGAAAATTTAATAAATGGTGGGGCATTGTAATGAAACGAGAATAATAATCAATGGGTTGGTTGGTTAATAAGAAGGGACTTGGTTGTGTTGCTTGTGTTTTCCTAACCTTATTTTTAAATGCAAGGGATATGCTTTATGAACGATCGATGTAGTTGGTTGTGGATAGTTGCCCAGTAGTTAAGGAACTAATAAGCTAATTCTGCTGAAACTTGAAAACCTAAATGGGGTTGGGGTTATTTGTTGTATGCATGCTTCGTGGTAGCAGTACCGAGGCACATGCTCAATTTCTCTATTTAGAATCCATAGTTTGGGCTGAGTAGATGCTATATATATATATATATATATATATATATCTGTATATTTTGTGTTTTATCGCACCCCACTCATGTTGAGGACTTAGTGCCGAACACTCCCATTTCATGGGAGAGGGTGTTTTTTCCCGTAGTTACTAGCTCTTTCCTGCTCCTTCTTCCCTAGGCTGTGATGGCTTGAGGCGACCATTCACCTAAGACTCTTTGGGTAGGTTTCTATTGGGGTGGATTGGCCCAAGACTCTTCGGATAGGCTTACTATTTCCCAAGAACCTTCTAGATGAGGCCCAAGTGTGTGCTGGCGGGATACGTGGTTGTGAGGCCCAGGTGTGTGCAGGCGGGGAGAGTGTGGCAGCATCAAGATGTTCACCATTAGGAAGAGTAGCTAACTATGGGGGAATGGTGCGGGGTACCCAATACTCTTGTTCCTATATACTACAACCTATTGTGATTGTGTTTTTGGTGTGTGTGGCTGATGAGGTTGGGTGGTTAGAATTCCTTGCTACATTTCTTCTATTGTTCTCATGGTAAATTAGGATGTCTCCCTTCTTGTGAATGAGATATTTAGGTTTCCCTTCTGAGTATACTTGTATGCTCACCCTAAGTTTAATTTTAGTTTTCCAGGAGGACTACCAGGGTCGTGTGGGACCCTACTAGTCAGACAGTTGGATTTGTTGCAGTTGTTGTACTCTTGTTTTCTTTTGGTATTGTACTTCTGACCTTTCTTGTACTTGTACCTTGTTATAAAATTTTTTAAACATGCATGTGGGCTTGGTTTGGGTTTATTTCTATACACTTTTCTTTTCCCTTTTTGGTGGTTGACTTGTCCTATTTCCCGATATTAAAATAATAAAAGGGTAATTCCTCCCATATTTGTGAAAACTCATACCCTTGGTGCTAGTCGCCAACCCGGGGCCTACTGGAGGCGGGACTCAGGGGTCATTATCTACCTTTCACAATTTCTAGCTCAGGAGGGGCATCTTTGGTGGGAGGGGGTCTTTATAGAATGGTATCAGAGGTTATGGTTGAGAGATAGGATGGAGTCTGGAGTTAGGCACAGTGAGTAATGCATGGGATGGTAGGGAAACAATGTTGGTTAATCATGGTTCTTGACATAGGCCAGGGAAGACCGGCTATGAAATGGGATTTCAGGGCCCCCCGTGATCCGATGAAAGGACTTTGAGCCTACCGAACGACCATGTGTGACTACATTGATTGCATGGTAGAGACCATAGAGAAGGTACATGGATCATCATTATTGTGTTTTAATTGATTAGGGCATTCTGGGAAAGAAATTGATATAATGTGATAAAATAAAACCTTGAAAATTTCCTTACTATTTGAGATTAGGTTATCCTTGTTTACCGTATAGCTATGGCACCTGGACATCATCCTCGAGTGATGCAGTCGGCCGAGGCCCAGCAGATCCAGGCGGTCGATCAGTTGAGGATTGACCGAGAGAAGGAAGTTAGCCAGTGGCAGAAGACTCTCTGTTGTTTCCAGCGGCAGACCTTCAAGAAGAACGAGGGTAGTACTTCAGATACAGAGGAGGAGGGTGGATTGAAGAGCTAGGGGTCACTTTTACCTTAATTCGTGCTCTGAGGGAATACAGGGTTCCTCTAGCAGTCATTCAGCTAAGAGGTGCGGCACAACAGTGGTGGATGCTCTACCTCGGAGAGAGTATATAGGTAGAGGTTCTGTGGTATGACTTTGAGAAGGAATTATGAGAGGAATAACTTTCTTCCATGATAAAGGTAGAGAAGTGGCAGCAGCTACTCTCCCTTCACTAGGGGAGTATGTCAGTACTAGAGTTGGGGATCAAGTTCAAGGATCTCTTGCGCTTTGCTCTGGATCTCTTTCTGGATGAGGAGTCTCGGGCGAGACATTTGGAGGAGGTGCTTCGTCCTTCGCTCCAGTATGCTGCCACACCCTTCACCCTTCCGACGTACTTGGCGGTACAAAAGAAGGTAGAGGTTGTAGATAGGATGCACTCGCTATGAGGTGCACCACGTGAGGGGTTTCATCCAGGTTCATCGAAGGGGAAAGCAGTCAGTAGCAGGTCTCCTGTGACGGAACCTTCCAGGTTCAGGCCAATGGGGAGTAGGCCCCAGTAGTTCTAGTTTAGATCTTCAGGTCCTCGTCCCTTTTCCACGATCCCAGGACCGATGTTTTTCTCTTATGGAGGTTTCAGGCTCATTCAGAGTCGGTGCCAGACCCGTTCTCAGTACGGTGGAGGTGGGCAGGTTCAGCGCCCACCTCAGTAGCACCAGTTAATGGCGAGGCCCTTCCAGCAGCAGCAGGACCATCCTCCTCCGAGGGTAGACTTTGCGGGAGGAGGCCGACCTCATGGTTCTCCTCAGGGACCTCAACCAGGGCATGGTCGGGGAGGTGGACGACATCAGAGAGGCAGAAGAGCGGGGCATGGACAGTTGCACGCAGTAGAGTTGGCAACTCCAGCAAGACCAGAGCTGGTATGAGGTACGATTAGTTTTTTCAGCACTATTATTTCTACTTTGATTGATTCAGGATCATCACACTCCTTTGTTGCACCTAGTCTAGCCCATGCTTTGGGACTAGACGTAGAGAGAATTTCTTTACCATTGGTTCTGAGTACCCCAGTTGGAGGCCAGACCCGCGTATCTTGTGTTTTTCGGGGATGTGAGATGATTTTGGGACCACATCGATCTAGTGGGGATCTTCTTTTTCTATAGATGCAGCAATACGATGTCATCATAGGCATCGATTAGTTTTTTTTTCTGTTAGTGCCATTATTGATTACATCCGGAGAAGAGTCGTGTTCTCCGATGTGGATGGGCAGCGTGTAGGTTTTTTTGCTGAGAAGAGCTATCAGGTTGGAAGCCAGCATGTGGAGCCTCTCCATTCTTTGTTAGGCAGGTTCTCAGTGGTTCCAGTTGATACATCGATAATGGATGTCCTGAAGGTTGTTGGGGATTTCCTCGAATTTTTTCCTAAGGAGTTTGTGACTCTACCCCCCCCCCCCCCCCGACGTGACGTTGAGTTTGGTATAGACTTACAACCTGGTGCCCGTCCGATTTTGATGGCACCGTATTGGATGGCACCTTCAGAGTTATGGGAGTTTCGGATTCATATTGATGATTTGTTGGAGAAGGGTTTTGTTCAACCCAGTGTGTCGCCATGGGGTTCTCCAGTTATGTTCGTGAAGAATGAAGATGGTGGTCTCAGGTTATGCATATACTATTGAAGGATGAACCAGGTAACGGTCATGAACCGTTACCTGCTTCCGAGGATAGACGATCTCTTCAACCAACTTAGGGGAGCAGGTTGGTTTTTTAAGATTAATCTATGATCTGGATATCATCAGCTAAGGGTAAAGGATGGTGACATCGCGAAGACGGATTTCAGGTGCAGGTATGGGCACTTCGAGTTTGTAGTGATTCCGTTTGGAGTTACGAATTCACCAGATGTGTTCATGGGACTTATAAACATTGTCTTCCGAGAGTTTCTGGACCGGTTTGTCGTTGTGTTTATCGATGACATCCAAATTTACTCAAGATCAGAGGAGGATAACATTGAGCATCTCAGGGAACTCTTGGAAGCCCTTCAACACCACCAGCTTTATGGGAAATTGTCGAAGTGTAAGTTCTTGATGCAATAAGTACACTTACTTGGGAATGTGGTGTCTCAGCATGTAGTGTCAGCGGACCCGTCGAAGGTGGTGGCAGTTGTTTCTTGGGGAGCACCCAAAAGTGTGGTAGAAGTTCATAGTTTCTTGGGGTTAGCAGGTTACTTTCGAATGTTCGTTTCAGGCTTCTCTTGCGTTGTTTCTCGATTGACAGCTTTGACTAGGATGAACCTTGTCTTCTTATGGAGCGAGCTGTGCCATAAGGCTTTTGACTACCTGAAGGATAATTTGGTCAGTGCTCCCATACTTAGGTTTCCAGAGGAAGGGTTTTTGTATGAGGTGTTTTGTGATGCTTCTGGCCTTGGTCTGGGGTCTGTGCTGATGTAGAAGAATGGTGTGATTTTTTATGGGTCTAGGCAGTAGAGCCCTCATGAGCGTAACTATCCCAGCCATGACTTGGAGCTTGCAGCAGTAGTGTTCGCACTGATGTTGTGGCGACCTTGCCATTTTGGGAAGCACTTTGTGGTCTTCTCAGATCAAAAGAGCTTACATTATATCTTCTCCCAGCGTGACCTGAACTTATGGCAGCGGAGATGGGTCGAGTTTCTCCAAGACTATGACTTCGAGATCTCTTACACTGAAGGTATGGTAAATTTTGTGGTTGATGCCTAGAGCAGGAAGTCGCAACAAGAAGTGTTTTGAGAATCCGCTAATGCTTGGAAAGCGATGGGAGAGTTGGCTGCCTTGCACTTGGATGCAAGGGTAGAAGGTGTTAGAGGGTATTTGTTTCAGATGACGGTGCAGTTCTCCTTGTTGTAGCAGGTGGAAGAGTCTCATTAGGGGACTCCGAGGCGAAAGTGATATGGGATCGTGTCGATCAGGGGAACGCTCTAGAATGATGGTCTGAGGACAACCGACATCAGATACTTTTCCATGGAAGGTTGTTTATTCCGGAGGCGATGCATGAGGGAGTTCTCTATGAGTTCCATAGCTCAGCCTTGGCATTACATCTAGGCATTTCGAAATTGTATCGAGGCCTGAGGGAGCAGTTTTGGTGGCCGGGGTGAAATGGGTAGTGGCAGAGTTTGTGGCTAAATGCCTAGTGTGTCAGCAAGTGAAGGCTGAACACTGTGTTCCCAGTGGATTGTTGAATCCCTTAGATGTTCCCGATTGGAAGTGGGATGACATCTCAATGGACTTCATCACAGGACTACACAAAGCTCAGGGTGGTTATGACACTATCTAGGTAGTTGTGGATCGAATGACGAACTCAGCTTACAACTTTGCAATTAAGGAGTTGGGCCCGGTGAGTACCTTAGCACAGAGGTACATAGATGAGGTCGTGCGGTTGCATGGAGTTTGGAAGACTATAATCTTAGACCGGGATACTCAGTTTACCTCACAAGTCTGGAGGGGGTTACAACATGCTTTTGGAACCCAGCTACGCCTTAGCACTACTTTCCAACCCCAGACCGACGGGTAGACAGAGCGGACTATCCAGACGTTGGAGGACATGCTTCATGCATGCGTTCTATATTTAGGAGGATCATGGGTACGACACTTTCCTTTAGTAAAGTTTTCCTACAAAAACAACATCCACTCTACTATTGTCATGACGCCATTTGAGGATTTGTATGGAAGTCCATGTCGTTCACCCATTTTCTAGTCAATTGTTGGTGAGACAGGTGCTCTTGGGCCAGAGGTAGTGCAGAGCACCACAAAGAAAGTCCATCTTGTACGTGAGAGGATGAAAGCAGCTCAGGACCGATAGAAGTCTTATTCTGATCGTTGGAGGAGTCCCTTGGAGTTCGAGGTGAGAGATCATGTGTTCTTGAAGGTTTCCCCTTGACGAGGGCAGCGGAGGTTTGGGAAAGGGAGAAAGCTCTCACCTAGGTTCATCGGACCTTTTGAGGTGCTGAGGCGAGTCAGTGAGGTGGCGTATCAGCTAGCCCTGCCACCTTAGTTGGACAAGGTTCATGACATCTTCCATGTCTCCCTACATCGTTGATATTTACACAATGACTCTCATGTTATGGACTAGGGATAGTTAGATATGGGATAGGACGCGACCTTCGAGGAAAGACCAGTATGAATCAAGGATCGTAATGAGAAGGTTCCTCATGGACGAACCATTCCCTTGGTTCGCGTGTTGTGGAGGCATGGCGGCCTCGAGGAGAGCACTTGGGAGTGGGAGCCCCAGATGCACGCTCAATAACAGGAGTTGTTTTTACATGTGTTTTCTTTTTCTTCTGATCTTTGTTTTGATGTTATACTTTGTACCTTTGATGTATGGAATGCTTGGATTGTCGGTTGTGAGGCCTTTTGTTTCCTTTTTCTCTTGGTGTGTGTAACGTGTCTGGATTTCTGGGGTAATGGAAAAACATGATCCTTAATCGAGATGTATTAATGCAGTTGTGATTAAACCTGTGCAGGTGAGTCAGTGCTGCCTAAAGTGGAAAATATCTCGACATAAGAGAATGAATTTTCCCCAAACCACATGTTCGGGCAGTGTGTTGGTTGTGCGGTGTTGGGGTAGGGTGAGTTGAAAAATCCTAATGTGTGGAAGTGGGAAGACCTGATTCTTAATCGAGATGCATTAATGAGGATGCGATTAAACTCGTGAAGCCGAGTCAGTGCCGCCTAAAGCAGATAATATCTCGACATAGGAGAAAGAATTCCTAACACCTATAATTAGGGTTGGTGGTTGGATTCATGTTGTAACAAGGGCCCTATGAGGTTTCTTGTTTGGTTCCTCTGGGATGGTTTTGAATTCTCGGGGATGAGAATGTTTTAATAGGTATCTGATGTAATGTCTCGGACCTCTCCGGCTCATTCCTTTGTCAGAAAGAAGGCCACAAAGTGTTTTGGAGGGTAAAATGGACTTTTCCCACATTTTCCAGAATTTTGAAACTACAGGCCGTGTAGTTTGAGCACAGGCTGTGTACCCCCCCCCCCCCTCACCGAATATACCCCGTGTGGAAGGCCATGTCTTTTCCATGTGAAGTAAATCGGTACACGCCATGTGTCCATACCGCACGTCGTGTAGTCCCTCCCCGCATATGTGTTACCGTGTGTTGACCAGTCAACGGTAGTGTGCCGTGTTGGAGCCGTGTCCTTGCCATGTGAAATAAATGGGTACACGCCGTGTGTCCGTACTACATGTTGTGTAGTCCTTCCCCGCATATGCATTACCCTCAAACCGTGTGTTTACCAATCAACGGCCGCGGAGCCGTGTTGGAAGCCGCGTGGAGACCGTGTGAAATAACCGAGTACACGCCGTGTACCATAAAGTACACATTGTGTACTTTTTATTTTCTCACCTATAAAGGTAGGGGTCACCTCCACCTTTTCAACTCACCCCTATCCTCCCCGTTCCTTAGAGAAGAGTTCTCCCAAGAGACTAGAAGGCTCTTTCTTCCATAACTTCTTCGTCCGGCCTCCGATTTACGATCCGTCAGCAGTAAACGAGATCGTAACGACGAGGCAGAACTTATGAATATGGATCCATTACCTTTCCTTCAGCCTTTCCTTTCTAACTTCCACCGGAGGAGGTTTTTGCTGGGACCCGACAGAAGTGATGGATGGAGACGGACGTCTTCTAAAGTTGATATGGGGGAGTGTTGTGATCAGAACCTGCTGAGGTAGAGATCTTAGCTTCGTCTCTCTAATTTGTGCATCATGTGGGGTGGGTATCCTCTTTTTTTCATGAGAAACAGTTGAACCATTAAATAAAGATAATAACTGGTTAAAGAACAGGGATGGGGAATGTTGTTATGTTTATCTTTTTTATCCTATTAATATGTTATGAATTGAATAGGCTTATTCCTACTAAAAATCACGGTCGTTGGGGGCCTTTGCTTGCGCAATTAAATGTTTCCCTATCATCTAGACTGTTTTTGTGAATGGAACCTTGTGGAATGTGGAATTTAATTAACCACGTAAAGTTGGATAATTAAAATCTGGAACCCTTGTGTGATCACCCCGGTTGAACAAAATGGAATAATGAACATGTGGGTGTCGGCTTAGATACATGGCATGTGATGGGGGTGTTTTGTGGGTTGTTTGGGATCATGTGAGCAGTGCGGATGCAGTTGACTTGGTTGTGGGTTTGTGTGAATGTTATGTTGGTGACGGTCAGCAGGGCTGTGATAAGTGGTATTAAACGGATAACGATGTATGGGTTTCGGTGTGTTTGTGGTTGTGGTGGTTGGAAGTGGGGCTGCAGCGATGGTCTTGAATGTGAACGAATAGTGGGTTGTGAATAAAAATAAAAGTGGAAGAGTTAATGATTGGTGGGGCGTGGTAATGAAATGAGAATAATAATCAATGGGTTGGTTGGTTAATAAGAAGGGACATGGTTGTGTTGCTTGTGTTTTCCTAACTTGATTTTTGGATGGCAGGGATATGTTTTACAAACGATCAATGTGGTTGGTTGTTGATAGTTTCCTAGTAGTTAAGGAACTAATATGCTAATTCTGCTAAAACATGAAATCTTAAATGGGGTTGGGGTTTTTTATTGTATGCATGCTTCGTGGTAGCAGTGCCGAGGAACATGCTCAGTTTCTCTGTTTAGAAGCCATAGTTTGGGCTGAGTGGTTGCTATATGTATATATATATATATATATATATATATATATATATCTGTATCTTTTGTGTTTTATCGAACCCCACTAATGTTGAGTACTTAATACCGAACACTCCCATTTCATGGAAGAGGGTGTTTTTCCCCTTAGTTACTAGTTCCTTCTGGCTCCTACTTCCTTAGGATGTGATGTATTGAGGTGACATTACACCTAAGACTCTTCGGGTAGGTTTCGATTGGGGTGGATTGGTCCAAGACTCCTCAGGCAGGCCTAATATTTCCCAAGAACCTTCGGGATAAGGCCCAGGTGTGTGCGGGTGGGATACGCAGTTGTGAGGCCCAGGTGTGTGCGGGCAGGATACATGGTTGTGAGGCCCAGGTTTGTGCGGGCAGGGAGAATGTGGCAGCGTCAGGACGTTCTCCGTTAGAAAGAGCAGCTAACTAATGGGGAATGGTGCGGGGTACCCAATACTCTTGTTCATATATACTACAACCTGGTTTGATTGTGTTTTTGGTGAGTGTGGTTGGTGAGGTTTGGTGGTTATAATTCCTTGCTAGGTTTCTTTTGTTGTTCTCACGGGACATTAGGATGTCTCCCCACTTGTGCACAAGAGCTTTAGGTTTCCCTACTGAGTATACATGTATGCTCACCCTACGTTTACTTTCAGGTTTCCAGGAGGACTACCAGGGCCGTGCGGGACCCTACTAGTCAAACAGTTAGAGTTTTTACAGTTGTTGTACTCTTGTTTTCTTTTGGTATTGTACTTTTGAGCTTTCTTGTACTTGTACCTTGTTATAAAATTGTTTAAACATGCATGTGGGCTTGGTTTGGGTTTATTTCTATACACTGTTCTTTTCCATTTTTTGTGGTTTACTTGTCCTATTTCCTGATCTTAAAATAATAAAAGGGTAATGCCTCCAATATTTGTGAAAACTCATACCCTTGGTGCTAGTCACCAACCCGGGGCCTACTGGAGGCGGTACTCGAGGGTCATTATCTCCCATTCGCAATTGCCAGCTCTGGAGGGGCATATTTGGTGGGAGGGGGTCGTGGCATTTTATTATAAAATGACTCCAATGAATTAAATTAAACTAATATTTGTATTATGTATCTATTTTTACTTAAATAAGTATAAAAAAATAAATAATTATTTAAATAAAATGTCGGTTTAAAACAATAATGCAGTGTTTTCCACTATTCATCAAAAATTGTATGTTTTTAGAAAAATTCCAAAAATTAACCCTATGCTAATTTTGATATTTCGAATAAAAAAATGATGTACATTTTGAGAAATAAAATTTATATAGTTTCCAAAAGTGGGTATAATATTCATAACGGCTAACTTGATTTGTTGTGGTGTGCTAGAACTCAAATTTATGTACAACACAATCTATTGTATTATTCAAAAAGAAACATACCATGGAAGGTTGGGGTGTCACATTCTTTATAAAAGGTTAATGGAATGTCCAATTTAAAAATATAATGCATAAATTTCTTTTAACACTACTATAAAAATAATTTTATATGTGTCTTATATTATAAGGATCATGGTGTTTTTTCAAATAAAAACACTCTTTAACTCTATTCTTGGTATTTCAGTTTTCAAAATGGTGTTTTTGATGAAAATGTTATTTTGATATCTGAAATTGTTTTAGAAATGAGCTCAAAAGATATGTCTGAGGGATTATGATGAAAAGTTGGAATATGAAAATATTTTTTTCATGATATTATTCATATAAATTATTTATGATTTTTTGATACTCATATAGCTCTCCAATTCATTAGGTAATTAGTATATTCTCCTGATAATTATATTAGAATTTATTCATAAGGGTTATTACAATTATTTGGCTTATTATAAGGGTTTTATGAACATGATGTCCCAAGGAGACTATATGAGTTTCTATTCATTCTAATGATTTTTCAAGGAAATCATTTAATTCTAAAATTTATGTTAATTGATTTTTTTAAAAAATAACTTTTTTCCCTTTCAAGGTAGAAATGTATGTTTTTTATAGAAATATTTTTCTAAGTTACTCTATATTTATTTGAAACCGTAATGATTATAATTTTTCCCATAATTTTATAAATAGTTTTATGAAATTATTTGGGTAGTAAATGGGATTTAATTTTAAATTTATTGATTATTTGAGGTTAAATTTTACTAATGTTAACGAAAAACTATCTTTTATGATCTTGTTATTTTAAAATATACTAATAGGTTTCATTATTAATTTTTCATGCCCATTATCAAGACTTTTTTCCTTATTGCATAATTTTTTAAAATCACATGGTTTAATTATGATTATTAATAATGAATAAGTCATGTAAAAAATAATAAATATTTGTCATGAAATAATAAATGTTTTATTTTAAAGGGTTTGTATTGTTCGAAAAATGAACACTAAGAGTAAGTTTATAACTTGTAATGTATATCAGTGAGCTTCAAATGGTGGGTTAAATCTAGATGAAGGTCCAGGTGAGGAATTGAGTGCATTTAATTATTTTCCTCTAGTTTTTTTATTTTTCTGAACCTTATAATATACAATCAACATATATGACATTTATCTTATTTCTACAAGACTCTTATGGAATTACAAAAGTTCATTTTGTTATAGCCTAAAATATATTATATTTTTATTGTTAGAATATAGTTTTAATTTCCAATTTTATTTCACATTAAGATTAATCTAATTAATACTAATTTCAATATATTTAATGGTTAATTATAAAAGAGTGTATAGTTTTCCCATGATTTATTATAGATATTCACCCATAATAATCATTCTATATTATATTAGGAAGTATTATTTAGTTATGTGTCACTCTAATAAATTTTGAGTAAAGGGTGGTCTAGGAACATCATATATATAAATTGAAATACAAATAAATTCATATAAATTTATAATTTTTCCCCATAACCATTATTAAATAATGGGGGAGAGATTCCAAATATTTTTGATATTATCACCATTATATAAAATATCTCTACATTCCTATAAATTCTTATTTATTTGATGTTCCAAAATATATCCCAATATAATCATGGTTTAGTAGATATATATGAAAATAATAACCTAGTCCTAGATACTCACCACATGATTATGTTATAATCCTTAAGAAGGGTAGAATCATGGAGTTATGAGGATGAAATAATAAATCATCATAGGATTGAATGGAGAAAATTATTTTAAGTGGAGATATTCATTCATAATAACCATACACTCAACCTAGTATTTTTTATGCACAATAAGAAGATACCCAAGAATATGTTTTTGTATTCAATAAATGTTAACGATGAAAGATCATAACCATGATATAATTTAAGGATAGTTTTAAAATTTATATATAAAAAATAAAGTTTTTGACATCGATGATGATTTTTATTCAACGGAAAAAATTTATTCTATATGAGTTGTTTCAAGATTGGTTCCATGACTCAAATGGGATATATATAAAATTAATATAAAAAACGAAAATCATACATGGTAATATAGATAATTATATATATATAAAGTGAAACATGAAGGAATCTATGTGAATTAAATGTAAATCCTAATATGTAAACTTATGTAAATATTAAATGATCTAAAACTATCATTGATAGAATTTCAAAAAAAAATATCCTTATTTAAAGATGAAAATGAGAAAACCAAAACTAATTTTGATCATGGAGTTTTTTATAAAAAAAATTAATGGAGATTTATTTATTTTAGTTCATAATTTCATTATCATATAGATAATTTAAAAAGATAACAGCAAGACTATTAAATTAGATAAGAAGAGAATATCATTTTAAATGAAGGACTTAGGAAAAGCTATTAAAATCCATGGAATTAATATTACCCATGATATGAGGAATCATAATTCATAAGAATATTAGGATAAATACATTGATAATGTTTTTGAAATATTCTTAATGAGTAAATAAATTTTTTTATCTATCTATTTTTATTAGCATAATTTTTATGAAAAATAAATGTCCAACAACTGAGGAGAAAACATATATAGAGATAAATTTTTATTATTATATATTATTTAGTTTCATGTATATAGTTTTTTGTATAGTGATATATATTTTTCATGTTGATGGTGTTGTGAAATAATTTTCATTAAATTCAGAAAAAGAATATTAAATAATAGACAAATTAATATTAAAGTATTGTCAAGGTATATCCGATATTTTCATATTTTTTGACAATGATTATATTATTTTGGAAGGATATTGGGAGTATAATATAGATGGAGATATTCATAATCAATCCATATAGAAATAATTTATATAACTAATATGTGGAGTCACAACACAGAAATAATGTTTATAGAATTATGTTTCCTTTTGAACCATAGAAGTATAGTATATAAAAATAACTAATGTTTGTTTGGAAATACTATAGATAATGAAATTTTCATATTATCTAAGATAGAATAATGAGATTTGTCTTCACGGTTATGATAGTTATAGTGTTATTCACAATATTAGTAGACTATAATTTTACTTGAAGTCTAAACACATCACCAATTAAAATAATTTGATCAATATTGCATAGAATGATAAATTGTTGAAAATTTACTGAATCCAACTTAATTATAATAACCCAATTATAGTGATAAATTTTATATTTAAAGAGATTTTAGAATCACAAGGGGTGACTTAACACATATTTTCTAGTAGAAATTGATCATAAATTGGAGATTCCAGGTAGCCAAACCTAATAAATAGAGTAAACTGTGGGATATAATATATATTAGAAACATTATTTATGGTGGAAATAAATTATTTAGAAACTATTTAGAATGAAAAAAATTATTTAATGATCCTTCATTATTAGTTAATGAACTACTCTATGAGGTTGATGGTGGTGGAAAAGTTATTTGGGTAGATATAACACTCGTGGAATGTTTATTTCTATTTCTTATTTAAAAATTATATATTTTCTCATATATCAATAATTTATTTATATGCACTAATGATTATTCATTGTGATGTAGTAATGAACCCACCTCATTTTTATGGGTTTAGGAATACAATAGAATTTCATAAATATTATATTTTTTTATATTTATATTTTTTTATAATAGTTACTCTTGGATCTTCCATTATCCAAGAGAGGACAATCACATGCCTCAGGTACACTCCCTGATTTCATAGTGCATTTTTGAAAAAAATTGTTCTTGAACTATAATCATGTAACAAATTAATCCATTTGGAACTAATCATGGAAAATAGAAGATACTAATAAAAAATCATATTTGATATATATATATATCTATTTTACATCCCCAAATCTATAATGTACTCAAACAAAACTAGAAGAT
Source organism: Viscum album (assembly GCA_963277665.1). Lineage (NCBI taxonomy): Eukaryota > Viridiplantae > Streptophyta > Magnoliopsida > Santalales > Viscaceae > Viscum > Viscum album. Next base: position 541,615,327 of record OY728156.1, read on the forward strand.
AGAAATGGAATCACATAGTTTAGTGTAATATTGTGATATATTGAAAATATGTATAAATTCAAATGAAACAAAATAAATTCAAGGTATAAAAAATAATTTATATATTTAAATAATGAAATATAACTTTTTTGTGTATATTTTGTATAATATATCAAGAAATAATATGTCAACCATGATTCACTACACAGTGGAGTTCTATACAGCTACATTAATGCCTCACTAGTCCATTAACCAATAATGTAATTTTTCCACATTAAGTCTATAGAACTATGATTCTATAGGTGAAGAAAAATGTTTTTTAAGATATAGGGTGTGTGTGTAAAAAGACTCAATATACATTAATTAAACACATATACTCACAGAAGTCTATATAATATATTATATAAATGTGTGTACAACTATGATATTTATAATAACAATTTAGGTAAAATAGATAAGTTAAATATAACGTGCTTATGGTTTTATAACATAGACCATAAAGAGCACATGAATCCATATACTCTGTAAAAAATGAGTTTTAATGATTTTTTTATATCATACATCCTACACTACCTGGAAGATCCACACTAGAATTGATTATAACTTAAAATGTGGTAAAAATTAAACATCTTCAATATAAGGGAATAGTACATCTTGATATCCTCTGTTAGTTCCGCGAGTGAAACATTCATTTACACATACTCATAGAAAGTGAAAAATACTGGAGTAACTATATGACCTAAAATTTATTATTATTCATTCCATCAGTGATAAATAATAAATTGTAAAAAATGTTATAGAAAATAACAATAAAAATTGAAACACGTGAAAACCATATCAAGTAAAATAATAAAAAATATATATGTCATGTGGAATATATATATATATATATATATATGTTAAATTTAAATATTTCTATGTTGGTTGGGATGTTAACCACCCTTGGACATATCCCATCCTATAAGGTTCCACATAGGGAATTTTATCTAATATTTACAAAAAAAATACCCCAATCACAAGAGGACACTCTTAGCTTATAACTAAATTCCCAAATAGGTTACCTCTTACCACACATTAAATTATTCTTCCAATAACTCCTCGAATCTAATCCAACACGAACCATCCTTATAATGACCTAATAGTTTAATACATGTCTTCTTATAATTAAGTAATGTATGTCTGATAGCTTTCACCACACGCAATATAAAAGTAAAAAAACGATGATATGTTTACACTATTAAAACCTAGTCATTGAATGAGATAGTATGAATATAAGTAACTAAATATTAAATATATTAACATATAAATAATTTATTTTATATAAATTTACTAGATTCCCTATTTTATTTAATAATCTATCATTTTATGCATTATATGTTTTATTGAAGAAAACATAGTATATTTTTATTAAGTAATGATTTTAATAAAATATAATATTTATTTATTAATGATAAATTTAGTATTATTTTATATAAAAATAAAATACTAAAATTAATAGTTTAAATGTTATTTTCCTAGAAAATTAGTTTTAAATTTTATCTTATAATTTTGAATAATAGCGAAATTTGAAAATTATATAAATAATGTTTTTGAAAATAAAATTCTATTTCAATATTTTTTTAATTTGATTTTTTTGGTTAATTTTAAATATGAAATATTTTAAGACAAATAATGGGAAAAATTTATAAATAACCTAATTTTATGACATTATTAGGATAAATGTATAAATTATAAATTAATGAAAAAAATATACTAAATCTAAATATTTATTTTATAAGTTAATTTTAAATTTAAAAATGTTTGTTTTAAATTTTAAACCCATATATAAAATTTTAGAAGATAATTTATAAATTTCAAAATAATTTTTTTTAAACATTATCTATTTAGAATTTAAAAATTAATTTTTATTACTTATATAAGTTCAATATAATAAAATTATTTCCATTTTTTGTTTAATAATGTGAAAATGATCTGAGAATTTATTTTTTGGAAGTGTCTAAAATAATTTTTTTAGTTGAATAGTGAAAAATATGTTTTTTTTTAAAAAATAGTGGTAGTTATTATGTTATTTGTATATAAGTGAGGCATATAATTTTATAAATCATTTTAATCGAAAAAATATATATTTAATATAAAAAATTATTTATTTTAAATATATTTTCTAAATTTTATAGAACATATGGTTAACATTATAAAATAAAATTAATATTTTAATTATAATAAAGAATAATTTTTAGCCTTTTTATTTAATTAAATATTAATTTGGTAAAATTCAGTTTTGGATTGATTTGAAAGACACATAAAATTATTTTTTTTATAATAAACTAATTCATTTATTGAAATTAAAAAATTTCAAATCTTATCCAATAGTTAAATTTTATATTTAAAATGAAATTTTTTCTAAGAAATGTTTTTCACTCATTATATTTGACCATACTAAAATTAATTTCTATAACTCATAGAAAATTAATTTAATAAAATTATTTCAGTATTTTAATTAATAATTCAAAAAATTTAAATAATTTCAATTTTAATTTTGGTGATTAAAATTAGTTACCAAGGGTAAAGGTGGAGTAACTCTTGTAATGGTAAATTAGGGTAAAAGTTGTTTAACATTCTGCATGTGGCTAAAACATGAAAAAAACGTGACAGTTATTTGTTGGTGTAGGGATGGTTTGACATATCACTTTTACTACATTATTATTATAAACTTCAGGATATTTTCCATGAATAATGGAGTGATATTATTTACATACAATAATCTTTTACAAGAGATCCATTTTCATCCGTAATAAAATGAGAAAACATCCTCCCAATTTTTCCATCTGCTAAAAATATTTGTCTTATAAAAACGTATACACAATTATATTATAAAAACCATTCACATTTATTTTATACTTTGGTCTCAACAAAATATTATGATATAGATCCTTAAAGAGCCACCTAATAGAGAACTTCCATGGCAGTTGTAATAATATTAACTCAACTTTTCTAGTTCTTTTCATCTTATACATCCCTCAATCCCCCTATATATTATGGTATGATATTACCATAATTTTTACTATGATGAAGTGTTATTATTCAAACGTTATATTAGGTATATATAATCCTCTAAAATCATCTAGACAAAGGAAAACATCGTCATGCATGGGTGTGGATAACACCCTCCATAATCTATGTGTTTGTTTTCCATAAAAACCTCAAATATAATGGTAAATGATTTTAATTAATTAACTATTGTTTTATTTTTAAAAATATTAATATTCTCAAACGATATTTCTTATGAACCTACCAATGAAAGCCTCAAAATCTGATACCCAATTTTATTCACCGCATACCCAAAGGGTGTTCCCGATCCCCATTGGTCATCGAATAGCACCATATCATCAAAAATTAGAGGGAATGACTTCAAACAACATGAATTTAAAAAAAATAGAGTATACATACATAAAAGAAAGAAATAGTAGAATATAATAAAATTAATATTTTCCATAACCAATGAGAAACTATGGTGGTGATAGAACTTGAAAAAAATGTAAAACCAAAGTATCATTTTCATTGAAAACCAAATTACTACCTAAACAACAACCAAAACACCATGCGATATGTGTGAAACTCCCCAACATCTCAGCATCATCTTCAAATAATAGTCTATAGAACCCCCTCCACCTCACTTCGACACCATTCCTTTACCTACATAAAAACATATAATATGGTCTAAATACAACCAATGTGGTGTACATTGTGTCATAAGGATAAGATTAATATGATCTCGTGATTATTCTCCAAATTTAGCCTCTGGAAAACATTCTAAACATGATAACATTCAAATAGAGCATAAAATGATAATTACTTAAATCAGTTAAATCAAAAGAATGGTAAAACATTCCCCCTGCTTAGAGTTATAAATTAATATGGTAAAATAGTTACAAACAATATCACATATATAAAAATATCTAAATAAAACCTAATAGTAGAAATCAAATCATAGTTACATCACATCAAGGATCACTATAGCTCAATCTAGCATGAACACTTGTATCCGAGCCTGGATAATCATGTGAATCAAACCCCTAGACATATGCATCAAATTATAGGAGCAATGGAACACCCCTGAAAGAGAACATCCTAATAGAATATAATAAGTCCCTAGAATAATTATCCTAGAGAGTAGTGGAATCCCCCAAGAGTGAACCCCCTGATAGTAATAGCTGATGAGGACCATTTGTGCACATTCAACCAAAGTACCCAAGGAATCCCATATGCTTACTTTTCTAAAAAAAATATTATCAGGAGAGTACTTTTTGAACCATTTCATAAATACATTTTAGGATTCTATGAAAATACTATTATCCTTTTCAAAAAATAAGGGGAAACCCGCCATTTCTAAAAAACCTTCTTATGCAAAAAAATCATTCCAATTCATTTATAAAGAAATTTATAATTACAAATTATTCAAGGCCCAACCAACATAAAAAAAGATAGAATTAACTACCTCAATATTAGTTTCCACACTACCGAAACGGGGTCCATCAACATCGAAGAATGTAAGGATAACAATGAAGGCCTTATAACTGATTACTACATATTATAATCACTTTAATAAGAAGACAAAATTTTGGAGAGGATAAAATAACACATAAATAAATGAACTCTTATGCTACATGAAGACCAAATCGAGGGTCATCATGTGTAATTAAATTACAAGATAATTCTAGATTGGATGAAAACATAAAAATTAGGTCAATTAATTTAAAAAATAGAACCAAACTATTTCCATGACCAATGTAAATGAGGAAGGATAAGGTTTGTCTAATAAGGAGAATAAAATAAATCACCATGGAGATTTAGCATTGAATAAAGAAACATTGATGCAGGAAAGATCACCTAAAATACACAAGTAATCACCAAGGGTTTCAATTTGAGGGGAAAATTGAATGAGAGTAGTTTCACACATACATCGTGATTAAAACATACTAGGTTAAATGTTTTACTTCATAAACACCTCATTTATAGTGTAAATTCCTCATAACACATAAATGCCGAAAACCAATCAGCTTGATTTAAATTTAACCTTATTGATGATTTTATGATGTAATAATGGATTTTACCACTTTAAAAATTATTTTTCCATAAACCGTATTATGGCCAGTTCCTAATAAATTAATTATTCCATAAGATAATGAATATGATGTGAAACTGTCTAGAAAGCAGTGTTCACTATAGAAAATCCCAAAAAACTCTTATTCACTCCTAACCTGAAAAACGCTCTAAAAATCAATAAGAACATTCCTTTTTATCCATGATGATACAGTCTCCCCACAATAAGACTTTATGTCCCTATGATGTCAAGTATATGTAGGGTACTCTAGAAAGAGGTGAGCCCACTACTCCACCATCGATGGTCATTATCCAAAGTATAACGAGAATCTAATCCATGTATCCTTAAAAATATAAACAATTTGATAGACTTTACATGTAATATTTCCACCTACTAATCAATGATCTTTAGTGGCTACTCTAAAATTAAAACATCTATCTCTAACTCGATCTCTTCCCAACTCAATATATGGGATAGATCATGATGGTATTTATAGATAAGATATATTAATAATACATCATAGATACTTATCAAATGAGCTAGTAATGCCAACTAATATGTAACCTTAATAATCCTACTAGAATCCTCAAAGGGTATTATTAATATCGGTGCCACCTTTCCATGTTTCCCAATTCAATGATGAACTAATAGAGAAAAATACTACCAACAGATCCCGATCACCAAAAAAAGACAAAATTATGGTTTCAAAGATTTATATACAATTTTTACTGACTCAACAGTATATTTAGATAGTAATGTATATCTATAATATTTTTCAAAGTGTCTAGAATAAACTTTTTTCTATAGTAGAGGCTATTCCATATAAATACCAGGCCCTAAACATTACATACTCAATAGAATTTAGACTCTAAATCACTTTCATTAAATCCCCATGATTTTTAGATTTATATTTTTAGTCAATTAGGATTAAATATTACAAAATAAACACATAAATTTCATGTGTAAACTTCAAGATAGTATCTATTTTTTCATAAACAATCATCAACACAAAACATGATTTATTTCAATTATAAATCATCACAATTTTATTAATAAACTCATCCATTTCCTTAATCTTTGTTAAGCCCTATGAAAAAAAAGTAAAATATTGGGAGGGTACAGAAATCCTAGAATGTGGCATAAAAAAATTTAGTCCTATAAAAACATTTCCTTAAAATAATACCTATATAACCCTAAATGGGAATCGTTTTTTCAAAAATATCATTACCTCACCTTTTGGAAATATAAGTTTTTGAAGGAAAAAATCATTAGAAAACATATAAAAAAAATTTGTTGGCTTGGGTCATCATCATCATAGAACCCATATAGAACTGTTACATATAAAATAATAGTGTGGTTGGATTCCATCCCCAAAGTAAAAAATAATTACCCAATGCATTGGAGCACTATATGGTTGCACCCATCATATAAACTATAACGGGATCACCCAATAATGCATGGATAAACCCATTACATAATATATATTAGAATCACCTAAGGATAACTAGTGAAACCAATTCATAAATAATGTCCATAGACCATATAATAAATAAGACCTTTGAAAAAATCTTTTGAACTAATATAAAAAATCCATTAATATATCAAAATACCCTTTATCTTAAAAATATCTATTAAAATCATAAAATTGTGAATATAATAAGAAAACCATTAATTTTTAATATAACTATAAAATTTAATAAAGGAAAAATAAAATCATTGAAGAATCATGAATTCTAGAAAATCCTATCATGTCTTATAAGCTATGAAAATATAATTTTTTCTTTTCTTAAAAAAAATGTGTTTCTTTAAAAGATGGGCTTAAAAATAAATTCCCTTACATAAAACCATATTATGGTCCCTTTTTGAAAACATTTTAGATAAATTTTAAAATTAACTTTTTAAATAATTAATGTCAATTTAAGTATAGTTGGAAATATTATTTTAATAAAATATGTAATGGAAATAGAATTATTCTGAAAATAAAATTTTAAAACATTTAAAATTGGGATTTTTAGTTATATAGTCCCTTACATTATGTCTAATTCATCACATATGCTCTTTATATTACTGAATAATAAAATTAGGTTAATTATTGAATTTATGGAGAACCATTTTCATGTATATTTATCCTATTATTTTACTTATTACAATGTTATTAAAGTATATAATTATTTAATTTTATATTGGATTCTTTAACGATGTTCGGTTGATAAGTAAAGAATGACTATGGTTGGTTGTAGTACTAAAAGAGATCGGTGTTGATTAATCATTAAACAAAATATTCATGACATTATTATCATTCTTATAAATAAAATAAAATTTAAAATTCAACCATTACATATGGTTATGATAAGTTAACTACGTTATAATCATAGAGGATGTAGTCGTACATAAGCATTAGTAACGTTTCCATTTTTCAACATTTATGGAAAGTTAGTAATTAATATTTTTTATTTCTAATATGATCATAATATCATATATATAATATTAATTCACTAAATATATTTTTATATATCATATTTTTGATTCAGTAAAGAAAAAATAAATCGCATCGCTTCATTGAGGTGGCAGTCCACATGTACACACGAATGATATTATCAATATTATAAGAATGGAAAGTAAGAATGTTAATGATATATTTTCTTTTTATAATGATATATATGTCATTAATATCATATATAAATGTTAAATTCAACATTATAATATATTCATTAGATATTTTTATGGAAAATGAATCATATCAGCTCATGATGTGGTAGTCTATTATACACACAAATGATAAATTATTTTCTAATTTGATTGAAGAGTATATAGTTATACATCATTAAACTGACATGAAAAATTACAATTATATATAGAAGACCAGATTTATTATTTTAGCATGGTTTAATATAGTTTTTGGGATGTTCAAATTTAAAAAAAAACTGAACTGCTCGATTAAAAATGATAACTCTTCATCAGACAATGTTCTTTCCTAAAAACCTTAAGACCACTAATGTGGGTATTATTCCAAAAAATACCTATATAATGATTTTATGGTTTCCATGTAGTTAATTTTTATGATATTTTCCAAACCAAATATATCTTTAATTGTTTAATATTGATAATAATAGGTACCCTTTTATAAAAGAGGGGACGAGCACACTTGAAATTACAAAAAATATTAAAATATAATAAAACTATTCAAGATCCAAAGACATCTAAATGGCCTATAAAATCATCAGAAATGAATTTTAAACAATATATTTTCTATTTAATACTTATATAATATTTTTTAGTATTTTTAAATAACTTAATAAAATATTAATTTCATAAAATATTATTGTTTCAAAATTCAAACTAGTCATTAATTTGACTTAAAAACATCTAGATAATAATTAAAATTCAATAAATTTTATTTATAATTTATAAAATTATTACCAGGTCATGTATGAAATTAATTTATTACATTAATTAATTAATATTTTATTTATGTTAATATTTTTAATATCATTTTTTTGTTTTCACATTAAATGAATAATTATTGCGCAATCATTATATAAGAATTAAAGATAATTATTTCATTCCTAAAAATTAAAAATAAATTACCTTGATAATGATAAATATTTTATATTTCAAAATATTATTTATGGTAAAACATTAATTATGGATGACCACATATAAAAAATTTGTACATCTTAAAAATATAATGTGTCATTTTTAACATTTCACTAAATAAAATAATAATAAGGTATTGATTTTAAAAATATGGATAAATATGGTAATAAATTTGTCCAATATATTATTATGGTCTATACATACTCAAAATATATGATTTAGTCAAGTATTGGGGTCATTCTATGTTTCTTATCATTTTAATTTTAGAGTTTTTAAAATATTTTTACGGATTTTTCTTCCACTTTCACAAGCACTAGTTAGTGTTGCTTAAGAATTTTAGATACTTATTTAATATATTAAAATTAGAAAAAAATAAGATAAATATAATCCTTTTTATTCACTATTTATGTCTAATTACTCAAATCCAGTTCAAGAAAACTTATTTATTTTGTTAATTTGACTTTTTTTACCTTGGGTAAGCATTGCGCAATCAGTGGGATAAGATTATTGTTACATAACTAAAAATTTCAAAATGATCTATATAAGTAATAATTTATAGATTATATTTAATTCAAGTTTCAATAACTACATTATAATTCTCAAATATTAGCTATAATATATTGAATTTGACTTTTCCTAATGCGGCGTAGGCACGACATCAACACAGAAAATGATTTTCACCTTTGTCATGAAATAATTTTTTTTTCATGTTACAAATTATTTCTAAATGATCTTAAAGTTATAATATAATTAATGAGTAATTAAATTTATTTAATTTATTTTTACATCATTATTATTTCTTAATGATATCACAAAAGATACAATATTTTATAGAAAACCTATATTTTTTTTACAATTTCCCAAAAATTTATCATTTATTTTAAATTATTAATATTTCACCATAGAATAATTTTTATATTATGATTTAGAAAATTATGTTAATTTTATAAAATAATTTTTCTAGAAATTCCAGATATTTATTATAATATCCACCCAATAAAAATTCATGAAAACCCATCTTTTAAGAATTCATTTTTTTGAAGAACAAAATGAATTTAGAATAAATAATGTTTTTATTTTCTAACCATTTACGAATAAATTTACCATGATCAAGATCTATATAATAATTTTTTAAAATATTTTTTACTATTCATTCCCATAAATTTAATATCTAGGTTATAGTGGTCACATTTTAAATAATAAAATTTTGTTTTTCATTTCATGGTCAGTGTTGTGTATCTTATACAATATCAAACAGTGTTTTTCCTTTTAAAATATGGTGATATAATATTAAACCCCCACCCCCCCACCCCCCTTAAATTTATTCCTCACAATTGAAAACTTGGTTTTAGTAACAATGGTTTGAAAATTCAATATAGCTTTTTAGATAACTCAAATTGTAGAAATGATTCAATAACGCTTTTATCTTGAAAGAGATAAAGGAAATTATGAAGGTCGACTAAGAAAAAACAAACTAGGATTCCATGATGAAAAAAATACATGGAAGAAAAAAGGTAACTCAAAATTAATGATGGAGAGTGGTATAAAACCAGGTAATGACAAAGCTAAATACAAAAAAAATCATAAAACTATGATAGATTAAAAGTCCACTCATTTCATTGTATGAAAAGTAAACAAAACAATTACTATTTAAAAATATTTTTCCTCAAGTTGAGGTAATTTTTTACGATATAGTGTATGAAAATATGAAAATATACCTACTTTAAAAGAATAATTTTATCCTTCAATCCATTTCAAGCACAATCTCTTCTTTTCTACCAATTTATAACTAGGAAATTTTTATTCCTAAATCACTAGAATCAACTTATATGTATCAAAAAATGTACCAAAAGTTGAAAACGTATTACTCCTACCTTTAGACATTATACCAAACCAAATTTCTTAGGATAAGATAAGATAATTACAAAAAAATATAATAAACAATTATATGATTGAAAAATTCTTTAGTGTCCAGTGTTTAACATTGATCATGTAGGAAACAACTATCTTTAAAATTCCTCAAAAATATTCCAGACTATGATTGAAACCCAAAAATGAGAATTATATGATAACATAGTATTCCAAGATTATTTATAACACTAATCTCCAAATCACCTCAATGAATCTTAAATTATTATTCCAAAATGTATATGTCCAAATCATATAATCTCCAAGATATTATATCTATTTCCATAATTTAGTTGAATCTCTATAAATTCAAAATAAAAATATATATTCTTCCAATATATTATTCATTCATTACTCCTATAATAAATTACCAAAGTATTCTATTTACCTTAATAATATAGGGTTCCTCAAAATAGTGAAACTAATCAAAAAGAACAGTAATCATATAACACCACATATTTCTTCCAATACCCAGGTTAACTATTCAATAAAACATATGTTCAAAAAATGAACCTACAAATTACCCAATATATAGTTTATGCGAATAAAAAATCAAAATATCTAGGACATTACATAGGCTAGTGGTAGGTTCTACAGTCTTGTCTCCCACTGAATGTGTGTTCAAGTCTCGATACCTTTCCATATGCAACAGATTGTCATCTGATCTGTGGATTTTCCTTTTTTAAAAACTATAAAATTATTATGGAATTCCAATAATTTTGATGAAATTCTTAAAAAATAACATTCACATATTAAACCTCATATAGAATGTTTTAACCTAAAATTTGATCTCATACCTTTAATTTTTCATAAAAAAAGTAATAATGCTTAATTTCCATAAAAAATATTTGTCTCTAGATATATGATCAGTCACCTAGAAATTTCATAACATAAATTATTAAAAGGTGTTTCTAAGACATTGAGATTATGGTAAACTATAAAATCATAAATCCATGATGATATACAAAACTATTAATAATATCTCACCAGGAATCATCATAATATCCAAAGTCATCCAAACCATACTCTGATACCAACACTAATGGATCGTCTATACATTACATATTCTAGTGACATAATACAAGAAGTCACATTATTTTATCCCAAATATCATTTAGGATTATAGTATTACGGAACTAAGGAAAACTATTAAAAAATAAACCAATATTTTAAATGTATAAACTTTTACACCGTATTTATTTTTTCATAAATAAAAAACATTAAAATAGAAAATGATTTATTTTAATGATAAATCATCATAATTTTCTTCTAAAATCACTATTGTTATTACTCAACCTTAAACCCGGGGAAAAAAAATTAAATCATTTAATGAAAAACTAATTTCAGTAAGGGACATAAAATAAAGTGAAATATTAGTCCCATACAAATAAAAAACATAAAAAAAATACCCTTTCCCATAATAAAAGAATCATCTTTTCAAAAATATCATTATCTAACCTTTTGAAAATAAAAGGTCTTCGATGAAAAATTATTAGAAATCATATAAAAGCCATATTGGTTCCTAGAAAAATAATCATTACAGAACCCTTATGAAAGCTTTACAAAATTAATAATCATATGTTTGACTTCCATCTCTAAAGTAAAAATCATGACCAATGCATTGAAGCGCTATCTAGGGACACCCATCTTATAAGCTATAATGGGACCACCAAACACTATCTCGGTGCACCCACATTATAAGATATAACATGCTCACCAAATGTTATATGGGTGAACCAATTTTTATTATTTTCCAAGGATTATATCATAAATAAAATCATTTACAAACTCTATTAAATCTATGTACAAAATACTTTCAAATTTCAAAATAACTTTTTCTTAAAAAAATATCATTTCAGATCTAAATATTTGTGCATATAATAATAAAAAAAAATTCCTTGAAAATAATTATAAAAAATTTGTATATTAAACATTAAATAATTAAAGCATCATGAATTCATAAAAATATCCTAATTCTCTATAAGTGAAAAAAATATTTTGTTTTGAATTTTGTAAAAAATAATGAAATCATTAAAATAGGTGCTTTGAAACAAAGTCCTTTATGTAAAACATTATAAAAAACCTTTTCATAAAAAATTTAATGAAATTTAAAAATACCATTATAAAATAATAATTTCAATATAAATTAATTCAAAAAAAATTAAAGATCATTGACATGAAAAATAAAAATTTTGGAAAAAAACATTTAAAATATTTAAAACGAGGTTTTTAGTTAAAAAGTATCATAACATGAGTCTTAATCATCATGTACATTATTTATCATCCTACTTAAAACTATTTGGATAATTATTTAATTACATGAGAACATTTTTCAAATTTAATATTCATTTTATTTCACATATTACGATGTTATAAAAACTACTTAATTTTAAACTTCATGTCGGATATGTTGATGATATTCATTTCATTAGTCTTGAATGACTTCAGTAAGTTGAATGTATTCAAAGAGATACGAATGTAATCATATATATAATAATTATATTGGAATAATTTTAAATTTTCTTATTTTTATTTTACATTAAAATTCATCGATTTCAATTGGTTATGAAAAATGAACTATATTACAATCATGTTGATAGTGGGTCTTATATACCCATGAGTAATGTTTAAATTTTACAATGATCATTATAGAAAGAATTTAAGTAATATTCTAGCTCTCTATGATGATAATAATATCATATATATAATATTAATTCGTTGAATATACTTATATATTTTTTCTCTGTAATGTGATGTTGAAAAACGAACCACATCACCTCATGGAGGTGGTAGTTCACACATATTCAAGAATGATGATATCAAATTTCTATACATGGTAGGGTAATAACGTAAATGATATATTATATTTTAAGAATTATATACATGTCAATAATTTCATATATAATCATTATTACATAATTATAATCTCATATTGAGATACGCTGATAGAAAATGAATTGTAGTGGTTCATGAGGTGGTAGTCCGCCATATACACAGATAATGAATTATTTTCCTATTCGATGGAATATTAGATTGATATAGTTAATTAAACTGAAAAATTAACATATTATACATTGGAATATATTTTATTTATTACCTTATCATTTTTAAAGATGGTTTTAGGGATGTGGAACATTAAAAAAACACAAATTCTTGACAAAAAATGATACCTCTTATTCAGAAAATATTTTTTTTAACACTATAAGACCATCAAGGTTGGTTTAATGCTTAAAAATACCTATATAATTAGTATAGGGACTCAAAGATGGTATTTTTGATGATCAGTGATAAGGAAAATGGTTTTTTATGTCTGTAGTATTGATAATAATAAGGTCCCATTTATAAGAGAGGGGGAAACTCTTAGAATTTATCAAAAGATTAAAATATCATAAAAATATTCTAAAGACAGAGTCATAAATAGAGTATCTAAAATCACAGGGTTACACATTTTAAAACATATCACATTTTATTTGGACTTATATAGTATTTTGAGTATTTTAAAATAATTTAATAACATATTAATTTCATAAAATATCATTATTATCAAATCTGATATTATTCATTACATTAAATTTAAAAACATAAATACAACATGTAAAATTCAAACCAACTATTTAATAATATAAAAAAATTCAAGACCATATATTAAATTATTTTATGACATTAATTATCTTAAATTATAATTATTTTAATATTTCTAATTATATTTATTTGATTTCTACATTGAATGAATAATTACTACATAATAATTATGTGTCAATTTATGATAATTATTTATTACATAAAATATATAAATAAATTACCTTGATAAATATAAATATTTAATATTTAAAAATAATATTTATAGTAAAACATATATTCTGTATAACCACAAATTAAAATTTTTATACTTACTAAAAATAATAGTCTGACATGTTTTACTTTTCATTAAAGAAAATATAACAAAGAACGTAATGTAAACCAAGTGGTCTCAAACGTTCATTAATTCTACCCATAAATGATTATGGACAATATATATTAAACCAATAATATTCAATCATGTTTTGGTTCATTCAACGATTCTTATCATTTTAGTTTTTTTGTTTTTAAAATCATTTTATCAATTTTTCTTCTTGTTAAACAAGCAGTGTGTAAGTGTTTCATAAGCATTTAAGGTTCATGTTGCATATATATAATAAAAATAAGTTATTATTTAGTATAAATATATATTTTTAGATTCATTCATTTTTTATAATCAATCATATCCCAGTTAAGAATACTTATTTTATTTTTAAATTTGACTTTTTCTACCTTGTGCATGCATTGCACAATAATTTTTATATGATTATTTTTATATTACTAACAAATTCAAAATTATATGTCTAAATAAAAATTTATAGATTATATTTATTACAAAAGACATTAAAAAACATTATACCTGGCATTTATTATCTATAAGACATCAAATATTACTTTTATTAATGATGTGAAAGCACTACGTCAACACTAAGAATGATTTTCATATTTGACAAGAAATAAATTATAATATTCATATATTGAATTATTTTTGAATGATATTCATACTATAATATCATAGACAATATACTCCAAATGTTTATTTAACTTTTATATCAAAATTATGTCATTATGAAATTTGAAAAGATACATTATTTTATAAAAAAATATTTTTTTTAACTTTTCCTCAAAAAATTACCTTTTTTAGAGAATTATAAAAATATCACCATAAACAAATTTTGATATTATAATTTTAAAAATGAATTTATTTTTTAAAATATATTTTCAAAAACATATAGAAATTAATAATAATATTCACCGATGAAAAGTAAGAAAATCTATTTTTTAGGAAAAATATTTTCTATGGAATAAAATGAATTTATAAAAAATTATGTTTTTATTTTATAATAATTTACAAATAAATTTATATTTATTAATATATAGAGAATTATTTCATAAATCACTGATTATTATTCATACCTTACCATTTAACGTCTATGTTATAATTTTCACATTTTAAATAATAATATTTGGTTGTCTGTTTTACTTTCGGAGTTGTGTGTCTTGTAAGGTATGGATCATAGTGTTTCCTTTAAAAATATTAAGATGTTAGAAGACACCATTTTCCCAAAAATGAGGTGATCCACATGAGTTACACTATAAATTCTTTTAAGGTAACCATTTATATCAATGTCTAATAACTTTTATTATAAGAAAAACCAACCTACCCCAAATGGATATTCAATAATCATGTCATGACCCGACCCTACCTGGGCTTGAGCCGCAACTACCCCAAGCCCGCCTCCATAGGCCAGGGGCTGGCGAACAGCGCCGAAGGCACAACAACTCGGGGAGGCCTTTGCATAATCACCTGTACACACACACGTAGCACACTTATTGCAAAAGTGCAGAGTAAAAAAGAAAAGTAAAGGGAAACTGCTATAAAAATACCCCAAAAGTGCATCGGCCTCTAAACAGTACCAAGTAAGTGCTGAAAGTAACTAAAATATAAAATGGTCAAACACTCACCCAACAAAAAAAGTGCGACAACCCGGAAATAGGTAAATAGAAAGGAGAACAGCTAGAAGGGTCCTCCACCTAGAACCCAACTCTGACCACCGCACGCAGTCCAAGCTCCCGAACTCCTGTGCTCCACTGAAGTCACGACTAACCTGTCCGTCGTCTACAAGGGCACACCAAGTGCGGGAAAATCCCAAGCAGGGGTGAGTATAAAAATACTTAGTAGGATACCCCGAAGGCTCGAGAGAGCAACAAGGGAGGTACTAAAGGGTGAGCAGTAGAGTGAACAAAAAAATAGAGGAGTACAACTGAAAGGCAGTAAGAGTATCAATAGAGAGTCCAGCTCAACCGAACAAGAGAAAGGAGGTAGACTCGTCCAGACACAAGGAGATGGAAATACTTAGAAGATGAACTTCTCATCGAGTCTTTGCTACCTATAGCAGAAGAGTAGAACCGTCCCTCTTTGAGAAGCTAGACATGGAAAGAACGTGGCATACCCCTCACATATTCGCCTCTCCTAGAGGGAGAGTAACCAAACCCAAGAAGTGGGTCTTGAAACAAGGTATATACATATCTGTATTCTCAACAAGAATCCCAAACAAGATCGTAAGGGGAACTCCATCCTGTAGCTCAGCCCAAGAATGTGAGTCTCCAACAGTCCCAGAAGTAACACCATCATCGATGCCCAGCATCCCGCATGTCTGCCCCAAAACGCAAGCCAAGGGGCGCAATCACTACACTTCAACACTATCCGCTTTGGGCGGTACTGACTCGCCCGCATGGTTTTAGATCGTGTCACAAGAACGCGTCTCAGTGGGTAAAGTGCCCCTCGTACTTGGGAGTTATAGGGAAAGTCAAACCACACCTCGTCACTGCCCCGCAGTCGGGAGGACTTATCAAAGTCAAGGTCATTCCATCACTGACCCGTACAACAAAGGGTCCTGCTCTAGTGGTCACGGAGGAAAGCCACTGACTATCCTAGTAGAAAGAAATGAGTCTGGAATGCCAACAGGTGTCCCACTGCCCAGCCCTGCTGGAGGGTAATTAATAACTAGATATCAGGTGATCCACTGCCCAGCCCTGCTGGAGGGTAAACCCTAATACATCATTAGGCGACCCACTGCACAGCCCCACTGCATGGTAAACCATAATGCATCATCAAGCAACTCACTGCCCAACCCCGCTGGAGGGTAAACCATAATACATCATCAGGCGACCCACTACCCAGCCCCACTAGAGGGTAGACCTGGAATAAGTCGAAAAGCGACCCACTGCACAGCCTTGCTGGAGGGTAGACCTGGAACTAGACGACGGGTGACCCACTGCCCAGCCCTGCTGGAGTGTAGACCCTAAGAGGTCGTCAGGTGAACCAATGCCTAGTCTTTGCTGGAGGGTAGATCCTAAGTCTGTCGGGTGACCCACTGCCCAGTCTTTGTTGGATGGTAGACCTAGAACAAGACGACGGGCAACCCACTGCCCAGTCTCTCCTAGAGGGTAGACCTAGAACTAGACGATGAGCGACCCACTACCCAGCCCTGCTGGAAGGTATACCCTAAGAGGTCTTCGGGTGACCCACTGCCCAGTATCTGCTAGAGGGTAGACCCTAAGTGCATCGGGTGACCCTCTACCCAGTCTCTACTGGAGGGTAAACTATAGAAGTCCATGAGCGACCCACTGCCCAGCCCTACTGGAGGGTATGCCCGAAGAATTCGATGAGTAACCCACTGCCCAGCCCCGCTGAAGGGTAAAACTCAGAACTGCTCTGGCCATCTCTACTGGAGGGTACAACACTGTCCAACCAAACACAGAGTGGGTATTGCGTAACCAACCAACTCCAGAACAACTCTCCCAAAATAGGTTCAGTGTCTGTTCTATCACGGGGTGCCACTAGCACCGCTACTGGCCGATCCATCGAGAATAAAATGAGGGGTAGACCACTCAACCCTTCTGGTCACCAAACGAACACAGAGATAAGGGAAAAAATCCACCCTACTGGTCAAACAAACACACAGAGGGACCGTATACGTTGCGAGAGGCCAAAGTACGCAAAGCAAAACATAGCACGCACATGGGACCCACACGACGTGTGGCCCCACATCAACCCCAACTGAGCGCACAAACGTTCTCAGGTACAAACCACACGTACCTCCAAGCACTCCCGTATATTCCCAGAGTATACCTTGTTCTAGACCAAAGGCTATCGTGCACACGGCACCCAGCGTCAACGCGAAGGCATGACGTAACAAATCCACCTCAAATCCCCAGGCACGACCAACCACATCTTCTTCACTCACACGGGAGTGCACGCGATCACATGCCAAGTTTTATCTGTAATCACGGCGAGAAGAACCGCCACTAGAGCGCCTTTCACACTTCCATATTTAACAATATTCTGTAAGAGGCTCCACACTACCAAACGGATCGCACCGTTTTAATCCTCGCTAAAAACACACGAGATCGACTACTTACTCACCTCAAACTGATATCCGACGGATAAGTCAGTAACATTGCCTCACACCCCAATGGCGTCCCATGAACCCGAGCCTCGGCCCCAAAAACAGTCGGGTGCATCGAACCCTTGCGATCCCCTCGAGAAAACACGTCAAAAGCACTACTCACTTGAGAGAAACAGATATCCGGAGAAAAAGATACATTCCGGTGCACTGCACATGAGCGGTGCTTCATGGGACCCACAAACCGGTCCTAAAACTCAACGAACGGATCACACCATTGCGATCCTCTCGAAAAAGCACACAAGATGGACTATTCACTTGTCTAAAATGGTTTCCTGGTGATAAAGATGGGAAATCATTGTCGATGCCCAAACGGCCCTCGTGGGCCTCGCACCATCGGGTGGAATTACAGCGGGCAGTCTGCGCCAACACGATGTCCACAGAAAAACACCCAACATCGACTGTTCGCACGCCCTGAACGGAAGTCCGAGGAAAATGTCTCTAAAAGCTACACGCAACTCAAAAGACGGGTCGTGGGGCCCATGCCTCAACTTCGGCTTCAGCGCCCGAAACTATACTGGAAAACTTCACCCCGACGCTAGGGACCCAACGCCTCTAACGGCACTCAATACGGACGTCGGACGCGTCCACACCGTCCAAAACAAGAACCCCCAGAACAGAGTTTATTCGCTTAAAGACGTGTCGCGCCTCCAAGGCCCCTCGTTTCGGGAATTAATAATTCCAGAAACCATCTAAAAATATTCCTCCCAAATTAAGGGATGCGTCACCGATGACGGCACGTGGAACCGACCACTAGATTATGATTTATTAAACATAAATCATTTCCATAAAATTAATAATAATAATAATAATATTATTATTATTATTATTATTATAAACTTATTTATATATTTTCATTATTTTTTTGTTTTTGTTATTTTTTTATTTCCACCGACCAGCCAGCGCCAGCCGGCTCCTTTCCACGCAGAGACCCGCCGATGGCAGGTCCGCTGTCTACCACGGGGTCATGCCGCACGACTGCTGGCTGGTTGCCGGCCGGCCCTTCTTCTTCGCGGTCGACCCCACCTCGGCCTAGAGCTCACCGCACCGCACGGAACAGCTGCGGCTGGGGAGCTCGCCGCCCCGCCGAGGAGCACCGGAGCCTACTACCGAAGCCGCCGCCTGGAGATCCATCGTGCCACCACCAAGGTCACCCTCTCACCTGCGCCGCCTGCTGCCCGGAAGACCCCCAAATTCCCGCAAACTTCAGCGAACGCCCACGGACTCGTCAGAACTCGGATATCAATTCCGAAACAAGCGTTTGAAAGCTCAAAATATTTACTACGCAAAAATAGGCTTTGATTGCAAATTCTTTGGGAAATTGATGATAGAAAACGAGTTCAAAGGTAGATGCAGAATTAAAAACGCAACGTAACCTCCTACCTCGCTGGGCTTCACCCAGAGCTTCGAGTCGATCCAACGACATCACCGAACCTCACCGAAGTCACCAATCCTGACCATCTCTCTGGAGATGGAGGAGGAGAGGGGAGAGGGTTTCTCCATGGGTTTCAAGGGAGAAGTGAAGGGGGAGTGTTTAAATAAATTAATTAACGATTTAATTAATTTAAAACCCCCGAAAAGACCCGCATCCAAAACTCACGACGAGGTTGAGGTTAATCCTCCCCTAGGGTAAACACCACCTCACGAGCACAACAGTGGTCTCTAAATTTTAATCTAAGGCCCCGTTCAAATGTTATTAAACTTAGCGTCTGAGGCCACTAAATTACGAAAGAGCCCCTGGGGCCATTTTTCACAAACGGCCACAACCCGTGAAACTTATACCCCTCCTAGGGTAAACAGTACACTCTGAACTCAACGGTGCCCTCAGTTTTCTAATCCGAGCCACCATTTAAGAGATACTATAATTTCACCATTAAACAAGTAAATTAATTAATTAATTTATCCATTTAACGTTCTGAAAGCGAGCGAGGGGTCCAAACATCCCGCGCTGACATACTTTTTGTCGTTCCTGAGGTAAAAACCCCATTTTGGACCCATCCGTACACTCAGATCTTTGATACGGATCACCGTTTAGGATTTGTCACATTTATTTGGCGTTTCCAGTGTGAACACACTGAAAATTTGATTCCGGCCACTCCGGGGCTCAGAATCACACGCCGTCTGAAGGCACTGCTCTGGAATATCATGAAGAATATTCCAAAGTCATCCGAAGAAAAAACCTGGTTCTTAAATCATTCTCTACTTCAATCTTTTCATCCCCGAAAAGAAAAACTAGGGAGCAACACAGGTTACTAGGACCACACCTGGCTTTCCCATACCCAGAAGAACCCACGCACAGCTCTGCGTCACCGCACACAGACCAAGGATTAATTTGTTCACGCTAGTCGGCCCTCTCTGATGTCGTGCACCCACTCCAGAGTTTGGGGTTAGGGCAAGGCAGTAGAGAACCTCTCCATGCATCTTCATGATCTCAAATGGTCCAAATGACTTCGGAGGTAGCTCAAGTCCCTGACCAAACCTCTATGTCACATGCTGCGACTTGAATAACCGTGCGCACCTGGAACAAGGCCTGATGATTCCCTCCTTCAAAATATCCATATGGTGAAACACCCAAGGATATCTGGTTACGTGATATTTCACAGTCGATGTCTCTCAACCAAGACTCTCTTACATGCTCGGAAGTGATGGAGTCCTCATCATCGACTAAAGGAAATGGTCTCACGCCTTTTTCCATACCAACATAGGGTTACACCCGATGCCCTACGTCACCCTGGTAACACCTCAAACAACGAGCAGAGAGAAAATCCTTTCACACGCAGAGCCAAACAATTCTACTACAAGAAGTAGAAGAGTTTCAAGGGGTACCTCTTACCATCCCATGCTCTACAAGATCATAGACATCCAAAGCTCGCGGTTGTCCGTGGTCCCAACCGTCAGCTCCCGGAGCCAGACGTGGACCACATAGTGGTGTTGGGAAGACCTCGTAACATCGTCCCCCACCTCCATCTCCTCTTTCTCCTCTACTAGAACCACCTCTTTGGGCGCTACTACGATCACGGCGCGGCCTCTAACATGGTGGTGTGCCTACTGCCTTCCTGATGCTCTCAGCAACTCAGGTCAGGCAGTCTTGTGCCAAGTGATCTCGCCCATCACAAGCATAACACTGGCGCTCTCTGGACTACCCTTGTTCCCTCTAGCACCATTGTGGTGTACGACCACGGCCCAGGATCCACTCTCAGAAGGGCATCCTCGGTTGAGGCCTGCGCCTTTTCACCATAGTGGCATACGACCACATCTCTGAAACCGGCAATGGAAAGGCCACTTGTGTCAAGGTCCTGTCCTCCGGCGCCTACTAGCTACGGCAAACATCCTGGCTCCGTCACCCCCACTACCACTACCAACCAAAAAACATGATAGGAAGCTCTCTGTCACCAATGCCTGCTCTGGAACCCCGACAGATGTAGAAATTCCCAAGGGTACTATGACAGCATGAATCTCTCGGCAGAGACCCTGCTCAAACTTCCGCGCTCGGATTTGTCGTCATGGACCATGTCCAGGTAAATGCATGCACGGTCTGTAAAACTAGCCGCGTACTCAGCCACCATCATCCCTTCTTGTTGAAACTATAGGATCTCCTGAATCCGAAGGGACTACAAGCAGGAGAGGGAAAACTTCTCTCGAAACAAAAACTAGATGTCATCCCATGAAAGCGACGACTCGTCAAGAAGCTGAGTAACCAGACTCCACCAACTCCAAGTTGCTCCATGAAAAAGGGTGGCTGCCAAAGCCTCTCTCTGATCTGTCAGCATCTGCACAAGCTAAAAAGGTGAACCACTACGTCGAGCCAAACCTCCGGTGCCTGAGCGTCTAGCTCACCACTGAACCTCAGCGGTCCCTGCTACTAGAACTCGCGGGGTGCGGTCAAACTACGCTCAAACTCAGCCTGCTCTACTGAAGCTGTCTGATGTTCAACGTGTGGGGGTGCTACTACCAGCCCACCCGGAGAAAGGGGCTCGCATGATGGGTTCTAGACCATGGCCTTTTAGCTCACAGGGTCTTCATCACGAACCAAAGCTGGTATCCTGGCTGGCTGTCTTCGCGGAGACATCCTGAATATTATCATGGAGTGTCGCGGTCAGATGAGCAAAATGTATATACCAACAACAATGATGGGGATCTGGCTCAAGAAGGACAATCAAAGACTCAATCCTATGTGATGCACAAACCAATTTTTCCCTACAACAACTGTCTCATCATGACGAGTAGACAAGCGGGTTATCAAGTTCCTGGTGAATGGATACGTCGCCCGTCGCACCATCACTGGACTCACTGGCCTGAGAGCCGCTCTCAAGACACATTAACACCGTTGCCCTAAATCCCAACGAATTCCTTCTTAGGGACGTCCGCACAACTCCCCAAGGAATGAACCAGCTCTGATACCACTTTCTCACGACCCGAACCTACCCGGGCTTGAGCCGCAACTACCCCAAGCCCGCCTCTATAGGCCAGGGGGTGGCGACCAGCGCCGAAGGCACAACAACTCGGGGAGGCCTTTGTCTAAGCACCTGTACACACACACACACGCAGCACACTCGATGAGAAAGTGCAGAGTAAAAAGAAAAGTAAAGGGAAACTGCTATAAAAATACCACAAAAGTGCATTGACCTCGAAACAGTACCATGAAAGTGTTGAAAGTAACTAAAAAAGAAAAGGGGAAAACACGTGCCCAACCAGAAAAGTGCCACAACCCGGCAACAAGTAAATATAAAGGAGAACAGCTAGAAGGGTCCTCCACCTAGAACACGACTCTGACCACCACATGTGGTCCAAGCTCTCGAACTCTTGTGCTCCACCTAATTCATGACCAACCTGTCCGTCGTCTACAAGGGGACACCAAGTCCGGGAAAAGCCCAAGCAGGGGTCGGTATAAAAGTACTCAGTAAGATACCCCGAAGGCTCTAAGGAGAATCAAGGGAGGTACCGAAGGGTGAGCAGTAGAGAGAACAATAAAAGTAGATGATTACAACTGGAAGGCAGTAAGAGTATCAGTAGAGAGTCCAGCTCAACCCAAAAAGAGAAAGGAGGTAGACTCATCCAGACACAAGGAGCTGGAAATGGTGAGAAGATGAACTTCTCGTTGAGTCTTCGCTACCTATAGCAGGAGAGTAGACTCGTCCCTCCAAGAGAATCTAGACAAGGAATGTGCTGGCATACCCCACGGGCCTTCGCCTCTCCTGGAGGGAGAGTATCCAAACCCAAGAAGTGGGTCCTGAAACAAGGTATATACATATATGTATGCTCAATAAGAATCCCAAACAAGATCGTATGGGAATCACCATCCCATGGCTCAGCCCAAGAATGTGAGTCGCCAACATTCCCATAAGTAACACCATCATCGATGCCCACCATCCCGCACGTCTACCCCGAACCGCAAGACAAGGGGATCAATCACCGCACTACGACACTATCCTCACTGGGCGGCACTGACTCGCCCGCACGGTTTTAGATCGCGCCACAAGAATGCATCTCAGTGGGGAAAGGTACCCTCGTACTTGGGAGTTCGTGGGAAAGTCAAACCACACCTCGTCACTACCCCACAATCGAGAGGTCTTCTCAAAGTCAAGGTCGTTCCATCACCGACCCGTACAACCAAGGGTCCTGCTCCGGTGGTCACACAGGAAAGCCATAGACTAGCCTAGTAGAAAGTACTGAGTCTGGAATGCCAACAGGTGACCCACTGCCCAACCCTGCTGGAGGGTAATTGATAACCAGATATTGGGTGACCCACTGCCTAGCCCTGCTAGAGGGTAAACCCTAATACATCATCAGGCGACCCACTGCCCAGCCCCGCTGGAGGGTAAACCATAATTCATGATCAGCCGACCCACTGCCCAGTCCCGCTAGAGGGTAAACCATAATACATCATCAGGCAACCTACTTCCCAGCCCCGCTGGATGATAGACCTGGAATAAGTCGACAGGCGACCCACTGCCCAGCCTTGCTAGAGGGTAGACCTAGAACTAGACGACCGGTGACCCACTGCCCAGCCCTGCTGGATGGTAGACCCTAAGAGGTCATCGGGTGACCCACTGCCCAGTCTCTGCTGGAGGGTAGACCCTAAGTGCGTCGGCTGACCCACTGCCTAGACTCTGCTGGAGGGTAGAACTGGAACTAGATGACGGGCGACCCACTGCCCAGTCTCTGCTGTAGGGTAGACCTGGAACTAGACGAAGGGTGACCCACTGCCCAACCCTACTGGATGGTAGACCCTAAGAGGTCGTCGGGTGAATCACTGCCCAGTCTCTGCTGGAGGGTACACCCTAAGTGCGTCGGGTGACCCACTGCCCAGTCTCTACTGGAGGGTAAACCCTAGAAGTCAGTGAGCAACCCACTGCCTAGCCCTGCTAGAGGGTAAACCCGAATAAGTCGATGAGTGACCCACTGCCCAGCCCCGCTGGAGGGTAAAACATAGAACTGCTCTGGCCATCTCTACTAGAGGGTACAACACTTGCCAACCGAACACGGAGTCGGTATCGTGCAACCACCCAACTCCAAAACAACTCTCCCAAAAGAGTTCCAGCGCCTGTTCCATCACGGGGTTCCACTAGCACCGCAACTGGTCGATCCATCGAGAATGAAACCAGGGGGAGACCACAAAACCCTGTTCGTCAACAAACGAGCACAGAGCCAGTGGAAAAACTCCACCCTGCTAGTTAAACAAACACACAGAGGGACCCTCTACATTGTGATAGGTCAAAGTACGCAAAGTAGAACGCGGTACGCACATGGGTCCCACACGACATGTGGCCCCACATCAACCCTGACTGAGCGCACAAACGTTCTTAGGTACAAACCACACGTAACTCCAAGCGCTCCCATATAATCCTAGAGTATACCTCATTCTATCCCAAAGGATATCGTGCACACGGAACCAAGCATCAACATGAATTCATGATGTAACAACTCCACCTCAAAGGCCCAGGCACATCCAACCACATCTTCTTCACTCACACGGGAGTGCACACGATCACACGCCAAGGGTTCTCTACAAACACGATGAGAAGAACCGCCACCAGAGCACCATTCACACTTCCACATTTAACAAGAAAAAGCAAGAGTCTCTGCATAACCAAATGGATCACATCGTTGTAATCCTCGTGGAAAAACACGCGAGATCGACTACTTACTCGCCTCAAACAGATATCTGATGGAAAAGTCACCAACACCACCTCACGCCCGAATGACATCCCGTGAACCCAAGCCTCGGCCCCAAAAACAGTCGGGCGCATCGCACCATTTTGATCCCCTCAGGAAAACACGTCAAAAGCACTACTCACTTGTGTGCAACGGATATTCGGAGAAAAAGATACGTTATGGCGCACCGCACACGATTGGTGCTTCATGGGACTCACAACCCGATCCCGAAACTCAATGAATGGATCACACTGTTGCAATCCTCTCGAAAAAGCACACAAGATGGACTATTCAATTGTCCAAAACGGTCACCCGGTGATAAAGATGGAAAATCATTGTTGACGCCCAAACGGCCATCGTGGGCCCCGCACCATCATGCGGAATTACATTGGGCAGTCTACGCCAACACGATGCCCTCAGAAAAAAACTCAACATCGACTGCTTGCATGCCCCGAACAGACGTCTGTGGAAAAAGTGCCTAAAATCTACACGCATCTCAAAATACGGGTCGTGGGTCCCACACCTCAACTTCGGCTTCAGTGCCCGAAACTATACTGAAAAACTTCGTCCCGGCACCAGGGTACCAACACCGCTGACGGCGCTCAAAACGGACGTCGGACGCGTCCGCGCCGTCCAAAACAAGAACCCCCGGAACAGAGTCAATTAGCTTAAAGACGTGTCGCAACTCCAAGGCCCCTCGTTTCGGGAATTAAAAATTCCCGAAACCATCTTAAAATATTCCTCCCAAATTAAGGGATGCATCGCTACTGAGGACACGTGGAACCGACCCCCGGTTTATGATTTATTAAACATAAATCATTTCCATATTAATAATAATAATAATAATATTATTATTATTATTATTATAAACTTATTTATATATTTTCTTTCTTTTTTTTGTTTTTGTTTTTTTTTCCACCGACCGTCTAGCGTCAGTCGGCTCTTTTCCACGCAGAGACCCATCGATGGCGGGTCCGCTGTCTCCCATGGGGTCGCGCCGCGCGACCCCTGCCTCGCACGACCGTCGGCCGGTTGCCGGCCGGCCCTTCCCGTTCGCGGTCGACCCCGCCTCGGCCTGGAGCTCACAGCGCTGCACGGAACAGCCGCAGCTGGGGAGCCCGCTTCCCCGCCGAGGAGCACCGGAGCCCGCTACCGAAGCCGCCACCTAGAGCTCCGTCGTTCCGCCACCAAGGTCACCCGCTCACCTGCGCCGCCTGGAGCCCGGAAGACCCCGAAATTCCTGCAAACTTCGGCGAACACCCTCAGACACGTTGGAACTCAGATTTCAATTCCAAAACAAGCGTTTGAAAGATCAAAATATGTACTATGCAAAAATAGGATTTGATTGCAAATTTCATGGCAAATTGATGATAGAAAATGAGTTCAAAGGTAGATGTAGAATTAAAAACGCAATGTAACCTCCTACTTCACTGGGCTTCACCCAGAGCTTCGCGTCGATCCGCCAGCATCACCACACCTCACCAGAGTCGTCTTGCCGGACCATCTCGCTGGAGATGGAGGAGGAGAGGGGGGAGGGTTTTTCTAGGGGGTTCAAGGGAGTAGGGTAGGGGGAGAGTTTAAATAAATTAATTAACGATTTAATTAATTTAAAACCCCCGAAAATACCTGCATCTGAAACTCCCGACGGGGTCGTGGTTAATCCTCCCCTAGAATAAATACCACCTCACAAGCACAACGAAGGTCTCGAAATTTTAATCTGAGGCCCCGTTCAAAAGTTATTAATCTTAGCGTCCGAGGCCACCAAATTACAAAAACACCCCTGGGGCCATTTTTCACAAACAGCCAGCACTCACGAAACTTATACCCCTCCTAGGGTAAACGATATGCTCTGAACTCAACGGTGCCCTTGGTTTTCCAATCCAAGCCACCGTTTAAGAGATACTAGCATTTCACCATTAAACGAATAAATTAATTAATTAATTTATCCGTTTAACGTTCCGAAAGTGAGCGAGGGGTCCAAGCATCCCGCGCCAACATTCTTTATGTCGTTCCTAGGGTAAACCCCCCATTTTGGACCCATCCATACACTCGGATCTCTGATCCGGATCACCATTTAGGAGTTGTCACAATTATTTGGCGTTTCCAGTGTGAACGCACTGATAATTTAATTCCATCCACTCTTGGGCTCGGAATCGCATGCCGTCTGAATGCGCTGCTCTAGAATATAATCAATAATATTCCAAAGTTCTCCACATCAATGAATGGGTTCTTACAAATCCAAATATATCCAAAAAATTAGTATAGAGAATATCCATTATGATCTGATTAGAACACTTTGTTTGACCATTCGTCTATTTATGGTACTTTATACTAATATTAACCTAAGTCCTCATATCCTCATAGAGATTCCTTCAAAATGGATAGGTAATCCTGGGATCCATTTTTGAGATAATATCACAGGGAAACCCATTAAACCTCATAATTTTATTACACATATATATTATGGAGGTCTTAATCTTTAGTTGTCTCCATGATCCGAATTAAATGATAATATTACATCAATAGATCAACCAGCACCCAAATAGAATTCTTTCCTTAGGAATTATATATTAATCCAAAAAAAATTCCTTGGAGACCTATTCCCACTTCCAAACCAAAACCTGGAGAGGCTGAAGAAAACTAGAATGTTTTATATGCTCTTCCATTTTCTATTAGATAGTGTAATGGTCTGACATATGATCTAAAATGTCACACATCATACCGAACCACTATAATCATCATCTCATGTCATAATACTTCTTTATAGTTCTTAGATGAATGACCCAAGAATATTTACAAAATTCAAAAAAAAAAACAAAAATCATTTTATAAATTGGGATGAAAAACTATTACCCAAGGAGTGGAATACCATTTTAAAGGAGATACCGTCTAGAATTAGCCTCCCCTCCATAAAGGGTTTCTTGAATTTCCCTAAATTATTAATATTTTATTTGACGCTATATAATAGACTCAATAAGGGATGGATATGACTAGTACACTCGATTGAACCATACCAAAAATATCCTCATTAACATTTATATGAATCTAAGAAAATAGTACCATCGAGTTCTGTTCTTCCATTCATTTCAAGATATCTCATAATGGTAATTTCCTACTAAGATCAGTTGGAAAAACATTCCCCTTCCCCAGGGTATAGAATATGTTGAACTTGAACATCTAAAGTTATTCAACTAACTACATTTCAATATGACTCATGTATTCTTAGGAAATGATATTGGTAAGACACTTATGGATAGAAAAGGTTGTAATACTTTCACTAATAAGAAAATGTTACCAAAATTTAATGCATGCCTAATTGTGGGAATATCTAAATTATGACCAGGGTAATTCATCTCTTATGGTAAATCATAATAAGATCAATTGGACAAAACATGATCATTCAATAAAACTACACATAAAAACCTAGAAATAGAACCATTTTAATATACAACACACCACTTATAGAGATCAAAAAAGATCATAAAATGACTTGTTGTCAAAATCCATTTCAAATAATCAAAACATGACTGAAACATTTCATCCCATATGAAACAGACCAACTTCAGGGTAAGATCATTCAAATGTGATTTCCTATTCGAGAAACCCTTTAAGTGATGTTGATAGTATCCATAATTACAAAGGAAACTCTAAATATCCTAAAAATTTCTAG
The DNA here is from genome assembly GCA_963277665.1 of Viscum album. Taxonomy (NCBI): domain Eukaryota; kingdom Viridiplantae; phylum Streptophyta; class Magnoliopsida; order Santalales; family Viscaceae; genus Viscum; species Viscum album. The sequence goes on from OY728156.1 coordinate 541,644,764, forward strand.
ATCCTCCAATGACAGTATATCCTTCACCTTCTCAATATCAGGTAACAATCCATGCCCAGAAATCTAATTTCCAAATATCATTACTTATCAAGTCAAAAAACTTTAATTTTAAATATTTCTATAAAGATGAATATTCATCAATATTTTCAAAACCAGTTTCAGACATTGATCATGATAATTCTTGGACCTTGGATAAACAAAAATATCATCCATGAAAACTACCACTAATTTAGTGAGATATTTATGGAATATTTTTTAATAGATTCATAAAAACTGTATAACCATTAGTTGGACAAAATATCATCATGATAGATTAATAATTTCCATTTCTGGTCTTCAATGATATCTTCAGTATATCAAACTCCTGAAACATGAGTTATTGATAACCCATACAAATTTCAATCATAAAAAACCACTTCCCATATTTGTCTAATCAAATAAAACATTATTATGATGTAAATGATTCTTTTTAATAATGTTTACCTAGTTCAACATAGGATAATACACACATAGTCAAATTGAACTGTTTTTATTTTGGGAAAATAGGACTAAGTCTTCCCAAAGTGGAACACTTGGGTGTACGAAACCTTCCTCTATTAGATCATGCAATTTACTCTTGAGCTCCCTCAGATTTGTTGGTCCCATATGATAAGGGGGTGTAGTTATTGGTTGTGTACCCAACACCAGATCAATCATAAAAGATACCACTATATATATTGGAAGATTATATAATTCATCTTGGAGAATACTATGAATGTATCAAAAAACCATGGGAAGATCAAGAAGATAAAAAACACATTGGGTTCATAAGTAACAATGGAAAATAAACCCTTGACCATTGAGTATAATTTTTGTACATGATGAGACCTCGAATCCCACTCTCCCTAAAATACTCAAGTGCTCCCATTGGTTTCAAGGAATACGGTATGATGATAATAACAATAATCCTAAATACAAGAAATGATAAACTAATCCCTCATAATTATTATTTAAAATTGATCCATATTGAGAATGAAGAAATCCTATACTAAATTTGTACAAACCATTGATAGTGAACTAGAAGGACACTGAAACCCCTATTCTTTCTTCCTTCATTGTGGTGTTTCTGACTCCATAATAAAGGACATGAGCTATGTTAGATGATTTAGAACATAAAAATGAAATTTTTATATATAAATAATTTTGAGGAACATGAATCAAATTCATATGTTTCTCTAGAAGATGAAACCAAATGGTACCTCACATTATAATTGGGTTGACCTCAACCTTAATCAAAATTTCATATACTATGAGAAGGTGCTTCACCTCAGAATCCTATAAATAGATCCCTATAGAATTTCAATCATCTAACTACATCGTAGTATACTTTGGAGCTGATGATCTCTAACCATAATGTGGAATAAACATAGAATTGAATAAGCATTACAGATGGTCATAGAGACCACAACCATTTTACATCTTCATAAGAATAGAATAAGAATTTATAGTTTTCCCAACATTTCCACACTGATAGTAATTTCGGGGCCCATTATTGGTTATAGCTGAGGGTGTAATGGATGCCCACTATAGAAATCCAACCCCATGACTCTTTAGATCCTCATGTCACTTTCTATTATTTCACTAGATTCTATATATGTTTCCATTGGGTTGAAGTGAAGGGGTAGAATGGAAAATCATTCATGATGTATCTATTTCAACCAATGTATCCATGTCTACGATCTCTGTATATTTATAAATATTTATCATAAAAAACTATAATTTTATATCCACATGCAAACCCTATAGGTAATTATGAGTCTTAAAATGATCTTTATTCAAAACATTATTAGAAAAATGATCCATCTCCATCAATTAATTATTTTAGGATGAAACTAAATGCTCTCTTTGATGCAAAATAGAGGAACTCTATATAATATCCCATCATCAGAGACTCTAGGCAGAATTATTTGAATAATGTAGTCTTTAAACTCTTCAAGTCGTATCTCACATGCATGTATACTTGTAACATGGAATCCCACCATCATTTTTTGGGATCATTGAGTCTGAACATTACAGACTTCACTTTGATATCCTTAGGCGTGTCCAAGAATTTTAAGATATAACAACACTTTTAGAAACAATCCTCTAAATCTTTGGGAACATTCATATTCTTAAGGGATTGTGGATTCTCTCATAAAAAATCCTAAAATTTATCCATTTCCCCTCCAGATCCTATATATACTTAGAAACCATATTATGGACCCATGGTAAATTTTGTTCCACAACAAAAAATACTCACACAATAATCTCTAAAATATTATGATCCAAAGATGCATTCACTTGAGGAGAAAATGATGTATCATTTTGTGGATCATGTGGTTGACATCTAAGACGCATATTACTCCGCGCTGAAAATATATGAAATGATCATAAAACCATATAATCTATGTTTAAACTATAAAAATATAAGAAAAATATGGGATTAATATAAAAAAATAACAAAAGAGACACACATCCCAACATACCATGTTAACTTGAGTCTCATTATAGCAGGAGCTGGCTAGACTCACACTATAACCTACCTATCGAATTCTGGACGTCCTATTTCTAATTTAACAAACATCCCAAGATATGGACTATTGGTTAAAAAAGAACACCGGTGCTAGTATGTGACAATCTAACCCAGTATATCCTCACAATCTAGTACCCAACCCAATCCTCCATATACTTTAATGAAATTCTTGATCCCCACGAGCTGGGAAGTAACTCCCAAGAATAAAAATAATCCTGAGGGAATTATTTCAACCACCCTAAATTTTAAATAATTACATATAAAAACATAATAGAAAGAAACTAAAGAATAAAAAATAGGAATAAATATATTCCATAACCAAATACCAACTACAATAGTGATACAAATCAAAAACATGGTAAAAATAAAGTAATGTGTCAAAAAAATAAAAAGGAAATAAAATCCAATAACCACTACTCCATGATATGTGTGTGATTCCATAACATCTAACCGCCCGCTACCCAACCCAATCGGATGAAAACATACTACTTTTATATGGCACCTTAACTTTCCCTACATCAAAATTCATAACCAGGCACCACTGAAGGGATTTTCATGGTATGAGATAAAAAAGGCATAGTAGGGTCCCACCAAGGTTATCCATATCATGTCTCTGTTTAAAAAATATATACATTAATGATTATAAGGAATGATAATTAGTTAAAAAACTTTTATAAAAAGCACATTGTAAAACATTACCCTTGTTTTATAGTAAAAAATAATCTATGTAAAATAGTTTCATATCATTTCATGTATATCAAAATTAATAATGAAAACCAAATAATAAAATCCAAAGCATATGCACACCACACCAATGTTCATTATGTGTCAGGCTATCCAAAACACTAATACCCAAATATAGACAATCACCTGCATCAATCCCCAAGATATATTCATCGAATATTGGGAGTAGAGGAACACCATTGAAATTGAACCACCCAACATTGTCTGAAAACACCCTATAACACATGGAGTATAGATCAAATGAATACCCCATTAGTGCACCAAATAGTAAAATGTATGAGGAATATTGTTATAACTTCCAAATAATAACCTCAGGCATCCCAATTGATTCATTTTCCAAAAAAATTCTTCCAAACAATACTTGGAAGAGCATTTCATAATTCTGGTTTACTGTGCATAGAAAATTTAATTCCCATCTTATAAAATCAAAAGGATAACCACCTTTTCTCAAAAACCAGTTTACACACACAAAAACTAATAAATTATGAAAACTTATTTATAAATTAATTTATAAAACCATATATTTCAATTTTTATAAAAACTAGGCTAGAAATGAATCCACCTACTTCAAACTCAGGTTCCACATGCTCATTGTGGGATCCACTATTAATGGAGAGAACGTAAGAACAATAAAGGATGCTTGGGGATCGATAATAATATACTAGAATCAATTGAAAACCCACAAAAATTAGTGGATAATAAAAATGAACACACTCCTTAATGAACCCACATGTCGCACCACAACCAATATGATGGTTAGCCCTTGGTGGATGATTTCTTGAAAGATATAGAATGGATATGAAAATAGGTCAACATAGGGTCAATAACATCAAAATATAGTTCGATAACACTAATAAAACCAATATAACTAATGAGTTACAAAATATTCTTACCATGGATAACTAAAGCAATCATTATAGAGATCAAACATTGAATTGATGAACTCAAAAGGAGCATAGATCACAAAAAAACACTTGAAATCACCTAGGGTTTGAGGATGGAGAGAATAAACTGAATGAGATAAGTTTAATGTTTGATTTTTGATAAAAACATACATTTATGGTGGATTTATGATTTAAAAACATGATTTATGGTGTAAATTTAAATTAAAACATATATTCTAAAAACATGTTTCCCCAAGTTAAATTTGAACTAATCGATGATTTTATGGCATAAAAGAAGGTCTTACGATATAAAAGGAATTTACCATATTAAAATTTATTTTATGTATCATAGGATTCTTATGCCATAAAGTATTTTTCAACTAGTTACAAGAGATATAATTATGACATAATCCAAAAAAAATGATATAAAAGTGTCCAAGAAGCAGCCTCCACCCCATGTTCGACAAAAACTCCCAAAACAACTTCTACGCCCTCAGAACCTAAAAGCATACTCTTAAACATTAAAAAGATAATAATTATTTTCCTAGATTTTACAATAATATATTAAAATATATATTTGGTAAACATAATAAGAAGTTATATTAACTTTAAATGCCTTAAATTGACTTATGGAGGAACCTTTATTAATTCAGAACCATTTTGGGATAACCATCAGAACTATGTAATTATTTTTATAATGGAATAATAAAATTTATTAAACACCAGTATTATATATATATTGATGTAATTTTATAGTACGTATTACCATGGTCAAAAAAACCGAAAGTGTTATGATGAAATTAATAGAACAACCCTGGGTAACTAACAAAAGCAGAAACTATAGTAAAAATAAATAAATAAAAATAATAATTGTACCATAGAAAATGAAATATACATGAATATGTTTTTGGTTATATATTTAAATTAGTTAATTTAAGTATTTCTTAATTTATTTTCATGTTCATAGTGCCTTCTGACAGGAGCCAAGGGATCCATCGCAAAACTTCTTTTCTTGAGGAACGTCTTATTTTATGCATCTAATTTATTTTAATTTTATATATACTATTAATTAAATTTATTATATCATGTATTATATTTAATCATGGTATTTTAAATTCAAATTTTGGATATATATAATTCATGGTGTTTTTATTAGATTTTTTCTTTAGCTATAATTATTTCTATCTCAATCACCCTTCATTGAATAATTCACTAGTATTACACACCAATATTAATTTTTATGGGGTAACTACTACCCCCCTGAGTAATATTATCATAAATTATTATTTAATATGGAAAATTGGATTTCATTATTGTTCTTACTTTTTTTAAATCAATTGGTTTCTTCTTCTTACTTGGCCCGTACAGTCCTGCCTGAGACATTTGCAGAGCAGTGTTGTGAGGGTGAAAGATGATCTTAATGTGATTGATGATGGGGATAAGTTATAATTGTATTGAATTTGGTTGTTTTTAGTCCTGGGATCTTGGACTGTGAGGTATTGATTGAATTTTTTAGTCATTGAAGTCTTTCTTGGTTCCCCCTTTCCCTCAAAAAGAGGTTTATGCTAATAAAAAAAATTAATTTTCAGTCGGTCAATTGGCGTCTTCTCTAAAATATAGGGTAATTTCATAAGACAATTTAATTTAGTGATTTAAAATCTTTCTTCTTTATTTGTATCTTTCCTTTCATATGTTATACACTATATCAATATTAGTATACCACATTTCATTACAATATAATTTAATAATTAATTATAATCCTATTTGAAAATATTACTATGTTATTAATAATTCCCATCCATTTAAATGATTATTTCATATCCTTATCTATATGTTACCTTCTTTCAAATGTTCTATATTTTAATTTGAATCACCATTAAGTGTTATATATTTTATAAATTATATTTAACATCTATTATTTAATAATCTAATGTTTTATGATCTTATGTTATGATTTAGGATTTTAAAACAAGTGTTTTAAAAAACTAAAGGGAGCATCCATACCACCTTCATTACATATTGGTTGCATATTCTATTTTCTTTTATTCCTTTTAATGAAATATTCATATCATGATATTTTTATTTTTGTATATATTTTCCTTAGATATATACCAATTTAAATATAATTTTCATTTCTATATTTATAAATTTTTTTAGTTCCCATTGAAATTCTAACTGATAAGTAAACCGAGCCTAAATGAACTTTTCTATTTCTTTTAACATGTCAATCATAACCCCCATGTAATATTTCAAATCAATTAATAGCTAATTAAAACCCTCATTATTTTATTTATATGCTATTTTAATCAATTATTGTGTTATATAAAATAATATTCTATTTCCTACATTAAATTATATTTTTATACATTCATATAATATCTACCCATGTAATTATATTTTATTCATCCTTATGAAGATATTTCTCATGAATTTATTATAATGGAACCCAATTTAAAACCCTATATATCATTTAAAATTATAAATGTCAAAAATAATTAATTTTATTATTATAATTTCAATAATCCTAATTATTTATCCTCTAGTTATTCTTTTAATCAGAATTATGAAAACCCACTTCCTTATCAGAGGTTTGATCATGATTATGATTTATGTATGGTTTATTTTCTCACGTGCAATGAATATATATGATTCCCATTATGTGATGGGTGGTCTCCGAATTTTATGTCATTAAACTACAATGGGTAAAGATTTATATATAATGAGATGTCATGTAATGGATTAGTAACCGAACCTCATCCACCTTAGAAATTTTTCCACTATGTTTATGGGAATGTGGAGTGAACCTAATTCACTCTGTGATTTTGTTGATGTTATGATTATGGACTTTGGAATAACCCTGGACTAAAATCCAGGATCTCACATATTTTTTTCACATATTCCATGATTCCATGATCCTTTGATTTAATTTCTGTATGATATGATTCAATGTTTACAATCTTTTGATTTATTATATCATGTAATGGCTCTTGAATATCATGTTATGATTAATTAACATATTTATTCCCTTCACAAGATTTCTAGATAATCATTCTATTTATGTATTTTACCTAATGTATCATTTACTATTTTGAATGACCTATGGGATTTAGGATCTCTATTTGATGATTTAAATAAATATTAAGTATATGTAGTTCTAATCATCCAAAGACACTAGACCACTAGATCATCAACTTGTTTATTTTGAAAAGTAAATTAAATATTATTATATAACATGTGTTTAAGTCTTGGGTCACTATAGTTGATATAAGATAATGTTCTAGTAATTTTTTAGAGATTTTAATGAAATAATCATAGTGAAAGCACTAAAGAGAAATATAAGGGATAATTATAAGTGTAGGAGAACAACTAAATTTTTTTGTAAAGTAGAGATTGTGTCGATTTACTTATAATTACACCTCTCATTGGATACTGTAAAGTGGTTGTTATCTCTAGCATAGTTGTACATATGGGTAATATCACTTAAGTGTACATATTATATATTAACTCAAATGTGATCTGATTCATAGAAAAGTGGAATAATTTCACACCTTAATAGAGACTCCCAACGGCTATTATTTTGTTAATAATATGTACTTTATGAACCAATATAATTGATAGATTTTCCAGTTACATTTAGGTACTAGTTTTAGAAGTATAAGATAACCCTACATAATGAAACCAATATTAAACTATGATTTATCTATCAATCACTCATATTAAAATTTTTTATTTTAGTGATGGTTAGAACTAGAAGTAATCAAGTTATAATCATGTTTATGGGACAATGTAATGGTTACCTCAATGATCAACCCATTAGAATTGGAGGTAAATTAAGAAATATAAAAACTTTATTTACAAAATCATGAAATGTGATTAATGACGTCATATTTGAAATACTATATTCAAAAAAGTTGATAAGGATATATATTAAAGAAAATTTAGGAAATAAATATGATGAATGATGTGATATTTGACCACCTATATGTCAAAAATATGGGAATAATCATGAAGGAAATTACCTTACGATGATTGAAAAATAAATTACTTGTGTAGTAGGGGGATTCTAGAAATAGTCTATTATGGGAAAAGGAATGATATAATAAAAGGATATAACATTCTTTCTTAGTAACTACTAACAGTTAAATGTTTTAGATGTGAGTTATTTGGTCACTATGCAACCTAATGCTCATATCCAAGGGTTAAATCAAACAATTGAAACCAACAACCTCCTTTATAATGTTAATATTTAAAATACTATGAAATGATTACTAGTATTGTAGATACTATTTTTCAGTCGGTATTATAATATGTATTATGTATTTTAATATTTGAAATATTAATTATTGAGAGATAAATAAAAAAATTCGGTCGTATAATTATTATATATGTGGAACATGAAACTTCATCAAAGCGCGTGGAGTGTTACACCTTATAGATTTATCTCTTCTTCAATTAATATATTTCTATTCATAATTGACATTATATTTTTTCTATAATATTGATATCAAATTGAATATAGGGAAATAATACTTTATATCATAAATCATCCCATGATCAACTACCAAGGAATTTTTAATTAAGATGTCCCAATAAAATTTTCTCTGATCATAAAAGTTTTAAAATTTTGAGAGAGAAATTTTTTTAAGGCAACGGGGGAGAATATAATGACCCATGATTTTAATATTTTTTAATATCTAGTTAATTAAAGTATATGTGAAAGCATTATACACACACAATGCCGAACTAAAATGTTACCATGATAATTGTATACTATTAAAACAAATCCATTGAATTAATAGATATTACTATATGTAAAAAATTATGAAATATATTTTCACATATATACTCCCATGCCACCACTTTAGTTTTTGTTGATGGTGATTTATGGGATTTTGATTCTTTTAGGCATGATCAACCATTGGTGTTGAAGGGGGTGATGCTGAATGATATTTCAAATTTCCCCTCTACTCCTATGATTTATAATCTGTAGATGGTGATGTTAAAAGAGGTATCAAAGGTTCTGAATGGAAGTGCTAATGTGAAGGTCCCCACTAGAGTAGTGGAAGATCTTGTACTGGCACCCTCGTTATCATCATTCTTTAACACCTACTTTGAAAGGATTCTCCAAAAAAATATTATCCGACCATGTTGAGGCCAAACCTGATGTGTTTACTGAGTGGATTGCAATTGGTTATAATTTCCTCAATGTTCATCTTATTTTACTGAAGGGTGAGAAGTCCTTGAGGTTTATGTATCATGTTTGGAAGTTATTGTTTTTATAGGGCTCCTCTGATTGGAGATGTGTTTTCCTTTGTTGTGGCTTCTTTCATTTTATTTTCCATTCAAATAATTTCAAAATTCATGTGAGGAGCATCGATTCTCTATCTCTAAAATTGGGATTTCTTCACCTGCATTAATAGTCCCTAGATTTCAATGCCTTGCATGAAAGAAATTACTTTTATGATGTTTGGGATTATCTACATGGACATTATTGGGTCCTTTTGGCACCTAAATATTCTTCATGACATTAGCATAATAATTGGGAACCCTATATTCCTCGATAAGGAATCTTGGGTCATTCGATTTAAACACATTTCTAGAATACTAGTAGATATTTTTCTAAGCTCTAATATGATAGATTATTTAAATCTATCCAGTACCTTTGATAATATCTATATTGACGTTGAATTTGAAGGAAAAACCCTTTTATATATAGAATGTATGGCTGTGGGGAATTCTTTATAGTTATTTCGGAGGAAGATACCATGTGAGAGATGTGGGGTGAAGGGTCATCCAGCTCACCTCCATTTTAGGAAACCTAAGAAGTTGGATGTGGCTTTTTCAAAGTCTCTTGATCATTATGGACATGTTCTCAAAAATCGATATTCCACTAAGGTTGATATGTTAGCTTCTGAAAATCAGTCTCTCTTGTGCCTAATTTTAAAGGATAATGAGTAATGGTGGATAAGCCCCTGATTAGATCTAATAGTGGTCCCTCTACTACTTGGGTTGCATTTGAAGAGGTGAATACATGTGTTGTTTCTCCCATAGGATTAGTTGAGACTTGAGAGAATGTTAACCCCACTTTTGTTTGGTCTCCTGCTTCAAATCCTACCACGGTTGATTGTCCTGGTGTATTCTTGACACATGATGGGACTGTTGTGATGGATTTTAGCTTAGATGATCATAATGTGGTTCATCAAAATGTTTATTGTCATTATGAGATACAGAATTTATTAAAATCCTCTAGGATTTTTGAGAAGTGGGTGACATATTTAAGGCGTAAGGGACAGAAACAGGTAGTGGTGGTCCTGCCTCTTTTAAGGATACACTCTTATCTGAAAAAAGGGAATGCATATGATTGTATGCACATCACTTGATCTCCCTTAAAGATAAGGTCTTGGAAGAACTACTCTCAAACACCTCACATTCTGTCTACCTAATCTTCTTCAAAGTTGTCGGGAAAGATCAATATTCATATTCTTAAGATATTCATTCAGGGTAACTCCCAATTTAAATGGGAAATAGGTACTGATTTTTATTAGGGGAATGAAATTTCATATTATGATCTAAAATTTTTTTCTGGACAGATGAGGTAATGTCCCATTGTTTGACCCCACCCATCTCCCTTGTAAATTTTCTTTTATTTTTAACAAATGCTCACAAGCTTTTCTTCTAGATAGACATGTAGAGTAATAGTTTTTATATGATTTTGTTTATAAATTTTTTTAATAATTAATTATAGTTTTATTAGTGTTTTATAAAACATAGAATAAAATTTAGTATTTAAAAAATGTTATTTCCCAAAAAATATATTCCAATTGTATTTTATAATTTTATTTAAAGAAATGAATAGATAATTCATGAAAATTAAAATGAAAAAAATAAACATTTTATGAACTACAATTTAAATATTAAGTCAAGATTAAAATTTTTTCTAAAAAAAGATTTATTTTTGGAAAATAGTGAAAATACCATTTTTATAAATAACATTAATATTTTAGATTACTAGTATATATATAGGACTTGTAAATTCATGAAAATATTTTCTAATGATAAATATGTTTTATATATAAATTTATAAATATAAATATATTTTTTTTCACAAACACATAATTGTCATTTAAGAAGAAAAGATACATTTTTTAAAGAATTATTCTTAATACATTATGCATTTTTTATTTAAAAATTAATTTTTTTAAGTTATATAAGTTTAATATAATAAAATTATTCTTATTTTTGGATTCATCATGTGAAAATTTGAATATGATTTATTTTTTGGACATTATTAAATAATGTATTTTTAGAATAATAGTAAAGAAATATTTTTTCCCAAAATGGTGCCTTTTTTCTTTATAATTATGCAAGCAAGAATTATAAATTTATAAAAGATTTTAATGAATAATATATGTATTTAAATAATAATTTTATGCATTATAAAGATATTTTTTCCAATCTAAAAACAATTTGTTAACCATATATATGAAAAGAAATATTTTAGAACTAATAAAAAAAATTTTTTGTCTTTTCATTTAATTAAAAATTACTTTGGTAAAATTATGATTTGGCTTGAATTGTATGCAAAAAATATATTTTCTCTAATATACTAATATATATATTTTTTTTGTTAAAAAATAATTGAAAATAATATCCCACACTATTTTATTATGTTTAAAATGTACAGTTTCATGGAAATGGTTTTTATACATTATATGCACAAATACTAAAATTAGTTTATATAAGTCATAAAATATTAATTTTATAAAATTATTTCCTTATTTTAAATTATAAAAATTAACTTATTAAAAAAATTAAATTTTAATTTTTTCTAATAAAATTAGGTACCATGGGTGAAAGTGAGATTATCAAAGTCTGGGTAAATTGTGGTAAAAGTGGTTTAACATAATGAAAGTTGTCAAAAAAGTGAAAAACATGTATGGTAAAAGATTGTGGGTGGTTCTAGGCCTTATATTTATTCCCAAACCATTATTGGAATTTTTTTAGACTTTTTCTTTGGATAATGGAGTGAAATTATTGACAGATATTGAGCGCTTACAAAAGATTTCTTCTGCACTTTAATAAAAGGATAGTACCTCCTACCCAATTTTTCACCAATTCTAATGATTTTTATTGAGCTAAAATATTCCATTGTATCTCATAAACACCCTCCCCATTCCTTTTATTTAATGATATAACCAAAAGACCAAAATAAATATCCTTTAAAAGTCACCTAAGGGATATGTTGTATTATCTACCCAACGTTTCTAATTCTTTTATTCTTCTACATTATTCAAGTCCCCTATATCAATGAATGTATGATAACCCCACCATTAATACTATGATCAAGTCTATTAATACTAATTTAATACACATCATATATATTCATAAAAAATCTTTGATAAAAAAGGAAAATGTTTTCAAGCGTGTGAATGAACTACGACCTCCATAACCAACCTGTTCGATTTTTCGTAACCACCATCAATAGAATGATAAACATGATATTTAATATAAAATATTATATTTATGAACCTTTTAATTGTCTATAATGATAATATATGATAGTTTAAATGTAATAAAAATATATATATATTAAGTTTTACAGTAATTAAATGGCTTATCAAGATACATTACTTAATTTCAGTATATTTTGGGATAACATTTAAAAATGTATAATTAATTTTATAATTTAATAATAAATTAAATAAATTTACAAAATTCTAGATAACATGTAGTTATTTTAAAAACCATTGACCATGTTAAACAACCCAAAATTATTACAATGAAACTAATCGAACAAACGAGAGTAAGTATGGTAAGCAAAAACTATATTACAAATAAATAAAAAAGATAATAAATGGGTATTAGATAATTAAAGATATACTAATAAGGTTTTTTTATATTTATTTTACGAAATTTATTTATTTTTTCCAGAAGTAAAGTGAATTGACCACACTTTTATAAAATTAGTAATGGTTTCATCTCAAAATTTCCTTCTTTTAGACACATTTTATTTTAATGACCTAATTTATTTTAAATCATTTTTATAATGAAAACTAGATATATAATATAATTTTTTACCTTTATTCACGATATTCAAACCTCAATTTTAATATCTATCTATATTAATAATTTTTTTAAAATAATCACTCTAAAATTAAATGGGTTTCAATCTCAATCACCTTTCCTTGAGGATTGCATTGATATTGTGCACCAATATTCATATGTATAGTGTAAATACTACCCCATGGGCTTGTAATATAATAAATTTTTATTAAACTATGAATATTAACTTTTATTCAAGCACTTACATATATTGGGAAAAATGGATTTCTTCCCTAAAATATAAGTGTCTTTCATAGCTCAAACTGATATCTTGTATTATAATGTTTAACATTGATTTTTGTATTTAATTTCACATGGTATACCTTATTTATATCATGGGAGAACACTTCTAAAACATATCTTCTTTATAGGTGAGATATAATTCATTTTGAAAATGAAAATATGTTCATAATAATTCATATTAATTGAAATGAAAATTTCCCATAGTTTTCTATAATTTCCCTTCCCATAAAAAATAACCATCCTAATTGGAAAACTCATTAATTTTTATCTCATATAAACATCATATATAACTTATTTTATTTTCAAAATAATGTTTTACAATTATATTTTATGACACAGTTTCTCAAAAAAATGATTTTGAAACATAAAAAGGATCTTCCGTACCACCCATGTAACTTATTAGTTATATATTCTCTTTTTTTCTCCATTAATTTGAAATATTCCTCTCATTAAATTATGATATATTTTCAATATTTTCCTCATATATATGACTACATAAAAATCTATTTCATTTTTAGGGTTATACATTTTTTTACCCATCAAAATCCATACGTTTAAGTAAACCATCTTTAGGGAACATTACTATTTCTTTTCACATGTCAAGAATCACCATCATAAATTTTTTTAAACCGTGAATATATTATATAGACCCTAATTATTTTATATATTTCCATAGTTTTTTAATTATTGTTTATGGATAATGATATTTTGGTTCCTTATTTTAAAATTTATTTTAGTTATTTAATAAAAACTTTACCCAAGAGGTTTTTTATTATACCTTCCCAAGATATTTCCCATTAATTATCTACAATGGAACCCCATATTAAAGACTTATGTACCTTTTTAAATTATTAAATTTCAAATGAATTTAATTCTTTATTATTTTTGGAATCATTATGTTTTATCATTTGGTTATTCCTTGAATCCAAATTATGAATACCACTTAATTCCCATGGTTTTGATCTTTATAATGATATATGTATGATTTATTTTCTCATGTGGAGTGTATATATGCACTTTTAATTATTTTATCAGCGGTTATGAAATTCTATATCTATATCATTCATTTGTTAAAGATCCATATCTCCTCATATGTCATGTATCAGATTAGGTGTTGAACATAATCTACCATGGATCTTTTTACACTATGGTTATGGGAATGTGGAGTGAAATAAATCCACCAAGGGACTTTGTACACAATATGATAACAGTATTGTTTGTGGCCTTTGAATTATTCTTATGATGTCATGTCTTATTTTTTTCCACATATTTTATGATTCCATGATCTTATGATTTTATTTCCTTATCCCATGTTTCAATTATTATAATCACTTTATTTACGATTTAACTTTATGCCTCTTAAATCGCATGTTATTATTTACTTAAATGTTAATTCCCTTACTTTTCTTTCCATCTCACATTTTTCCTTATATACATTCCCCAGGTATCCTATGAAGTTTTAAAATAACTACGTGAGTTATTATCACTATGTGGAGTTTTAAATAATGATTATATTTTCACTCTTAATATAATGTAATTGTATCTCTAATATTTCAAATACACTAGTCCTATATATCTTAAAATTTTTTATGTTGAAAAATATTGTTATGAATTAATTTATAATACTTTTTTAAGTCATCAGTCTCAATAATCTTATCCGATAAGAATATTTAAAAAATGACATAAACTATTAAATTTAGAAGAATAATCAATAATAATTCTAATATAATGACATACATTCTTGATATGTATCCAAGTTTCATATTCTAATCACCTCACCAATACAACAACCACTCCAATATATCTCTCATAAAATAATCATTATGGAAATCATTATAACAAAATAAATAATGTGTAAAAAAACTAATCCAATATAATATGATAAAAATATCAATGTGATATAAAGTACTCAAAAAAACATAAAATACAAGTAAAGAATAATCAAATATATAATAAACAATGTCAGTATCTTGTAATTAAAAGAAGTATTACAAAAGGAATGAACAAAAATAGATGAAACCCTATTATTACAGTTACAATCTCTTCAGAATGACAATATTAAATTAAAAAACTTATGTATCTTAGTAAAATAACATTCTAAACTATTGATCCTTCAATTAGTCATCACTCAGGTAACAAATCTACCAAAGATAAATATTAAACCTATTTTATAGTCATAATTTATATATAATTCATTTTAGATAAATTTTATTTACATAAATGAAAAAATACTCCCTCTCAATTTTATAGTACCAATCCATTACATTAGTACATATCAATATTCTTAACTGAAGGATAAATTTTTTTGTTACTTATAATTAATTTATGATATTAATGGTATGTAATGAATTACTATCTACGATATAATAAAGATGTAAAAAATATTTTCTGATAATAAATAATCCATTTTGAAACAAAATATACTCCTAAAAATAACTAAAACACTCGATCTATTCCAATGTAATTGTTATATATTTTTGAACCATGTTTATTTCAAGGTATATATATTTTTATTGATTAATTAGAGGTATAGGGATTACTTTTTAGAGAGAGAGACACTGTATGGGGTTTATTATCTTGTAAAATGATTTTTCTGGATATTGGGATTGTGAAGCCCATTAAAGTAACTGGATTCAATTAACCAAAATGGTAGGTTTTAATTCATTAGGATTTTTCAATGGAAGCGAGACTTTAACAAATGATAGTTTTGGTAGGAAAAAATTATGATGGATGAGTTAGTTCAGCAAATGGAGGATCTTGTGGTGATGATAGGAATTGGTGATCTTATGATGCATTAATTATACTTGATATAGCTAGTCATTCCATGGATTTCTATAGGAGATAATTGGTTCTTGTTTCCAATAGATGTAGGACATTAAATTTTTTATTTAAGTATAATGAAATTATTAGTGTAATCCTTTATATATTTGGTGATACCATCTATATAGGTGTACTATAATGTTTAATATAATTAGTATCTTATGTGATCCATGTGGAAAACATGTCACATAGTGAAATATTTATACTTTGAATGATATAAAACATGTGTTGTGTTCTCCAATGGAAATACCATGAAAATTTAAACTACCTAAAAATTATATTTAATTTATTCTTCATGAATTTATCTTTGAATGATTGTATGTATATTTGTTTTATTACTCTAGTGTTGTGATTTAGTGTGTATTCAAAGAATCTAAGGTTCCTTAACATTTATTCAAGGAGGTGTGGTGTGCCAATTCATGTGAATTCTAGAATATTTGAACATCTAGTAGATTTATCATTCTAGTTTCATTTTTTTTAATTATGGAGAAATTAAAATTTCTGCATGTCTTTTTTCTAGAAGTGGTATCAAATCATGGGTAACAACAGGGGACTCCACTGAACATACTAAAGTATATTCATATTGGTTTTTAACTAAAATTATTTGATTTAGTGGTAATTAATTTATTGGATTCATATTTCCATTATAAAGAATGTTCATTTTTCAAAAGTTTAATAGAAGGGACAATGGCTTCTAAAGGGTAGATATGGAATTTTCTATCTTGTAAAAGGGCCAGTATGTTCCATCTGAAAACATATTTCTATAGAATATTGTCGCACCCCAACTTTTTGAATTAATTTTTCAATTTAATATATCTTAGTTTCAGGTTCTCGTGCTGAGGTTTGGGTTGAGTCCCGATTTAAAATTTTTGAAGCTTAATGTTTTTAGTTGGTTTCGGATCCGTGCGCGGCCACCGCACGGTTGGCGGTAGCCACACAGTTGGCCGTGTCGTGAAATTTCTCTTTTATTTAATTACTATTTTTGTTATTGTTATTATTATCATTACTATTTATAATATTATTATTATTATTATGGTAATTATTTTAGGGTATCATTATTATTATTAAATTTGTTCTTCATTTTATTATTATTATTACTAATTCTATTTTTTTATTAATGTAATGAAATGAAAAAAAACACGTCTAAACCCTATTCTACCCGCGGGCCACCTCCCCTCCTTCCCCTTTCCCTTTGGCCGCTGCGCGAGCCCTTCCCCGTCGCCTGCCTCTCCGACCTCAAGCTTCAGCATGGAGCTTCCCAACACCGCACCGCCTCCAGCGCCCTGTTTTCTTTCAGCTCCTCTCCGCCTCGGAAACCTCCCAGCGGCGCCCCTCCACCTCACCCAGCCATCGCGCCCGGCGCTCCCCTATCCTCTAGCGCAATCTCCCTGCGCGACTCCGTCTTCTCCCCATCACCGGCCTCGCCCCGTCGTCCCGGCCACCAACCGCCCACGCCGACCTCCTGTTCCAGCTACGGCCGCCCGAACCAGCCCCCTTCTACCCTGTTACTCCCTTCGCCGCCGCACCTCCTACTTGTCGACACAATTTTTATTCCCTTCGGTATAACCTCTAACCTCATTTTCACTCTTGTTGTTCTAATTATCTCGTTGGGTGTTTCGGTTTACAATTTCATATCATCAGTTTAATGTTTTAAGTTTCACGTGAAATGTTTTCAAATTTGTGTTTTCGTTACGCCATGGTTTTGAAGTAGGTATCTCTTGCTCTTGGTTTCATAATTTGAGTTGCATCTTTTGATTGCAATTCACACCTTATATAAATGCTAGGTATTGTTGTGCAACATTTGGACAATTTATTTGGTATGCAAGGATTGTAGTTTATGCCTTGTTCGGTGAAAATTGTGTTGTTTTGGTTAAAGTGTGCACAGTAAGTGTGTGCTTAAATGTTCCAGTAGCTTTTGCACCCTCTTCGCTAGATTTAAATTGTGGTGCGGTTTGTGTTTTGTGAATATTTTGAGGCGCGCATGATTTCAAGGGTAGACCTTTTTGTTTACGGGTTTTTTAAATGGTGTGTGCATGGTTTCAAAATGAGTTTTTTCGTGCGGTGTATTTTTATTTTGTAATGCAATTAGTTTATATAACGGTGCAAGTGCTGAACGTTCTGATACGACGTGTTACGAGTGAGCGTTAATTATAAAAAGTGGTTTTGAAATGTTTTTGGGCATGTAAAGCTGTGGTTTCTCTTTGAATTTGTTCAATAAATTTTGAAGTGGTTTTGTAAATATTGTCGATGGTGCGAGTGGTGTTTTGAAAATGTGTCAAGGTGGTTCTTTCGCGTTGTTGGCTCTTTTGGGTTGGTTTAAGTCTATGTTTGTGTAATTTTAGTTATTGTGCTTTTGTTGCAGCGCATTTGCGGGGTAACCTAGCGATACTGTGGTCGTTGACGTGCGCATGTTTGTGCGTCTGTGCGAGGCGCGACACGCCATTGCGTTTGGACTGCGAGCCGAGGTAGGTCCCCCATTGCACTCATCTTTAAATTTAGAATTTATTAATTTCTTGATGTTTTTTTAATTTGAATGAACGATAAATAATATTATATAATAAAATTTTAAATGATTATTTAGTGTGAAAAGATCCGTTTATTTTATACCGAACAATTGGATCATTTTCTTGACGGGCGGACACCCATCTTTGAAAGAATGCACGTTTGGCCTTTAAACATAATTCTCAGAATTTCAAACGTAATTCTAGTTTTAATGATAAATAATATCTTCTGAACAAGTGTTTTGAGCTTTTTGGGAAAAGAAGTTTTACTTTAAAATTGGTGAAGGCCCGTTTGACACTTTAATGAAATGGATTATCTTGGAAATCCCACTCGGGGGTGATCTTTGGTGTGCGTTGTTTGCATGAACTCTATGTGACGTTTGTGCATCGTGACTGATTTATTTACATTGTAGATGCACCCCCTTTTTATTGCTTGTGTTGACATGGGAACCTGGCATATTGAGTGATTTTTCTGAGAACGATTGCTGCACTAGTTTAGACCACGCACTGGCTAGTGGCCCCATAGCAGGGGAATACTGAGTTATTGCTGCTATGGGGATTGGGACCCTCGGTTAGGCCATGCAGGGCTATGCCGGGTAGTATTATGGGCGTTATGATGTCATCGAGTTATGGCATGCCTCCAGGATGAGTCACATGTATAGTACGTTCTGGATTGTTCACGATCTCCTAGGTTCGACCCATGTTTCTTTTAGTGTTTATTTGTGTTGCGGACGACAGAGAGGTCATGTTCGGTAGCTGACCCATGTGTGCCCCTTTTTCCATTGCCCTTAGTGTGTGTTGTGTATTGTGCGTGATTTTCCTTTTGACTAACAACTAAAGTTTGAATTTCTAAATTGTTCGCAAAATATTTTAAAATGAAATGCACCTGTTTCTTTCAACATTAAACTTGTTCTTAAATTAAAAAGGGAAATGGACTGTTACTTATTTTAGAAATGAATGTGTGTGGAAACCATATTTTATATAATTTAGTTCAAACCTGGAATTGATAAATTCTTTATTTATTGGTATGTGCATTGGGAATAGAATTAGTCGGGCCTACCTACTGAGTTTTAATACTCACGCCTATAGTGTTTTCTTGTTTTTAGTTCTGTTGAAGGTTCCAGATTCAGTTGTTCGCCTTGAGCGATGTTGGTTGTGGTATTGGAGAGTGACCCATGGGGTTACCTGGAGTTTGGATCGTGGTCAGGTTAGTAGTGTTGTTGGTTGCTCTTTCTTTATTCATTTTTGTTCTATTTTATTTTCCGTTGTTTAGTTTTTTTTCCTTTGGGACAAATTGTTCCCACCTGCTTAATTTTGATGCCCGGCACTAGTTGCCAGCATGTGGGGATCGGGAACGCCCTTCAGGCCATGTCGCGAGCCGGCTCGGGGGACCGGTTCAGGTTCGACCCGGGTTGGTTCGTGACAAAATTGTATCAGAGGCAGTTTCTTGTTATTTGGGATGTCTGGTAGATAGAGATTAGGATTGTCGGGACTTGAGAGGTAGGTACGGGAAGGAAGTCATGAACCCTCACCCGTTCTGCACCTCGAGTCGCCAGGGATAGTCCGGGAATCGAGTCTTTGGTTCGTTTTGGATTGTTTTGGATTAAGGGATGACAGCAGAGGTAAGCCGATGTTACATCGTGATTTCACATGGAGTAGTGACCCATGTGGATTCTGGGTACGTGGTTTGAATTCCTCCTAGTGGTCGACGCCTACTTGGGACATGGCCCACTACCATGTCACCAGGTTATGCGTGACTACTAGCCCCTCACTGCGGTGTTTGATGCAATTTAAGTGTCGTTTTTGTTCTGGTTTGTGTTGGTGCACTTTTGGAAATGGAAAAAAGGGGGTTTTGAAAATGGGAATGATTTATTTTAAAGGACTTTAAATTTATGAAATGGGTTTTAAAAACTAAAAGCATTTGGTTTGGAAAACTGATGTTTTCTTTGAAATTGGTCGAGAATGGTTTGGGGTGAAACCACAGGTACCCCTTATGAACGTTTGCACATGTGAGAGAATGCATACAATTGCATGCTGGTGCGTGTATGAATGGAATGTGGATAATGACATGTGCAACAGGTCATGAGATTACCTGAGTGTTTATTTAAAATTAAAGGCTTGACCATGTTTTTCTAAATTGGCTTTTAAAGAGGAAAATGGTTTTGGAAAGTGATTTTGGTTTGAAAGGGATTTGGTATTTGGAAACTGGTTTTGAAATGAGAATTTAAAAAGAGGTGGTTTTGGAATCAAAAATGAAACAGGAATTTTGGACAGGGATTTTTGGGTTATGTTTGCAGTTGTTTGTTTCTTTTGAGCTGGTTGTTTTGGATGAAGCCACTTTCTTTGGTGTTGCTTCGATTGATATTGGTTTCGTCTTGGTGTTATATATGTTGTTCAGAAATGATGCCCAGAAAGATCCCTAGTGTTTTGATGAGTCCTGCCCAGTTTTTGGTATTTCTCGGACGTTGTCTGTCCTTCATGGTGATTGGAGTCTGTTAGAGACAGTTTAGTGGCTTGGTGAAGTCGAGCGTTTCTTCAGGGTATTGGGAACTCCCGAAGCGATCTAAGTGTGTATTGTTTTGGGTTTGTTTGAAGGTCCAGCCCTGGATGAGTAGGAGTTGTACGCCTGCCGTTTCTGTAATTTGGGATGATGTGTAATTTCTTTAAAGTCGTCCTCATTCAATGGATTATACTTGTGGAGGTGATGATGAAGGAAATAGAAGAGCTCATGCGTGCTCAACATGTCCAGCAGATAGTGAGAGCATATGTTGACCACTTCAAGGATCATGTGTCTCTTTATCCGGGGGTAATGCCGCAGGACTGGATGAAGACTTCTCCCTTCATCAGGGGTCTTCATCCAGAGGTCATGGAGCGGGTCCTCCTTTTTAAGGACCATCACATTGAGAAGCTGGTGGATGAGGTGTTCTTAGAGGAGTTGGTCTTCAGAGTGGAGATGGTTGGCAATCCAGTGTATCAAGTTGCTCGTCAAGGTTCCCCATCTGGCGAGCAGGGTGTGCCAGAGGGACCTATTCCTAAAGAGTTCTCTGCAGTGGTTCTAACATCTAGTGCGTCGAATCGTCTAATGGTGTACCGTTAGTATGGACGGTTAGGGAATACAAGCCGCTATGTCACCCCCCCCCACCCTAAGACATGCCATCATTGTAGGTTTCTAGATCATCTAGAGAAGCTTTGCAGGAAGTGTTTCCTGAGGAAGACACTGTGACTAGAAGATTCTAGTGCCTGGCTGTGAGGCAGGAGATGCTTCAACCATCAGAGCCCCAACCACAGGACTTGGGGTGAAGCTCGCGCGCAGTCAGGAGTTGACGGGGGTGTGAAGCCTCAGTTCAGGTTTGGGTGTTTAGTGTTTCCAACGAAACATTTAATGTCTTCCCATTCTCATTCTTTCACTGTTAAGGTTTTGGCGTTGTTTTCGGTTCATTGTGTCGTCGTGGGGTTGGGATGAACGTATTCGTTTGTAATCCAAACAGTCTCGTTTGTCGGATTATGGTGTTTAGGATCGTGCGTTTTTGTTAGAGGTATGTTTGGACCTTGCGTCGTTTAATCTTGGTTTGGCGATGTTCGTTGGGAGATATAAGTTCCTGCGATGGAGTCCAGGCTTGCTGTTATGCTCGGGTTTACTGCTTGGATTAAGTTCTTGCTTGGAGATTTTTCTATCGTCTTCGGGCTTTCATTGGTCTGAGTCGAGAGTTCAAAGTTTTGGCGGAGGTGATGTTTCGCTCGTGCAATAGAGGTTAGTCTGGATCGGTTGAGAGTTCCCACGTTGACCCGCCTCCCCGGGGCGGTGTATTTGGGTTCTAAAAGCCTCCGTGTTGGTCGAGCTCTTGTGGTGGGGAGAACCCTCCCGTGTTCTCCCCTCGTTTTATGTCGCAGTTTTTTCATGATCGGTCTGGTGTGACCTGTGGAGTAAAAGATCATTTCAAATTTCTTAGCTTCTCGGTTTTGGATCGGGCATGAAATCGAGTTTTGGATATCTTTGAACTTGGTGACATTCTAGGGGAAGAAAATTTTTGTGGTGGGGAGAATTGTCGCACCCCAACTTTTTGAATTAATTTTTCAATTTAATATATCTTAGTTTCAGGTTCTCGTGCTGAGGTTTGGGTTGAGTCCCGATTTAAAATTTTTGATGCTTAATGTTTTTAGTTGGTTTCGGATCCGTGCGCGGCCACCGCACGGTTGGCGGTAGCCACACAGTTGGCTATGTCGTGAAATTTCTCTTTTATTTAATTACTATTTTTGTTATTGTTATTATTATAATTACTATTTATATTATTATTATTATTATTGTGGTAATTATTTTAGGGTATCATTATTATTATTAAATTTGTTCTTCATTTTATTATTATTATTACTAATTCTATTTTTTTAATTAATGTAATGAAATGAAAAAAAAAACACGTCTAAACTATATTCTACCCGCGGGCTGCCTCCCCTCCTTCCCCTTTACCTTTGGCCGCTGCGCGAGCCCTTCCCCGTCGCCTGCCTCTCCGACCTCAAGCTTCAGCATGGAGCTTCCCAACACCGCACCGCCTCCAGTGCCCTGTTTTCCTTCAGCTCCTCTCCACCTCGGAAACCTCCCAGCGGCGCCCCTCCGCCTCACCCGGCCATCGTGCCCGGCGCTCCCCTGTCCTCCGGCGCAATCTCCCTGTGCGACTCCGTCTTCTCCCCGTCACCGGCCTCGCCCCGTCGTCCTGGCCACCAACCGCCCGCGCCGACCTCCTGTTCCAGCTACCGCCGCCCGAACCAGCCCCCCTCTACCCTGTTACTCCCTTCTCCACCGCACCTCCTCCTTGCCGACACAATTTTTCTTCCCTTCGGTATAACCTCTAACCTCATTTTCACTCTTGTTGTTCTAATGATCTCGTTGGGTGTTTCGGTTTACAATTTCATATCATCGGTTTAATGTTTTAAGTTTCACGTGAAATGTTTCCAGATTTGTGTTTTCGTTACGCCATGGTTTTGAAGTAGGTATATCTTGCTCTTGGTTTCATAATTTTAGTTGCATCTTTTGTTTGCAATTCACACCTTATATAAATTCTAGGTATTGTTGTGCAACATTTGGACAATTTATTTGGTATGCAAGGATTGTATTTTATGCCTTGTTCGGTGAAAATTGTGTTGTTTTGGTTAAAGTGTGCACAGTAAGTGTGTGTTTAAATGTTCCAGTAGCTTTTGCACCCTCTTCGCTAGATTTAAATTGTGGTGTGGTTTGTGTTTTGTGAATATTTTGAGGCGCGCATGATTTCAAGGGTTGATCTTTTTTTTACGGGCTTTTTTTAAATTGTGTGTGCATGGTTTCAAAATGAGTTTTATCATGCGGTGTATTTTTATTTTGTAATGCAATTAGTTTATATAATGGTGCAAGTGCTGAACGTTCTGATACGACATGTTACGAGTGAGATTTAATTATAAAAAGTGGGTTTGAAATGTTTTGGGCATGTAAATCTGTGGTTTCTCTTTGAATTTGTTCAATAAATTTTGAAGTGGTTTTGAAAATAGTGTCGATGGTGCGAGTGGTGTTTTGAAAATGTGTCAAGGTGGTTCTTTCGCGTTGTTGGCTCTTTTGGGTTGGTTTAAGTCTATGTTTGTGTAATTTTAGTTATTGTGCTTTTGTTGCAGCGCGTTTGCGGGGTAACCTAGCGATACTGTGGTCGTTGACATGCGCATGTTTGTGCGTCTGTGCGAGGCGCGACACGCCATTGCGTTTGGACTGCGAGTCGAGGTAGGTCCCCCATTTCACTCATCTTTAAATTTAGAATTTATTAATTTCTTGATGTTTTGTTAATTTGAATGAACGATAAATAATATTATATAATAAAATTTTAAATGATTATTTAGTGTAAAAAAGAGATGTTTATTTTATACCGAACAATTGGATCATTTTCTTGACAGGCGGACACCCATCTTTGAAAGAATGCCCGTTTGGCCTTTAAACATAATTCTCGGAATTTCAAATGTACTTCTAGTTTTAATGATAAATAATATCTTATGAACAAGTGTTTTGAGCTTTTTGGGAAAAGAAGTTTTACTTTAAAATTGGTGAAGGCCTGTTTGACACTTTAATGAAATGGATTATCTTGGAAATCCCACTCGGGGGTGATCTTTGGTGTGAGTTGTTTGCGTGAGCTCTATGTGACGTTTGTGCATCATGACTGATTTATTTACATTGTAGACGCACCCCCTTTTTATTGCTTGTGTTGACATGGGAACCTGGCATATTGAGTGAATTTTCTGAGAACGATTGCTGCACTAGTTTAGACCACGCACTGGCTAGTGGCCCCATAGCAGGGGAATACTGAGTTATTGCTGCTATGGGGATTGGGCCCCTCGGTTAGGCCATGCAGGGCTATGCCGGGTAGTATTATGGGTGTTATGACGGCATCGAGTTATGGCATGCCTCCAGGATGAGTCACATGTATAGTACGTTCTAGATTGTTCACGATCTCATAGGTTCGACCCATGTTTCTTTTAGTGTTTATTTGTGTGGCGGACGACTGAGAGGTCGAGTTCGGTAGCTGACCCATGTGTGCCACTTTTTCCATTGCCCTTAGTGTGTGTTGTGTATTGTGCGTGATTTTCCTTTTGACTAACAACTAATGTTTGAATTTCTAAATTGTTCGCAAAATATTTTAAAATGAAATGCACCTGTTTCTTTCAACATTAAACTTGTTCTTAAATTAAAAAGGGCAATGGACTGTTACTTATTTTAGAAATGAATGTGTGTGGAAACCATATTTTATATAATTTAGTTAAAACCTAGAATTGATAAATTCTTTATTTATTGGTATGTGCATTGGGAATAGAATTAGTCGGGCCTACCTACTGAGTTTTAATACTCACGCCTATAGTGTTTTCTTGTTTTTAGTTCTGTTGCAGGTTCCAGATTCAGTTGTTCTCCTAGAGCGATGTTGGTTGTGGTATTGGAGAGTGACCCATGGGGTTACCTGGAGTTTGGATCGTGGTCAGGTTAATAGTGTTGTTGGTTGCTCTTTCTTTATTCATTTTTGTTCTATTTTATTTTCTGCTATTTATTTTTTTTCCTTTGGTCCAAATCGTTCCCACCTGCTTAATTTTGATGCCCGGAACTAGTTGCCAGCCCATGGGGATCAGGAACGCCCTTCGGGCCATGTCGCGAGCCGGCTCGGGGGACTGGTTCAGGTTCGACCTGGGTTGGTTCGTGACAAATATGAAGGATGTTCAATGGGGTAGATGGATTAAAGGTCACTCAAAATAGTGATGACATCATTATAATGGAAGGTAACATTCAATATCTAATAAAATAAAACAATAACAAAACTGAGGGTTGTCCTAACAGACATAAATGGAAAATCAGAAACATTAAACAATGAATTTATGATGTGTCGATTGTTTAACTTGATATTTTCAAAAGGAAGACAAGTTGAAGAAAAGTTCAATTAATTTAACATGATCTAGATTCATAACCAATCATTAAAAGACACTTTCATGGGAATTGTTTGGGGATACTTTATATTTTATTTACAATCATATAGTGGGGTGATGATGGCCACTATTACAAAAATACTTATAGGAAAATAGAACTTAATCTTTCATGATATAAATAATTTAATCCTTAATAAATAATATGGGAATAAATATTTCCAATGATAAACCAAAAATACATTTAGTGTAGAACATAGTAAATGATCATAAATCTAGTTGCTAAGATAAAAGTGAAAAAATAAATTCATATATTTGATTAGGCGAAAATATACCAGAACCAAATCAGAATGTTGGAACAATTGTAAGAGGTTAAATCTCAATAAAGAATAGAAGGAATTGAAATTGATTTATATATTAATATAAAAAAGATAAAATTCTAAGACTCTAAACAATTATTTTATTAGATAATAAATATACATAAGGAATTATGATTTGTTGATTTTGGAGTATAATTATATTACAGGTTATAGTAGGGGTGTATTTAGAATTATTTATATGAAATATTTGGCATCATAAATTTGGTATATAATTAGTCATTCGATGTTGTTCAAAAAGGTAATGTGAATATAAAGATGATGAAAACATTCTAATTTTTTAAGGGTTGAGACTCATCCTAGGTTTGTGGAAGAATACAATTTTCATGGGGCAATAGAATAAAGAAGAATATGTTAAGATTTTTTATCATGGTTTATAATATTACTAAAGGATCATGGTTTTGTAAAATGGGAGATAACGATGAGACATTATATCTAACCAAAAATTTATATGGATGTTCAATTTATTTAACTTAAACTTATGAAATTATAGATATAATTACACAATTAACTTTTCTATCTCACTCATAAGAACATGAAGGTTATTATGGTAAGGTTTTTACTAAATCATTATCACATTAATATTAAAATATGTAGGATTTTTATACTAATAAAATATAACACTAAATCGCATAACTTAAATAAATGGAATCCATGGAGATGTTATATTTAAATATTTCATACAGATATATAAGGAACAACCCTTATATTATCTAAGGAATGATCCTTATACCTGTTGAGGTTTATTAATGGTGTAACAAGAAATGTTTTGGTGCATTTTTTTATTACATTGGTATAATGTGTTTAGTGTTTTCACTTAATGGAAGTCCAACTTTAATAGTGTGATACTAAAATAATGCTCAAATTGCATATGTAAAATCTTTTTGGGGAATATGGCATAAAGTACTTTTAAAAGTACTTTGAGAAGAAAGGAATAATTCATGATAAAATTATAACATTTATTACAGATTAAAATGGTGTAGTTTAATCAATGAATAAAACATTGGTTGTGATGTCACATAACATTGGTTTTCACTCTAGGTTGTATAAAAATAGTTTGGTAGAAGAAATGAATTATTCCGTATAACAAGTCAACATAGGTCAATTGGCACCAATGTCTCATGATATTTATGAGCAGTTGTGGTTTGAAAAAAATAGTAGATGCTAATCTACTGAAATGTTTGGGAAACCTAGTTTATGTTCACATTAATGAAAAGGTGATAGATAACCTAAAGGATAAGGCCAACATATTTTTCGTTTTGGGATGTAAAGATGATAACATTGGGTATTGAGTGTTAGATAATAATCATTATATGGTATTTAGAAATCAATTTTTTTTCTTTATTGGGAGGATTCTATACAAATAATTGAACTTAGTAGAGGTGGATTTTTTTTTTCAATAATTCAACTGTATATATTCATGTTGATTTAGATTGGAGATTAATAAATTAACAAGTTATAGGGAATTCATATGATGGGATACGCTTTTTGAAAATTATAAAGTGGAAGATATTCCTAAATATTCAAGGGTTGTATGTGTATCATGAAAGGCACTATAATTTCAGACATCAGATGTTTTTTTGTAAGATTATGTTGAACCATAACTAGTAGAGTTGTAGAGTGTGTTTTAAAGGTCTTAGAAACTGATATGATTTTTAAAAAGATATGGTCCTGACCTACACTACTTATATATAATGTATAGAAGATAACCTAAGAGACAATAATAGGTGACATCACTTAGTAATTATAATAAGTGGATGTTCGATATAGATGAGGAAATAGATTCATTGTGTCGTAATAAAACATGTAAGTCAATTTATTTTCTATAAGAAATTAATATTCATTAAAATATATTCATTTTTAGGTAGAATCATGAATTTTATGGAAGTTGGGTGTTTAAATATAATATGGATATAAAAGGATTATAATATAAGGAGTGAAAATATTTCGTTAGAATATTTTCATCAGCAGAAAATCATTATACCATTTTATGGTCCTATGATTGGTTTATACCAATGACTTATTTTTAGAATAAATTTATTTAAAAATAACATTTCTTTTATGAAGATTAAGAGTAATACATTTTCCTAAAGAAACCAACTAGTTTCAAGGATGACTAGAATATTCATTTGGTGTCAAAGATGAAATGTAGTTTATAAGGTTCAAAAAAAGAACAATATTAATGGAACCATAAATTCAATGATTTAATATTTGAAAAGAGTTTCATGTGATGTAAATAATATCACTATTATCATCCATATGTATATGTAGACTATTAATTTAATATTTTACTTATGTATGTTTAGTATATTATTCGGATGGGTCCATGCATTCAATTAATCGAAGAATTAATGCTAAAATTGTTTGTGAATTTTGATGTAATGAATCCTAGTGTTGTAAGGATGATTCATGGAATGGGTTTTTAAATAGATAGAATAAGTAGGATATTAGTGTTTACTAAATTAAAGTGCATCTAGAAGCTCATTAATCGATTTTAAATGACTGGATTAAAATTAATCTCAACTCTACTAGTTGGGAACATTAAATTTTCAATTGTGCGAGAGCCATTGTAATTTTTCTTTATATTTTTAGTCACCTAAACTATTTCAATGGCATGTGGATGTGTATTTGTAGAATTATTCTTATTCTCACAAAATTAAAATGGGTTGTATATATATATGGATGAATAGAAATCTACTAGATGTTTATGTTGTTGTCTGTTGTTTCACACTACACATAACAGTAGAATATATTGTCATAAGAGAAGTAGTGAATGAAATTTTTTTACATGCCTTCTTTGGGAACAGGTAAAAGTATAGGGATGTTTCTTACACTACTATTAAAAATTTAATGGTATTCTACTAGAAAAAAATCATGGGATTCATTTTATTTCCAAATAAATCAACCAAAAATACCACTAAAATTTAAAGTTACATTCCATTAGGGAGTTATATTTGTGGAATAAAAATGTGAATAAAATTATTTCTTATAGGTGAAATAATTTTATGATCTAATAAATTTTGAGGAAACACTATTCCTTTTATGTATTTGGGTTATCTTAAGGTGATGGAGAGAACTCCATGTGTGCTGAAAGGGGATTGATAGATGTTTCCATTATATATTTGTAAATTATTTCCCAAGGATCCTTGAAGTATCCTTCATGTGAGATATTTTTAGGATTTTATAAACTCTTTGAGGTATTGGATTTAGTACATCATAAGGATGAGTTTTAGTTTATCATAAGTAATTTGAGTTAGTGAGGCTTTTACAATATATAAGTCATTTGAGATGAATTTCTGATGTATGTGTGAGTTTGGAATTAGGAGGATCATATAGTGAATTTGGGAATCCATGATATTGTGATGTGTTGAATCTACTCTAAGTATCTAGTAATTATAAGGAATTATATATGATATCAAGTGATACTATTTCTAATGGATATAGGGAAATAAATATAGGAGGTCTGTGAAATCATATGAATACATAGACTCTATTATATATATTGATTGAATCATATATTGAAGTTTAATATTAAATGTAATGTGATTTCAAACTCATTTGATCCACATGGATTAAAATGTAGCTCAATATGTTCTTTTTTACTTCAAATGATATTAAATTTTTATAGTATTCTCCCATTCATGTAGCATTAAAATCTAAACCATTTAATGCTCTGACCATAGTTACCCAGACTCTGTGCATTATTACAAAACATTTGAATGATCACAAGATATCGTCTATGAAAAGAAAAATTATTTTAGTAGCCTTGGAAGTACTAGAAACATATACAAGTTTTACATTAAATCCTGAAATAAATAAAAACAATATTGTGTCCCCTTTGAACATAGTCATATCCTTTGGTCTATCCATACATGTTAATCATAATATAATTCTTCACATCCTTGGAAAAAGAGAACACAAAAAAAGGTGATCGCAGAAGCTCAGTAGGGATAACAATATTGCAGAAACTATAATAAATAAACATAAACATTTAGGGAAATGTGTAAGGCTAAAACAAAATACTTTTAAACTTAAACTTTATCATAATATGGAAAAGATAAATCAAATAATTACATTTACATATTCACATGGATATTCTACTAGTCAAATGATCAGTGTTACATCAATAGCTAATCTCATAATTATGTAATGCATAATGTTGGACATCATTACCACACAGTCAAACCCTCATTCCAAGACTACAAATAATGATTTTTTAAGGCCTTGTTCTAAGACACTAGTTTTTCTTATGAGACCTACTAATGAATCAAGGAGATATATAGAGCTCCACCTGTTACTTATTAAGTCCAATTCATTCCTCATATGAAATGGTTGAAACATATTCTAAACATTCTTATTAAAACTAGCATACAAAATGTCAATATTTTATCCACAAACCATGAACAGTATAAAAATAGCACATCCAAAGTCAAAAATAACTCATTAAATATAATATGTTATACTCTATTATAATAAATCAACATCAATCAATAGTATTTAAGGATATTGACATAGATGAAAATAATCAGTAAAATTATTTGAGGGTAATAACCTGTTTTTCTTGTAAACATTTAAAAGTATCACTATTTATCAAGAAGCTGTTAAAATTTTTTTGAATCAAAGTGTCCCATACAACTTTTAAACATTTAAAAGGAATTTTAATTATAAACATTCATGTCTATATAATAAAATCCTTAACACGATTTTTAAAACATGCACATCATTGAGAAAGATTTAGAAGAATAAATCATTAGAACATTTAAAATGATATATTAGTTTGAGTTCCTAACAAAATGAGAGATGCCTGAATAAAAATAATTGAGGTAATAAAAATATTATAATATCATGAGAATATATGGATTCATGATATACTATGTCAATGTACAGTATGAACACTATATAATAGTTAATTGGCGCATAATAACAAAGAAGTCCCAATGGAATGTAAATAGGGATGAAATACCTTATAAAGATAGTATCCTTAGGATAAGTATAAATAACTGAAATAATTATGTGTCAAAAATATAAATACACTCAATATGATTGGATATTTAGTGTAAATCAATCAGGGGAAATTCACACATATTCTTGTAAGAACAACACCAATGACATGGATGTTTAACTCAATGAATG
Organism: Viscum album; assembly: GCA_963277665.1. NCBI lineage: Eukaryota > Viridiplantae > Streptophyta > Magnoliopsida > Santalales > Viscaceae > Viscum > Viscum album. Next base: position 541,676,535 of record OY728156.1, read on the forward strand.
AGAATTGAGTTAAGATTACTCTTATCAAGTTCCTATCGATGACTTTAGAATTTATAAATGGAGTTATTATGTGTATAAAAAGTATATCCACGCAAATGGGTGTATAAATTACTACATAAATAAATAAATAGTGATCTCATACATATGTGGGAGTAAAATAATAAAAAACGTCTGCATAAAACCCAATGGGTAGAAATCAAAATTAGAAATTAACTTAACGATTAGGTAACGAACGAAACATACAACACATGAATGAAAAATCATAAAATTAAGATGTAAATACCCATTTAATAAAGTATATTTCCCAATTAATAAAATCATAGGCAGTACATACACCACACAAAAGGAAATAGTGGCAATATAGAATAAATCTCACAGGAACAAGAAGTGAGATGAAAACCCATTACCTTGTAATTTTCCATAGTAGAGGGTAGGTTAACCTCCTGTATAATGGTGAAATAATTTTTATGAAATTATACAAGAACCACATTTAGAAATATGATATCATATATGATCTTCTAATAATGCTTTGTTAATGATATTTCAGAAGTATCATTATTTTTGGGTGTTAACTGATTCGTTTTCCTTTATATGTTTTGTTATGTAAGTCATGATTATTATGGATAATATGTATTTGATTCATATACATAATTATATTATGTTAATAAAAATTAGTTTTAATAATCATATGAAAATTCTTCTTGAATGGTTAGGATGGGGAATGAAATCTCATCGTGTCATGTAGACGATAAGCCGTATGTATGCACAAGTGACAATATCATTGTATTAGTGGTGAAATCATATGTAAATGGATGGTATATTATATATACAGAGTCATTAACATGTTATATTTATTAGTTTTATTATTTTTACTCATTATTATACACATATAAATAATGAAGTGTTGAAAAACAAACTACACCACAATGTGGAGATGATAAGTCGTACGTACACATGTATGGTGACATTGCCATTCATATGATGGATAGAATAAATAATATGGTTGTACCATATTTATAATAACATCACAGTATGTTTAAGGTACTTGATTTATTATTTGGGTATGGAAACTACAATTAAATAGGAAGTGGATGAAGAAATGAACTTTGAAAGTGGTGAAGAAATTATTACCTCTTCTTCAGGTGCTTCTTTTGATTTGGTTAAAAGGGATCAGTAGGTTGGATTTATGATCAATGTAAGGCCTCTAGGATAAATTGAGGGTAGTTGTGAGGATATTTGAGTAGGGTTTTTTTGAGACAAATGGATTTGGTGGTGTGATTTTGCGAGAAGTGAAAGTACCCTTTAATAACATAGCTGAGGGTCACTTTAGGAGAAGTTTGAAATATTATTTTATTGTAAAATAATTTTCAGATTATATTGAATCAAAATGGATTTATTTAAAGGATATGGTGGGTATGGGTCTAAATACTGTCACCCAATAGGTTTTAGACAATTTTAGGTGACCATATTAACTTTATCTTTTAGATTTAATTCTTAGTTAAATTGTTTAACTTTTACCATGTCTTCTTGAATTTTTATAATACGTGATTAATAAACATACAATAAAATTCCAAGAGAACCAAAAGTGGTCCATTAATGAAATATATATCATTATATAAGTTATTTTTTCAAACATTATATATTTATAATTATTATATCATTTAATAATATAGTATTTCTTTTAAATACTCATTTATGTCAATTTTGACACTATTTAGTATTTGGTTTTTGTGAAAGTCAAAAAAACATGATTTCATTGAAAAAAATACATTAAATCAAACCTAAAATATTTTACTAAACTATAAAATTCTTGGAATGCATAAAAAGTCTCAATTTACATTTATTTGGATATTTATAATATTAAATATTTTAAACATTCATTAATAAGGTAATTATTGAATCATCATTGTGTCATAAATAAATTTAATTATTTACAGTCTAGAATTTATAAATAAAATACCATGATGTATTAAATCTTATTATCTTTCTAATAAATATTTATATTCGAAGTTATCTTATGTATAACCCTATATTAAAATAGTATAGTTATTAAACTTTGAATTTAACACTTTTAACACTTCTTTAAATAAAATAATAATAAATGTACTAATTTAATACAAGTTTATTAAAAGGATCATATTTTATTTATAAGGATTATTTTTGTCAAACTACAGTCATCAAATAGAATTAGGAAATGTTTTAGTGTAATTATAATATCACTTTTACCTTTAATTACCATATTTACTTTTATCCGTGGTAAATAAAATCCGAAATATACTATCCACTGAAAAATAATTTCATCCTGTTGAACCACAATTTACTTACTCATTTCAACCACATCTCTTGTATTTTTGAAATTCAATTCACAGATGTGGTAAAATTATGTTTTAAGAAAATTTTCAAATGTGCCTAGAAGGTGAGTAAAAGACGGTAAAATGTTCAATAAAATTTTATATACCTAATCTTTTTATAAAATGACTTAAATGAATAAAATTACACTAATATAGGTATTATTTATCTATTTTTACTTTAAAATAAATTTAAATTTAAAATATTTATTTAAATAAAAATTCATCTTTAAATAATAACGCATCATTTTCACTATTCATCTAAAATTGAATGTTTTTAGAAAAATACCAAACAACCACCCAAATATAATTTTGATAATCTAAATTAAAAAATGATGTATATTTTAACAAATTAAAAACATATAAGTTATATTAATTAATTTAAAAAAATACTCCCATTTTCAAAACCGGAAAGGGGGTTTTTGGGAAATAAGAACAATTGCAAGATTGATATTTTTTATTCAATTTAAATGTGAAATTACATCAAATGACCAACATTGGTTAAAATAAAAAAATATAATATAATTAAACTTAAAAACCATTCAAATTTATAATTTAACACTAAAAATTATTTTTATTAAAAAATCAGATTTCAATTAAAATTTAGTATTTTTCACTACTTATAAAAATATGAAAGTTATCAGAAAAGAACCAAAAATTTATCTAAACTATATTTTTATGTCCCTATTCTAAATAAAAAGTCTATTTTGTAAAATTGAATATATAAAAGTTCCAAATACTGGATTTAGAAAAGGGTTATTACATTAAAAGATTGTAAAATTGCTTTTTTTGAAAAATAAATCTTTCATCTGAAAAAATGAATTTGTTCTTATATTATGTCCAATAAACACATAATACGGATGTTAAAATTATAAAGATTATATAAAATTAAAAATGAAGTTAATATTATTCATAACCATTTTTTGAATGGCTTGTTTGGATAGTCTTGGTGCGCTCTAACTTGTTGTTGCGTATTGCACAATCTATTGAATTACTTCAATGAAAATAACTTACTATGAAATATTGGGGTGTTACATACCATATAAACCAAAACATTCTTCACTTTTTCTTTTATAATTTTTTTCTTGTATAGTTGTTCTTTTATTTACTGGAAGACACTATGTGTGTTAAATTAGTTTAAATACAACTCTTCCTATGTTCCAGATCATTAAATCAGGGAGGAGTGGCATGCCTTGTGCATGAAGTCTTGTGGATCTAAATGTCCAATGGATTAATCATATTCCCTTTTTTGGATTAATTTTTGATGAACTCTAAGTTTTTACATATATTATCTCAACATTGGGTACTCTTTGTAGTGGACAAGGAACATTATAGTTGAATGTAGAGAGGGAGAGACCCCTTGGTCCACCATCTCACCAGTGACACTAGAGAGGGTTCCCAATGGAGAATCAAATACTCATTATCCCCTTAAGGTGTTTCTTAAATATATTAATTAGTTAAATTTAATTGATTATAATTTTTTAAAATGATGTCTCCCCTTTAATTACGGGTCTCTAGAACCCACTACTTCCACTCTGAATTTATTTTTCCTCTATGTTTAAATCACATTAATTTTTAGAAAGATTTAATTTTTTTCCATTATAATGGATGACTAGAGGTTTCTCTAACAATAATTTTTTATTTAAGTTAAATTTCTAAAATCATTTTAGAATAATTAACTGAATATACCTAATTTGAATGGTTCTATTATATTTTTTTTAAATATATATTAATGATAATTCATCTATTGATCACTATTGAGTGTAATTCTACTGAGATATGGTGGGTACTACCAAAACATTCCCATTAGTTTCTAAGAGTATTATTATGATGCTTGATATGTCATTCTGATTGATATGTTCACATATCCTGAAGCCAACATGAATTGTTTACATAATCTTTATAATAGTATAGTATGAAATTTTAGCACTATGATTGGTTCAACATGTATACTTTTTTTCTGTCATTTATATTATGGTTAGATGATTGGGACAATGTTATAAAAGTTATAATAATCACCAATTATGGTGTTATTAGAAATAAATAATAATTTTTTAGGCCTTGATAGGTGTATTTCTCTCACTTATGAAAGGGTTTCATATTCTTACCTTGAAAGGTATCATCAAATTAGAGTTACGAGGGAATTGTGGATTGTACTATAGGCTTAGTAAGATTATTTAATATAGAAGGGGTAAGTAAAATCTTATTTTAAATTAAGTGAATCCAAGAGGATTAATCATTGGGTATGTATTATCTAATTGGGTTTATTATGTGAGGACTGACCTATTTTTTATTACATGATGAGTGTAATTTTATATAATCTTTGTTATGTTTTTCTATGATTCATCAGTTTAATTTATTTTCATTTCATGATAAGGCTAATGTAAATGTATTCCATGCCATGGTTTATTGAGAATAATATTTTATGATTGAGATAAATTAGGTCTATTATAGTTATAGTCATGGGTTCAATTTCCCCATTGTCTTTATATTGTTATGATTTAGGACCGAGATGCATTGAGGTTGAGATCATTACAGAATTGGAACACACATTCCCATGGCATTTATATTATTTTGAACTGGTTAAGAAGATATAGGGTGTAGATCATTACAGACATGGGTCCACCTTTCACGTGGTTTTTATACTATAAAAATTTATATTGACATGTTTTTATTTGAGATCATTATAGACATGGGATGACTTTTCCTATATCATTTTACTATTACGTGTGAGTATTGAGATACCTCATAGGTGAATAATTTTTTACATGGGGTTTGTTTTATCATTTTACATATATTTTTTGAGCCAAATCGAGGTGAATATGTCATGATATCAGTATAGACAAGGGATTCCTTTCCCATTTTTCTATATATTACTGTTAGAATGGGTTACAATGCCTATTAATGATATTAGTACAGAAATAAGACCCCACCATTCTTTGTCATTTTACTAATTTTAGTAGTGGTATATATTAAATTTGGGGTGAGATCATTATAAGAATGATTATATATTATTCCTATAGCTTTATAATGTTATGGTTATATGTTCAAACTTATATTGGCACTAGTTATGGTTGGTATGACTACTCCCTGGGTGGACCATTAGAACTTAGGGGTGTGACATTTATTTTTATTATTCATTATCATTATTATTTTCATGTCACATGAAGCATAAACATCTATAATTATATTTTTTAAGACACCATAGATACTAACCAAATAAATTGTACCTACAACCTATATGAGAATACCAGTGTATGTGTAAACATTATAGTTCATGAAAAAGGTAAGAGAAATGGTCCTAATATATATGGATAAGAGGGAGTTCCTTGGTTGATATAGAAGGTTGAAGTTGGTGGGAACTTGGGAAATTATTTTTGCACCTCTAGTATTATATTTATTTTACAACAATTTTTACACGATCAACCAATTATGATGATATTCTTTATTTATGTTTGAGTTCTTTGATATTAAGTAGGTCATTTCATTATTTAATTTATTATTCCATTCCTTTAAAATTGGAGCATTACTGTAATTTCTATTTATGTTGCTTCATGGTTATTATGATTATTGTTATTTCATGAACTTGTATCTATATATATTTTTACAATAGGTTATAGTCTCACATATGTTCTTTATAGACCCTTGATATTATTCTATAACATATCACATACAAGGAGGTATACATAAGAGATGCACCACTCTAGTTCATACATGATATAGTCAACTAGATCTAGGATGTTACATAATTAAAATATCATGTGATAAAAACTAGAAATATGCATGGTTCATGAACATAAACATATGAAAAAAAATTCCTCTACAAAAAAAATGCACAATTTAATTTTTTTCATGATAAAATTGATAAAATTAATAAAATTAATGTATGTATAATAAATTAATAAAGCTAATAGAGTATGATTATAATAAATAAAAATTAAATCATGTAATGTTTGACTAAATAATTATATTATGGTATAAAAACTATTAATAATAATTTTATTTAAGATAAATTTTATGAATTAATAGTATATAATTGTAGTTCGAAAATAAACATTAATAATTTAATAATTTTATTAAAATAAAGTTGTAGAAATTTCATTGGGAAATTAAAAAAACAATAGGTTTTGATAATACCTATATAAATAACTTGATAATGATCACCTCTAAATCTAAAAAGTCTTTGAGATACTCAATAAATACTAAATCAACATATTAAAAAATGTCTAAAATAATATAAAACATACAAATATGACTTTAAATATACTCCTAATACTTACACCACTAAAATTAATATATTAACATACCTAAAATCATTAATTTCATATAAAATTACTGAAATTCTAAAAAAATAAAATATATAAAATATATAAAAAATAATTTAAAATAGAATGATATACCTTCCTATTTTTAATATGGTCTATGTATTATAAATCCCTATAGAATTGGATGAATTTCAAAATCACATAGGGAAATGCAACAAAAACATCATTGGACAAACAAAGAAAATAAAAGAAAAGAGGAATATAGAGGATAAAATATGAAGAAATAAGGATATTTACATTTATTTGGAGAATCAAAACATGTAATACCAAAAACAATTAGCTTAAAATAATAATGATCTCAATAGATTTCTTAACAAACTACACTCGACATTTAGTGAATTAAGATATATAAAAAAAATATTATTATTTAAATGTGAAGTTATAACAATGTCATTTGATTAAAATTATGTAATATGTGTAACAAAATTATCAAATACATGTGTATTGGTCATACGAGATGAAAATATATTGATTATTATTTATGAAATAAGAAATCATTTTTCATTGAAGTCATTTTTTCTATAAAAAACTTTTTATTCAAAAGTAATTATCATTACATTTTGTGATTGGAAATTATAATAAATTTTTTATACATTAGAAAATGAAATTTTCTATAATTAAAATCACTTTTTAAATCATTATATAAAATTTAAAATAGAGATTAATTTTGGGATTTTTCAAAAAAAAAATTATATTCCATTTTATAGAGAAAACGTCCAATTTTTCAAATACTCACATTTATTTTTAATGAATATAATTATTTAAAAATACAAATATATTTTGGATTTTATCTCAAAGTTACATATGAAACATATTATTTATAATATTATAATTCATTTTTGTAATTGTAAATATTCATGATTCTTATATAAGTAAATTTTTATGCTTAAAAACACATTTTTATAAAAAATGTTTTAATTTGTTTTACACATTATATTAAAATTAATTTCATCCACATATAAAGATATAATCTTAAAAAATGTATAAAATAATTGGAATTTTTATATTAAAATTTTATTATTTATCTGCTTTTATCTTTGGTCGTTATGAATAGTAACCTTGTTAAATATGTTCCACCTCAATAAGGGTAAAATAGGTGAAACAGGGTTAAAACCATGAAATAAGGTCTCGAAATCAACCCAAAACATTCCATTATTTCATTATATCTGATTAATTACACTATATACATCCCAAATTCAAATACATTTTATTTTTAGGCTATTTTCCATTGATAATGACATTTATAATATTTTACGTAAAGAAAAATATAAAATGTCACTCTCTTCATTTCAAATTTAAATTATATGATCACACTATGATAAAAATAAGTTGTGAATGAATATTATATATTATTTTTTTAATAAGGAAATTATATTTTTTTATGTTTATTTATTCATAATTTTTAACAATGAAATATTTACCTTCAACTATAATACAACGATGACACGGTGCTTATGTAAGCTGTGTAAAAACCCATTTAATATATTTTAAAAACATCCAACATATTTTTTTGGATAATGTATGGTGTCATAAAAAACTTATGAATAATAATAATTTATTATTTATTGTTAAATGGTTTTTATTTTAATTAATATTTTATCTTTATATCTTTAATGGAATATTTAATTAATTGTGTCAAAATTACATTAATTATATTTTATAAAAAATAATATTTTATTAAATTATTAAAAAATCATAAAAATAAAATAGGTAAATTATGGTTAGAAATGGTTTAAATTTTTATCTATTGAAATTTTTTAATCCATTTTTTACCTTATAAGTAAAATTATAATCATTTAATATTGAAGAATTTGTTATCGTTGTTAAGGTTTAAAATAATTAATGATGGGTTTAAACCAAAAGATAATATTTAAAATTTAAAATAAACTTATAAAACATTTACCAGTATAATGGATTAAAATTATATCCTATATTACCTTCTAATTATTTCCCCATGGTTCATATTTAATAGAAAATGAATTTTTTATATTTAAATATTTTTATTTATTCCATGTGTGTCCTCTCCCCCCTTATTAAAGGGCACCCCACATTTCTCTTACTTACACCACTTTGAGATTTCTATATCAACAAAAACCAACCCAATTATCATATCAACTATAATATGCATGAAATATTGGTGTTAGGATTATTTAAATACCACTCCTTGGGTTCTTAATAAATTATCTAAAGGAGGCCTAACAAAGAAGAGGTAATCATTCTACCTAAAATATTTTAATCTATATCTTCTTCTAACTACGTTTAATTTATGGTATTAATCATAAACTAATTAATTACGCATAATAAATATTAATTAATTTCATTTTGATTATGTAAACACCATTATTTATGTTTATTTTAATAAAATGGGAAGTGATGGTATCTCACATGCATACGTGCGGACCACAACCTCCATATAATGATATAATTTATTTTCAATTACCATAATTGATAAAAGGTTACTATGTTTGGTTTAGTGTGTATATATGATATTTATAATATAATTATTATTATTTAACTAAAATATAAAATCTAAATTCTTACCTTCTTACACATTGGAAAATGATAATGTTGATCCTTAGTACTTATGGACTGCCACCTCCAATAAGTGATGTTATTCTTTCTTGATATCTAATTTACAAGGACTGTAATAAAGAAATATTTCATGTATATATATATTTATTTTTTTATTTATAATATAATTATGGTTCAATAATTATAACATAAATTTATATTCCTTTTCATATTTTCATTAAAAAATGAAAACAATTTTGAGGTGTACATATGGCCTACCATCGCCAAGAATGGTTGAAATCATTTTTTATCTCTAAATTTTATTTATGATTATAAAAATATATATATATTATTTACATAGTGAATAAAAATAAAAAGATGAAGAAATAATGTGTTGGATAAAAGGACTAAAACATTAAAATAAAAAAATACGTGAAAAACGAGATAGTTATCACTCAATAATGATGATTTTAAAAATGAATTATTAAAAAATGGGTAGTGAAATTTTTTAAGTGGATTATATATGATATAATAATTATATACCTTGTTCTGACATAGAATTTTAATGAATTCAAATTTATTATTATTGAGTTTAAAATTACTTAAGAAGTATGTCAGTATAAAAATATGAGTTTATTTCATAATCTCATCATTATTAAAGATTGTTTTTGACTGAGTCTCAATTTGTGGAATTATTTTATCTTTCTATATTAAACCAAATTTATTTTCATATCCTATATTAATTTCATGAAATTATTTGTTTTCCTTTTATTTTTCTCTCTTTCAGTACATAATAGATAAAAATAATAATGTTTTTTATATGAGAGCAAGTTTTGTAGAAACCTTTCGAACTAGATTTTGGAAAACAAAAAATATCAAATATAACCCATTAAAAACATTGATAATTTTCCCAATTATAGAATAATTTCACAATTTTCTTGAAATGTTATAGATTGTATGGTATTATTTATGATTCATACATATAAGGATACAAAATGTGGATATGGTTTTAGAATAGACCTATCGATGGGTAATAACATTGGAAAGAGTCGGTTGGGTATATGTTGACCATAATTATGGTGTACTGTAAGTGTGCCTTAATTGTGCACTTAGTTTGAAAACCCTGATTGATTTGATTGGGTTATCTAATGTTTTATTTGTGAACCATTGTAGAGGATTTTAATTCATTATGATCATAAATGACTTAGCATAAACATATAAAGTCATAGATTTATAAGAAGGAATCATGATTTAGACATCCCATTAATGATTTTCATGTTTATATGATTTCCCTCTATGAAGAAATTTTCTCACAGTATGATTTTTTATTTTATTAAATTGTTTGAACTAGAAGGAACCTTTTTAATATTGAATGTGATGGATAATGGAATGATTGTACTAAAGAGAAACCAAATGAAATGGTATATGCAAGGTGAATCCTTCTGATGATTCAGAAACCACTATCTCATTATATGATTAAAAATATTAACATGAGTGAGTTTCCCAACACTCCTAATAAGAGAAAAATGAAGTTTCATGAATACCATATTGGGTAGAATATTCATTTTCCTACATTTCATGTATGTGGGGATAAGAACTTTGGAGAATATCAAGAAGTATGTAGAAGATATTTTTTATATGGAAATAAAGGGAATTGAGCAGTGAATTTCTTAGTAATTCCATTACTTATCTGTAGAGAACTTGGGAATTATCAGAGTCAATTCCCTAATCCAATGGTTAAATCCTAGACCAAGGAATTACCTCTATTATGAAAATAATTAAAGTGAAATAATTGATGTATTTATATATTTTTGATTTAGAATTATATTGTATAAGTTTCATATAAATGATATTAAGGTTATAATAATCATGAAACATACAAGGATTGTTTTGAAATAGTTCTTATTTATGGATTTAAAAAATATAATAATAATAAATAGAAAAATTGATTTAGTTTCAAGTTGATATTTTTGGAGAACAAAAAATTAAGTGAATTATAACATTTATATTCTAGATTTTGAATTAATAATGCTTAGTGGCGATAAAATAGATGATTGGCATTGATTAATTAGATGGGAAATTATTGGGGACTAATAAATTGTTTAGTGGTTTGACGAAAATTTGATTTAGTTCATCATTCATGAATTTCACTAAATTTTTGGATATATAGAATATATTTAATTATTTGTTATTTTATTTTGGGAATAAGGAATGGGTTAATTTTTAAAATAATATATGTTTTCAATGAGGTTTTATAGTTATTCAGTTTATTAGTATGTTTAAAGATAATATATCACCAATGTATTCCCATGATTGGTATGTGACATTGTGAGATACTTTATGATGTCTACAGATAAATTTTTAGTCAAATCATTCATATTATGGGGTTCTGAATTTTTTTACACCATATTTTTAGGAGTCATATTTTTCTTCAAAATTGAATTTTCTTCAAAAGTGTGTTTTATTAAAAAAATCATCAAAATTGTAATTAATTTCTATCCATTTTAGATATTTTAATTTATAAAATATTTTTTAAAATCAATGTATAAAAATAATATATGGGAGATATTTTGAAATTTTTGAAAAATCATTTATTTTTTAGTGAATAGTGAAAAGCAAAATTTTCAAATACTCTCATTTACATTCATTATATAGAGTTCATTAGATGTGCCATTATATTTTGAATTTATAATTAATGTGAATTATGATCCATTTTATTTAGAATAATATAATTAATTCCATTTTAATTATAAATATTATTCATTGTGATATAAGTTATTTTTTATACTTAAAATAACTTTATTTTAAAGAATAGTTTTTCATTTTGTTTTACATAATAATAATGAAACTAATTTCTTCCACTTCTAGATATTTAATCTTGAAAAATGGATAAAATATTTCGAATTAGGAGGTATAAATGTAGTAAATAGTTCGCTTTTATTTTTTATCATTATGAATAATATCCTTGGGAAATATTTGTCACCTCAGTATGGGTAAATTTGGTAAAACAAAGTTAAAACCACAAGATAATGTCTCAAAAGTAACCCAACAAATGAATTTATTTCACCATATTTTATTAGTTACACTAGAAACATCTCAAATTATAATATATTGATTTTTTATGTCATTATCCTTCAGTAATTAAATTTATAAAATTTTAATTAATGAAAAATAAATCATATTACTTGATTTATATTAAAATTTTTATGTGTTTCCATTAGGATAAATATAATTGATCAATACTAAATGTTTTTTAGAATATGTAAATAAATTTTTTATTTTAATTTAGTTATAATTTATTTGAATTTATTATTACCAAAAATGCTTATACAAAACTGACATAGTTCGTGTGCAAGGAAAAAAAACAAAAGTAAATGATTTAAAAACCTATAATGTAATATATATTTTTAATTATGGTATCACATGAATTTTATTATTAGTAATTTATAATTTACTTTTAAATATTTTAAATTCTTATTCCTTTATAACCTTGAATTATTTTATGACAAACTAAAATAATAGTGTTAAGAATATCATTAATGATATTTTATGAAAAATAATAAAATATTAAATTATTTAAAAATAAAAAAAAAATTTAAAGAAAAAAATTTAGTTTGATGAATTTGCTCTAATTTCAGAACATGGAAATTTATGTGGAAAATTACGCCCTCTAGGTAAAATGACAACCCTAGGAACTTTGTTTTAGGTTGACAATAGTTATCGAAGGGGTTAAATCAGAATTTAAGGGCTATCAAAATTTTACTATTTGAAGGTATTTCAACCATATAATATCCTATCTTCTTAATTATGTCCTCACTATGAAACTTTCACTTTAAAATTAATTTATTATATTTTAATATTTTTATTAATTCCATGTGTGTCATCTCCCCAACTTATAAAAGGACATCACTCTTTTATATTATTTGGACCAATTGGTGCCATATAGTTTGACCAAATTATAAAATAATATCTCATAAAAAAATTTATACATGAATTATTGGTACTGGTATTCATAAAATACCCAACCAATTCTTATAAAAATTGTATAGAAATGTGGCCTATAAATAAGAGGTAAATGTCCAACCCGAGCTCTTACAAATTAATTCCTCTTTAACATATTTTAAATATATGGTATTAATAAAAAAATAATAAATTAAATATCCCTAGTAAAATTAAATTTTATAATGATTATTTAACCACAATTATTTACACTCTTTTCCATCAAATGGGAAGTGAAATAATCACTCATTCATACATGTGGAGTACCGTCTTCACATAGCAATACATTTCATTTTCATTCACTTTCATTCATAGATTTTAATTATGTTGGGTTTAATGTTAATATATTATATTTATAAAATAGTTGATATTTTTTATTTAAAATAAAATATACACCTTTTTACCTTCCCATCCATTGGAAATCAGTAATATCACTCATGTGAATGTGTTAACTACAACCTCCATGAAGCGATATGATTTTTTTTCATTTCAGATTTACCATGATGGTAATAAGAATATATTTAATATATATATATATATATGATATTATTATTATCATATATTTATAAAATAATATTTATCTTTCATTCCTTTTTTTCTTAGAAAATTAAAAATTTGTTCATGCATATGTTTCATATACAATCTCCATGAACGGTCTAAATCATATTTCTATATCTACATTTTATAGATGATTATAAATATGAAAATGATGAATCGATATGATATTTATATCATTAATGACATTATAGATATTATTAAACCATGATAAATATAAAAGGACTAAAACTACAAAATTGAAACTTATATGAATATAGGATAGGTACCACATAAAAATGACTATTTTAATAAAGAATAACGAATAAATCAATATTGAAATTTTATTAATGGATCATATATGATAATATAATTATGTATTTGGTTCTTTTGTAGAATTATAATTAATTTATATTTATTATATATGAGTTTAAAATCACATATAATGAAATTTATAGCTAAGGTAAGGGTTTATTTCAAAATATCATCATTATTTGGGATTTTTTATATATATGTCTCTATTGGGGGAATTATTTTATATTTATATTCTAATTTTTTTTACCCTCTAGTTATTTATACAAATTAAAAGGTTTGTTTTCTTTTTTCTATTTTTAAGTACTCATTATATGGAAATTAGGTTTTGAAAAAACCAGCTTTTTCTATTGGTCATCCATGTATATGTTTTCTTTAAAGTGTATTCAATATTGTTTTTATAATTATACTAAAACTGCTTAAATTAATTTTGACCAATTTTTATAATTCTATAAATGTTTCAAATTAATCTTATTTTAATTTTTTTAATGAGGTTTTTTTACCTTTTTACAGAAAATATAAATGGTATGTTTGCTTTATTATACACTACATAACCAAATTTTCTTGCCATAATGAAACCTCAATTTTTTTAATCTTCATAAAAAAGATTCCATTTTATTAGTAAGAAAATGTTTTCAATAATATTATATAAATATTTATATTTTTTATATGTTTTTTCAAATTTATAAGGGTATTTTAATCAATAAATTTTCCAACGATCTTTTTAAATTATTTTCTATTATAAAAATATCCATTGTTTAATATTATAAATTACTGAGGAAACATTTTAATGAAACCATTGAAAATTTTTTAGATTGTTTATGATCAATTTTATTGGTAAATTTTCTGAATTTTGGAATGATATTTTTTCTAATATAGATAATATTTTATTTTTTAGTTCATGTTTTTTATGTTCTATTATTTATTCATATGATCAATGCATTGGACTTATTATGTAATGGGTGGACCCATGAGTTTATAGACCCTTGATGCATCCATAAGTATTATGATAAAAAATTGTTTGGTAATTTGGATGATTTCTTACCCTCTTATATGTTACATCCTCACATGAGGCCTCCATGAAAAGTTTAAGTTGTCTAATATTATGCACTACATTATTATGAAATTAATTATTAATCTCCATTTAATTATTCAAATATTTATTTAATTTATGGTTATGTGTCATTGTCATGTTATTATTTATATGGAATTACATTATATTAATTTATTCATTCCATGTAATTCATGCCTTATTTATTCTATGATAGCTTATACTGTACAGATTCCCTTACTGATCATCTATTCTCACCCTTCCTTTCCCCAAGATACCAAGAATTTTACAATGAAGTTTAATTATGGAAACTAGATAGAAAATATTTATGTTCTAAAATAAATTAATATTTTTTATTATATTTTTCTAATATAATGTGAGATTCATGTATATATCTAGATTACAAAGGCTACTAAAATATTTTTTTCCTTTGGGATATGATCCATTGTATATAGTACCAATGAAATTTTGTAACCATAGGATCTAATATTCTTGGTTTATGGAATTTACCAAACACACCAACATTCCATATATAAATATGAGAATGGTGGAAGAAGGATGAGAATATTGGAAGGATCCTCCCCCTCATTGTGTGTGATCTGGACAAAAAACACATAACGATGTTTTAAAATTAGATAAAACAAGAAGGTAATTTTTCCACTATGTAAAAAACATGGATGGACCCTTGCATCATTGTAGTGGTCCTCCACCACTCATTTAATTTATCACTAAGGACATAATTGAATCCCATAACACTTTTTATGGAAACTCTAGTGGGATGAAAACCCTTAACTTGTTGAGTACCAAGTGTCATTATATTGGGTACCTGGTGGCCACTTGCATCCACCTACTTATTTTAATCCATATAATAAACCAAAAAATACGTCACTTAGTATATTTTAAAAATTAATCCAATTATAAATAATTACCTTAATCTCTTAAAAAATACTACTAACCTCTTGATCAAAATTAAAATATTCAAACAAAAAAATATCTTTAAAATTAAATTAGAAAATATAAAACATAATTAACCATTTCTTAAATAATGAATAATTAGAGATGCTTCAAATGATTTAACACCATGAATTTAAACCTTGAATAAAAAATGAAGTCAGACATCTTAAATTACCAAAAACTTTTAATTTATAATTTACTAAATACATTCTAAAACATATCATCAAATGCATATCAAGATCACACTAAAAAATAGCAACACGAAATTACATCATTAAATACCAAAAAATACACATACAATAATAGTATTTTGATACACCTACTCTTCTTAAAATACTAATGATTAATCTAATCATGATATTATGGTACCCCTAATCATAATAATTGGAAAGACTAGCTTCAATATGTATTGATAAATTCAAGTGGAATTTGAATTTTTATTCATATAAATGGGGTTTGTTAGGAGAAATAAGGATCAGATTGAGGTACTAGGTGTTTAGTTAACTCAAAGAGAAATTATTGAATATTGGATGAGAGCCAAATAAAATTAATACTTCTCCGTTTATTATAAATGAACATTCATGTGGACATACAGTCATTTCACTATAGGTGAACCACCACATTGAGAATAATATCATGGTAAACCCCGTATATGTGGGTGAAAAAACCTAGCCTATAAATGCATCCATTGGTTGGCTGTGGTTATTTGATAATCTTCAATGTCATATAACCTAAGTGGTAGGAATTGGTATGGGTGTCTAAGCCTTGTTCCTTCTCTAGTTGGAAATGACCATAGTCGAGATTCCTAAGGATGGTGTTTCAATTATCGTAATTCATGGGGGTATTTAGTATGTCTACCTACCTAAATTTTTGAGAATAGAGGAGCCTAGTATTTAGTGTTAGGAATGTATAAATCCTTGGGGAATGGACCAGGTTAATCTATGGCTTATCACATGTCATAGTACATTCCATGGTGTGCCATGCCTTTCTTAAAATGGGTCGAACCCAACATAACCCCTTTTATTTTAAAAAAAAATAGCTGTCCCCTTTCATAATTCCCTTCCACACTCATGTCAAAAGAGATCTCCCCCTCTCATATCTCTCAATCCCCCAATAAATGGGTTTCATTTTAATCACATTAAATATTAAATCATGGTGATTATTTCCCTCTATCTCTTTGTTTTCTTCCATCTCCTCGTAGTTGTTGATTTAATTACTATTTTGGTTGGGTATTATTTATATTTTTTACCAGATCATATTTTAAATAATCCCACTTTATAGGTATTTTTGAAATCATAGCTCTCATCAGTTTTGATATGGTGATCACACATTGTTTCAAATTATTTGGTTTAAGGTATATCATTATAACTATTTTCATGAGGTTTAATTAAAATTTTCATATAATAAGTTATTTCAAAAATTAAATAGGTTTCATGTGTTTGGGATTTTTCAATGAACCAAACTTTTATAAATTTTCATTTTAATTAAAAATTCCTTTTTAAGAAATGTATTTATAGATAAGACATTCACTATATTTAATTTTTTTTCTGACATTATAAAATATTATCATGATTTTTCTATCATGATTAAAAGACTATTGAGCATAATATACATTGGTAATATATATATTATATAAGGTATATTATGGTTATTATATATTATCGGTTTTAATAAAGTCTAATTTATACATAAGAAAGATGTTATGGCATTGAGCAGTAAGATCGTACCCTTTGAATCCCATTAACAGAACTTCTAAAGGAGAAGACACCACAAGGCTTTTCTCTTAATCGATAACAATCCTAGATTCTATAACTGAAACTTGAGGGATAAAATTTATTGGTAATTTTTAATATTATTAACATCATCACTCGACCCATGTTCACTAAACCACCCCATAAAAGTACCTCAATCACACACCTTAATCATTGGGAATAAACTAGAGTAATAAGGGTAATATATCTAGACAATAGTATATGAATTTTTATATATTATTTTAATAAAATAATTTTTTTATTATCCTTCTATTGTTATTACTTAATTTTTATATTATTATAAAATTAGTTTTATAAAAATTAGTTTTTGATACGAATAAAGTAAATTTATATTTATCGAAAATATATACCTTCAAATAAAACACCTTTTTTTGTTAAAATCAAGAATTTATGAAGTAAATTTTATTTTCATGAATTATTATTATAAAATTATATTTATTTAAATATAAATTATAATATATTTTAATTCAAGATAGTGTAATTTTTATAATTGTCTCAAAAAATTCAAGGTCATAAAAATTAGGATTTCAATTAAATAATGATTTTTATTTAAAAGTGTAAATTTTTATATTTTGAAATTCCTATTTTAAAAATAAGTTTTATTTATAAAATATTCACATTTAAATTATCCAATAGTGAATTTTTAAAAAATTTCCATGAAAGATTAATTTTTGGGAAAAAAATAAATATTGTTGGAATATACAAAATATATTATGAAAAAATAATTCCCAAAAACTAATGTAATAAATACTAAAAATGAAACTAAAAATGAAAATTAATTTCCCCTTTATAAAAATGTCTTTTTGAAGCAATTTGATTAATTTTATAGACTAATAATGAAACTTCCAAAACATATATAATATTTTAAGGTTTAAGAAAATTATGAACATGACTTACTTTTATATCATGAATGCTATTTTTTAAATTAGATACAAAATTAAACTATTAAAATTTATAATTTCAATTATAATTAGAAGAAACAATTGGAAACCCCACTGGGAAGGTTTTTTGTTTGGATTATCTTATCACTTATACCCCAAAACCAATGTTTATAAATTAATAAATAATTTCCCTATATTTGTTTTATAAATACACACCCAATGTCCAATTCATATTAAATAAAAACCCATTTTTCATTATTTTACTCTCTCTGTCCCTCTGTAAGTCCCTACCAAGATTTTCTTAATCTCTTGGGAATCCCCTCACTATCTTTTAGAAGCATAATATTAAAGTAAGTGATTCCCTCTGCTTTATTTTCATCCAATTACTTTCATAGTATTAAGAAACTTTATTTCAAACAATTCATATTGTAATGATATTTTACACATACCTTTAATATATTTATGATTAAAAAGTAACTAGAGACTCAAATTTACTCTCATTAAGACCTTCGTTGACCTTTTATGCACACCCGTTATGCAGTCGAAAATATCTCTTGACTATCCATGCCAAACTTTTGTATTGTTAATACCAAACCCCATTTCCACTCATAGTTACTCACTTATGTGAAATTATAATTCATTTATTTGGGAATTCCTTTTTTGTATCCCAAGCTCATTAATCATGCGATTAAAAGTGATAAAATATTTTTCTTATTTTTTATGACCTATATGGAATACTAATGCATGCATGTTATATGGGTGTGACGGGTGGACCTAGAATTAAATACTCATTTACTGAATTATGTAATGGTTATATCTCAGGAGATACAATTAATGGTTCTTGGGACATTATCCTAATCACAATATTTTATGTTATCTATATATTTAGTCTTTACTTATGTGTATGATGTCTTGTTTTATATTTTTTCAACATTATTATTTTACCTTGATGTTATCATCTTATATCACGATTTTATGTTCATGCTTATGTGTCTCATTATTTAATGTCACCTTGATATGTCTCTAAACGCACATGAAATAATTTCATATTATTATTAGTTTTTCATTCCCCTAACATGATTTATAGCTCACCCCTTTCTTATGTACATCCCTAGGTTATATTGTGTAGTTTTAAAAGATCAATGGTAGTTGAGGACATGTTATGGAGTTTTATTATAATATTTTTATATCCATGTTTCAATTTATTGTGAAATGATATCTAATTACCCAAAGACACAAGGCCTCTTGACAATTTTGGATTTTATTATGTGAATATTAAGGTAAAAATTTCATGAAACAATGTATATAAATAATATGGGTTTCAATATATTTATATGAATATTTTTATGAGAGAATACTATAGACCATTCATGGTTGGTAAGTCATAGATTTGTTCTAATGAGATTAACCAAGTATAATTTAGGAAATCCGTCCTATTTGAATTTAATTTTAATAATTTATAATTAATATAATTAATTTAATTGGATGTTCTGGATAAGGTAAAAGTTCATGTCTAGAGAAGAAGACACCTCATGGCACGAGGTTTTAAAAAATGATCTTGAGATGATTTATTAGGAATTATTTTCAATATCAGTAAATTTTAAAATTATTTATAATTTTATAATTAATTATAATTTTATTATATTTAATTTAATATGACTTCATTGAAGGTATCATCTATCTTTGTGGAGACCGGTTGGACTTGGAAGAGCCTAATAGAGAGATGTTGGATAGTAAATTAATAACAAAATGGAATCACTAATGGCGTACATGGTCTCTTGAAAATACTAATTTTAGTAAATACATTTTATTTAGATGTATTTTGGTATGTGGTATCTCCACTTTGATTGATAGACTAGTTATATTAAATAAAGTGTATTTTTAAAATTCAATGAATATGAATAGAATTATAAAAGTTCTAAGAGACATATTAGACCCTTATGGACTAGCATTATTTCCTCTTTCAATGATGGCCATGTCCTTGATCAATATTGTATTCCTTAATATATGTATACACTAAAGGAGTGAATTTATCTATGTAAGTGTCAATTTTTAAGTATTGGTTTTTTAAAACCTCATTGTAGTGGGGTGTGATGAATGAAAGAAAATGGAATGAGTATGCCATTATATATCCTTTCGATTAAATTGATCTATTGGGATATTTGAGATGATCTTGTGGTGATTCTTTATCCCTAACTATTATATGAGTACTATTTGGGTATGCCATGGGCAGATCGTAGACATGTTTTGTGAACAAACTGACTAAAGGAAACCTAAAGAGTGAGATTGAACATTAGACATCTATTGTGACTCATGACAGTGAGACATTCATTATTGGTCAAGTGATTACACGATGCAAGCATGAGGATGTAGATTGATACTATTATCATTGAGTTATAGGTGTTTACAAAAATGAAGGGATTGAGTTTTGGGAGTCTATATTAGTTTTCCAGGTTTTGATGACACATAATGAACCAAAATGGATTTTCCAGTGAGAATTTAATCATTGGAACAATGCCTATATAGATGAGTATAAACAATTGAGGGAGTCCCATTAGAATAAAAATTGGTGATGTGGTCCTTATATTGATATAGATACAATTATAGGTAGTCGTTTATCTCTTATATATGATATGTGCTCATACATATGGACATCCCTTATGAGAGACACATTCATATATATATATATATATATATATATATCAAATGAATAGTAAAGAATACACTACCCACTAAAATGTATTGAGATACATGGTGTTCTTTGGATACACTCCTTGTATCCAAATTTATTCCTGATAAATGATATGGGTAGGGGAGATGCACTCCCCCCTTGATGTGATATATGAGATATAAGGGCAGAATACACTGCCCCTAAAGGAAATGTATTTGTGAGAAGATTTGGGAGGGATGCACTAAAAATACCTCATGGTATTAGTATATTATGATATATTCTAGGATGGATTAATTTCCCCTCCAATGTGAGGAATACATGTGATGATTTTTGAGGGACATATTACCCATTAAGTGATCAATAAATTATGTTATGATTAGGAATTTATCCAATGATATGATTATTTAGCTTGATACTACTGGATTTCCTTGGAACATATCCAATAAATTTTATATGGCCTTGATATTGGTTTGTCTTTATTAGGTGATGATTGCCTAGAAACTCTATAACTAGCCAAAGTACGATTGGGTCAATCGTTGGTGTCACGTTGAACCCAATGATCGGCAATGTTTGTTTATTTATTATTCTACACTATTTTATAATTATGGTCAATATATCACATATTTATACCATATATTTAGAAGTTTTACATAGGATTTATTTTTTGGTTTCCTACTATATGTTACTCACACACTGCTTAGGTACCCATGACAGTTGGGTACCCAACCATTCTTATCTAATCACATGTTCATGTTTTGTATAGGCATGGGATTGATAGAGATGGATATCAAAGTGGATTGAGAAGATAGATAAGTTATGTCTTAGGGATTTAGTGGAGACTAATTTTATTTATTTATTTATTTATTTTACATATGTTATCAACATAGTATGAGATCATATTTTATATACTAGAAGAACTGTGATTATGTATGATGGCATGATTATGCATATTCATTTAGTACTACATAATTGTGTTTATTTAATTTTCATTATTTTATTATCATTTATGTATAATGTTTTGTAATATTTTTATTATGTCACGCAATGATGTGGGGATATAGTCTCCAAAATGGAACACCCTAGGACCCTACCTCTATTTTAATACATCTAGAATATACGGTGTCATGTATATGGTCACATGGTGAGATAATACATTTAATGCTCAGAGTGAATTATAAAGGGGACACTATAAAGTGGTATCTAAGAATTTATGTGGCTGATATCAAGTAGTTTTTAGGTGTTTTTTTATTTTACTATTTATGGATATGATAGAAAATTGATAGTTAAATGTGTTGGTGATTGTGATAGATATCATATTATTGTGTCATAAACACATTTTTTCATAGAAATGCAAGGTTACTAGGGACAAATGATATTTTTCTTGTTTTTCAATGTTACAGTTACAATATTTTACCTATTGTGAAACATATATGTTTCCGATATATTATTTATAGGAATTTATCTCTTGTATCAACTGATATGAGCTTATATACATGCATCATATTTGAAATGTAGGATTCACATGACATATGTGCGCATGATTGTGATCGATATCACTAAAAATGATGGTTCAGTTATTTAAAGTGTCAAAAAAATATATTATTTTTTCCCACATAAGATGTTAGTGTCACTATACTCATCTAGACTATAGTATATTTTTCTAGATGATAGGTCCAGTGAAGATATGGAGATAAGTCTTTTAATGACACCACATTGTATTCCATTTGTGTAAGGAGGTATCGTGACCCTTAGTTGGCTGGTATACGCCTTAGATTCAAAGATAATGGTTCTAGACTTCTTGTTAGAGTGCGTAAATAGGTTTTGATCATTTAATGTGTCAGAAACAACCTATATGATGTTTTTCTTTACAGCTTTGTTGTTGCATTATACTAATCCAAACTATATGAATTTTTTATAGTCAATATGTATTTCCATTGAATGATGTGGTTTTGTGTGTGTGTGACCATGTGTGTACATTGATGAGATAATAGTCTTGAAGGGGTAGTCTTATATATATATTTCCAGTTAAGATCTGTTCCATTATATTCTAATAGGTTAGAATATTATGTTTAAGATTTATATATGAGAACACTATATTGGGGGTTTTCGGTATGCGAGTGTCCTGTGAAATTTAATATATAAATAGAGATGTGTTTCTCATGAGTCGTGTCTAATGTGATATATGGTTTATGGACCAGGTGTGATAGACTAATTGCTTTTTAGTAGTCAAAGTTTACCAGAGAGTTGTTATTTTTTACATCTATGTACCTCAAATACATTAAATTTGGAGTGATAATTTATGTTTTTATATTTAATCACATGTGGGGCTGTTAGATATGTGATATATCCATAGAGATAACTTATGGTATTGTGATAAAAATAACTAGGGTGATTTTGGAATCAAATTTGGTTTTGAAGGGAAGGATTAGTAGGACCCATGTCCCTACTTATTCTAGATGTAATTTTAGATTCATGTCGACATAATGGGTATATGGTATATATTTTATAAAGACACGTGATTAGAAGTTGATCAAGTGATATACCATAGAATAGATGAAATACCCAATTCTGAAATGGAACAACAAAGGTGGTTTTGTATTGATGTGATTAAAATGACATGGGGTATGTTTTGGGGTTTAAATGCAATAATATACTTTTTTATGATTTAAAAATAATTAAATATTGAGATAGGTTGTGAAACCATATTGTATGAATGTGTATGCTCATTGAATTTATATGAGATCATTATTGAATGTGTTGGTTATGTATAATATTGTAAAATTAACCATCGGTAAGTAGTATCATGTGTGATAAGTACTGATGAGTTAAATAAATATTTTTTAGGCATGGATTTATAATATATTTATTAAAATTGGAAATACTCATTTTTGGTGAGAGGTGACCATGGAAATTGATCAGCGTGTTATTGTATGGGAAACCTAAGGATTATCCTTGACATTGAATTTTTGGGAGGAAATTGGTTAGAAGTTCATGTTAGGAATATCATGGCTTGGGAGGAGAGAAAACTTTTCAGTGTTGAAATATTTTGAGTTTTTCCTCAAAGAGTGGTATATTGGACGATATATGGTGTGTAGAGAACCATTGGCCATTAGAGGGTGTGACCCTTGATATAGATATAAGATTCAATGTTGAGGATGAAGTTCCCATGAGATGGGAATGGGTACCGGTTAATGATCTACATTGGTTATCAGGTGTGAGTGGGGTGGTCGATTATAATCATTATATATTATTATGGATATATCATGAGTTATAGAGATATGATGCTATGTCAGTAGGGTTGTGGGTGCAGTGAGACCTGTAAATGGATGATCGAGAAGTAATTAAATTCTTAGAAGGGAAATAAACATGATTTTATCTAATTTCTTATCAAATATTATATTCAAAAATCATATGTGGGTTTGGATGAATTTCATGCATTTTCACTAGGTTTGGGATGATTTTTGTAAGATCTAAGAGTTAGTAAAATTGATTATATGTTGGTTCTTTGAGTGATAGTAAAAAAACAGATTTGAATGATGGTGATCCAACTATGGAATTACAATATATTTTAGGTATTAAATTTTATAAAGTCTCTTGAGTACTCTTGAGATGCCTCCAGTGATTTAATTCATCATTACAAATATGAGGTGATATATTGGTTCATATGTAGGTGCATGTGATCATTTTTAGAATGGTATATCATATGACTAATGAACTATGTTTTTATTCATGATTGGACATGATGAGTAGGAAACCACATAGAGTGGGTCATTGTATCATTGGAAATGTGGTTTAGTTTTAAAATATGATGGGAGAGGATACTTATAGATTGTAATCTAATATAATGATATGAAGCAAATGATGGAGAGTAATATGAAAATGATGATGAAACAGTTTATGAAACCTTGTTGTCTTGGGATAAATGAAAATAATTAATAATTATCTCAATTTTTCGATGATGGTAAAGAGTATTTGATCGGTCTTTGATGGATTGTATTCCTCGGGTTTAGAGTTCCATGGTGACAGCTCATTTGTTGTTCTAGTTTAGATCATGGAGAGGTGTTTATTAATTGATGATGATGAGGGTTTGGGGTAAAATTTTACATTGATTCTTCATGAGGATGAAAATGTATATGGTTTATAGATTTTAAAGACACAAATCCACACAAGTAGAGAAATTTTAGGAAAATTTGAATTCTTGTTATCTGAAGTATAATTCATTTTGGGAACTGAGGCTCTGATTAAGGTATTACAGTTTTGTAAATCTCTAAGAGTTATTTTTGAACATAAAACAAGGATTAAGTAGAATTAAGGGTTCCTATGAAACATCAGAAGAAGTTTGGGTGAACATAGAGTCCTTTTAATGTAGTTGAACTACCATGAGGATGGCAATGTAGTGGTGGGCCCCATAGTGGTGGGTCAAATGATGAGGCCTAGTGAATATTTATCTTAGATGGGTATGGTGCATATAAATCCAACCATGTTATAGTTACCAGTTTCTAGATGTTTTGGTGAGTGTGGCCACTAAGAACGCTTACCTATTTGAAATAAAAGTATCTGAAACAACCATAGTGTGAATGTTATAGGCCATGGTATGTGAGATTCTTTGGGGTTGTATCGATATACTAATCCAAGAAAGGATGAGCCTATGTTGTGGTGTATGTCATTTTGGGAACCTAAATAAGTAACTAGGGGTGAACTAAAACATAGATCATGTCATGTTATTCCTCTTAAATATAAAAATATGAGGACCCATTATCCCCATCAATTTTAAAAACCATCTTTCACTATTCATTCCTCCTCATGCATGCCTAATCCAAGTGAGATCTCTCCCTCTTTTCTATATATCTCTAATGAAAATGGGGTGTATAAGATTCTATTTTGATGGTAAAACTTATTAAGTATCTACATATGTCTATTTCCATTAATTCAACTCCTCATAGCAACTATTATTACTGAAATATTTCCAAGGTTTATTTATACATTTCTAGATAATAATGGTGTAAATTCTCTCACATTATAAAGATTTAACATGATATGGTTAGAATATGTTCTAAGATTATGACTATATATAGTTGTGTTTCATTTGGATAAAGGTACATCTCCTTATGAAATTTTAAAGAGTGTCAATTAAAATTTAAATAAACTGAATTATTTTAATGATTGAATGTATTTTTAATTTTTTGTTGTTTTCTCGGGATGGTTCCAATAGTATGTTATGGACCTTCCATTGGATATTGGTTCTTGTTGTGGGGTTACTAGATGACAAAATTATACATTAGAAAATTACTCACATTTTAAATTCATTGGAATCAATTATAATTTATAAAAATTTTGAATTGGATATTGTGGAAGAGATATAGGTTCATGTAGGGAGTGGACCTACCATGTGACTCCAAGTTTCCATGAGTGATTGGGACTTGGTGAGTCATTAGGAATTATACATAATAGATTTAAATTATAAAAATATTTTTAATTGATATTTTAATTATAATTTTTAAAAATTAATTTAATTTGACATTTTGGGTTGATTTAGGGATACATGCTTGTTGATGGTGGCTGGTTGGGATTTCATGAGAATGGGCAAGACCAGCTGAGTGGTGAATTATGAAGGGAGGGGATTCATAAATGAGGTAGGTAGTCCCTTGATCATTAACATTTTAGTAAAATAATTTTATTTATATGGAATTTGATATGTGATATTACCACTAAGTGAAGTTAGCCTATATTAATTAACTGATTTTTTTTGTTAAAATATAATTCCTAAAAAAAATTAATACTGTTCCATGATCAATAAGGGGATATTATTCATTGGATTTGTTTCCTCGATCATCCATGACTGGGGAATTGATCATTATTAGTTGCATTAATATTCTATATAATCTAGAGGGGTGAAAGTGCACTATTTAATTTTAGTGGACCCATGTATATGTAATTTAGATCCTCCCTATTGGGGGATATGATGATTAATTGATAATAACTAATGTAGAACATTATAGATCCTTGAGATTACCTATATCCATTGAGCTATTTGATATGATATTGGGGTTATTTATCCTCCCTCAATCATATGTGATTGCTGCATAGGTATTCCATGGTCGGGTCATAGAAAGGTTGAGTGAGTGTACCTACCTGAGATGATCTATAAGGTGACCTAGTCTTTGGGACAACTCTTGAGAATAATTCTAGTGAGATTTTTTTTATAAGTCTTGTGGTGATATGGTGAGAGAATTAAGATCTAAAAGGATGTTATTAAATAAAAGTGATGGTTGTTGGACTGAGATATATGATTGAGGTTGGGGAGCACATGTTAGGTGCCCATGTTCTGATGAGACTTCGGGGACATGATGTAGTGCCTTGTGAGATCTTGACCTTGTAGTGGATTCATACATAAGTGATTATAAATGATTTTTTGTGTCACCTTAGAACTCAAATCAATTATAGGATCCTTATATGGATATAGTTATAGTGATTGGTCATGAACATGAAGATTAAACTCTTTTTAAATATGGGTTTGGGAAGATGTAATTCCATTATAAGCTCTATATATACGAGATGATATGGCTGTAATGCACTACAAAATATGATTTATTGAGATAAATGGGATTTCACTGGACATGATTCATTGATCTATACTTCAAGTATGATGTATAATATGGGTAGGAGAATCAAATTTCCACCTGATGTGATATATGAGATGGATGGTTGGGATGCACCCCCCCCCCCCCCGTATGAAATGTATATGAGAGATGGCAAGAGAGGGATGAACTACCCAGTAAGTGATTGGTATACATTGATATGTAATTTGAGAAAAACATTGAAACCTAATGAGATGTATATATTATATGATTGGATAGGGATTCATTTCCCACTAAGTGATTTGTATACCATGGAATGACTAGGACCTCCTCATAGTATCTTATTGTTGAGATGAAAACTATTGGATTACCATGGAAATGATCTTATGAATCTGCCATGAGTCTGATATAGGAAAACATTATTACATTACATACTCATAGACCATTAGGTAGTGCTTGAATTAGATTTGGGCCCATCCCAAGTGTCTTGTAAAACATGATTATTGAAAGTGGTTATTGATTTACACTTCCAAACTATTTTTTCATTATACTAGGCATATAAAATATGTACACCTATCATGTAATGGTTATGTATGGTATTATATTGATTGTTCCCTATAATGTAATAATCCCAACATGTTTGATAATCCTTCGATCTAAAGTAACAAATATATATTCATTGATCACATTTTTAGGTTGGATAGAGTCCTAGGATTGATTAAGAGGTATAGATTAGAATAATCATAGGATGGATGAGTCATTTCTCATTAATTTATATGAGATTCATTTTTTATTTTTTATATTATTTATAAATGTAAGGGGGTCAGTGGGTGATTAACTATTATGTGCTAGTGTGTTTGTGAGTCTATATGATTGTATACTTCCACATATTCATTTGATATAAATTGATAGTGTTTATTTAATCAATATACATTGATTACATTGTATGAATTAAATTTGGTTATTTTCCTATTATTTTTAACTCTAACATGAGGATATAGTCTATCAAAAATAACACCCTCAAGACCTACATATAGTTGATATCCTCTAGCGTATGGGGACATGTGCCTGATCTCACATGGAGAGCTGATCTAGTTGTTATTCAGAGTGATCCATAGTGAGGACATTATAATAATCATCTCTAATTTTTCATTATCTGTCCTTCCAAATAATTTTAAAATTATTCATATTTATATATTGTAAATATGAGTAATATTACTAAATTGATTTACAAATATATATTATAAAATGAAATATGTTTATTTTAAACCCTCAATATTTATTTTAAAAACATGTAGTTTTATAAAACTTATTAAAAGATAAAATCTCATTTAATAAAAAATAAATTTATTTATTTCAACATAAGTATCCATTTCCAATATTTGATTACATTTTTAAAATATTTTTTTTTAATTTCTATTACAGACCATTTCTGCTAATCTTAAAATACAAAATATATCTGGAAATATTTTCAAAAATTCCTTATTTTAAGTACATTTAGTAAGATATTAAATTTGACAATACAAACACAAATTTCAATAATTAAATATCATCTCATAAATAATTGATGTCAAAAATAATTAATTAATTTTTAGTTTTTTATCAATTAAATTCAACTATTTACAAGAATAACAATTTGAAATATACACATATATTACATGTCACTATCTTGATGATGTAGGAATATATATGTAAAGTACCTCTAAATTGAGCCATATAACTCTATAATGAGTCCTATTATCTTTATATCCAAAATATTAAACGCAAAAAACTCCCCCATTCATAGATTTCCTAGACAAAAAAATAAGATATCCTCGACAATTTATGATTCCTCCATACTTAATTTTGACCAGACATTCATATAGTGTAGCGCATAATTTTCAATATCTTATCTCACCTCTAATGAAAATTTCATTATAGCTAAATATAATTTGGTACTATTCTAAATGACTATACCAAGATCTTCCATCAACCCAATCTTTATAGGCACATGCCCAAGACTTGCTCCCTAATCGCCCATAGTAGACAACTAACATTGAGGGTCCTAGGAAATTATTTGTAATAATTCACTCCCTTTAAGAATTAATCTGGATCAATATTTAATTTTTTTTAAATTATCTTAACCTATCTATTTATTTGGTATCCTAAAATCTTAACATATTATAAAAAACTAGGAAATATAACTAATATTCCATCTTTTAGTATAAAAATATGAAATAAATATATAATTTGTAAATAGAAACAATAAATGTAGTATTCAAGATAAAAATATAGTAAAGTAAGTTGAAATTGTAGTAAGGAATTGTTTTTAAAATATAACAGATGTTCTAAAATGCCATTAATATCCACCATTGTTTAACTAATTAATGGAGTTTTAAATTGAAACACATATGTGTTGTTAGTCCATTAATCATCAAAGAAGTTATCCCTTGCAACCGACTTATTACAGTAATTCCGCATCTAAAAATACATGTGAACTAAGGAACATATGTGGGGTATAAGTATAAAGACCCATTTGGTACCACCAAAAGACCTTAACTACAATAAATTACTCTATTCATGATTATGTATGTTCATGGGAATAAAATATTTATTTTCATATTTCCGGATAATTAAGTAAATTTGAAAACTGTAGAGACCTGAAGCCTGACGTACATGGACATTACATTACATTTGCGGAATACTTAGTACATAACAAAAACACACACACAAGGATCGTAATAGTTTAGTGTCTTTGGAAACTCGGAACATAATCTTCTAATCCTGGTGAAAGATCTTCAACATCTCCCATAAAAATATTCCTTTTTTTTATACCTAAAACCTTTCTTTATATCCAAGTGAAAAGAAAACAAAAAAGGGTGAGCTCAAATTCTCAGTAAGGGTAAACCAAAGAAATATCAATCACATCATATACATAAGCACATAACTTTTGGAAAACTTAACCTGTAAAAGAGATCATAATTTCATAACCTGTGATAACTCATGGCAGTGAAATGTAATCACAATAATCATAACTTAAAACATGAAACTTTGTGGCATACACATATAATCATAGAGAATCATTTCTTGTTAGTCAAGACACATTTCCAAGACTATCTTAGTGGACAAGGTCCATTTCTGAACCGAGTCACCCTCGTTTCAGTCCTGCTTCACTGAACCGGTATAACCTACCGTTCCAGCCATGTCTATCTAATGAGATATAAAATCTTTACCCAATGCATTGGAGGGAGATATAGGTCCCACCCATCTCATAATGATACCATTCTTATGCGTGCCACAAAATCATAAACCATACATCGTAGCATAACCCATGTAATAAAAATGGGAATCTTAAACATCATGACATCATAAAACAATTCATATAATATAAAGGAATTCATAAAAATAATTCCATCACAATATAATCAAAACAATGTAATAATAGGGATAAAAAACAGAACCCTTTATTATCTTAGATGGAAAATAATTTTGATAAAACACTTGAACTCCATTCTTGAGGAAAATATCCTTTCTACTTCAAAAACACTTTTCCTTTCTTAAAATTTCATACAATTTTAAACTAAAAGAAGTTGATTAAAAATAAACTTTAAAACTTCTAAAGGAAGCTTCTTGGAAATAATGTTTTAAAAATCCATTCATGCCGTATAAGTTAAAAAAACATTCTTTGTACTTTTGTCAGAAAAGTCAAAAAGTACCTCGTACGAAAAACTAGAAAAGATTCCTTTCATATCTTTCACTAAAAACTCACCGAAGGGTAAAATTGGATATAAACTATTGTATAAGGATATAAATATTACATATTGAGGAAACATGGATGTGGATGATAAAATACACCCCAGTGAATGCCAAAGTATAAACAATATCGGATAAAAATGAGATTGTGATATTTCCCTTACCTTAGGTCCGATATGGTTTGTACGTGTCTGAACCTCCTTTATAATGATTTAAATAATGTTATTGACTTATTCCATAATCATACATGTTTTTATGATATCATATTTGGTCATATTCTTAGCTTCTTAGTAGTAATATTTCATTTCTACTTGTTATTCGGGTGTTTATAACTATTTGTTCTTATGCGTGTTTTGTCGAATAAATTCTTATTCGTCCCTTTAGGTTATAGATAACTAATTTACAGAATGGTATTAGTGTAATATATATCATATTCATTCATTAAATTCATTTATATAATCACTATGAAATGAAGATCATGTAGAACGAGTTGCATCACATCGTGGAGACGGTATTCTGTACGTACGCACGAGTGATGATATCGTTCTTATGAACGTGGAATTGTATTGGAGTGTATATATACTATTTAAGAATAAGTTTCACTTTATAATAGTCCTATATAGTCATTATTTACACCATTATACCCATCCAATTAAGGTGGTGGTGGAAAATAGATTACACCACGGCGTGGAGACGGTATTCCGTACGTACGCACGCACGATGATTTCCTTTTTCCGTAGGATGGATAGAAGGTTAATTAGAGTAGTTTCATATTTATAATAACATATCAGTATATAAGAAATACTGATGTTATTACTTTATCATGTAACAACTAAATAAGAAGAAGTTTAAGAAGAAAGAAATTGAAAAAGATCGATAATGGATATTACCTCCTTTTGACGCGCCTTCACTTAACCTCCACTTAAAAAACAATGGATGGTCTTTGAAGAAGACCAGGACCTATAGGATGATACTAGGAAAGTGGAGAAGAGATTTTGTCAGGGTTTGGCCGAGCTTGAAGGCTCAAAGTGGTGTGAGGAAGAGAGGGAGGAGGTGCCCTTTTATAAGGGAGGAGAGGGGCATCTTGGGAAAATCTCAAAATATTATTTTATATTAAGGTAAAATTCGGTTTATAATGGTTCCAAATGGTCTTATTTCGAAGATAAAGTGGGGATGGGTCGAAATCCTCTCATAAAATAGGATTATAAAAGTTAAGGTTATTATTTTAACCTTATCAATTAGATTTAACTCTAAGTTAAAAAATTTAACTTTTACCGTGTCTTTTTGTTTTCTTGCACAATATGGTTAATAAACATACCATAACAAGCCAAAATAACCCCAAGTTGTTTATTATTAATATATCTATCTTTATCTAAGTCATTTTTCCGAACCATAGATTTTTAGGAATTAAATAACAATTAATAATATAATAATTGTTTTAAAAACTAATTTATGTCAATTTTGACACTATTTGGTACATGATTTTTTATGAAATTCATAAAAGAATGATAAGTTCGAACCAAGTTACTTATATCAACAATAACATGTCATATTAACCTTGAAAATTAATGTATGTCATAAAAATTCTCAAATTACATTTATTTGGTCATTTATAACATCAACTATGTTAATATTTTCTTAAAAAGGTAATTACTTCATCATAGTTGTGTCATAAGTAATTTAAATAATTTAAAGTATAAAAATTACAAATAAAATACCATTATGTAGGAAATCTTTTTAGATTTCTAATGAATATTTATAGTCGAAATTATATTATGTATAACCCTATATTAAAAATGTTTTAGTAAATAAACTTTGATTTTAACTCTTTTAACTCTTCTTTGAATTAAATAATAATAAATGTCCTAATCTAATCCAAGTGGGCCTAAATGATAATATTTTACACTTAAGATTGTTTTTGGTCGAGATACACTTGTCAAATAGGATTAAGACATGTGTTAGGGTGATATTAATATCATTTTTACCCTTAATTACTCTATTTACTTTTAACCGTGGTAAATAAAAGTAAAAGGTTACTATTCACCAAAAATTATTTTCATCTCATTGAACCACATTTTACTTACTGACATCAACCATGTCTCTCGGATTTTTGAAATTCCATTCACAGAAGCGGTAAAATTCAGATTTATGAAAAAAATTAATTTTTTTAACTACCACTTAGTAGTTTCACTATTCATCAAAAATTGAAGTTTTTCAGAAAAATGTCAAAATTTCACCCTAAGCTATAATTTATATTCCAAATAAAAAAATTATTTTTATTTTAAAAAATTCCCAACATATAAGTTGCATTAATTAATTTTATAATTAATTTCCGTTGTCACAACAAATAGCATGTTTTTAAGAGATAATAACTACCAAAAGATTAACACTTGTTTATGTCTGGTGTAAATGTGAAATTACATCCAATGACCAACATTTTATTGAATTGTAAAAATATATTCTAAATAAACTTTAAAACCACTCAAATTAACAATTTATCACTATTAATTATTTCGATTGAAAAAGTTGTTTTTAATTAAAATTTAGTAATTTTCACTATTCATCAAAATATGAAAGTTATCCGAAAATCACCAAAATTTCACCCTAAGATAATATCGATATTACGAATCCAAAAATAAAGTCCATTTTGAAAAATAAAATTTAAAAAAATTCAAAAAGTGGTTATTACTATTCATAACAATTAGTTTTAATAATATTTTAATAGCATATTGCTGTTTAGTGAAACTCGTTATTGCGTACTACACACGCTATCGAGGAAGGTCGCGATTGTGTGTAATGGAAAGAAAATCAAGGATGCGTGTTGTGAAAGCTTCTTTTGGTGTAGCGTACAACACAAGACATTAATGAAATTAAAAAGAATATTTTTCATAAAATCTTGGGCTGTTACATTCTACCCCCCTTAAAATGAATTTCGCCCTCGAAATTCATCGGGGTTATTAATGGTTTACTATTCGAACGTTTCGTTAATAGAAACCCACATCGTAAAAAGGAATACCAAAACCAATCTTTAAAAATGAAAGTATGAAACGTAACGGTTACCCAAATAAACTAGTCACTGGGTTTCCACATAGGTGAAAATATGGATATGGAAGAAAAATCTAACCATCATGTTCTGATGGAGAGTGATAGAGAACATGGCTATGGAAAAGCCAACAATCACAAATCCATAAATTTGTGACAATCTATGGTACCATCTGATTAATCAGATATAAGAGCACTAGGACAACATTTTTGGTTTTCAAGATCGTTTCCCTAAAGTTGAAGAATTTGAATTAGAATAAATACTTACTTTATTTTGGTACAATCTCACTGTTGTTCGTGCCTTGAACAATTTCCACTTAATCTCTTAAATAAATGAAGTTGAATTTGTTATTCGTGAAGTGTTAGCAGATCATGTGATAGAATGACAGGTCATTCCATCTGTCTCAAACAAAAGGTTAGAAAAAGTTATTAAATATACATAAGTCATTCTATAGTGAGATTAATCATATATGGTTCCTAAAATGGACTTATAAATCATATAACATACTTCATAATATAATAAAACTAATTTCTACTAAGCAGGGACTTCATGTAGGCCAGTGGTAGGCGATAAAGGTCAGTCGCACTTCGGTTGTGGGTTTGATTCCCACAGCCTTGTCCGACGCGATGGGCTGTCGCCCGTCCTGCAGGTTGTCCTTTTTATAAAACTATATTACTATAACATCCCATCAATAATATCGAAAAAAACTTCTATCATTAAACAATACTAACATATGTCCAACATAATCCATTCCAATCTTTAGGATTATCCATAATACAGCAGTCCAATCTCATAATATAGTGAAAACGATTACCCGAGATTTAATACCATCGTTGATCCCCATATATCATAAGGTATGTCTTGTTGGTCACATTCCAAACATTCAAAGGCCTTAATCATGTATTATCTTGAATACCCATTAAACCATAGTGAAAACATGAATGCAGTTAAAGGTTAACACTCTCCACATACCAAAATCCTCAAAATTCTATATACTCAAACCATGATATCACTTAGTCCTTATATCAATCATGAGCTCATGAATACTGTCAAACATTTCATTTTCTCCTTATCCCTTCATTATGCGCATATCATCTGCTTTCCAAAATATTTGAATCACTTTTCATGGTTATCGGTACCTTAAAATTATTGAAAACCAAAATAGAATAATACAAAAATATTCTAATACACAATAAAAGTACCTTGACAACATTATTCTTGAATACCAATACATAAACACTTCAATCCATCCTCTTCAATTATTGTCCTGGAATAAGTCCTTCCTAGATTTAGAAGTAACTTTCTAGGTCAGGGCATTGAGTTGGGTAATGCCCATGTTCTCCACAAATAATACATTGAACTCCATAACAGTCTGTCACTCTATGACCCTTTTCTCCACACAGATAACATCGGTCCCTCCATTTGAGGTATTCCTCAAGGTTCTTCTTCCCTTCTTTAGAAATCTAAATATTCCTTTCTTTATGCTCCTCAACATGCGAACATGAATAATGGTATATCTTCCTCTTATTTGATGAATTAGGCATACCACTAAATTTCACCTTGTTAATCATATATCGTGATGATTGATTCGCCATAATCACAATATCTTTCTTTCTAGGCATTACACAATTTTGTTGCCCATAGTCACCAATTTGTCTATTGGATTCAACATTAACTGAATTCCTTCTGGTTCCCTCCATTAACTAAAACACAAAAAGAATTCTGTGAGAGGAAAAATCATGCTAGGGAAAACAACATAGTAAAGGGGGAGTACCCTCAATATCTAACATCTTAGGTTAAATTATAATATCGTTAGCACAATTCTAGGACTATAACCTATACATATACTTATCCTTAGAGACATCCCTAGACATAACTTAGAAATATCTCTAGGGATCTCAATATTGTTTTAGCATCCTAGTTTCCAAAGGTTTACTTAACCTTTCCACTGATACCAACTGTAAAGACCCGAACCCTGACGTACATGGGCATTACATTACATTTGCGGAATACTTAGTACATAACAAAAACACACACACAAGGATCGTAATAGTTTAGTGTCTTTGGAAACTCGGAACATAATCTTCTAATCCTGGTGAAATATCTTCAACATCTCCCATAAAGATCTTCATTTTTTATACCTAAAACTTTTCTTTATATCATGGGGAAAAGAAGACATAAATGGTTGAGCTCAAATACTCTGTAAGGGTAAACAAAAGAAATATCAATCACATCATATACATAAGCACATAAATTTTGGAAATCTTAACCTGTAAAAGAGATCGTAATTTCATAACCTGGCATAACTCATGGCAGTGAAATGTAATCACAATAATCATAACTTAAAACATGAAACTTTGTGGCATACACATATAATCATAGAGAATCATTTCTTGTCAGTCAAGACTCATTGCCAAGACTATCTTAGTGGACAAAGTCCATTTCTGAACCGAGTCACCCTCGTTTCAGTCCTGCTTCACTGAACCGGTATAACCTACCATTCCAGCCATGTATATCTCATGAGATATAAAATCTTTACCCAATTCATTGGAGGGAGATATAGGTCCCACCCATCTCATAATGGTACCATTCTTATGCGTGCCACAAAATCATAAACAATACATCATAGCATAACCCATGTAATAAAAATGGGAATCTTAAACATCATGACATCATAAAACAATTCATATAATATAAAGGAATTCATAAAAATAATTCCATCACAATATAATCAAAACAATGTAATAATAGGGATAAAAAACATAACCCTTTATTATCTTAGATGGAAAATAATTTTGATAAAACACTTGAACTCCATTCTTGAGGAAAATATCCTTTCTACTTCAAAAACACTTTTCATTTCTTAAAATGTCATACAATTTTAAACTAAAAGAAGTTGATTAAAAATAAACTTCAACACCTGTAAAGGAATCTTCTTGGAAATAATGTTTTAAAAATCCATTCATGCCGTATAAATTAAAAAAAACATTCTTCGTACTTTTGTCGGAAAAGTCAAAAAGTACCTTGTATGAAAAACTACAAAAGATTCCTTTCATATCTTTTACTAAAAACTCAACAAAGGGTAAAATTGGATATAAACTATTGTATAAGGATATAAATATTACATATTGAGGAAACATGGATGTGGATGATAAAATACACCCCAGTAAATGCCAAAGTATAAACAATCTCGGATAAAAATGAGATTGTGATATTTCCCTTACCTTAGGTCTGATATGCTTTGTACGTGTCCGAACCTCCTGTATAATTATTTAAATAATGTTATTGACTTATTCAATAATCATACATATTTTTATGATATCATATTTGGTCATACTCTTAGCTTCTTTGTAGTAATATTTCACTGCTACTTGTTATTCGGGTGTTTATAACTATTTGTTCTTATGCGTGTTCTGTCGAATAAATTCTTATTCTTCCCTTTAGGTTATAGATACCTAATTTACAGAATGGTATTATTGTAATATATATCATATTCATTCATTAAATTCATTTATATAATCATTATGAAATGAAGATCATGTAGAACAAATCGCATCACATCGTGGAGACGGTATTCCGTACATACGCATGAGTGATGATATTGTTCCTATGATTGTAGAATTGTATTGGAGTGTATGTATACTATTTAAGAATCAGTGTAACTTTATAATAGTCATATATAGTCATTATTTACACCATTATACCCATCCAAGTAAGGTGGTGGTGGAAAATAGATTACACCACGGCGTGGAGAGGGTATTCCGTACGTACGCACGCACAGTGATTTCCTTTTTTCGTAGCATGGATAGAAGGTTAATTAGAGTTGTTTCATATTTATAATAACAAATCATTATATAAGAAATACTGATGTTATTACTTTATCATGAGACAACTAAATAAAAAGAAGTTTAAGAAGAAAGAAATTGAAAAAGATCGGTAATGGATATTACCTCTTTTTGACGCGCCTTCACTTAACCTCCACTTAAAAAACTAAGGATGTTCTTTGAAGAAAACCAGGACCTCTAGGATGATACTAGGGAAGTGGAGAAGAGATTTTGGCAGGGTTTGGCCGAGCTTTAAGGCTCAAAGTGGTGTGAGGAAGAGAGGGAGGAGGTGCCCTTTTATAAGGGAGGAGAGGGGCATCTTAGGAAAATCTCAGAATATTATTTTATATTAAGGTCAAATTCGGTTTATAATGGTTTAAAATGGTATTATTTTGAAGATAAAGTGGGTCTGGGTCGAAATACTCTTATCCAATAGGATTTAGACAAGTTTAAGTTATTATTTTAACCTTATCAATTATATTTAACTCTAAGATAAAAACATTAACTTTTACCGTGTCTTTTTGTTTTCTTACACAATATGGTTAATAAACATACCATAACAAGCCAAACGAACCCAAAGTTGTTTATTATTAATATATCTATCCTTATCTAAGTCATTTGGCCGATCCTAGTATTTTTAGGAATTAAATAACAATTAATAATATAATAATTGTTTTAAAAACTAATTTATGTCAATTTTGACACTATTTGGTACATGATTTTTATGAAATTCATAACAGAATGATAAGTTCGAAACAAGTTACTTATATCAATAATAACATGTCATATTAACCTATAAAATTAATGTAAGTCATAAAAAGTCTCAAATTACATTTATTTGGGCATTTATAACATCAATTATGTTAATATTTTCTTAAAAAGGTAATTACTGCATCATCGTTGTGTCATAAATAAATTAAATTATTTAAAGTATAAAAATTACAAATAAAATACCATTATGTAGGAAATCATCTTAGATTTCTAATGAATATTTATAGTCGAAATTATATTATGTATTACCCTATATTAAAAATGTTTTAGTAAATAAACATTGATTTTAACTCTTTTAACTCTTCTTTGAATTAAATAATAATAAATGTCCTAATCTAATCCAAGTGGGCCTAAATGATAATATTATACACTTAAGATTGTTTTTGGTCGAGATAAACTTGTCCAATAGGATTAGGACATGTGTTAGGGTAATATTAATATCATTTTTACCCTTAATTACTCTATTTAATTTTAACCGTGGTAAATAAAAGTAAAAATTTACTATTCACCAAAAATTATTTTCATCTCATTGAACCACATTTTACTAACTGACATCAACCGTGTCTCTCTGATTTTTTAAATTAAATTCACAGAAGCGGTAAAATTATGATTTATGAAAAAATTAATTTTTTTAACTACCACTTAGTAGTTTCATTATTCATCAAAAATTGAAGTTTTTCAGAAAAATGCCAAAAGTTCACCCTAAGATATAACTTATATTCCAAATTCAAAAATGATTTCTATTTTACAAAATTACCAAAATATAAGTTGCATTAATTAATTTTATAATTAATTTCTGCTGTCACAACAAATATCATGTTTTTAAGAGATAATAACTATCAAAAGATTAACACTTGTTTATGTCGGGTGTAAATGTGAAATTACATCCAATTACCAACATTGTATTGAATTTTAAAAATATATTCTAAATATACTTTAAAACCACTCAAATTAACAATTTATCACTATTAATTATTTCGATTGAAAAAGATGTTTTTAATTATAATTTAGTAATTTTCACTATTCATCCAAATATAAAAGTTATCCGAAAATCACAAAAATTTCACCCTAAGATAATTTCAATATTAAAAATCCAAAAATAAAGTCCATTTTGAAAAATAAAATTTCAAAAATTTCAAAAAGTGGTTATTACTATTCATAACAGCTAGTTTTAATAATATTTTAATAGCATATTGCTGTTTAGTGAAACTCGTTATTGCCTACTACACACGCTATCGAGGAAGGTCGCGATTGCGTGTAATGGAAGGCAAGTCAAGGATGTGTGTTGTGAAAGCTTATTTTGGTGTAGCGTACAACACAAGACATTAATGAAATTAAAAAGAATATTTTTCATAAAATCTTGGGCTGTTACAAAAACAATCCAAAGTCACATACTATAAACCATCTAATAAAACATTACACCCTAAAACCCACTAAGTTGAATTCAAGTGAAATAATGGTTTAATAAACCCTACTCCATTAATAGTATTCATATTATCTTTGATTGTGGAATGGAATGAAGTTAATAAGAAAAAATCTTCAATAGGAGGGAAATATCAATATAAATATCCTTTGGAAGTTCCTAGTGGGAAAGGGTCATCTCCAGGTCCCCACAAAGAGGGAACAAAACCAAGGTATCCATATAACCATATATTTATCATCATTTATTCCATAATTAAGAAATAATAAACTTTTAAAATATTAGTAAACAATATAATGTCATACAATAACATATGATAAATATTTTGAGTGGTTATACAAAAAATATTCATTAAATAGAAATATGAAATATACATACCATAAATAAAAATACATGTGATATTCGTATTAGACTGTAATCCACCCTTCACTGTTTCAAATATAAATATTACCTGATGCCCTTTTATTAAATAAAATATGATTCGGTTTGTCATAGAGTAACACACACCATTTTGAAAAAGGCATAAAATTTATCAATTGAGTATAAGTATCTTATGATATGATGATATGAGATTTAGACTATTCTTCTATACCAAAATATATTATATGTTTGAGTCATAACACAAAGTATCAATTAAAATAATACATTTGGAACTTTCATGACTTACTTAGATATCTAAAAGTTAAAAGGTTAACATTCATTTCTCACATACACCTCATCTATTGTTAAAATTATTGAGATATTTAATAATTTTAGGTTACTTGGGATACACCCAAATGAATTAATCATACATTAATGAAAAATAAAAGTAAATGAATTTATCCAAAACATATCTTGGGGATTATACTCATAGCCTATATAGAAGAGTCCATGACATGGGAAGTGTATAAATAATTATACAAAAACCGTTAGATGAAACTCCTCATATAAAATCCTTATTCATTCGTATTTCTTCTATATTTATATAAGATATTATCGTGATTGTTTTATAATCCCTTTCAAATTGTTTTGGTGATTTATTATAATCTATAGCTCAGCCTCAATGGAACTAACTATTCATTTTTTCCTTGGTGATTTCCATCAAACAAAGAAATAAGGCATAGAACATTTCATATCAATGGTGTAAAGTGAACACACACACATATATATATTATGATATAAATTTAAATTTAATGATGTTATATTTTTAAATTTTTATTTTCACCTATACTACTTGGATTAATGGTTAATCCATACTTAGATAATTTTTAGGGGTATCAAATCCTTTCTATAAATATTTATTTGAGGTTTTATTTGGGAAACTAAGTTTATCAAAAAAGGTGGTCTAAAATACTCAGTAAGGGTAAATAAGGGAGGTATATCAGCATTATCATGGTCATAAGGGTATGATAACATGATCATGAAAGTATATGATCATACCATGCATATCAAAGATCATATACATGAATCATGGCATTATTATTTTTCATTCTTAAGACATGAATCATAAGTAAACAAAGGACATAAGCTATAAAAATGTTACATAGGAATAAATCACAGAATTTTGGAAGACACATAATAATATATAATGATTTCTATAGTGGTAAAGGAATTACTAATAAGACTATCTTAATGGAAAATGTCCTTTACTAAACTAGGTTTACACCCCGTTTCATCTCTATATTACTAAAGAAATTTCACCCCTCATTTGAGCCCTATATTACTGAACCAAGTACATTTCCCGTTCCATCCTTGTAATAGTAAACTGAGTTCATTTCTCATTCCATCCATTCCTATTTCAGAATATATACATAATTCCCCAATGGATTTGATGGAGATAATGGTCTCACCCATCTCATAGTGAAATCATACATACATGTTCCACATGATCATAAATAACCATATCATTACCCATGGAATTAAATGGGTATTGTAAACATGTAATCATATCATAACCTGTGAAAATATATAGGTATCATAATAATTTCTTTATAAACATAACTCATGAATTTAATAAGGTTTAAAAATAATATAACCTTGAAATTGAAAAGGATTTCATATACATCATTCCATTAAAACATAATCCATTCATAGAATGAATATGAATGGTAACATATAATGATTTCCCAATAAAAGAATTATTAACAAAAATGTATGTTATATTCTACGTGAAAGAAATTTTGAAAGAAATTTAAAAACATTACATGTGGAAATATCCTTTACGCATTTCGAAACACTTTTTAAAACATAAAACCTTTTGAAAACCTTTTTCTTTGAAAAATTATTTAAAAACTTATAATAGAAGATATTTAAAATATAAATTTCTTTTAAAAACATTTTTTCTTTGAAAATAGGCTTCAAATAAATTTTTAGATCTTTTATAGAAACATTTTTTAAATCATTTTTTAAAACAAGTTTTTTTGAGTACAATAGATTTCCGACTCGAGAGAGATACATTCAGATTTTACTTAAAAAAATTATATTAAGTGCCAAATTGGTGAAAATGAAAATAATACATATATATATCTTGAATAAAATGATTATAAGGAAACTATTGAGTTTTCATGAGATATTGAACGTAATATTTCATCAAAGTAATTATAAGCACAAGCAATCTCAAAAAGGTGATGAAATTGTTTAAATAAACTTGTATAACATTATAACATGGGATCATACTCTTTATGTATGAAAATTAAATTGCATGAATTTTGAATGTAATGAAAATAATTAAATTCAATATCTAACATGTAAAATGTAAGTGTATACACCTTGAAAAATAATTTAGGTGCATAACAAAACAGTAGTCTCAAAGGGGGAAAATTGAGACAAAACTATTTAACTGGTTTGGTAACATTTGAAACATAAACCTCATGAAAGAAATATCATTAAATAAATATGTTAATACCCATAAATTTATCTATAATATAAATAGAATAAAATCATTTGAATTACATATACCACACAAAATGCATGATTAGAGAACAAAGCATGTATCTCACAGAAATAAAATGTTAGATGAAATCCCCATA
This sequence comes from Viscum album, assembly GCA_963277665.1. Lineage (NCBI taxonomy): Eukaryota > Viridiplantae > Streptophyta > Magnoliopsida > Santalales > Viscaceae > Viscum > Viscum album. The sequence goes on from OY728156.1 coordinate 541,720,269, forward strand.
CCTTATGTCTGGACTCTCATTGTACTCATACAAACATACTGCATAATAGAAATAAATTTATTATACATCGTTTAAATAACCATATTATTTATATAGCAACATATTCATTTTTATTAATACCTTATATTACTTTCTAGTTAACAATACTATGTTAATGTTTCAGTTCGGGTAATATCTACTTAAATCATCTCATGTGTCATAATTTGTTATATCTTCAGTACTTTTAATTATATAATGATTCTAGAAATGTAAAATATGTGATAAATATCATTTATATTAATTATATTTGTATTATAATAATCTATGTAATATAGAATTATTAAATTTTATATAGAGTTTTTGGAGATGATAATATGTACGTATGCATGAACATTGTTGCTATTTAAATTTTTGTACTGAACGAAAGATATTAAATGAAAGATAAGTGTATATATAAAATTATTACATTATTATATCATATATATCATATAATTTCACTAAAAAATTCTTAATATATTCCACGTAGTGTGTGAATGAATCACATCACTCAGAGGGGGCAGTAGTATATACTTCCTCAAACAAAATTATCATATTTACACCGAATATAAAGTAAAAAGATATGTGTTGTAAAATTAATATATAAGATTAAAGACATAATAAATATAAAATATAAAATATATAAACATATTTTTCATCATAATTTCCTCCATGATATGTAGTAAAGGAAAAATGAACAATCATCATTTAGTGAGGAGATTGTTCATCATACACGTAAACAGTATGTTAATTAGCAATTAGATAAAGGTATATGTAAGTGTATCTAGAACCCTGAGCATAAAAAAATACTATTATATTCATTATATTGGGAATATTATAAATTCATGGAATAAATATAATGGAGGGGTGAAGAATGAGAATAAAAGAAATGAACATGAGGGAAGATGTAAACTCTTAATCAGGTGACACCTTTTGGTTTATGTGAAATGGATTCCTTGGAATACTTTCTTACCAAAGGGATGCATAAATGAGGTAGATAAAGATTCTTTGAAGTTTATTGGGTGCATATTGGTATAACTTAACTAGTTTTAGAGGTTTTAAGAAGAGGGATATGTTGTTTACTTTTTATGGAATGGAAAGGACACACTTGGGCCAATGAGCCCATAATGGAGTGGTAAGGGCTCCTGCTTGGCATCCAAGAGACCCAGGTTAAAAACTAGGTGGAGGAAAATTTTTGAGTGACTGTAGAAGGTACTGTAGCTGGTACTATTTGGTACTGTAGCAGCTGGAACTATTCACCTGATTTGGGCCTTCGGGCCACCAGTTTGGGCCTATGGGTCTCAAGGGCCTTCGGGCCATCAAATGTCTTTGAGGCATAGGTCCTTCAGGCCACCAAGACCATGGTGTAGCCTAGTTCACACAGAGCATGCCACATATGAGAATCAAAGATACAAGAGTTACAGTCACTAGAAGAAGAGCTAACTGGATTGGATGAATGAGAGGGTATGACAACCCCCATCGGGACCAGGCATCATACAGCTTTGTATAAGGAAATTCTAACAGATCCTCAATTCATGGTGGGTGCTAGGTGATCAATGATGCAAAAGCGGTTAAGGGGAAGTTCTAGTGGGTTGGGCCTATGATTCATGTATTGGGAATGGTATCCCTATGGGCCTTCGGGTCATGTATTGTAGGTCATGTCGGGCCTTGTGCCTTCGGCCTATGGGTCAGGTTTGAGTTTCCTTTCAACCCTTAAAAGGTGGATTATACATAATAAAATAAAAAAAAGTAGGCCTTCAGGCCTTTTGGAGAAACAACACACTTGGAATTTTTGAAAATAAGTTACGTGTACATATAAAAGTCATAAAATAACAACCTAACTAAACAAATTAAGATTATTGTTCAAATTATTTCAATAAATTGGTTTTGGACAAGTTTCTATGTTATTTTCAATCTTAAATTTATGATTTAATCTTTAGTTAAGCTTAATTTTACCATCATCGATGTAATTAATTTTAATTACATTCACTGATATTTGTTGTTAAAAAGTAATTTCAACTTATTAGACATTATATTCTATTATTATTCAAAATAGGGAAGACATTTTTTCAGATAATAATCACATAAGTGGAAGAAATTAATTTAAAACTAATCCCACATTCTTGTTTACAATGCGTTTTTTTAAAGTAAAAATGATCAAAAGTTTTATATGTTGTTTATATCCGTTTTCAATGCGAAATAAGTTCCAATTACCTAAATTGGATTAAATGATAAGAATATAATATAATTAAACTTTTAAATAACATTAAAATATAATTTAACCTTTTAAATAATTAGATGAAAAATTATTTTTGAATTAAAATTTGGGATTGTTCACTATTCATCCAAAAAATGATGTTTTTAGAAAAATCCCAAAAACTCACCATAATCTAATTTAGAAATTGTAAATTCAAAAAAGAAATTAATTTTTTCAAATTATTTTCCTAAATTTCTATAAAATTAATTGTATTATTTTTCATAGAAGTACACTAAATGCAATTCATTTGAGAAAATAATATTTTTAAACATAAAAGGACTTTACAAAATATCATATCTTTTATTATCAATATGTTTTATTTAAAAAAAATATAAAATTTATTTTAAATATTACTATTTATATTAATATAAAAATGTTTAATTACTATGATATAATTATCTCATTTAAATAATTATAATAATAAAATGATGTTTCGTAGAAACATTGATGTTACGTGTAATGTAAGCCAAGTCCGTGTTGCATGTAACATAAGCCATGTCGATGTTCTGTGTATTATTTGTTGAGTTTGTGTTGTATAACATGCATTAAGTCGGTGTCATGTTAAAGTAATTTTTGGCTTAGTGAATTATAATACATAAATGAGAATTTAATTTGTTCAAAAAATTGTCCATAAAAACTATGTGTGTTACATTTTACCCCACTTAAAATGAATTTCTTGCACGAAATTCATCACTTGGGTAAAAAATGAGGATACTTATACTTCATCATATCCTCAAGTTCCCACATATCATACTATAACATGTTATTTTATCACAATAATTTGACTATGTGAGTAGTCTTGTTTCATATAACTTTCTCTAATCGGTCCATAATTTCAAGTGGTTTTTCTTCATAAGACATATCATGATCCAATTGTATGACCTCTGAGTTTAGTAAATGTGATGGGTCAGGTATGTACTTCCTCTATAGAGATACATAGAACACATCATGGACTTCAGATAGATTTGGAAGAACTTACAAAAGATAGGCTAACATCCATATATGATCAATAATCTCAAAGTGTCTGATATACCTAGGGATTAGTTTCCCTTTCTTCCTGAGTCGCATAAATTTCTTACAGGTTGAGATTCTTAGAGGCACTTTTTCACCAACTTCATTTTCTATATTATGTCTATGGTTATCAAAATAAATTTTGTACTAACATTGAGCTGCTTTAATATGATGTTTACTGGTTCTAACCATCTTAACAATTTTTTTATTGATCATAAGTCCCAATAACATTCATTCTCTAACCCCATCCTAGAAAATTGGAGCTCTAAATTTTTTCCCTTAGAGGGATTCAAACAGCTCCATTTGAATCCTTGATTGAAAGATATTATTGTAATGAAACGCAACTAGGGGAGATTATTAATCCCACCTACATTTGAACTCTAGATAATAACATCTCAACATATACTTCAGGGTTTTAATTGTTCTTTAGGACTGAACATCAGTCTGAGGATGATAAACAGTGCTAAAACTAAATTCTGTATCGAGTTCATACAGAAGACTTCTCTATAACACTGTGGTAAACCATGGATCATGATCCAATACAATGGAATATGGTACTATGTTCAACCTTACAACAACCTTAATGTATATCCTTACAAGATAATCTAGAGAGAATTATTATTGGATACCAATAAATTGTGCTGACTTAGTAAGGCAATCAACTACCCCACTTATTTCATTAAACACTTTATAGGTTTTGTGTAGTCTAATGACAAAATCCATATTTATGTTCTCCCATTTCCATTATGTTATGGGTAATGGATGCACCATCTCTTTAGAATTTTTTCTTTCAACTTTAGCTTGTAGGTAAGCTGAGAACCGAGATAAAAACTCTATGATATCCCTCTTTATACAATACCACTAGAAGTATTATTTCAAGTACTAATACATATCCACACATCCAAGAAAAATAGAGAATGAATAACTATGAGATTCTTCTAAAATATCTTTATTCAAATGTGGAATGGAAGGAACACATACACAATTAATCAAACTAATCATTCCATCCTGATCAAGGTTAAACTTAGGAAAATTTCTGAATTTCTTTTGATGATCTACATATTCCTTCATCGCCTCCTTAATCTTCACATGGATAGATGGTTGAACATTAATTTTGAGAAAGATATGAATTTTCCCATCCATGAGTATTTCTAGATCCATCCTTTATAAATTCATAAATATCGGATCTTTTGTCATCCTCGTCATAGATAAGCTAGTATGTTACTTCTGACATAAATCATTGACCACCTTGTTCATTTTTACAGGGTGTTATCATATTGATAAATCATAATACTTTATCAAATATGACTATATTTTATAGATAATGTTCAACTTCTTTTGGGTGAATATATATTTCATCCTATTATGATCAGTATATGTATCACACTTTTCTCCATAAATATAATGTCTCCATATCTTTAATGAAAAAATTAGCACTGCTAACTCCAAACCATGAGCTTGGTAATATTACACTTGAATCTTCAACTATTGAGAGGAATAGGATATTACCATGATATTTTCTTAGGAACATATCACAATCCCTTATTTGATGAATCAGTAAATATTACAAACCCTTCATCACAATAGGGTATTGTAAGCACATGTGCACTAACACACCTTCTCTTAAGTTCCTTGAAAGTTTCCTCACACTCATATGAGAAATAAAAACTTAACACCCTTATGATTTAACTTGGTTAGATGATTATATGGTCATGTTTAATTCTCTAGAAACTGTCAATAATATCCAACTAATTGAAGAAATACGTGGATCTCAATCACGATGTTTGGTATAGGCCATCGTTCAACACCCTCCTTCTTTGATGGATCTACTCTTATACTATCTCTTGAGATTAGGTGACCCAATAATGAAACCATTTGCATCCAAAATCCACACTTGGTAAACTGTGAATATATATTTTAATTACTTAGGTTCTTTATTATAATTCTCAAGTGATCTTCATGCTCTACCTTTATATTTTATTAGATAAAAATATCATCTATAAAGATTACCAAAAACTGATTGAGATAATCTCTAAATACTCTATTAATTAAATCCATGAAGATAGAAGTGGAATTACTAAGATTAAAAGGCATTACTATATATTCATAGGGTCCATACCTTGCATGGAATTTTTTCATAGTTATATCCCCCTTTATGACCCTCAATTTATGATATCCATAAAAAAGGTTAATCTTTGAAAGGTATTGATCTCCACATAGTTGATCAAAAAATTATTCAATACGGGGAAGAGGATAGATGTTATTGATTGTGAAAAGTTTAAACACTTGATAATCATTGTAGAGATGCATTGATCCATATTTATGTTTCACCAAAACAATTGGTGCACCCCAAGGTGACACACTTGACCAAATGAATCCCTTATGAAGGTTTTATTGGAGTTTCCTCTTAAATTTATATAACTCAATTTGAGTAATTATATAATGATTATTTGAAAATGGTGTGGAACAAGGAATTAGTTCTATTGAGAAGTCAACTTCACGTTTTGGTGGAAGGATAGGAATCCATTCCATAAATACGTCTTTAAAATTCTGAATAATAGGCATATCATTGATATAAATTTTATCCCCAACCATTTGAGATAAACAACACTTTTGAATGGAAATTAATATCCATATATTTTATTTAATCTATATATAATGGTCATATTTATCATTACATTGATGGATGATAATAGGATGGTTTTAAATATCAAACCCATATTCCATTCCATGACAATTTATGTGGTATTTATTAAGATAAATCATATCCATGCCTCATATAAAATCAAATTCAACAAAAGGAAGAATGAATATATTTCAAGGAATCAAATTCCCAGAAACATTACATGGAGAGGAACCATAGACTTGCGATGAAATCATCCTAAAATTAGGGGTTTTCATCGCTAATTCCGCATAAAATTGTTTTTTTTGGAATCATAACACCCTGATAAAATTCATTAGATATGAAATATTGGGTAGATCCAAAATCAAATAGGACATTAGAAATTATATATAGGATGGTAAGTGTACCTTTCATCACTTTTTTATCACACCCCTAGTCCAAAATTGATATTGAATTAGATTTTCCATTTTCCATAAGGTTAAGATTTCATTCACATCTGTCATCATCATTATACCTTTTGTTTGGTAAGTGGTTAGAATAGTTCTCATTCTCCTTACACTTGTAACATTAAATCATGGGAAGTTCATTCTTGGAAACGTTCTCTCTATTTTTATTTAGGTTTAACTTATTGCCATAATTTCAACAATCAATATCCCAATGAAATTCCTTTCTATAAATAAAACTTTTATTAGACCCCTTAAGGGAATTTACTAAATGCTTCTGCCCACATATAGTGAATAAAAAATCTAATCTTTTATTCTTCATGGTTTTTAGATTTCCCTTTAAACTCTGTTTTCCTCTTCATTTCAAAACCACGAGATTGATACGTGACTCCAACCTCTATTTAATCATTGATTAAAAATGAACAATCTCTTCGTAATTACTAAATTATATTATGTCCATCTTTTTTATGAGACTTCGCTTTAAGCCACTCAAGAACCTATCAACATAAATTTAAGGTTGGATGATAATTACTAAAGTGTACCTTGTATGTCTCATGAAATTTGCCTCTTTGGTACCAATAGATTCATCATCCCTTTGCTTCCTCTCAAGGAACTATTTCTTCATCACGGTATAAATAATTAATAGAATGTACTTATTGAAAAATATGTTCATGAACTCATCACAGTCAATTTCATATTTGTTCTTCATATTCTTGATTAGGGTAAATCACTGGTCTACTACAACTGCTAATTGATAAATAGTTAGAATAAATTTTTCATGCTATAAACACTAAATAATGGAGAATATTTTTTCGGTAATAAAAATTCATTTTTTAGAAACAAATGTATCAGAACACCCTCTAAATAAAGGTGGAAATTGCCTCCTGAAAGGCTAAATAGAATTTTGTTCCCTTCTTTTCTCATTTGGAAGTCCACCATGATTCATTTATTGGGAAATATATGTAAGAATAGCAATGAGGTTTTTCATTCCCGGACTGATATCATTTGGTTTATCATGAGTAAAATTGTTTCATTTTCCATTGCAATCAACATTAATGTGGTTCATTTGGGTTATATACATTGACAAAAACCAAAAAACATAGAGTTTTAAATAGTTATCAAATTTAGGAATCACATAATACGGGAAATTCACTTATATGATATCTAAAATATGAATCCCTACTTAATCTATGATTCCATAAGTTTATCCTAGGTTATTTATAGTCAAATTATATTTAAATTCTTCATGATGGTTCATGAAGAGTTTGTAAATTCTTGAAGGATTTCATGTGGGAGTCTCAAACTAGGTGTGCAGAAAAGACAACATCTTGTAGCAGATTTCCCCAAATTAGTCCTGGAACATCTTGTCAGAGATATTACCTATAGGTACATCTCATGCAAGTCCAAATTCACTTATATTATCTAGATAGGTATGTATTTCTAAGAACCCACTCACTCTATCCTTGAACAAAATTCTAGGAAATTTTCCTTTATTTTTCCTTATCTTTATACTTATCCTAAGACATGTCCCTAGAGTTCTCCTTAAGGATTTTTCATCCTATTTTCCAAGAGGATAACTAAACCATTTCTATGACACCAAATATAGTGATAATCTCTTTCCATACATAGAAATTACATAAATTTTCATAAATACTTAAATAATTATACAAATTGATGCCTAAAGACCATATTGTTGCACTTGTATTGTCTAAAAAATACTATATAATTATTATTGATTTTGATGCTAAAAATACCATTTTTTACTAATGATATTATCTTATGTTTATTTCATGAAATTAATATTCTTTATATTACTTATTTCAAAATTATATTCAATTTTATTATTCATGTGGAATATTCGTCAAAATTTTTGAAACACTCGTAAGCATGTTCTAGAAACACTATTCATATTGTACGTTGAAGAATGTGACATGAGGAATAAACCATACATTTATACTAAACATTTATGTTGAATGATTAGTGTGTATGGTTAAGCAAACCTTACATTGGCAGATATGTATGGATAAAGAACCTTATGTTTGGATGAAACCTTAAGTTTGACAAAGAGAAAAAGTATGGTTAAAGAACCCTACAAAAGTACAGAACCTTACCTTTGAGAAGAATACATATGGATCATCAACCTTACATTTGTGATAAACATTAAATTTTCAAAATTATGTTCATAAAATGAACACTACATAGTTAAACCCTGTGTTTGTTATTTTTTCATTCTCTAAAGGAAACTTACATTTGACTTTTCATCACCCTATATTTGAATTTACGATTTTATCATAGTTTCGTGCAATAATATTTTCAAAATATCAGGACAATTCAAAGCTTTTTTTAAATGATTGAAAGATCATTATGATTTATTTAAAGATTCATATTATGTAGATAAATTATCTCATATTCTTAAGTTATGTTACGACTACTCTGATCTGTCTGAGGAATTTAAAATCATATGATTTATTAGGTGATTTTCTTGGATATGGAATTTAAATTAAGGCTCTCTCATTTATTTATTCTTTCAGTGTATTTGTTCTATAAATGTGTTTATGATTCAAAGAAGAAAATATATATTGAGATATATATTGATCCATATATTATGACACTTTCTTTTATAGAAACTGCATTATTATGAAGATATTTTATAGATCTACTGAAATAATTGATCAGATTCTATTTTCTTAATCAGAGGAAACAATGGTGATATACATGTTATTAATATATTATTTGATGAAATTTTACTGCTACTAATCATTGATATTTTTATTTCAAAGATATATTAAAACCAGATCATTTTGGAACTTCTATTTATTGAAGTATTTTTTTCTGATGAATAAGATTCATCTACTATCAGTTGTTGTTTCAACTATAAAGTTCAACCAGAACATTATTTAATAAATATATTTTTACTCAGGGTTTTAACATCTCACACTCAGTTGTGGTGGAGTATTATATTTGTGTTCTAAGAAGTGTTTTTTTGGTTCTCTGTTAAAAAACCATAAATATCTATTTTTATCCTTATTTATAAAGGTGTTAACTTCCTGTACTCAGTTGGGGATTGGTTTTATGATATGAAGGCCTCACTAGTAAAATTCATCAAACTCATAGAGAGAGTAATTGGTGGGGTGTTTTAGGGGATCTTTGTGCCCTGAACCAATATAAACAACTATGTTCTATATTTTTATTTTATCCACTACCCAGACATTCCTACAGAACATAAGCACTACTAATATTCATAATCTATAGTTGACATTTAAATTCAGAATTGTAAATGATTTTGAAAAGACACAATTTATCCCCCTCTATTACATATTTGTATATTCCGACCTAAAAATTGGTATCAGGGGATAGTTCTTTTGAAAACAACTATAACAAGATGAACGTATAAGGTCTTTACAAAGATTAAAATGAAGGATCATAGAGAATAAATGTCAATGTTTCCTGTCCTTATTTAATTAGTGAAAACTTTGGATATTGGAAATCACATATGACTATCTATTTGATGAATCTGGGCTTCAAAGTCTACTCTAACATCATTACTCATTATATAATTATTGAAAATCCTATAACATGGACTACTACAATAGAGGCTGAGTATGACACAAATTCTTAAGATATAAATGCTATTATTTGTGGTCTTGGACCAGATCAACTCAATTGTGTCTCACAATGTCCAATTGCTTGTGAAATATGAAAAACCATTTCATTTGACAATGAAGGAATATATAATGTAATACAAATGAGGTATATAGTAGCAAAGCTAAAATTTGATACATTCAGACAGTTTGATTTTGATAGTAACACTCCGATAAATGGAATGATTATAGAAAGTATCAATAATATTACATCCTTAAATGATCCTATCAAACAATCAGATCAATATTTTAAAGTAATAAGAATACTACCTACCAAATGGAAAGGTATATCAGCTTCTATTCGACAATCATCACATGTTATAATTTTGACAATGAGAGAATTAATTGGGACACTAATGTTTAATGAAGCTGAAATGAAAGAGGAAGATGGTGATTATATAGTCTTATTGAAAAATTTTAATACTTATCTAAAGGAAACATCTCAGAATCGTAGAAATATAATAGAGAAAGAAGTCATATAATAAAATAATTCAGATACATATGATTCTGAAATGGAATTGGCTCAATTAGTTAAAATGTTTATCATGTTTTATAAGAAGAAAAGAGGAATCATAAAACCCTACAAGGGGAATGAGGATGACTCATGAAAAGACATCTACTATGAATGCAAGAATGTTTTTCATATAATACCTAACAGACCTCAGCTAAAATGTGAAAAGAGAAATACAGAAAAGTCGAATAAAAAAATTATGACTATGAACATAAAGGAAAACAAGCAATGAAGGCTACTTAGAGTGTTTCTGAATACTCTAGCAACTCATAAAAATATGATTCTGAAAAAGAACAATCAAATCTAAAAGCATATATGTTCTTTATGGTAGAAGATGACACAGTACAAACCTAATATTCATGTAATTCAAATTCTAAGTCTAATTATAATTCTAATTATTGAAAAAATAAATCAAATGCCTACAAGACAATCCTATAAGGAATATATGACTCATTATTAATGAAACACAAATATTTAAAAAATATTAACAATGTGTTTTTAGGATAAAGAGATTCCTTACTTAAAAAACATCAATAGTTAATTAAAAAATTTAACTCATCTACCAAAAACTATACTGATCTTAAAAATAATATTAATTTATTACAAAATGAATTAAACACTTAAAATAGTTATTCTTTCTTATTTACAAAATGATAAAATATTCTTAATGAAATTATTTGTAAAAATTTCATTAAAAATATATTTGGTATAGGAAGTAAGGGTGAAAAATCTAAACTATATAATAATTATTTTGTTCCCAAGTCAAAAACTACAACTTGTCATTTTTGGGGAACAAAAAGACATATAACAAAAAACTATTATTTGAGAAATCCCCAAATAAGTGGAATTATAAAATTTTCTATTTAAAAAAAATTATAAGAAATTATTGATATGAGTTATAGAAAAAAAAGAACATCTGGATTACCTGATCAATACTAGCTAACACTAATGGGCCTAAGAAAATATGGTACCAAAATAATCTCCTGTTTAAATTGACATTGTAGGAAAGAGGTCATAGATAAGGATAATCTATATGGTATATGGACAGTGGATGCTCTAGGAATATGAGTGGAAACTCATGAAACTTCAATACAATGACTCAAATAGATGGAGTTCTAGTCACCTTTGGTGATAATGCCAAAGAAATGATAATTGGAATTGGAATTGTTGAAGAACCAAAATCCATATCAATAAACAATGTATTATATGTACAAGGTCTGAACCACAAACTAATAAGTCTCTCTTAACTCTGTGATGATGAATATTATGTTGATTTTCCTAAAAATTTATTTCTATGTATTTAAAGATAAACTACTTATGTTTAGATCACCTATAAGTGAAATGTTTATACATTGGATTAAAATTCTTTGTGTAAATAGAAAGTGAATTGTTTAGTGGCTAAGATAAATTAGTCTTTGATATGACATAAGAGTCTTGGGAATTGTAATATTTAATCTTTAGATAAATTATCTAAGAAACAACTAGTTTCTAATTTACCAGGAATTGAATTTGATGGTTATAGATTTTGTGACATATGCCGAATTGGAAAGAAACAAAAATATTTATTCAAATATAATAAAAAAATTTCTAAATAAAAACCCATAGAACTTATCCACATGGATCTATTTGGATCATCAGGAGCAGTAAGTTTGAATGTAAAATTATATTTATATGTTTTATTCGAGAATTATTCTATATTTATAAGGGTCTATTTTCTAAAACAAATAAAGTTAAACCTTTATAATTTTTTAAGGTTTTTGTAAAAAAAATTCAAAATGAATTTTTTTATATAATTTTATTAATAAGTGATCAAGGTAGAGAATTTGAGAATTAGAAATTCAATTCATTTTGCTCAAATTTGTGAATTAAACACACCTTTTTTGCACTAAGAACACCTAAACAAAATTGAGATCTTGGAATAAGAAACAAAACTATTCAAGAAATGGCTATGACTATGCTGGATTAATATAATATACCAACCAACATATGGGATGAAGTTGGAATCACAACCTGATATATCATGAATATATTTTTAATAAGACCAATTTTAAAAAAGGAACCTTATGATATTTTTAATAATAGAAATCCAGAAGTAATGTACTTTAAAGTCTTTCGATTCAAGGTGTATATCCTGAACACCAAGGATAATATTGGTAAGTTGGATCCAAAAGCTCATGAAAGAATATTTTAAGTATATTCTGCTACCTTTAAAGCCTATGGAGTGTTTAATAAAAATTCAAGGATTATTAAAGAATCATTTCATGTGAATTTTTATGACACAGACCCTTTTATGAAATAAAAAGATCCAACTGATGAAATTATTGACTCTTCTAACAACATATGTCTGGAAAACCTAAAAAAGGATTTGGAAAATAACATAAAAAAATTATTCCAATTAAGATGAACATGATACTAATGAAACTAAATGTTATTTACCAAGAATATATATAACCCTAAAGAATTATCCTTTAGAAACTATTATAGGAGACTGAGTCATCGGAATAAGAACTAGAAAAAATACAGGAATCCTAGTTGAACTCTTTTCCTTTCTATCTCAAATAAAAACTAATTCTTTTGAAGAATACTTAAAAGATAAGAGTTTGATGTTAGAAATGCAAGATGATCGATTCTAATTCAAAAGGAATGGATTTTGGGAGTTACTTGAAAGACCATAAAATAATCTAGTTATAGGAACTAAGTGTGTCTTTAGAAATAAACACGATTATCAAGGGTTTATAACATGATACAAATCTAGATTAGTAGTTAAGGATTTAATAAGGAAGAAGGTATAGATTAAGATGAAACCATTTCCCCTATAGCTTGATTAAGAGAAATTGGAATTCTATTATTTTACACATCTCATATGAACATTAAATTATATCAAATGGATGATAAATATTCCTTTTTAAATGGTTATTTAATGAAGGAATTTTAGGTTGAACAACCTCTTGGTTTTGAAAACTCTCAAAAACTAGATTTTATTTTTAAACATACTAATTCTCTCGACGGCCTTAAATAAGCACCAAGAGCTTGGTATGAAATATTAATTTCCATTCTTTTAAATAATAGATTTACTATTGGATTATAAGATCCAACACGTTTTAATAAAATCATTTTTTCTGATACAATATTCATTCAAATCTATTTTGATGATGTTATTTTTGGTTCAACCAAAGAAAAACTTTGTAATTATTTTTCAAAACTTATGAAATGTGTATTTGAAATGAGTATGATGAGGGAATTGAACTGATTTTTTGGACATCAAATTTATCAAAAAGATTATATAAATATTTTAAACCAATGTAAATATATTAGTGATTTATTGAAAAATTTTGTTCTTGAGAATAAAAATACATATACAACTCCCATGTGTACTAATATAAAACTTGATTCACATGAGGTTGGAAAACCAGTTGACAACATGTTATATAGAGGTATGATTTGTAGTTTATTCTATCATACTGCTAGAAAACCTAATATTGTGTTTTCTAAATGTTTATGTGCTCGATTTCAGACAAATCCTAAATAATCTCATATTATTTCTGTCAAAAGGATTTTAAGATATTTAAAAGGAACTATTTCTCAATATCTTATTTATCCAAAAAACTATAGTTTTAATTTTATATCATATTCAGATGATGATTTTGGAGGATTTATATTAGATAGAGAAGTACCAGAGGAACCTTTCACTTTTTAGGAAAATATATATTATCATGGTCAAGTAAGAAACAACTATTAGCTTCCATGTGAACAAATAAGGTAGAATATATATCTACATGCAGTTATTATTCACAATTATTGTTGATCAAAAACAAACTAATAGACTTTATATTAAATTTTACTTGTACACATATTTTATGTCATAATAAATGTGATATAAATATTCCAAAAAATACAATAATTTATTCATGAACTATGCTTATTGACATTAGTCATCATTTCATAAAATATTGTGTTATTAAAAAGGATATATATTCAAATTTTAAATACTAAATATCAACTAGCTGGTATTTTTACTAAACCACATCCCACTATAAGTTTTGATTATATTAAGGGGGGTTAGTATTATTTAATTTTTTATATAAATGTTACTCTTTTTAATATTTTAAATTTTCAAATGTATATTTTATTCTATTTTATTTTTTATTTATTTATGTATAATAACTTATTTATGTTAAATTTATTTTCTGGTTATTTTAAATTCAATTTTTTAAATAATTTTTTCCTGCTATATAGTTTGGTTCATTTATTTTATCTTAAATTTATTCACACCACGTGTTTTCAAAAATATTCATAATTATTTAACATAATAACATGGGAAACATGCATTGGTAGAAATGTTTCAAATACCTATACTTTTCTTTTATCAACCCCTTTTTGAATACTAAAATCTCAGTCTCCCATTGTTTACCTCTGCTTTATTTTGACACTCAATAACTAGAAAACCTTAGAACATTTGTTTCTCAAAATTAAAAAAACTAAGAGAACCAAAGACGGTGAAGCTAGTGACCCTAAGCATTAGTGAGTTTCCAGAAGAAAGATTCCACAAGGAAAATCAAGTGATTTTGAATGGATCTATCGGAAAAATCTCCTCCTAAAGAAAGAACTAGCTTTTCAATAATTGGTATCTAGGTTCAATGAGGAGAACTCATACTTCCTTTAAGAATTATAACTAAATTTTTTCTATAAGAATCTTCATTTTAGTTTTGGAGAGTCTAAAGATACAATTTCTCCATGAATAGAAGATAAAGATGTTTCTGTTTCTTCGAGTGAAATTTCTCAAATTTTGATTTGTCCTCATGAGGATATCTTTAATTTCAATCTTTGATCTATCAGAAATGAAGACATTATGTATTTTCTGTTTGTTTCAACAAAAATTTGGAAAAAAAATCAATGATCTCTAGGAAGACCAAAAAATCATTGTTATGTTTATTCAAACTGGTATTTCTACAGTGATTGATAAGATAGAGAAGATTCTATATCCAGAAATTTATATCATTTTTCTATTTTTATGTATAATTCTAAATTTTCCAAGGAATATGTTCATATATTTTCACTAATGTTGTCATAAATATGACAAGATTTCTTTTTTAACCTTATGAAAGGATAATATATTAAATTTTTTTAAGAATGGAATGATTAATTTAAAATATTATCAAATAAAATGTCATCACATCAAAAAACTAAATACAGGAACATGGAGGAAGCTAGGTTTTTACTAGAGTACAGTAAAAGGAACACATATTTCATTTGGTAAAAATGGATAACAAATATTGGGATCTTTTACTCAGGGGAGAAAAGTGCAATTGGAAATAAAGGAATTGGTGAAACCTAATGTGAAGAAATTTCCAAACAAAACAAAAGAAAATTTAGTTTTGTTAAGGATTAATATGAATAATAAGTTTTGAAAGAATAATTGGTTGTTGAACAATGGAAAAGTGTAGATCCACCTAATAAAGAATTAGTTTTGGGTTCAGGTGATGCTATGAGGCCAATACATTTGGAATAAACATTTCTTGAGGAATATCAAAAGATTGAAATCTAGTTAAAAGATCTATATAATGTTGTTATACCTGTATCCACAATAAAGATCTATCTTTTTAGAATAAGAAATAGTTTATTAGATCTCAAAATCCATCTACTAAAATTATTAAGAATCTAGTTTTATCTATTTTTTATCATGTGGATGAAAGGCATCAATTTTCATCTGAAGAAAAAACTAATGTTCTTGAAAGTATCTATTTTTAAATTGAAAATTCAACTTAAAAACTAATGGAGAAGTATGTGGAAAAGTATCATTCAAGATCATTATCAATTATGGTAGTTGGCCAGTTACAAAATCTAGATGAAGGGACATATGATTCCCTCACTAATCAGGTTGAGGATCATGTAATTAAGTTTAATAATTCTTAGGAAGATAATGTCAATATTCATCAGGAGATGGAAGTTGTAAGGATAACGTTACAGGATCTTAAAGAATATTCTTTTTCTAAGAATGAATTTGATTCTTTTAAGAGAGAAATTTTAGAGGAAGATGGAATGATTAAGACAGGAGCTATTTCTAAGTAAGAATTTTCTAATCTTAAGTCGTATCTGGGGAGTCAGTTTGAATCAATCAAGGGTAGTGCTGGTCAGACGAATACATATACCTCTTCTACTAATACCAGTAAAGATATGATTTTTAGATTTTAGGATATCACCTCTGTCATGGATGACATGAATTATAGTCTTCAAAATCTCCAGTGCAATAGTTCTCCTCTGTCAGTTCTGTTGGACAATCATAAATTTCTTGTTGACCAACTAACTCAAAATGAACCAGGTAGCAGATTGACTCTGATGATATTCACAGAAAAAAAATGATTAATTTATGCAGTAATAGGAGAGTTTGCATAACTTTTAAAGTCAATTTTCTTTAAAATTTTCATATTATTCAAGACAAGGTAGTTTTAATTATACAGTGATAGAAAAATGAAAAATTTGTAGTTACAGATGGCAGAGTTGAAAGATATGTTTGAAGCTACTCAAAATCCCTTTAACCTTAACCAAGACAAATTCAACCCAATCTATTATACCATAACCATTTCAGTTGACTAAAATTGTTTCCTAGTCATATTGATTATTATTCCTATACATTTTTTATTAATAAAATTTCTTTATTTTTATTTTTTGGTTCTTTATTTCATATTCTTTTATGTTTATGTCTCAAGCCTAAAATATACTATTATTTATTTAAATATATTATTTTAACATTCACTTACTGATCTGTGAAAAATTAAATATGTTTTAATCTCTTTTTCTATAATTTCATTCAGATCTCTCTAAAAGGGGAAGAAATTTTGATAAACACAAAATTTATTTTTAACGAAAGAATATATGAAGTCAAATGTTGAATTATTTTTCTTTTCATTGTTTGCAAAATTCAAAATTCTATTATTATTTTTATGGGTTTTGTGATCATTAAAAGGGGGATATTTTTGGGCATGTATTTTCTCAACAACACCCTATAAATATTATTTATTTTTACGCTCAAAAATAGACTTGATTTTTTTAGAAATGTTATTACATTATATTTATTTTAGGAAATTAATATTCTTTATATTCCTCATTTTGGAATTATATTCAGGCTTATTATTTTTGTGGAATATTTTTCAAATTGTTCAAAACTCTCATAAGCTGGTTTTGGAAACACTATAAATATTATACATTGAAGAATATAATATAAGGAAAAATCCCCACATTTGTACTAATCCTTATGTTGAAAAATCAGTGCATATGTTTAATCAAACATTATGTTGACAATAAATGTATAGATAAATAACCTTATGTTTGGATGAAAATTTACATTCAATAAAAGGAAAAATTATGGTTAAACAACCTTACATAAGTATGGAACCTTACGTTTGAGGAGAAAATGTATGGATTTCAAACTTAAATTTTATATCAACCTTACATTGTCAATGTTACATTCACAGAATTAATTCTAGTTGTTGTACCATGCGTTTGGTATTTTTTTGAAGGAACTTTATGTTTGACTTTTCATCACTAGATATTTGAATTTATGATTTTATCAGTGTTTTGTGCAATGGTATTTATAGAATATCAGGCCGATTTAATACTCATTTTTTAGTGATTCAAATATTTTTATGATTGATTAAAATAATTGTATTAATTAGTGAAATTATCTAATATTTTTAATGGAAGTTACGACAAATTGGATATGTCTTAAGAATTTGAATTCTTACGATTTATCTGGTGTTTTTCTTGGATCTGGAATTTACAAGCAGGCTCTCTGCTTTATTTATTATATCACTATATTTTTTCTATATATGTATTTATGATTCAAAGAAGAATATATATATTTAGATATATATTGATCAATATATTTCAACACTTTTTTTTGAAACTATATTCATGTGAAAATATTTTATAGATCTACTACAAAAATTTTTTAGACTATGTTTTCAATAGAAGATGATACAGTGCAGATATAAGTTTTCCGAATGTAGTATTTGGTATATGTATGCTACTTCTAATTGTTTTAATTTTTATTTCAATGATCTACTCTAACTTGTTCTCTTTGGAACTTCACTTTCTTGAAGAAACTATTTTCATAAGAAGAATATATATCTTATTTTCATTCTTTTTCAACTGTGATGTTCAACCAGAAACTTTTTTATTCAATATATTTTTATTGAGAGTCTAATCTTATTGTACTCAGTTGTGCTGGAATATCAACTTCTCGATCTATGCTCTGGTTTTTCAGTACTTTGTTAATAAACCATAAGGCTCTATTTTTAACTATATTTGTATAGTTGTCAACTGCATGCACTCAGTTATGGATTGGCCTTATGGTATTAGGACTTTACAAGTAAAATTCCCCAAAAATGCAAAGAGAGTAATTGGTGGAGTGGACTAAGGGATCATTATTCCTCAAACCACTCTTAAGAGTTGTGTTCTATATTTCGGTTTTATCCACTCCTCATACATTCATATAGAATGTAAACACTCCTTATCATCATAATCTATAGTTGACATCAAAAGGAATAATTTTGAATGATTTTTAAAATACACATGTCACCCCCCTATATTGTATATTTTTATATTTCGACCTAACATGTTTTAGTCTAGTTCTTTGTACACACAGAAACGTAAACACTATTATATAAATTAGACACATTATATACCAGAATTTTATTCTTAACTATTACCCTTCTTAGATACATCCATCGTAATGCATATCTTCATATCCTGAGAAAGGAAACATAAAAAGGGGTGATATCAAATTTTTATTAAGGGTAAACAAGGTAGATATGTAAGAATAATCATTATCATAAGGGTATGAGAACATGGTCATCAAAATATATGATCATACCATTTATATCAAAGATCATATACATGAATCATGTAATAAAGATCAGTGGTTCATAAGACATGAATCATAAAGAAATAAAAAACCAAAGCCATGAAATCATAACATAGGAAAAGAACATCGAATTTTGGTAGACATAAAAGAATATATAACTATTTCCATAGTAGTAAAGGCATTGTTTCTAAGACCATATTATTAGAAAAAGTAATTTACTAAACGAGGTTCACACCCCGATCCAACCCTATATTACTTAACTGATTTCACCCCTCATTCCAACCCTGTATTAAAAAACTAAGTTAATTTCAAATTATATCCCTGTAATACTGAACAAAGATTATTTCTCATTCCATCCACGTATATGTCAGAAGATATCAATCATTACCAAATTAATTGGAGGAAGATATAGGCCCCACCCACCTCATATTGAAATCTTTCAAATATGTTCAACAAGATCATAAATAACAATATCATAATACATAAAATTACATGGGTATTATTAACATATAATAATATCATAACTTTTGGAAAGATATAACTTTCATAATCATTTCATCATAAACATAACCTGTGAAAAGATGTGGGTTTCAAAATCATATAACTTGTGAAAGAGAAACAAGTTTCATAAAAATCATGCCATAAAAAATTATTCAATAATAGAAAAATATTAATGTAAACAATGAATGATTTCCCCATAATGGAATTAGTAACACCAATGGACGTTAACTGAGATGGTAAATAATTTTTATAGATCTTTTAAAAACATTTCTTGTGGAAAATATCATTTTAAAATCGAAATTTTTCTTTCTAAAACATAATGCCTTTTGAAAAAAATCTATGAAAAAAGATTTGAAAACATATAAAGGATGTTTTGAAACCCATAAAATGTATTTTTAAAAAGAATTCCATAAAAATGGCCTTCAAATATATTTTGAAAACATTCTTCAAAAAATGGTTTTTTGAATACAATAGATTTTTAACATGGGATAGCTGTGATCATATTTTATATAAAAACGTTATCTTAAGTACCAAAGAGTTGAATATTTCTAACAATACATGTATTTGTCTTAAATAAATAGAGGATATTGAAACTGAATAGTGTTCTTGAAATATGTATCATAAGATTTCATTAATTTAATCATAAACATAAACAATCTCGAAAAAGAGATGAGATTGTTTCAATAAACTCGTATATCATAGTAACTTGGGATAATACTCTCCATGTAAGAAAAGAAAATTTCGTGAAGAATAAAATATCATGAAAAATTGTAAATTCATGATATAAAATTTAAAATTAAAGTATATTCGCCTCAAAAAATAATTTAGCTGCATAATAAAACATGAGTCACAAAGAAGGAAAATCGAGCCAAAACTATTTTACCAATTTGGTAAATTTTGAAACTTAAACCCCAAGAATGAAATATATTAAAATGGATTTTTTATACCAATAAATTTATGTATAATATACATATAACACAATATTGGGTATTAAATAGACCAAAAATAAATAAATAGTAGAGAACATAGTATGTATCTCATCATAAATAAAAAGTGACATGAAATCCCCTTACCTTGTGTCTTGATTCTAGAAGTACTCATAAAAAACCTATATAATATATATAAATTTATTATCATTAACTTAAATAAATATATTATTACATATAATACCATATTTGGTTTTATTATAACCTTATATTTCATTCTTCTTAACAATCCAATGTTAAGGTTTCACTTTGACTAATATATGCTTCATTCTTCGCATGTGTCTTAATTTGTTATATCTTTGGTCCTTATAATTATATCATGATTATAGAATGTGAAACATTATATAAATATCATTTATATTCAATATATTTTTACTATAATAATATATATTTTACAGATGTATGAAATGGAATACACCGCTTATGGATATGGTAAGTCATACGTATGCATGAACGTTATCTCTGTTTTTTTATCGTATTGAAATAAAGAGAGTAAATGAAATATATGGGTATATATTTATATAAAAATTATTAAATTATTATTATTATATCATATAATTTCACTTAAAACGTCCTTAATATGCTCCATGTTGTGTGTGAATGAATAACATCACTTGGAGAGGGTGGTTGTCCACACTTCTTGAAACAAAATTATTATATTTATACGAACTGCAATGTAAAAAATTATTTGTTTTAAGAAGAATAAATAAAAATAAAGAAATAATAAATATAAAATAGGAAATATATAAACATATTTTTAATCCTAATGTACACTATGAAAGGATGTAAATAAATAATGATCAATAAGCATTTAGTGAGGCGGTAGTTCTTCATACAGGTAAATAGTATGTGTATCACCCATTAGATAGAGGATTGTGTATGTTTAGGTAGAACCATAATATAAAAACATAATATTATATTGAGGATACTATTTTTTATTAAATAAGGAAATAAATAAAGTGGAAGTGCTAGAGAAAGAAAATAAAATAAAGGAGCTTTAGAGAACACCTCACCTATTAATCGGGTAACTCCTTTTTGATTCTGCCAAAAGGATTCCTTGGAATACTATATTCCAAAAGGGAGGCTTTAAAGATGAATGGAGGTATTTATGTATGTTTATTTAGAAGATCATGGAGTAACTATTGTGGTTTTAGAGGATCGATGAAGATGGAGAGGTGGTGGCCTATTATAGGGAAAAGAAATGACACACTTTACATTTTTTAAAACATGTTTGGTGTAACCATTTTTTACCTAAAACATGACATAAAAAACCATCCAAACTCAATAATTGAAGTTTAATTCCCAAATAATATCCATTAAATGGATTTTTTAAAATTTTATAACTCATTTTTGGTCTTAAGATTAATGATTACTCTCTAGTTAATCTTGATTTTACGTTAATAAATGTAATTTTTTATAATTACATTCACTACTATTTTTTGTGAAAAACTAAGTTGAACTTATTATAAATTATATATAATTCTAATAAAAATATAGAATCCATTTTTTAAAATTCTATTCATAGAAATTTCAAAGATTAATTTAAAATTAGTCCTATAGTTGGGTCGACAATGCGGGTTTTTTAAGTAAATATGATTAAAATATTACTATGTCTTTTATATCCAATTTTAATTTGAAATTTGTTCTGATTAACTAAATTGGATTAATTGATAAATATATAATCCAATTAATCTTTTAAAAATAATTTAAATATAATTTATCCTTATAAATAAATTATATGAAAATATAATTTGGAATTAATATATGTTATTTTTCATTATTCATCAAAAATATAACTTTATGAAAAAAATCCAAAAAATCCCACTTAATATGATTTATAAATTTGAAATAAAAAATGATTTTGAGTTTATGAAATTTAGTTTCTAAGTGTTGAAAATTTTAATTTTATTATTTTTTACAGAAGGACATTAAAAGCAGTTCATTTTAGAAGATAGTATTATTTAAAATAAAATGAATTTACCAAAAATAATATTTCTCATTATGAATATGTTTTATTTATATAACAAATTATAACAAATATTTCGAAATTAGTTATTACTATTCATATACTATTTTTAATTTATGAATTTTAATTATCTCATTCAAATAATTATAACAATAAAATGAAGTTTCGTAGAAACATCGGTGTTGTGTGTAACATATGCCAAGTTGGTGATGTGCGTAATGTATGCCAAGTCAATGTTCTATATATCATACACTGATTTGCTTCAGTGTAACATATTCAAAGTCAGTGAAATGAGAAATTAATGTTTTACTTAGAGCATTGCAATACATAAATGAATATTTAATTTATTTGAAAAAAATATCCATAAAAACCCAGTGTGTTACAATTCTTGGTATTTTTTATCATATAATTTTAGAAGGCATAAAATCTCATAGATTATTATAGTTTTCATCACACACATAAAGTAGTATCCAATCATCAATATTAATAAATTATATTACTTTTCCCTGGATAAGGTTTTTCATTTCTTCATTCATTAGTGTCATTCTTTCCTCAGTGTTGTAGGAGAATTTTGGTAAGCATTTCTTGATTTCTCTTAGTTGTTTTTAAATTTACTAATATTTTATATATCTAATAGTTATCGAATTGGATGATGGTGCGGTCCTATTAGATAATTTTTAGTATAAATATTATTAATTTTTAATGATAGAGATATAGGATTAACTTCCCTAGATGTATCATGATTTGTTTTTCACAATTATCATGAAAGAAGTAATGAATAATGAAGAATAGCACAAGTTAGATAACAAATCATTGTGGTTGATTCTGATGTTATTATCCTTGAATTTTTATTTTAATATCTGGTATGTGAAAAGTACTTCATAACATATGAAATTTATTGATGATTTGTTTGAAAATAAAATAGTAATGAACAAGGTGTCCTTGTTGAGGAGCATATTCAGTACAAAAATGATACTAGGGAATCCAATGAATGATATTGGCAAGGACATTAAAATGATAACTACTCTATTAATATCAATGAATGTAATCATTATAGATATTTATGAGTAACTATTATTACTTATTCACTCTCTATTTAATGTAATTTTATGTTTAATGTGGAGAGAAGTATTGAGTCAATAATATTTACTTATGAATTTTCCATCCCTACATGTGTTGAAATTAAAAAACATCCTATATTAAGGAAATTTTTATTTCTCCTAAGATTAATCTTAATTAACAATATTTTCCTTCCCCAATGAAATTTTCTCCTTACCTTTGTTTTAAATTTTTATGTTATATTTTCTCATAATCTAACTATTTTTTTGTTTATGTTTAAAATTCGGTTTCATATCTAAAACCTCATAATTTTATAAATTCATAGATATTGAGTATTCAGTTTTTATATAAAAAATTCTCTAATATTCAGATTCTGAAATCTCTAATATTCTGATTCCAAATTATCTAAAATTAAAATTCTGAATTCTCTGAAATTCAGATTCAGAGTTTTTAGAAATTCAGATTCTAAATTCTCTGAAATTCAGATTCCAAATTCTCTAAAATTCATAATCATAATTCTATAAAATTCAGACTCTGAATTCCTCAGAATTCTGACTCCAAATTCTTTATAATTTCAACTCTGAATTCCTCATAATTCAGACTTCTAATTCCTTATAATTCTGACTCTGAATTATTCATAATTCAAAAACCAAATTCCATAGAATTCATACTCTGAATACCTTAGAATTCAGACTCTATATTCATTTGAATTAAACTCTAAATTTATTGGAATTCAGACTTCGAAATCTATTGAATTAAGGTTCTGAATTCCTTGGAAAATTGAATATGAACATCCATGTTATATAGTCTCCAAGTATTTATTTTCTTAGACTTTGAACATTATTTTTCCTTAGATTCCAAAATATATATTTGGTTCATCAACCTTATTTTTCTTTCTCCTATTATAGTTATGAAATGATGTCATGCAATCTATTTCTAATTAACTGTTGTTTGAGTGACACATGAACAAGTCCCTCCAAGATTGAATGAAAAATAAGATCATTGGACTAGGGAGCAGATCGTTGGATAAATTTTTACAAATAATATTTAATTTGAAAGAGCACAATTGTTGTTGATCACTCTAGAGATCTCATGTTATTGAAGTAATTTATAGAGGGGGAGACTCCCATGCCTTATTTGTACTGAATATTTTGTTCATCCTACTTCATGTGACATAGATTGTTGCTGTGTACAATCAAGGAATTCTGGGGATAGGAAAATATAGGTGCTGACTACCTTAATGTTCAAGGACTTCCTTGATAAGAAAGACAAAGGTGTCGACTACCTTAAGGTTCGAGGACTTCCTTGATAAAAAATACAGAGGTACCGACTATCTTGAAGTTTGAGTGCTTATGGGGATAGAAAGACAGAATCCAATATATTTATTGAGGTCTTAGCCTAGTGTGGGTAAGATTGACATTCTTGAAATTATAAATAAATGGACCTATATCCAAGGTTTTTGGATACCCTACACATTGGATTAAAAGATTTCATAATTCATACTTGTTTTTGTTTAAAGTTTATTTTTTATATTTATTGATTAATATGGAATGTATAACTATATTATACTTTCTTGTACTTGTATACACTGATTAGTAATATTATATACACATTAAGGTTATATCATTTCCTTGTGAACTTTTATTAAGTTTCATTTCTGGAACCATATTTCTGGAACCTATAAAGCTTGTAGAACTAAGAGGTCCTGTGAATTTACATTTTGTAACATTGTTAAACATGGATTTCCTTAAGGTTAAAAATTAATGTTTTTAAACCTATAATTCACCCCCATTTTGAAATTGAGAATCTACATTTATATGTCTATCCTACAATTGGTATGACAAGAGTTATCTGAAATACTTATATTCACATATAAGTTTCCTTGCTCATCTTTTCATTGTTCTTAATATATTTTCCTTGCACAGGATTTTTATCCTTGTTTTAAAACTTTTCCTATAAACCATTTTTAGTGGAACGATAATTTTTTTAGATGGCTTGAATGAATATTGGTTCAATTGAAAATTCTGATCCTACTAGACCACCTATAATTGATGGGAATGATTAGGAATATTGGAGATATCGTATGAAGACTTCTGTAATTAACACTGGAGTGGACAACTTTATTATGCTTACTGGATATTAAAAGATTTATGATAAGGATGTCAGAACATTTACTAATCTAGAAAAGTCTGAATATCAACTAAACTACAAGGTACACAATAATTTGTTGTGTTCCATGACCAGGAATATATATAGTCATATTTTTTCTTGTGAAGCTCCAAATTTTATTTGTTAGAAATTGGAGGTTACTCATTTTGGTACATCCAAAGTTATAGAAACTAGAAGAGCTATACTTAGAACAGAATATCATGGATTTATATTTTCATATGGAGAACCAGTGTGTAAGGTACAAAAAAGGTATATGACTATTTTTAACAATTTACAATCCATGGGTGAGAAAGCTTTAGATGATGAGGAACTTGTGGAAGAGTTTATATATATCATGCAAAATGAGTGGGAATCTAAGAGAATAGCTATTGATGAGAATAGGAAAGTATCTCAAATTACTCTTGAGAATATTTTTCGAACTCTTCTTCAACATGAGACAAAAATGAGAAGATATGTTGTTATGAATAATAAGAACAATGGCAATGGATGTTTAGAATTTACTACTATTAAAGTCAAAACTCCTGAAATGGTTAAAAGATCCAGGTCTAGGAAAGTCTCTATTTTGTCTAAATCTAGAGAAAGTTTACATTATTATAATGAGCTAGCTAATCATGCTCGAAGGATGAACACGATATTTGGGAAGAAATACATTCAATATATATTTATGAAGAAAGAAAGAAAAGGCAAGAAAGACTCTGAATTCACTTGTGATGAATGAAAAAGAGAATGGAATATAAGGCCAGATTGTTCTATGATTAATAGAAAAGATATAAAGAAAAATAATTCTGAGAGAAATAGAAAGAAGTGCTATAAAGATAAAGATAAAAAAAATTTGAAAGCTAATGACACCTGGAGTACTATTGGTGGATACTCTTCTGATGAAACCCAAGAGTAGGAATCTTCTCGTCAGAAGAATATAGGTTTACCAGCTAGATTACCCATTGAAAATCATTGTCTAATGGCTAAGGTAAAAAATGATAAATTCATAACTAATGTATCTTTGAATACAAATTATAGTGATAATAAATATTATGAATCCTCAGATAAAGAATTTTCTTCTGATGAAGATAATACATTACCTACTTATGAAGAAGTGTCTAGGTTTGATAAGATTCATGAGAATGAAAATTCTAAAGTCAATAAAAATCCTAATAAGTCAAATTCTAGAATTTCTACTCTTAGTAATGAAGTATCATATCATTCTAATGATCTTGATAAGAATATTTTTGATTTTTAAAGTATTTCAAAAACCCTTGATAAAGGTAATTTTGAGAAGGATAAAATTTATAAGGATATATAAAAATTAATTTATAAGAAGAATATTTTAAAGAATAACACTAGTATAACACCTCGACCCAAGCTACCCAGAGTCAGTGCGTTATTGCGTAACATTGGCATGATCACAAAAGATCAAGTCTCGAAAGACCAATTCATTTAGTAGCCTTGGAAACACTAGATACATTCATAAATGTTACATTACATCATAATGTGAAAAATCACAATAACATAGTCTCCATAGTTCACACTTCTATTCCCTTCAGGCTATCCCTGTAGGTCAGTCATAAAATATTTCTTCACATCCTGGGAAAAATAAAACATTGAAAGTGGTGAGATGAGATGCTCAGTAAGGATAACAATATAGCGGAAGCTTTCATAAATAAACATTAACATTTAAGGAAATGTATAACCAAAACAAAAGCCTTTTAAACTTGAACTTCAACATAATATGGAAAAAGTAAATTAAATAATTCCATTTACTTATTCACATGGATATTCTACTTGTCGAATAATCACATGCAATATCAATAACCACTTTCATAATGATGGAATGCATAATTCCAGACTATCATAACCACGTAGCCAAGGCCTCGTGTCAAGACTACAAATAAGATTTTGTCAAGGCCTCGTGCCAAGACACTAGATTGTCTCATGAGACCTGCCGATGCATCGAGAAGCTATATAGGGCTCCACCCATCACTTATTAAGTCCAATTCACTCCTCAGATGACCAGGTTTAAGTATACCATAAACCATAACAAAATCGTATCACATAAAACAAGCATAAAGGAAACATAAGATTTCCACATTTCAATCACAAGTTATCAATAAAAAACATTGATATAATAAAAACATTCTCAAAACCATATTCAATACCAAAATAAATGAAAACTAAAACTTGGTATTTATTTTTCATTTAAAAAAATTTATGGCTTATAAAGGAAGCCAAAACTCAAATAATAGTCACGGCGGCGGAGAAGTCATTGTCGCCGTATACGTAAGAAAAAAACATTCCTTTTTTCATTTAGTAAAAATGATTCATATTAAAAGATTCCTTTTGAATAAAAGTAAAGTCAAAGGGGTTTATAAACTATATAAAAGAAATTTTTGTATAAAATAAAATATGCCTCAATGAATGGAAATTGAGACGAAGTCCCTTACAAAGATCATTTTTAAATAAAAGAGATATATTATGTGTGTTCAATATAAGTAAACATAAATAAAGTAAAAAATACAAGATATTACATAATAATATCATGAAATAATTTGAAAGTAGGATATTAACCCAAAGAATGGAAATTGGGTTAAGAAGTTCCCTTACCTTAATTTTTTCAAAAATGTCAAAAAGTACCTTGTTTGGAAAATGACGGAACGATTCCTTTCAAAAATGTATAAGGTCAAATAAGGGTATAAATGACTTTAACCGATTGTCTAATAAATTTTAAAATTTTTTTGAATGATATATTTAAGAAGCATGGATGTAGATAATAAAGAGGTCCCAGAAGATAATTACATATGAACAACCTTGAATAATGAGGAGGTTGTAGAATTAACCATTACCTCGTGTCCGAATTGAGTTGATCGTTCTTTAACCTCCTGAATAATAAACTAGAGTTAATATATACTTATGTAAGAACCTTTTTGAGTTCATTAACCCTTTTATATCACTCACTACCATGTTGTGAACATTATGTAATTATTAAGATAATAACGGTCATTTTTTCAATATTTGGTACTTGAGTCAAAAATAAACTCCTTATAATTACAAGTTGTTCATCTGGTGAAATATCCATTATCTATAGAATTATATTCATGATGTAGATATCATATATATCATATAGATAAAGTATATACATTCATTCATAATATTACGTAAGGTTTATAGGTTAGAAATGAAATGCACCGTTCATGGAGACGGTAAGCCGTACGTACGCATGAACGCTACATTCAATTCTATTTCATATTTAATGGAATGAAATAATAGTGATATAAAGGTGTATTATAATTTCAGTATAATATCATATATAATATCATTTACTCAATCCTTTTTACATACCACATATGTCGCTAACGATTCAAATCACTTTGAGGGGGCGGTAGTTCGCACTTCCTAAAATGAAATTATCGCGTTCACCCATAATGGAAATCATAAAGTTATGCCATAAATGAGAAATAAAGAAGTATAATTAAAACATAAACATAATATATATATCATATATGAAAATAGTGTCATCAAAATGGCCACCATTAGAGGTGTTAAAATAATATTGAACAATCATCGTTTCATGAGGCAGTATTTCGCCAACCACAGAAACAGTATGTTCTTTAAACATTAGACGAAGGTGTGTGTAAGTTTAAATCAAATAATTCACATAAAAACATCCTACTATATTTAAGATACTGGAGTTGATACAAAATAAAGGAATAAAAAGAGTTTAAGGGGTTGGAGAATCAAAATAAAACAAAAGAGCACAAGAGGAGACAATACCTTTAAATCCGGTAACTCTTTTTGATTTGAGCCAAAAGCTTCCTTGGAAAGCATTCTGCCCAAAGTGTGGCTTCTAGGAGTAAAAAAGGGAAGCGGAGAGAGTATTTGGGCAGAGGTTGGCCGAGCCAAATGGCTTTTATGGTGTGAATAAGGTGGTAGTGGTGGGGGGCTTTTATAAGAGGATAGGAGGGGCACTCTTCGAACTCATGAAATATTACATTATTATGATATTCTTTTCAGATTTTAAATGTCCCAAAATGATATATTTCGAGGATAAGGTTATAAATGTTCTAAATAAACCCCTAAAATAGGTTTTTTACAAGTGTAAGTAATAGATTTTACATTATCTTTTCATTTTATTTAAATCATTAATTAATGAGGTAATCGCTGCATCATCATGGTGTCATAAATAATTTAATTTATTTAATGTCTAAAAATTATAAAAAGAAATATAATGATGTAGGAAAGCTTTTTACCTTTCTAATGAATATTTATTTTCAAACATATGACTTTTATAACCCCATTTAAAATTTTTTTTAGTAAAACAACTCATGTTTGTGACATTTTCATTTTAACATTAAATAAAAAGTTTTTAATGTCAATTACCTACCAAAGTTGCTCCATGGGGTCCCCAAGTTGTCCCATGGATTTTATTGGCCGTCCATGACTTATCCAATTGGGTTAGGACAAGTGTAAAGTTCATTTCATATTATTATAACATTATCTTCCCCTTAAATTACACTAATTACCATTAATCGCGTTTAATTACACTTAAAAGATTCTATTCATCAAAAAATTATTTTAATCCCATTGAACCAAATTTTACTTCCTAATGACAACCATGTATGTCAGATTTTTGAAAATCAAATCACAGAAGTGGTAATATTTCATTTAAACGAAAAATCAGTTTTTTAACTACCACTTAGTGGTTTCACTATTCATAAAAAATTGAAGTTTTTCAGAATAATGCCAAAATTTCACCCTAAGGTATAATTGATATTCCGAATTCAAAAATGATTTCTATTTTACAAAATTCCAAAAATATATGTTGAATTAATTAATTTTATAATTAATTCCCGCTGTCACAACGAATAGAGTGTTTTTAAGGAACAATATATATCAAAAGATTAACAATTGTTTATGTCCAATTTCAAAGTGAAATTAATTCTAATAAACACCATAGGATAAAATTGTAAAAATATATTCTAATTATACTTTAAAACCACTCAATAGAATAATTTATCACTATAAATAATTTTGATTAAAAAAGTTGTTTTTATGTATTTTTCACTATTCATAAAAAATCAGAAGTTCTCAAAAAATTACAAAAAAATCAACTTAGGATAATTTCGATATTCTGAATACAAAAATGAAGTCCATTTTGAAATATAAAATTTATATAATTTTAAAAAGTGGGTATTACTATTCATAACGGCTACTTTTATTGGTCGTGGTGTGTTAGAATCTAGAACTTGCGTATAATGCAAGCTATTGCATTATTGAAAGAGAAGCATATCGTGGAAGCTCGAGGTGTTACATTCTCCCCTCCTTCAATAAATTTCATCCTCGTAATTTGAAATTTTTCTTTGAAAATAAAATATTAAAAATAGAAAATACCATTGTGGAAAAACCACATCGGAAATAATGTTAATAAAATTTAGCCTTAATAAGAGGGAAAGTGAAATGAAAAAGTCCCCACCAAATTAGGATCTCGATAAGGAGAACATTGGTCGAAATTAGAGACATATAATTGGAGGAAAAACGTAAATATTTTTATGGAGTTATTGAGGTCATCAATCACAAACAAGTGTAAAATTGAGGGCCCTAAAGCCTTCAATCTATGTGGATTTAAAATATTATCTGTTCAACAAGACATAAGGTATTAGGATAACACATTTTTTGTTTTAATATCCCTTTAATAAAGTTTAAGAATTAATTTATTAATAGAATAAGATATAGTTATATATATATTTAGGCTTCACATGTAGAGTTTCAACCTTCAACTAATTTTTACCACAGACTCATCCTACACTCAAAAAGATAATAGAACTCAAAAATATTATATTTATCCTAATCGTACAAAGTTAAAAATATTAACACATACAATTTAGATTAGGAAAACTATTTTTTAATAACCAGGGACTTCCTGTAGGCTAGTGGTAGGTAATAAAGGCCGGACGCACTATGGTTGTGGGTTTGATTCCTACAACTTTGTCTAACACGAAGGGTTATCCCCCAACCTACAGGTTTCCCTTTTCCTAAAACTAGAGTATTATAATATTAAAAAAATAATCTTCAGAAATGTTTTAAACATAAACAATACTATCCAAAGTTCACATTAATCCATTCCAACCTTTATAGTTATCCAAAATAATTCTGTCCAGACTTTCTCTATAAAGTCTCTAAATTCCAAAATCAATTCATCAGATTCCCCAAACAAAGTAATAATTCTTATTATCACGTTCTAAAAATATGATTACCTTCAACATATCAAAACCTTAATGAAAACAACAATTACTGCAGTATAATCCGTAGATATCACAAATTCTTATAACCAGAATATAATCCATGATTCCAAAAACACAAATATATTAATTATTCCTCTTCAAATATAGTAACAGCATAAGATTTTACTTGATCCCTTGGCCTTTTCTGAAGTAAGTTTCCCTGACTTGTAGGACATTCATTTTCATAATGCCCCATTTCCCCACAATTGTTGCATTCAACATTGATAGCCTCTTTCTTTCCCTTGCAATCGCGAGCCTGGTGACCTTTTTCTCCACATTTATAACAAACTCTCATTCCTTTTAGGAAATTACCGGGGTGATTCTTCCCACAATTATCACATAATGGAAAATCCTTCTTTCCCTTTTTCCCTTTATCTATCTCTTGCTCCATCGTTCTCTTCTTCTCTTGCTTTACTTTATTGTCATAAGATTTAGAGAATTTTTTTCTATCTTGATAGCACACGAGACTATATCTTTGAATGTTGAGAAATATTCTGATACTATTGCTCGAAGGAGAAAAGGTTTTAACCCATCAAAGAAATGGTCAATCTTATTTCTTGGGTTACGTATATAATCTGTTGCATGCCTCACTAACCTTGTAAAGTTAGCCTCATACTTTGCGACATTCTCATCCTCCTTTTGTCTTAGACTCAGAAATTGTCTTTCTATATCTACTCGATGGTCACGATGATAGTATTTTTCAATGAAAAGATCTTTTAAATACATCCATTCCATACTTGATAAATCATCATCGTCTTTTGTGTTTTGAATCAATGACCACCAATGATCAACATCTCCAGTGAGCCGGTACACTTCCATGACAACCTTCTCCCTTTTGCTACTCCCCAAGGCATAGAATATTTTCTCTAAGGAGTTTATCCATTGCTAATCTACTATGGGATTTGTAATTCCATTGAATGTTGGTGGTTGTTGCCTCATGAAGCGGTCTAACATTGATCCTCCACGTTGCGGATTAGGGTTCTCCATACGAGTAAGGTTATTATTCATAACCTGAGTGAGTTGTCCCAGTATGGTAATAAGTTGATCAGAACCAGTTGTATCTCCAGATCCACAATAATTATCTTGAGCAGGAGGACAATCCCTACACAGAGTGCGTGCATTGATACGGTTTCCATTCCTTCTACTTGGTTCCATTTCTAAACAATGACATAAACTAGATTAGTTTATGAATAAAAATACATAATTCCATACTTGTAAAACACTTAATATAAATTAAACTATTTAAGGATATAATCCATAATCATAAAAATGTTCTCTTTGAGAAAGTATATACTCATAATCCCTTCACAATGGTTTGTAAAGAAAATGAGAAATATCCTAAGAATATCCCCCCCGGGAGTGTTGTAACCAAGAGTGCAGCAAGGCCCGTTGTCGTGCACCAGTTCTCGTTCGAGTCTATCTCAAAGCGGTGTTTTCGGGTTTTACCCCTAGGTACATCTGTGCCAGAGCCGCCTCTACCTGCTCGTATCCAGACAGGGATGTACTACTCGGATAACTCACAAAATCTCTATAATACCCAAAATTCTAGGAAGTTCTTCTATAATAATCCTCAAAGACTATCTTAGGGATATGATCTCTAATTAGAGTTTATCTAAATATAGGTTTCAAGGTTAGTACTAAACTGCCTCTGATACCAACTATAATGCCCCGACCCCAGCTACCTAGAGTCGGTGCGTTATTGTGTAACATTGGCATGATCACAAAAGATCAAGTCTCAAAAGACCGATTAGATTAGTAGCCTTGTAAACATTAGATACATTCCTAAATGTTACATTACATCATAAAGTGAAAAATCACAATAACATAGTCTACATAGTCCACACTTCTATTCCCTCCAGACTATCCCTGTAGGTCAGTCATAAAATAATTCTTCACATCCTGGGAAAAATAAAACATTGAAAGGGGTGATCTCAGATGCACAGTAAGGATAACAATATAGCGGAAGCTTTTATAAATAAACATTAACATTTAAGGAAATTTATAACAAAAAAATCCTTTTAAACCTGAACTTCAACATAATATGGAAAAAGTAAAATGAAATAATGCCATTTACATATTCACATTGTTATTCTATTGGTCAAATATCGCATGAAATATCAATAACCACTTTCATAATGATGGAATGCATAATGCCAGACTATCATAACCACGTAGCCAAGGCCTCGTGCCAAGACTACAAATAAGATTTTTTCAAGGCCTCGTGCCAAGACACTAGTTTGTCTCATGAGACCTGCCGATGCATCTAGGAGCTATAGCGGGCTCCACCCGTCACTTATTAAGTCCAATGCATTCCTCATATGAACAGGTTTAAACATATCATAAACCATAACATAATCGTATCACATAAAACATGCATAAAGGAAACATAAAATTTTCACATTTCAATCACAAGATATAAATAAAAAACATTGGTATAATAAAAACATTTTCAAAATCATTTTCAATACCAAAATAAAAGAAAATTAAAACTTGGTATTTATTTTTTATTTAGAAAAAATGTATGGCTTATAAAGGATGCCAAAACTCAAATAATAGTCATGGAGACGGAGAAGTCTTTGTCACCACATACGTAAGAATAAAACATTCCTTTTGTCGTTTAGTAAAAATGCTTCATATAAAAAGATTACTTTTGATTAAAAGTAAAGTCAAAGGGGTTTATAAACTGTATAAAAGAAATTTGTGTATAAAATAAAATATGCCTCAATGAATGGAGATTGAGATGAAGTCCCTTACAAAGATAATTTTTAAATAAAATAGATATATTATGTGTATTCACTATAAGTACACATAAATAAAGTACAAATACAAGATTGTACATAATAATATCATGACATTATTTGAAAGTAGGAGATTAACCCAAAGAATGGAAATTGGGTTAGGAAGTTCCCTTACCTTAATTTTGACGAAAATGTCAAAAAGTGCCTTTTTGGAAAATGATGGAAAGATTCCTTTTAAAGATGTATAAGGTCAGATAAGGGTATAAATGACTTTAACCCATTGTCTAATAAAATTTAAAAAAATTTCGAATGATATATCTATGAAACATAGATGTAGATGATAAAGAGGTCCCAGAAGATAATTACATATGAACAACCTTGAATAATGAAGAGGTTGTAGAATTAACCCTTAACTCATGTCTGAATTGACTCGATCATTATTTAACCTCCTGAATAATAAACTAGAGTTAATATCTACTTACTTAAGAACTTTTTTCAATTTCATTATCCCTTTTATTTCACTCACTACCATGTTGTGAACATTATGTAATTATTATGTTAATAACGGTCATTTTTTCGATCTTTGGTACTTGAGTCAAAAATAAACTCCTTATAATTACAAGTTGTTCATGTGGTGAAATATCCATTATCTATAGAATTATATTCATGATTTAGATATCATTTATATCATAAATATACTGTATATACATTCATTCATAATATTACGTAACGTTTATAGGTTAGAAATGAATTGCACCGTTCATGGAGACGGTAAGCCGTACGTACGCATGAACGCTACTTTCATTTCTATTTCGTATTTAATGGAATGAAATAATAATGATATAAAGGTGTATTATAATTCCAGTATAATATCATATATAATATCATTTACTCCATCCTTTATACATCCCACATATGGCGCTAACGATTCAAATCACTTTGAGGGGGTGGTAGTCCGCACTTCCTAAAATGAAATTATCACGTTCACCCATAATAGGAATCATAATGTTATTCCATAAATGAGAAATACGGAAGTATAAGGAAATCATAAACATAATATATATATTATATATGAAAATAGTGTCATCAAAATGGCCACCATTAGAGGTGTTAAAAGAATATTGAACAATCATCGATTCGTGAGGCAGTATTTCACCAACCACAGAAACAATATGTTCTTTAACCATTAGACGAATGTGTGTGTAAGTGTAAATAAAATCCATCACATAAACAAATACTATTTTATTGAAGATACTGGTTTTTTTACAAAATAATGGAATAAAAAGAGTTTAAGGGGTTGGAGAAGCAAAATAAAACAAAAGAGCACAAGAAGAGACATTACCTTAAAATCGGGTAATTCTTTTTGATTTGAGCCAAAGACTTCCTTGGGAAGAATTCTTCCCAAAAGTGTGGATTCTAGGATTAATAGAGGAAAGTGTAGAGAGTATTTGGGTAGAGTTTTTCAGATCCAAATGTCTTGGAAGGAGTGAATAAGGTGGTAGTGGTGGGGGCCTTTTATAAGAGGAGAGGAGGGGCACTCTTGGAACTCATGAAATGTTACATTATTATGATATGATTTTCGGATTCTAAAGGTCCCAAAATGATTTATTTCGAGGATAAGGTGATAAGGGTTCGAAATATACCCCTCTAATAGTTTTTTGACAAGTTTATGTCATAGATGTTACATTATCTTTTCATTTTATTTAAATAATTAATTAATGAGGTAATCGATGCATCATCATGGTGTCATAAATAATTTAATTTATTTAATGTATAAAAATTATAAAAAAATATAATGATGTAGGAAAGCTATTTATCTTACTAATGAATGTTTATAGTAAAAAATATGACTTGTATAACGTCATTTAAAAATTGTTTTAGTAAAATAACTCAAGTTTGTGACATTTTCATTTTAACATTAAATAAAAGGTTTTTAATGTCACTTTCCTACCAATGTGGCTCCATGGGGTCCCCAAGTTGACCCATGGATTTTATCGGTTGTACATGACTTATCCAATAGGGTTAGGATAAGTGTAAAGGTCATTTCATATTATTATAACATTATCTTTACCTTAAATTACACTAATTATCATTAATCGTGATTAATTAAACATAAAAGATATTATTCCCCAAAAAATTATATTAATCCCATTGAAGAAAATTTTACATCTTAATGACAACCATGTATGTTGGATTTGTGAAAATAAAATCACAGAAATGGTAATAGTTCATTTAAATGAAAAATTAGTTTTTAACTACCACTTAGTGGTTTCACTATTCATCAAAAATTGATGTTTTTCAGAACAATGCCAAAATTTCCCCCTAAGATATAATTGATATTCCGAATTCAAAAATGATTTCTATTTTAAAAAATTCTAAACATATATGTTGAATTAATTAATTTTATAATTAATTCCTGCTGTCACAACAAATAGCGTGTTTTTAAGAAACAATATATATCAAAAGATTAACAATTGTTTATGTCCAATTTCAAAGTGAAATTAATTCTAATGAACACCATTGGATAAAATTGTAAAAATATATTATTATTATACTTTAAAACCACTCAATATTATAATTTATCACTATAAATTATTTTGATTAAAAAAGTTGTTTTTAAGTATTTTTCACTATTCATAAAAAATTTAAATTTCTCAGAAAATTACAAAAAATTCAACTTAGGAAAAATTTGATATTCCGAATACAGAAATGAAGTCCATTTTGAAATATATAATTTCTATAATTTTAAAAAGTGGGTATTACTATTCATAACGGCTACTTTTATTGGTCGCGGTGTGTTAGAATCTCAAACTTGTGTATAATGCAAGCTATTGCTTTATTGAAAGAGAAGCGTATCGTGGAAGCTCGAGGTGTTACAACTAGTGCTAAAACTATTTTTTTAGGATAAAAACATAGTTATTAAACTAAATTCAGAAATACTTTCCTAGAGGAAGTGTTTGTCAAACTGTACCATATATAAGGAAAACATTAATAACATGTATTCCCAAATTCAACATTTAGTAATAATTATTTTGTTCCTCAAAGTGCTCCATTTTGCAATAAGTGTCAGTGTGGTGGGCATTGGAAAAAAATTGTTTCTTAAAAAAACTTAGTCTTTAGGTTTTCATAAATCTTATTTTTATAAGGAAATGTTTATTCCTAAAATTTTTATTTCTAAAGTTTCTGGATCGCAAAATGATTGGGTTTTGAAAGTATAAAATTCTTATTTTGAGGAAATTAAATATAGTATGAAAAACAATACATGGTACATGGATATTGGATGTTCGTATCACATGATTGGTAACAAAAACTTATTTGA
Organism: Viscum album; assembly: GCA_963277665.1. NCBI lineage: Eukaryota > Viridiplantae > Streptophyta > Magnoliopsida > Santalales > Viscaceae > Viscum > Viscum album. Next base: position 541,758,643 of record OY728156.1, read on the forward strand.
AATGATTATCAAGATAAAAGGAGGAAAATTAACTTTCAGAGATAATGTTCATGAAGAAATTATTAGTATAGGTAAAATTTTCTTCTTGAAAAAACATTGATTTCAAATGACTTATTTGTTAAGGGCTTTAAGCAGTGTCTCATTTTCATAAGTAAATTATTTCATGAAGGTTACCTTGTGAATTTTAGGAATTACAATTGATTAGTACAAAATTCCAAGGAAGGGTTTATTCTTTTTTTTCAATAGGCAAGAGAATGTAAACACACTAAACATAAAAGAACATAGAAGCCAAGATCTACCTTTTCATAGTGCAATGGAATATCATTCTTGGTTATAGAATAGAAGGTTGGGACATTTTAACCTTAGGAACCTATGTAAACTCTCTAAGAAAATACTAGTTAAGGATCTTCCAGAGCATAGATTTGATTCTTCAAATGTTTGTGATCTTTATTGATATAGAAAGAAACATTAATCAAGTTTTAAATCAATCGGTGAAGCCTCAACTACTGATTAATTATAGTTACTGCATATGTATCTTTATGTTCCAACACAAACTGGAATAATTTGAGGCAAATATTATGTATTTGTCTTAGTTGATGATTACACTAGATTTATGTGGGTCTGTTTTCTAGTAAATAAATCTGAAGATTTTTCTTATTTCAAAACTTTTAGAGCCCAAGTCAAAAATGGGAAAATCATTCATTTGATAACTATTCATACTAATCATAGAGTAGAATTTCAAAATTCTGATTTTGAAACTTTTTGTAGTAAAAATGCATTACTCATAACTTCTCAGCACCAAGAAATCCTTAACAAAATGGTCTTGTTGAAAGAAGAAACTAAATTCTTCATGAAATAAAAATAACCCTGATGAGTGAATATTATATAACTTAATACTTTTTGGATGAAGTTTTTAGAACTTCTTGTTATACTATTAATTGGCTTTTGATTAGACATTTTCCCAATGAAATCCCTTATGAGTTTTTGATTGGTAGAAAACCTAGACATTCCTACTTCAAGGTGTTTGGTTACCAATTATTCACATTGAATACTAAAGATAATTTACATAAATTCACACCCAAATCTAATGAATCAACTTTCTTAGGCTACTCCACAACTTCTAAGGCTTATAGAGTTTTAAATAAAAACACTTGTATTGTTGAAGAAACAATACATGTTAAATTTGATGAAACTAATCCATTTGTTTTTAAACAACCTCAACCTACATCTTCTGATGTGTTTCCAAAAACATATTATCAACCCTTGATAGAAGATCCTTCTAATAGGGAAAGTGTTCAAGAATATGATTCTTAGACATTTACCCCAGTATATTTCCTATCATTTGTTGATGAACATGTTTTAAAAACCACAAATCAGTTGTTTCTTAAAAATCATCCCAGTGATAGAATCATTGGTGATGTAAATCAGCCTGTAAGGACTAGAATCTCCTTAAGAAATGAAGAAGAACATCTATAGTTATTTTCTCAATTAGAACCTAAAAAACTGATGTAGCTTTAGTTGATGATGTTTGGATAAAATCAATGTAGGATGATCTAAATGAATTCAAAAGGAATAAAGTATGGACCTTGGTTGAAATACCTAAGGAAACTTCTGTTATTGGAGTAAAATGGATTTTCAAAAATAAGAGTAATGAAAATGAAAACATAATAATAAATAATGCAGTATTGGTTTCTAAAGGCTATAATTAAAAAAATGAATAAACTATAAATAAACCTTTTCTCTAATAGATAGACATGAATCTATTGGTATTTTACTTTCCTTTTCAGCATTCATTAATTTTAAACTTTTTCAAATGGATGTTAAATTTTCTTTCCCTAATGGTTATGTTCAAGAGGATTTTTTTGTTGAACAACCTCTTAATATTGAAGATACAAAACATCATCAACATGTTTTAAAACATAAAAAATATTTATATGGACTTAAACAAGCCCCTATGCCTGTTATGATAGGCTTAGATTATTTTTGATACAAAACAATTACCTTAAAGAAAATGTTGATCCAACACTTATTATAGAGGAAGATATGAAAAAGTTTTTCATTGTTAGAATTTATGTTGATGACATTATATTTAGTTCAAATAAGTAATCTTTAACTAATTTGGTTGCGAATCTAATGAAATATGAGTTTGATATGAGTGTGATGTTTGAGTTACCATTTTCTTGGTTTTCAAATTTCTCAAAAACCAGAAAGAATTTATATATCTAAACATAAGTATATCAAATATATTTTTAAAAAGTATGGATACGAAAACACTAAGAGTATAAGTACTCTCATTGGTACTTCAAATTCACTTGACCTTGATGAAGCTGAGAAACCAGTAGACCAAGAATCATTTGGATATATGATAGGAAGTCTATTGTACGTGACAGCTAGTTGTCCAGGCTTAATGTTTTCAAAATGATTATGCTCCATATATCAATCCAATCCTAAGGGAATCTCATTAAAAGGCAGTGAAAAAGTTTTTTCACTACCTAAAGTGATCCATGGATTTAGGACTCTTTTTTACTTCTGAAAATGGTTTTGTTTTAAAATGATTTTCAGGTGCTCACTTTGGTGGATGTAGAATGGATAGAAAAAGTACATCAGAAACTTATCATTTCTTAAAAGATTCATTAGTTTTGTGGTAATAAAAAAAGAAACACTCTGTAGAATTTTCCACTACTGAAGCTAAATATGTAGCATCTGGAATTTATTGTGATAAAGTATTGTGGATGAAACACACACTCATAGACCATGGTATTAGTTTTACCAAAACAAAAATATTGTGTGATAATACCAGTTCCATTGTCGTAAGTAAAAACCATGCACATCACTCTTGTGAAAAATGCATAGATATTAGGAATCACTTTATTTTGGATCACACACAAAAAAGAGATATCATTCTTCAATTTATCAGTACACAAGATCAAATTGCTGATATTTTCACAAAATCTTTACCCTATGATAGATTTAAATATATTAAACAGAAGTTAGGAATGATAACCGTGATATAATCTTTCATATTAGCTTCTTGTTGAGATCTATCTCCTTATAGTATGAAATCCCTTTTCATATGGGTACTACATTTGACTGTTATAAAAATTTCTCATAGTCAAAATATTTCATAGTAAAAATTTTTCATAGTCAAATTTTTCATAGTCAAATTTATTCACAGTCAAAATTTTCGTAGTCAAATTTTTTCATAGTCAAAATTTTTCATAGTCAAAATCTTTCGTAGTCAAATTTTTTGTAGTCAAATTTTTCGTAGTCAAATTTTTCGTAGTCAATATTTTTCATAGTCATATTTTTCATAGTCAAATTTTTCTTCGTTAAAATTTTTCATAGTCAAAATTTTCGTAGACGAAATTTTTCATGTGAAATTTTTTCATAGTCAAAAATTTTCATAGTCAAAATTTTTAATAGTCAATATTTTTCATAGTCAAAATTTTTCGTAATCAATTTTTTTTCTAGAATCTAAAGTTCTTAAAGAAAATATTTCTCATTACAAATAATTTTCCTTGCAATTTGGAAGGTATGTTCTCTTTATTAAATTTTCTTAATCATTTTCTAGAACATTGGTATTTTTTTCTTATTTAAGAAACTTTTTTGATTCACTTTTTCTTAAATCCGAATGTTTTCCTTAAAAACCTCCAAAGATCAGAACCTATCAAAATCCTTTATCGGTTATCATCTCAACCGTCATATCTGATTAAGAGTATTTCAAATGTTGGATAAACCATGGAAGTTGAACCATCGCCCCAATCGCCTATATAAGGACCCCCCTAATGGTTGTCCCACATCAATATTCAAGTTCTGACAAGTTGAATCCCTACTACTCTATTTAATGTTTTTCCAAATTTTTTATGGTTTTCATACATCCAAATTTCTACTGAAGCCTCTCCTCATAAATAAATGTTGACTTTTAAGGAAATTTGTGAATGAAAAGTATACCGAGATAGGATAGCGGATCCCAAATTCTTTTCTAAATATGACTATACGATTTCAAAGAATATAAAGCTAAATGGCTGGGAGAGCCTATGTATATTGAAACCAAAGGAATAGGATTCAGTCTATCCAAACTTGCTGATTTAATTTTATGAGACGGTATGATTATTCAGAGAAGCAGGAAGAGATAAATTGTCTTTCATGAGCTATGGGAAGACTTATTCTCTTTATTACAGCAAAGTAACTTATTTGATCAGAATTCCTTATAAAGGAGAAGATGAATTTTGTACATACATATTACTTGATTCTTCAATATATTTTGATTAGAAGAAGGCTCTATCTTTTTTTGATTTGAAAGGAGTGAAGACATCGAAGATTGTTTATTTTTCCACAATCCTTTGGATTCTTGAGTTACGGGTCCATGTTTTTTTAATTCTGAAAAAATGGGATAAGGATACACTGAAAAAAAGTGATATCTATATTCTAGACTTCCTAGTGAACCGCAGGAAGATTAACCTTGTCAATTACATCTTGGTTACAATTGATAATATCAAGAATGGAAATCTAATGTCTCAAATTATTATGTAACTATCAATGCTTTCGAAGATTATAGTTTTTTTCCTTCAGTCATTCAAAATTCCTTATAGTTCTAAGCCAAGGAATTTAAATGTGACGTTGCTGAGTGATGATACTCTAATGGGAATTAAGGTTTCTTTTTCTAGTTATTCAAGAGAATATTAAGTTTTTTTGAAAGATAAAATCCAATCACTTTCAAAGAAACAAGAAGAAGCCGAGACTTCCATAAAGGTTTGAAGTAAGAGGAAGGTGAAGGAATTGGATGAAAAAGGAAAAACTCATGTCGCTATGGAAACTCAGTCTACACCCTTGAAGCCAAAGAAACAAAATGATTATGCTGATGAAGTAGTGGCTAAGTTGATAAACGATAAGAATAACATGAAGGATGGAGATCCTATGTTTCTATTGGACCATGCGGAGGAAAAATCATTATAGATAAAGCCTGTTGAAGAACATAAGAAGCAACTAAAAGAGATGAAGGAAAGGAAGAAGTTTTCTGAAGACAAAATGGTACAATCACTTCTCAAGGATGTTGAGAAAGCATATGAACAAATCCTAGTGCCATAATCATTTATGATAGAATCACTTCCTGATGCTCTGGGAAAGAAGGTGGTGATTCTGGATCCAAAATAAGAAGAAGAAATTGTTCAGGAATAGGAAGAGGAAATAGAAGAAGAAGAAGAGGAAGATGAATAAGGGAATGAAACTGATGATGTCATTAAGAATGTGGAAGATTACCATGAGATGGAAAGTCCCTCTTTAAAATTATTGATCCATACTTCCCAAGTAGAATCCTCAAAATTTGATTATCTAGGGAATGAAGAGAATGATTAGGAAGAAGTAAACAAACTTTTTGAAGAAGTAAGCAGTAATAATGATTTCATACATTTGGAAGATCAAGTGGTTGATGAAGAGAAAGAGGAATTTGAGGAAGATAAAATTTTTCAGTTATCAGATAGTAAACATGAATCACCTAAACTGGAATAGATCATTCATATAGTTTATAATGGAAAGAAGGTGTTGGTCCATACACATAAAAATTTGTAGTGAAAAAGAATGTTGTTGGAAGATTGTCAAATAGGAAAGATGATGAGTTAGAAAAATAAGCCTTCCTAACCAAACTTTCTAATTTAAAATCAACCTCTCTTGGACAAGATTTTATGGTATAGTCTTTGAAAAGGCTATTTAGAACTATTTCTTTATTTACATGTATAGATTCAAGGTGTCAATTTCTTCAGCATTTTTTCAATCAGAAATTATATTCAATCTCAATTCTTATGGATAAATTTTTCAGACATGAGGCAAATTTCAAATCCTTTCTCATCGGCTATGAGATTCATAAAAGGTCATGAATGAATATTACAAGATTATCAAGAAAGATAGTCGAAGACCTGAAAGCATTAATTGTTTTCATGATAATGCGAAAGATTCATTTGACACTGATGATATCAATTTTAATTTTCCTACTATTAATTTTGAGGAAATGATAGTTCGCGAACATACATCTCAGAAAAAAGAGTTTAAGGATTTGAATGGAATGCATAATTATGTGGCCATGAATTGGAAGAGGGATAGGGTTATCAAAATAGAATTTGAAGAGAAACTGGTCAAGCAAAAAGAAGTGTTTATATCTCAAGAAAAATTTCGTAAGGCTCGGGATTAAAAGAGTAGATCCTTGGAAAAGAAAACCTAGTATCAAGATCAATTGCTTAATTATTTTGAAGAAGATAACAAGGAGCTCAAGATGCTAAAAACCATTATCAAGAAGTCGATGCTTGAGGAGAAGTAATGATAATTTTTTCAATTCTGATCTTTTTCTGAATTTTTTCCTTCTACAGATTCTTTTAATCTTAATGAAATTCTAGTTTTCCTCCATATATTTTCCTATTTTGAAATAATTTTTTATGTACCATCCATTTTTTTCCATTCCATCTATTTCTTTTTGAAAATCACAAAGGAGAAGAAGGGATCGATAAAAAGAATACTAAGTAAGAAGATATTTCCCTATGTAAGGGTGGTTCATCTAAGGGGAATTTTTATCAAAGAAGATTTATGTATGCATGATAATGTAAAATATCATTCAGAAAATCAAGAATTTGATCTTTAGTGATTCCAAAGCCTAAGGGGGAGTTAGTCGTATTCAATTTGATCCACAAATAGTGGGAGATATGTTTTTGTTTTCTATTTCATAAAAAAATTAAGTCCTTATATTCATTTTAGTAAGGATTTTTATGCTATCCAAAAAGGAGGAGATTATTGATTCAACAAGAATTAATTTTAAATATTCCATTCATTTATGTTTTGAAAATCACAAACAGCCTATCTTAATGCAATTTCTATTTCTCTAAAGATTTTTCTTAATAAGGAAAAATTTCCTTCCCCAAGGAAATTTTCTCCTTACCTTTGTTTTCATAGTTCATGATATAGTTTCCCTTAATCTAACTCATTTTGTTTCAAAGTGTAGAATTTGGTTTTATATAAAAAACTTCATAATTATAAAAATTCATAGACATAGAGTATTCTTTTTTCATATTCTAAATTCATTGAAATTAATATTCTGACTTCTCTATAATTCGGATACTGAATTATCTGAAATCCTGATTCCAAATTCCCTAAAATTTGTATTCAAAATTCTTTAAAAATTAGATTCGTAATTCTCTGAAATTCACATTCCAAATTCTCTAAGATTCTGATTTCGAATTCCTTAATAATCGGATTCTGAATTCTCTAAAATTCAGATTCTGAATTCTCTATAAATTTTATTCCAAATTCTCTAAAATTTAGACTCTGAATTCATTAGAATTCAGTCTTTGAAATCTATAGAATTATGGTTCTGAATTCCTTTGAAAATAGAATCCGAACATCCATTTTTTATAGTCTCTAAATGTTTATTTTCTTAGACTGTGAACATTATTTTTCTTTATACTCAAAAAATAGATTAGGTTGAGCAACCTTGTTTTTCTTAACCATGTTATACTTATTAAATGATATCTTTCAATCTGTTTCTAATTAACTGTTGTTTGATTGAAGCGTGTATCGGTCCCTCTGAGATTCAAGGAAAAATATGACAATTGGAGTAGGGATCCGACCGTTGGAGAAATGCCTAAAAATAGGAGCTCATTTGAAAGAGCTCAAATGATGTTGATCACACTTGAGATTGCACACTCCTACAGTATTTTCTAGAGAGAGACTCTCAAGCATTGTGCGTATTGAACATCTGAATCATCCAGCTTTGTGTGACTCAAGTTGTTGTTTTGTACAATTAAGGACTTCCAAGGATTGGAAGATAGAGGTGTCTAATACCTTAACATTCAAGGGCTTCCTTGATTAAGAATGCATTGGTTTCGACTACCTTAATGTTCGAGGACTTCCTTGATAAGGAAGATAGAGATTCCGACTACCTTGATGTTCGATGGATTGCAGGGATAGCAAGACAGAATATGATATTCTTATCAAGGGCTTACCCTAGTGTGGGTAAGATATACTTTCTTGAAATTATAAATCAATTGAACTTTTTCCAAGGTTGTTCGATACCCTTATTTTTGAGTTAAAAGATTTCATACTTATTACTTGATTTTTTATCAACCTTATTTTCCGATGTTTATTTATTAATAAGGAATGTATAACTATATTATACATTAATGTACTTGTATACTCTAATTATTATGATCTTATATGCTTTAAGGTAGAATCTTTTCCTTGTAATCTTTTATTAACTTCCATTTCTGGAACCATATTTCTATAACCTAGCAAGGTTGTAGAACTAAGAGGTCTTGTGAATTTAAATTGTTTAACATTGTTAAACATCATTTTCCATAAGGATAAAAATGAAAGTATTTAAACATAAAATTCACCCCCCCTATTTTAATTGAACATCTACATTCATATTTCAATCCAATTTGATGTTCAGATAAGATGGTAGAATCAGTGTTTAAAGATGTTAGAGATCACAAAATAAATGAATAAATTCCTCATATAAAAATATATACAAATTTTGATAAAACCTATATTGGATAATTAATGGGAAGTTTCAAATAACAATAAATTCTCAATAATGGTAAACTAATGAGATGTTATATAAAGACTATCTTGGGAAATTTCAGTCTTATGTGTTTGTATAGTGGGCAGAAAGGTCACCTTAAGAAAATATCAACGAAAAAAGGGATAATTATTAATCATATTCTTCAAGAAGTGAATTCTATATTCCTCTATTAGAATATATTGGAATTATAATATTGAGTGTGTCTAGTTCACTTGATTATTAGATTCTATAATTATCACGACCCATCCCCCGGGGCCCATGCTGTGACTACCCCAAACCCGCCTTTCATAGGTTAGGGGCTGGTGACTAGAACCAAAGGTGTAATTCCCTAAAACTGGGAAGGCATTGCCTTTTTAACCTGTATACGCACACAACCGAGCACACATATTGATACAAAACACTACGTAAACTGCATAAAAAAGAGTGATGAAAAGTAAAAGGGGCCAAAAATAAAAGCCAAACTGTAAAGTACAAGGAACTGGAAGTAAAGGTACAAATTAAGAAAGGAAAAATAGCTGCAGATTCATCCTCCGGGATTTATACCTGAAGGGTGGGTATAGATAGCCTCCTCAGCACTCCACATCCATCAGTATCTTCCATGTACCAACTAGTCGTATGGTCCACCTCTGGGTACCATCAACTCCTACTACACTCAGCCTCAATCAGCGATTTCTGTCGTCTGCATCGAACACAATAAGGTGTGGGAATAGCCTATGAAGGGGTAAGTACAACGATACTCATCAGGGACCCCAAGACCCTCAAGGTCTCATAAAATCCAACAAAGTTAAACCAGAAAGTATGAAATCAATATATAACCCTACATAGGTATATTCCCATACATACACCTATGTTATTAAGTAATCCATCTCAATCATGAGGAAAACATAGAAGAACTGACTTAGCTCAACCAGAATTTTATTAACAATATTAAAACCTCGGCTACTGGAGAACTCCTCCCCTATCGAGTACAGTGGGCCTGCTCTAAAACCAAGCACACATCCCACTAACCTAGGACAGGTGAGGTACTCCTCCGATCGAGTATCATGGGTCTGCTGCAACAACCAGGTGCTCCCCACTACGGGTCTTCCGCCACACCCAGGTGATCCCCTTTGTAGCTCGCAGAGGCACTCTTCTTATTGAGTACCATGGGTCTGCCATGTCACACAAATCATGCTCCTCCACTGTGGTTCTGACACCACCACCAGGCGCTCCCCACTGGGCTTGTATAGTCTCACCGAGTCAAATGGTTAGCAGTCATCAGGTCTCAGCCAGCAACTATGTCTCTGCACTCTTCTTGCTTATCACTGGAAGGATATGCTCCACAAACTACTAGTAGATACTCCAAATATTATGAAGTACCATGAAGAAGTATCTTAAAGGTCTTCTGTGTCATAGGGTTTTCAACGCAACAGATGATTCGTTAATCGTACGCCCGGTCTTTGAGTTATTAAACTTTTTGTCCTGGGGGCCCAGTTGGATTCGTGCATGATCCAACCTGACCGTATCTCAAATATACCCCAAACACCAGTGGTGTATTCCTAAAGGGCCCATCATGCTAAAAGATTACCAGGCCTGCTGACGGTTCGTCAAATGGATGTATGGTACCAATGATAAGGCCAAAAGAAAGTAAAGTGTCATAGTGGGCACGGGTTTGGTCCGACTCAGCCTGACACAGCCTAGTCCAACCCGGTTCGGCTCAACCAGGCCTAAACTGTTGGGTTCGGACCATCCTATTGGGCGGCCCGGCCCATTGTGTTCAGCTTGGGCTGCTGGACCCTACCCAGCAGGCCGCGAGGGGCCGCAGAGAGCCGTGAAGACACAATCCATCCATGAGGTTGTGAACCGATCACAGGTCAGCGCAAGGGCGGTTTGGCCCGAAGGGCCCCATGAGGGGACGGCTTGGCCTAGAAGGCACCATGAGGGCTATTCGGCCGGCATGCCATGAGGTGTGTGAGAGGCCGGGAGCTGGCATCCTGGAACTGTCGGGGTAGGTCGGGAAGCCAGTGGGCTAGTTCGTCGGGCGGCTGCACAGGGCATGTCGACGGCGGAGCCGCGGGGTGCGCGGGGCATGCAGATGGGGCAGCAACGGGGTGCATGGACGGCGAAGCCATGGGGCCACTGCCAGGGTGCGGGCTGCTCAGCTGGGGCTCCCACGAGGGCACAACGGGGCAGCGGGGTCGTGTGTTGTTTCCTTTTTCATGGCCGACGGTGGTTCGAGGTGCCATTTTTGTGCTCCTCCACATAGGTTTCAATCCTTCTCCATTGTAAAAAACACTAAAGGAGATCGGCGGAGGGGTCTGTACAATGTTAGTTTGGCCCGCACCGCCTGCGTTTAGAGTCGTAGCAAGCGACTCAACTTTAATCACGAACCATGTAATGAGGATAAAATCGAATGACTCAAGAATTATATAATAACCCCATACCTTGTTCATTGTTTATCGACGTTGGTGCGAGGAGTCAGACGTCGATTCATTATAGATGAACACGTCCTATGTCGAAGGAGGCTCTATGGAAGAAAGTCGAAGTCGAGGTCATTCTTCTTCGGTGGAGCGTTCTTCATCAGGAGAGCTTTCATCATTGGGAGATGAAGTTCTTCATTGGAGAACTTTATTTCTCCCAAGCTCTCCTCTCCCCATTCCTTGTTTTCCAACCAATAAAAATGGTAGCCAAAGATAATAGATGAAAATATCTTCTTAAGTCGTTGGCACCAATTTCAAATTTTCCTAATTAAACACCTAGGTTAGAAAGATTAATTAGGGTGGATTGGAAGAATTAAATTAAAGGAGGTTGTGCCACCATTAATGATAGAGGAGGTCAAGAAACTCTCCCTCATTTATGAGGGAGTTGAGTGGTTTTCCTCAATTAATTTGGATGTTTAGTCCTGGGAGCTCACCACACCGTAACCTCTCGTCAGAGGTTAGGTTCGGGTGGGCCCCACCACTATAACCTCTAACGGGAGGTTAAGGTGTGGTGGCCCCCACCTCCAACTTCCACATGGGTGTTTAATAGATAAAATAAAATAAGGCATATGTTTATTTTATTTTATTATTTCCATGAAAAACCCAAAAACTTACTTTCACCCTCGACCAACTGTAGTCGAGGTGAAAGTCTTCTTAAGTGAATACTGGCGCTATGAGTTCAACGGTGACCTCAAATTTTAATTTTGAGCACCGGTTCAAAAGTTATAAAAACCACTAGTACGTTTACTAAACTTACCCAAACAAAACTTCAGAAATTGATTTTGGGTTCTCCGGGCCTCAGAATCATGTGCCGTCAATTTTCACAGACTCATAAAATTCTGATTTAATTTAAAAAAATTTACTTGAAAATTCTGGGTCATTAAATTCTCCCCACCTTAGGGCTCTACATCCTCATAAGCCACAACACAACTAGGTAAACAAGTGGGGAAAGTGAGCACGCATCTGAGCCTCACACTCCCATGTTCTCTCCTAGAGGTCCCTGTGCTACCAGTGAACGTGCACCAGAGGTATCGACCATCCATGAAGGACCTTCTCCTTCCGATCCTCAAACTCTACTAGAACTTCCATAAAATTCACCCCATCGTCGACGTTCATCTTTCCATGGTCGATGATGTGAGAAGGGTCGTTCACATATCTCCTCAGTTGGGATACATGGAAGACGCCGTGCACCCGTTGCAACTGAGGTGGAAGAGATAAGCGGTTTGCCACCTTTCCAGCCATGCTAAAGACCTGAAAAGGTCTGATAAACCTTAGAGATAACTTTCCACCTCAGCCAAATCTCCACACCCCTCATTGAGTTAAGACTAGTAGAAAGTCTTGGTTTCCATCCTCGAACTTTAGAGGTCTCCATCTCCTGTCATCATACAACATCTGTCTGCTCTGTGCAGTCTTCATCTACTCATGGATGATATCCACCTTCTCTATGGTATCCCATACCATCTCTGGTCCCACTAGTGTTGACTCCCCTGGGTCAGTCCAGCATAAAGGTGATCTACATGGTCCCTCATACAATTCCTTGAATGGTTCCATTCCTATGGTTGATTGATAGCTATTTTTGAATGAAAACTCAACCAATGGTATGTAATCATCCGAGCTACAACTAAAATAGAGGACACAAGCACGTAGCATGTCCTCAAGGGTCTGAATGGTCCGCTCAGTCTGACCATCCGTCTGCGGATGGAAGGCGATGCTCAAATGAATCTATGTCCCAAAAGACTCCTACAACCAATTCCATGTCCGGGAAGTAAAATGTGCATCACGATCGAAAACAATCATCAAGGGTACTCCATGTAACCACGCAATCTCCTGCACATATAGTCATCCCAAGATCTCTACTGAACCGTGCTCTCTAATCGGTAGGAAGTTGGATGACTTGGTGAGTCAGTTGATGATCACCCAAATTGATTCATATCCCCTAGATGTACATTCAAGTCCTATCATGAATTCCATGGATATCTGATCACATCATGTCTCGCAGTCAGTATCCCCATGATGCACCTCCCTGAATCATTGAAGAAGTGGGGGAGTGACTGTAAGAGACTGAAGAAAAACTCCTCTATCTCTATCCACAAAGGATATGTGCAAAGCGGTTAGATGCTATGTCGCCTCACCTAGAAACTGTATACCAGATCATCAACTGAGTGCATATGCAACATCATTCCCCTTCCCAGAAGAATAGACTATCTTGAAGTCATTGTCCTGGAGGAACTCAAGACAACGTTGTCATCTCAGATCTAGGTCCTTCTGAGAAAATATATACTTGAGACTCTTTTGATCAGAGTATATGGTAAAATGCTTTCCCATTAGATTGTGTCACCACATCTTCAAGGTCAAGACCACTACTGCTAACTCCGGGTCATGGTTAGCATAGTTCTTCTCATGTTGTCTCACCTGTTGAGAACCATATACAATCACTACTCGCTCCTGCATCAGGACGCATCTGAGTCCGGTCCCTGATGTGTCATAGTAGACTACGTACCCTAATCCTTCCTCTAGAAGCCTCAAGATGGGGGCACAAGTCAGTCGCTGCCTTATATCCGGAAAGCTCTGCTAGCATCTCTCGAACCACATGAAGGTTTTCCCCATCTTTGTCAAGGCTGATAGTGGTGATACAATTCTGGAGAATTCAGGAACAATCCTCCAGTAATATCATACCAAACCCAGGAAACTTCGTACCTCCGTCACACTACTGGGTGGCTCCCAAGAAAGCACTGCCTCAAACTTTGCTGGATCTACTACAACTCCATCATCCCATATGACATGTCCCAGGAAGTGAACCTCTCGAATCCAAAACCGGCACTTCAAGATCTTACCATAAATCTGGTGCTCTTGGAGTGTGTCTTGTACTACCTACAAATGATTGGCATGCTCCTCCTCACTAGTCGAGTAGATAAAAATGTCATTGATAAACACTAGGAAAAAGCGATCTAGGTATGGCTGGATGATCTTATTCATGAGTCCCATGAACACTGCTAGTGCATTGGTTATGCCAAATGGCAAAACCAAAAACTAATATTGGTTGTACCGACATCTAAAATTTGTCTTCTATACATCCTCATCTCGAACTCTGAGTTGGTGATATCATGATCTGAGTTCTATCTTCAAGAACCACCGTGATCCGTTCAGCTGATCAAAGCGGTCGTCAATCCTTTAGAGTGGGTACTTGTTCCTCACAACCACCTGGTTTAGATGATGGTAGTCGACAAAAACCCCAAGCACCCATTCCCCTTCTTGGAGAACAGAATCGGTGCTACCCAAGGTGAAACACTGGTCCGAATGAATCCCTTCCCCTACAAGTCCTCCAGCTATACCCACAACTCGCGAATCTCTATAAGAGCCATCCGATATACTGGTGTAGATATCAGTGTCATCCTGGGGTACAAGTCAATGTAAAATTCCACCTCTCTATGAGGAGGTAGACAAGAGACATCATCAGGGAAAACATCCATGTACTGGTCCACCACTATAGGATAGCATGGACTCCTCACATCAACTGCTCCGAGGGTAAGGCTAGCCAACTGATGAGTGATCGGATGCACTCTCATCTGAGTAAGTCCATGTTGGGATACCAAGGCTCCATTCTCACCGGTGAAGGTAAACCTAGTCCCATCCACGCGGTCACACCACACTTTGCACTTAATATAGTTTATTAGAGCATGGACTGTAGATATCCAGTCCATACCCAAGATGACGGAATAAGGCCTTGACACTACTACTAGAAGATCCCAACCAAATCTCTCACCTCCTAGAATAAGCTCACACTGCTGGAACAAGTGCATAATCGTTGAATCCGCTCTCGTAGCTGTCTTGATCCATAAGGATCGAGCCAACGGCTACTTAGGAATCTCCAAGCTCCAAACGAGGGTAGTGGAAATGAATGTTTGATTGGAAATTGTGTCTATAAGTACTGCATTTATGGAAGAGTAGACACAGATCTTACCTTGTATCATCTCTAGAGCTCCATGATCATAGGATTCAGTTGACTGGAACTGAGCTCTCCCCTGTCCATCTACTCCATGCGGTCGGTGTGGACCTCCTGGTGGTCGTGGTGGTAATATCTCGAAGCGTCGCTCACTGCCAGCTACTCGACCAGCTCCCCTACCAAATGCGCATGCTCCCTACGGACCGCCTCGGTCAAATCTCTATCTCTGGCTGGGCGGTCCTTCGACCATCTGTAGATCATCCGAATAGTGGGTAAGACAATCATGAGACATGTGACCCTTCCCGCTGCATGAGTAAAATTTCCTACTACTAGAATGTATGTATCCACTTCGGGTGCCCCACACACCCAATCCTGATTCTTATGGTCGTCCACCTATAGGTATGGTTCTCTTGGACCTCTGTGACATATGTCTACCTCCAGCTGTAGAAGACTTTTCTATGTGTCGACTAGTGGTGTATCTCACTGCTGGAGACTGCTCAGCAAGGAAACTCTCCACCAAGAGGGCCCTCTCTAACACCCCCGCCTGCGTTGGGATGCTATGTGAGATCAATAAAGCCTTGATCTCCTGCCTGAGTCACTTGTCGAAGGTATATGCCCTAAAGAATGGGTCCCACACAATATCAGTGGAGTAGCATGAGTGTTCAGTGAAACTCACTGAGTACTGAGCTACAGTCATTATGCAGATGAAGTAGCTATTGAATGCGCACTACACAAAGAGTCGTTGGGACAAATGCTGCCCAAAATGAGCTCTCGAAGTCTTACTAGAGAAGAGTCACCTCATCGTGGACCTGAAGCATCAATATCTACTATATTCCAGTTTCTTTATGTACAAGGATTCCAACAAGTATTTCCATGAGGTCTTCTGGTGTCCCTAACAGTCGGAGAACTCTCACCACAACATCCGCACAATTCTCACCCTCCTTTGCATCCATATCTCCCCTGAACCTGGGTGGCCTCTGGCGCTAGAACACATGCAATGTTCTCAGGAAGCATGCACTGTCTGCTGCTAGGGATGGAGGCATCGGTGTCCCAACGGGGAGTGGTACCACTGGTGCCTCTGTTGGAAAAGGGCTCTGCACTGTGGCCTCATCGCTCGGTGGGCGATCTGAGCATACAAAACTCGGAAATCAAACCGGTTGTCGGCAGGGATCCATCCTAAAAGAAACAGATGTGAAAAGATCAAAAGACTATACCTGGAGAGCTAACCAGGTTGAAATGAATTAAAGAAAACTTTTGAAAAAACACACACAATAAGTGTTTTCATGCATTGATTCAGAAATCAGAAGTCAGAGTCATGGTGTATAGATATGTCTGCTGCCACACCAACACTGGACTCCCTGAAATGAGAACCACACTCACTACCCTTAACACTATTGCTTCAAAGAAAATAAAGATCAGAGTCTAAATTTATGCAATAGAACTGACTCCTCTAATACCAATTTTTCATGACCCATCCCATGGGGCCCGTGTCGTCACTATGCTAAGTCTGCCTTCCATTGGCCTGGGGCTGGAGACTAGCACCAAAGGTCTAATTCCCTAAAACTTGGAATTCATTGCCTTTATAACCTGTAAACGCACACAACAAAGCACACTGATGGATACAAAACACTAGGTAAACTATATAACAAAATATTTCTAAAAAGTAAAAGGGATCATAAATACAAGCCCAATTGTAAAGAATAAGGAATTGGATGTACAAGTATAATTGAAGAAAGGAAAAATAGCTATTGGGTTGTCCTCTGGGATTCCTAGCTGAAGGATATGTACAGATAGCCTCCTCATCCCTCAGTGTCTGTCAGTCTCCTCTATGTACCGACTCGTCATAAGGCCCACCTCCGGGTACCATCCAGTCCTTGTGCTCTCAGCCTCAATTAGCACTATCCGTTTTCGGCATCCAACACAACAAGGTGCGTGCATAGTGCATGTAGGTGTGAATATAACGATACTTGGTATAGACCCTGAGACACCCCTTAAGGTCTCACAAAATACAACAAGGATAAACAACGAAATATGAAATCAACAGATAACCCTACTTAGGTATATGCCCATACATGTACCTGAGTTATTAAGTAATCCATCTCAATCATGAGGAAAACATAAATGTAATGAATCAGCTCGACCAGTATTTTATTCAGAATATCGAAACCTCGGCTGTTGGAGAACTCTTCCTCTCTCAAGTATAGTGGGCCTATCAAGACACCAACTGCACTTCCCACTAACCTTAGACTGCTTAGGTACTCATCCTGTCGAGTACTGCAGGTCTGTAACCACAACTAGGTGCTCCCCACCGCTGGTATTCCACCACACCCAGGTGCTCCCCCTCAGAGACTACAGAGGTACTCCTCTTGTCAATTACTGTGGGTATGTCGCGTCACATAGATCACGCTCCTCCACCGTGGGTTTTTCTCCACAACCAAGTGATCCCCATTGGGCTTGTAGTGTCTCTCTGAGTAAAATGGTCAGTAGTCGTTAGGTCTCAGCCAACTACTAGGTCTACGCACTCTGCTCGCTCGTCATAGGAGGGATCCTCTCCATGTGCTACTGGTCGATACTTAAACTGTCACAAAGTCCCACAAAGAAGTATCTAAAAGGTCTGCCACGTCATAGGGGACTCAACGCAACAGAATGGGTGTCAATCGGACGCCCAGTCTATGAGTTATTAGCCTTTTTTCCCAGGGGCCCGGTTGGATTCGTGCATGATCCAACCTGACTGTATCTCAAATATACCCCAAACTCCATTAGGGTATTCTCAAAGGGACAGTCATGCTCTAAGATTACCAGTTCCACTGACGGTTTGACAAATGGATGTCTAGTGCCAATGATATATCCAAAAGAATGTAAAGGGTCGTAGTGGGCTCAGGTCCGGTCCAACCCAGCCTAACACAGCCTGGGCCGACCCAGTTCGGGTTGAACCTGCCAACCCATTGTGTCTGGCACGGACCATTATTTGGGTGAGCCCATTCTATTCGGCTCGGCATGCTAGGCCCAACCCAGCAGTCCGCGAGGGGCCATGGAGAGATGTGAGGACTTGAACTGGCTACGAGGTCACCGACCGACTGCAAGGGCGTAGACCAGTCATGGGTCACCACAAGGGAGGTTCAGCCTGGAGGGTGTCGCGAGGGGGAAGCTCATCCCAGAAGGCACCACGAGGGCAGTTCGGCCGGGACACCGAGAGGGGCACGAGAGGCTAGGACTCGGCAGGCCGGTTCGGCCGGCAGCGGCATGGGGCGCTGGGACGGAAGAGCTGTGGGGCTTCAGCGAGGGTGCGGCCGACTCATCCAGGGCTCCCGCGAGGGTGTGGTGGGGCGACAGAGCCACAGAGCAGTGTCATGAGTCATTGCCTTTGTCGCGGCCAGCGGGGGTGCCTACCGCCGTTCTTGTGCTCCTCCACATAGGTTTTCATCCTCCACCATCACGAAGAACACCAAAGGAGATCGGAGGAGGGGTTAGGCCATGTTAGTTTGTCCCACACCCTCTACGTTTAGAGTGGTAGAAAGTGGCTTAACATTAATCACTAAACAAAAAGAATTATAATAATCGAAAGATTAAATAATTTGATAATAACCCCTACCCAGTTCGTTGTTTGTCGACATTTTTGTGAGAAGGTGGACCTTAAATCATTGTAAATGAACACTTCCTATGTCGAAGGAGGTTCCGAGGAAGAAATTTGATGTTGAGGTCATTCTTCGTTGGTGGAAAGTTTTTCAGTAGGAGAGCGTTCTTCATTGGGAGATGAAGTTCTTCATTGGAGAACATTATTTCTCCCAAACTCTCATCTCCCCTACCATACTTTGCCAACCAAATGAAATGGTAGCCAAAGATAATAGATAACAATATCTTCTTATGTTGTTGGCACCAATTTCAAATTATCCTAATTAAACACCTAGGTTGGCAAGATTAATTAGGGTGGACTGACAGAATTAAATTAAGGGAGGTGGTGGCACCATTAATGATAGAGGAGATAAAGAGACTCTCCCTCATTTATGAGGGAGTTGAGAGGTTTTCCTCAATTAATTGGGGGGTTTAGTCCCCAGTTGTCCCCACACCGTAACCTCTAATGGGAGGTTAGGTTCTGGTGGGCCCCACCACCATAACCTCTTATCAGAGATTAATGTGTGGTGGTCCCCACCTCTAACTTCCACATGGGTGGTTAATAGATAAAATAAAATAAAATATTTATTTATTTTATTTCATTATTTTCCATGAAAAAACCCAAATACTATCTTTCACCATCGACCAACTACCATCGAGATGAAAGTCTTCTTAAGAGAATACCAGCAATGTGAGTTCAACGGTGCCCCCAGATTTCAATTTCGAGCACCATTTCAAATGTTAAAAAAAACTGCTCATATGGTTACTCAACGTACTTGAAAAAAACTTCAAAATTTGATTCCAGGCTCACTAGGCCACAGAATCACATGCCATCAATTTTCAAGGAATTGTAAAATTACCATTTAATTAAATAAATTTACAATGAAATTTCGGGTCTCTACAATAATAAATATATTCATTTTGATAGAAAATTTAAGAGAAGAATTATTAATAATTATAATTTCAAGTGATTTGTTATGGTTTATTTTTTTTTTGAATTTATTATTGATACCATAAGAAAGGGTATCATTTCCATTCGAACATGGATAAAAACATTTATACAGTTAAAAGTTATGAAACATATAATAGGGTCATGGAAAATGTAATTTCTATTATAAATATTGATTATGTATCTTTTATACAATATTCATGGATGGATAATGGATATTGAGATACAAATCATTGGTGGTGGCCAAAGAAGGTAAATTAGAAATATTTCACATCATGGGAGTTATGTATGTATCAATTCATGCTAAAAAGATAACATTATAAAACATATGGAATGAACATCTAGGTAACATGATTTATAAGTGGATAAAAATCCTAGCGTCTAAAATAATTTTAAATATTAGAAGTGTGGAGTATGAAACATGTAAATATTTTTCTCAAGGAATGTAATGGATGGTTTCATTCTAAATAGAAAGTAGGATAAAAAATAGTGGTATATTATTTATATTTTATAAAAGTAAATGTGTTTTAGAACTGGTTCATTCTCATAGAGGTTCATTGTTATATGTAACCATTATTGGTGGTGTGACATGGAATATAGGGGTATTTTTTCTTAAGAAAATTCCTGATGTATTGAGATTCTTCATCAGATGTTAGTCCATGTTGGATAAGGATTCCAGATATGAACTAATGTGATTTGGAATTATAATGATGGGGGTGTAGAAGTATGGACTTATAGTGGTTCTACTAGGAAAAGGTAATATAATTTAAGAATATTATAGTATATATTCTAGAATATAATAAATAAATTGATAGGATAAATCTAATGTAATTAGATAAGGTAATAGGAATGATAATTCATGCTAGATTCTATGAGGTTCTTTTGATGGAATCAATGAACTATACTACCTTGTTGGAGACTTGGTGTCCCCACTCCCTATTGGGGAAGGAACTTTTGAAATATTATTGTTAATAATAATGGTTGAAATCATTATTTTCAAATTAGATAGTTTTCTCACTTATATACATATAGATTGAAAAGAAAAAATGAAAAGTATTGTTCGCATTACCTTACAGGGTATAATGATATAGAATTTGGTTTGTCTACTCTTGCTTAATAACTCTAAGGATTTTTTAGTAGAAAAATTATCATCTACAATGAATAGATTATATAAAAATTTAGGAAACAAGTAGATATTTGTTAGGAGATCGATGGATCATTAGAATCAATGGTTTGATAAAATGTTTATTTTATATGTTATAACTTGTTCAAATTTTTAAAATGTGTAAATGTTTAAGAAACATCAAATGATCCAATGGAAATTCAATAATTTGGCGAACCTCTTATGGTTTTCCTATGGAAAGAAGTTCCAAAGATATCAGGAAATATAGAATATTAGAGAAGGAATCAAAAAGGTGATGTTTAAAAAAATATAGTTGTGGAAGGATTTGAGCAGTAGAGGTAGTTCCATATATCAACCAGGATTAGGTACAAGGTGAAAATATATGAAATTATATTATACTATATACTACTGACATATGTTGGAAAACCTGGGAGATCGAAAGAGGTTGTGAATCTAAAAGACTCAAATAAGTGGGAGTCATCCACGAGGTAAAAAATCAATTCATTAAATGTTCATAAAACATTGGAGCAAATAGATCGGCCTTATGGGTTTAGTGTTCTTAAAGAAAATAGATTTATAAAAAAAAAGAGGAACTTTATGGTAGTTAGAGGTACAAGGAAAGGATATTCATGAACCTGTTTAACAAGTGGAATTTATGTATTTTCTTAAATATTTTCTATAGTTGACAAATACACAAATATTTAAATGGTACACAATATGGTTTTAGTGGATGGTCATGATATAGTGAAATTTTACATGAAGATAACTTTTAAACATGGGGACATATAAGAAAAAATTTAATGGAAAATCCAAAATTTTCATATAGAAATAAAAAATAAATATTGTTTATAACATAAATGAATACTTAATGGATTTACTGACAAATATATGTAGCGGAAATCTAATTTCAGTGGAACTATTAATGAATAAAAGTTCATCTGAAAAAATAAAGATCATTTTTGTTTCTTGAATACGTATTGTTATTAGATACTCATCATTGTATGAATTTATATTAACAGAATTCTTATTAGTAGTCTGGTAAAAGATCGTTTTACATAGATGAAATATAAACTATATATGAGTTTTGAGATGATAGATCTTGATCTAGATAAATGAATCTTATGGGTAGGGATTTTAGGGGGCATAATTTTGAAAATAATTTTTGTCACGACATGTTCCCCGGGGCCCATGCTATGACTACCCCAAGCCCTCCTTCCATAGGCCAATGGATAGAGACTGGCGTTGATGGCGTATTCCTTGAAACAAGGAAGGCATTGCGTTTATAACCTATAAACTCACGCAACCAAGCACACAGTAAGAAAGGAACACGAGTAAAATGAAAAGTAAAAAAGTGTGTATAGTAAGTAAATGGGGCTATAATACAATCTCAACTGGAAATTACAAGAAAATAGGAAAGTACATGTAAACTAAGCAACTCATATGAACACCCGCCAAGGATCCTACCTGAAGGGTAGGTACAACTCACGAACGTTCGTCTTTGTGGTATGCCTCATCTAAGGTCCACCAATAAGCTACCTCTACTCATAGTACCCTCTTCCTTAGTTAGTGTTGTCCATAGTCTGCACCAAACATAACAAGGTGTTAGCATAGACCCTGCAGGGGTGAGTATATTGATAATCAGTAGGGACCCAGAGACCCTCAATGTCTAAAAAATCAAAAAAGGATAAACCACAAGCATTTAAACCAGTGACAAAACTACTTAGGTATATACACATACATATACCTAAGTTATATAATATTACCCATCAAATTCATGAGAAAACACAAGGATCAACTCTTTTGCCAATGTACAAAGGTATGCCACACAGAAGAATACCTCAAAGGTATCACCATGAAGGTATGTACCACCTAGGTATGCCATATAGAAGAATACCCCCAAGGTATCACCACAAAGTTAATTACCCACAATGTTGCTCCACACAAAAGATTACCACAAAGGTAAAGACTCATCTCACACCTGGTATAACATAGTTACAGTAGTATAGATGATTAGATGTAACTACGAAATCCCCTTACTATGTTAAGAGGCAGACTCACGTAGGATCCTAAATCATCAGACCCACATTGGATCATAGTACATCTTCAGATATAACATAGGTATTTTATTAGAGAAGATTAGATTTAACTACTGAATCACCTTACTCTATTAAGAGGAAGACCCACATAGGATCCTAAATCATCAGATCCACACAGGATCCTAGTACATCATCATATGTAACATATGTACTATAGTGGATATGATTAGATATAACTATTCAATCACCATACTCTATTAAGAGTTAGACCCACATAGGATCCTAAATCATCATACCCACACAGGATCCTAGTACATCATTAGACCCAAATAGGATCCTAGTACAGCAGAACCACACCGGATCCTAAAACATCATCAGACCCACACAGGATCCTAGTACAGTAGACCCATGAAGGATCCTAGAGTAGTACCGCATGGATTCCAAGAGCGGATCCATGTGGGACCCTTAATAACAGACCCATGAAGGATCCCAAAGCAAAGACCCACATTGGATCCCTTTCTCATGTTATAGCCAGCTACTAAGTTCGTACACTATGCTCGCTTGTCTCCAGGAGGGTCTTCTCCTCAAGCCACTAGTCAATAATCCAACTTCCATGAATCCCCACGAAGAAGTATCTGAAATTACTACCATGTCATAGGGGTATCAACGCAATATACAGTGCCTCAATATGATGCCCAGTCTATAAGTTATTATCCTTTTAGTCCCGAGGGAACGATTGGATTCATGCTCGATTCAAGTCGACCGTACCCCAACATTATCCAAATCTTAGGTGGGGTATACCAAAAGGACCATCTCTTTCCAATGTTTCCTGAACTATATACAGTTTGTCAAATGGATGATTGTAGCTCAATATATGGCCAAAATAGAGAAAATGGGTCGAAGTTGGTCCGAGTCTGGTCGGACTGACCCATCCCGACCCGGCCTGGGCCGACCCCACCCTGTTCAGGTCAACCCAGACCGCGCTGGGTAGCATGTTCTGGGCGGGCCATGGTGCAGCAGCCCACGGTGCGGTCCGCTCAGGCAGACCTCTCGGTTGGCGGCTGGCTAGTCGGCCAACCGTTCTACTACACGGGGCGCGGTTGCAAGCCGTGGTATCACCGGTGGCCGATTCGGCCGACCACCCTCCCTTTGTCGTCGCAGCACAAGGTTGTGGCTCATTCTTGTTAGGTGGCATGGGAATGCACCATCATCCCCTTTCTGCGGCTAGCATCCTTTGGCTGCCGACCTTACTTTGCAACGGCCAACGGGCCGCGACCCTTCTCCAATAGTGTGGCCGCGTCGCGGCCTACATTGTGTTCGGATATTGTTTCGGCCGCTGTTCATGATCCCCACCGGTGTTAGTCTCTATCCTCTTCCATCATAAAGAACACATCATGAATCACAAAGAATTTTTTAGAGGTCGGTCCATGTTCGTTTGGCTCACACCCTCCGAGTTAGGGTGGTAGAAAGAGGATCAATAATTCTTGAATCATGATGAATGTCAAGAACGGGTAAGGGGGGTATAAATCAACAAAAAACCCAACAAGATACCCCACAACATCCTCCTATGAAGAACAAGGAATCACGGTCCAACCCGTTAGTTAGTTGACCCATGTTCTTCGTATAAATTCATGAACAGGGAAGAGGAAATAAAAAACGACTAATCAAAAATAATCTCATGCCTCAAGTTTATTAGAGAGCCTCTGCATTTGAGGATTTTTCAACGTTTGTCCTCCCCCGAAACTAGTCTCCAAGGAGTTCACTCCATTTTCATTCTCTGGTTCGGGGTTTTGGTTCCGCTCATCACCTCCCCCTGGTACCGGCTCCGTCCTCTAAGAGTTTGGCATCACTGCACTTTGTCAGCATTTCGTTTCTTGGAGAAGTAGTGCCAACACAACTCCCCAAGATTCATATAAATAAGAGAGGGTAAGGGTGTGCAACATTCATGGGATTAATGGAGGACCATTAATTAGAAACCTTCCTAATTATCCAATAGTTCAGTTACATAGAATTGAAAGGTAAAGCCATTTATTGGCTTGACACGCTGTCGGTCCCACCTTACCACTCATCCTTTATTGGAATAGAATAAAAATAAAATAATAAAGTTAATTTATTTATTCTATTAAAAAGTTCCAAAAACTAACATTTTCTTTGGACCTAATGCAATCGAAGTGAAGTTCTCTTTAATTGAACATAGGCACTTTGAGTTTAACGATGCCCTCAGATTTCAATTCTGAGCATCAGTTCAAAAGTTATATAGTGCCGCTCATGCATTTACTGAATTTACCCAAAAAAAATAAGTTTGGAAAAATTATAACAGTTGCCCTTGACCCGCTCTAGTTGAGGTTAGGTTCTGCCTAAGTGAAACACGTCCCATCAAACCCAATGGTACTCTCAGATTTTCAATCCGAGTTACTATTTAGATGTTAGGAATTTTACAATAAAATAATTGTCACTTAATTATTCTATTTACAGCCAAAAAATAACATTTACGGGTGGCCCACTCTTACCAATGTTAGTATCTTCCTTAAGAGAGAATACCCTCATGAGTTCAATGGTGGTCTCAGATTTTCAATACGATTTACTGTTTGTGAGTTATATACATTTGAAAAATAAACTAATTTATTTAATTATTTTATTCATGATTATTCCATTTTTGGTTTTTCTTACAAGAGGCCTACACTGACTAAACATAAATCGTGACTAGGGTAAACCCACTATTCTAAATGAAAAAATTCCCTTGGATTTATGATCTGAGTTACTGTTTAATATTTATTCCAATTTTTCAGGAAAACTGCTTACGCGCGCTAATTAAAACTTAACCAAACTTTGACAGATCATTCTGGGAAATTTGGGCCTCATAATCATGCACCGTCAGATTTCACGGTCTTGAAATAATTCTATATAATTAAAAATAATAAATGAAATTTTTGGGACTTTAAAATTTTCATGAGCTAATTTCAATACAGATAGAAGGGGGTGAAATACTTTAGAATGAGTTAGGTGAGGGAAATTACCAAACCTCTAATCAAAAAAATCAAATTAATAAAGGAGGAGGCACGATGAATTAATGTTGAGGAAGAGTGCATGGAAATTATTAACTATGGATTCACAGTACAAATATTAATATATTTCATATTTTTTACTTGAAAAATTATTCTATATGATCTATGAGTAGTTTTCAAAATGATATAAAATTTTTGAATAAGGAAAAGAAAAGTGGTCAATTTGATCGCAAAGTATTTCAATGGTTATATAATTTTGTCTCATTTCATTTGTACTGATAAATCATTGTATGGGTTTGTGGCCTCAAACATTATCGTAGATTAAGATACTGGGAAGATAACCATATTCTATGTGTTTACACTCTGAGGAAAAAAATATGAGTTTAATGTGTAAACTGCATGCATAACTAAACATTTCCCCAACAGAGGAGAAATATATTACCTTAACATAAAATTTGATGGATTTCATCTAGATAAAGGGGTTGTTTGAAGATCATCAAGGAGTAAATAAGATTAAAATTTCTTTTTTGATTCACAAATTAAAATTTAGTTATATAGAAACTTAATGTTTCATTCTAGGGTAAAGAACAATCAATTAATGTATGACATCATCAAAAAGTTTTTTAAGGGTAATTTTTTGGGTCAATGTAAGGTAGTTATAGATATTAATATAGAATATATATACAGTTAAATTGTGTATTCTAGTATATGTTTTGGTTTTCCATCACCTTTTTTGAGCTAAGATAGATAAGAGTATAGTGGGGGAACCATATAGCTAAAAATGACGTTTAGGGAATAAAATGAGCACTATATATTCTTATGGAGGATGTGATGGTGATTCATGGAAGATATTATTCTAAAGTGGTAGATTTTAGGTTAAATCCATGTGAAATAATTTTTTTGGTTATGTTATATATATGCCTTAAGGATTGAATCGGGTAGTCTAACATTGTATGATAAATGTTTATAGATGAGTGGTATAACCAGTATTTGGATGTACATATAGATAATGAGATAATTTTATATGACGAAAATATGTAATTCATGCATTGGAAATAAAAATACACCACTTCAAAATTTAATGGTGGAGTGTTGGTAAGTGAAGTACTTTCATAAGTTTTTTATTTTATAGATGCATTAGAAATTTTCCTAGAAGTTTTACAGAAAATGTAATGGGTAAAAACATTTTGAAATAATACAATACATTATTTTTTCTAGGGTTTCTAGTAGTGAGAACTATGTATCATAATATGGAGTTGTGTTGGTGGGAGACTTTGACTATGTATTGGGATGACCACCCAATGTAGGTCCTTATAGACTTCTCTAGATGGTAATTAGAGAGAATTGGTGTCCAATTGCATTAGATAAAGACTACTATGTTAGTATGCTAAAATAACCTATTAATATAAGTCTTCACACATTAAAGTCTTCTTATGATTATGCAATAAAATTATTTTAGCGTTCCTTTGGTGATTTGGAATCATGTTCAAACCATATAAAATATTGTGATGTTCTTTGGAGTTTTACCCCAATCATTTCCCTTTATATCAATTGTCTGATTTGTTCAGAGGATAATGATTTAGTTTTTTGAATTAGCTGTTATTGTATTCTTTTTATAGTGAATTGAGTTTGTGAGTTCTTTCTGATACTTTTTTCTACCTTATAAGTTTCATATCCATAAATTCATATGGATTATTGGAGGGTGTATAATTACTAATATACATGTAATAAGATATAATTTAGAATCTTTCTTCTAGATCTAATCATAAATTTTAATATTTAGATATTTTACCCAATAACTTATAACAAAACCCCTAGTTTTATATATTTTGTACCATATGAAATTAGATAATTATATCAAATCATAACACTTATGTTGATTTTAATGCAGAGTGAAACATTATAATTATTATGTCAATTCAATTTGTTAAACAAGATATACATATCATAGGTGATCATACAACTATAAATTATTAAATATGAGTTAAATTTCTCAAATTGTTCTAGTAAAATTCCATATTTATAATATTATATGACAAAACATATATGATTAAATATTATTCAATAAGAAATATATGTTTTCATTATTTTCATTTTGGAATTGAATCATATAATTTTTAATTTTTGTATAAAATATAAATAAACATAATTTGGTGAGTTTATTAAATTAAAAATAGTTTAAAAATAATTTAATTATACATATTCTACAAATAGATATTATGATTTTTAGAAAACATTTATTAATTAATATTATGTATTATTAATTATTTATAGTAAAGAAATTAAAATTATATGAAAGGTCTTATAATTTGGATATAAGGTTTTTCTACAGAAATTAAATGTTTAATATAAAAAAGGTTAATAAATTAAAAAATAATATAAAGTGTCTATATTTTAATTTTTGGAATTGCTCATAATGGCTATTTTGAAATATTTAAATCAAATAAAAAATATATAGAAAATTTTTAAACAACATCAAAATAGTTTTAAGAATGATTTTATTAAAGGTTTAAATAATATTGATAAATGACAATTAGATTTTGTAAAATGATTTCATAATAAAAATATAAATATTCGTATTTCATGAAAGATTATTTATTAAAGTAAAATATCATATGATAAATAATATGAAGGAGTTCCTAATTAGAATAAATATAAATATTTCATATTTATGTAATTATGAAATGTCTATAACAAATTATAATGTTTTCATAATTCTTAATTTTTAAATTTTTCATAAATATATATCTAATGATTGAAAAATAAAACAAAATAGTCTATTTATTTCTTTATTATTTTAAACTATTATTTGGAATAATTTATTTTTGAAATGTGAATATTGTGTATGCATTAATTTATGTGATAAAATGATTCTTATAAAATATTATACATGAATTATGTGCTAGGTATGAAAACAAAAGATTTAGTTTTCATATACCTTGATCGTGGTTAGTAACTAAATTTATTATCTTGATTTAAGTTACTAAATATAGTTCATACATTTTAGGTGTCATATGTATAAGTGATAATATTCACTCAAGAGTAAAGTATTTATGGGAGTAGGAATTTGGGATAGACATCCCACGAGTCTAGTGTCTTATGCCTTATTCTATAAATGTGGGGGTTGGATATATTTTACATTGTGCTTACAAATTTATATTTTATCAATCACAAGTAATTTTAATCCTTTATAGTAAATGTTATGGTACTTTATACATAGGATGAATATAGTTGTGCATGAAAATGCCTAAATTCCATTATTGGGTGAGTAAAATAAATTATGAATTATGTTAAAATATATATATTAAAAAAGTTTAAACATATTATTTTAGTGGATAGAATATAGAATCACAAACTAAATCGATAGAAGAATTCATTTACAAAGAAATGAAAAAAGATATAATAAATATAATATATGATGTAATAGAAATTTAATATGAATATGATTTATATTAAATTGTTGAGAATTTAAAATAAAACCCCTCAAATATTATGTTTGTGATTCCATAAAAAGTGGTGAATTTTAAGACCTTGATAATTCAGTATGGGTGACACTAATGGTTAGGTTCCCATGTATTAACTTGTGTATGGAAGTCAAGTGAAATACCCCTATGGGTCGGTACAGACACCTGAGAGGGTGGGTGGGTGTGAATCAAATGTTTACTAATTTTGAAAAAGTACCAAATCTTCAATAAATATTGAACAACATTTTCTTATAAACTTTTATTCCCAGTTAATCAATTTTCATCAATTTAATATTTAACCATGTAATCAAACCACATACAATACAAGCAAAGGAAATTAAGAGAACATGCATAATTTAGAAGTCTTATACGTAAATAAATACTATTTTACATGATTGGTTATTCACCCCAATCACGGATTCTCCAACAAAATCATTTATTAATTATAATGGTTTTTTATTCATACACCTTTACATTATCTCAAAATTAATAAACATTCATGAATCTCAAAAGGTCTATAAAAGTAGATTCACACTATAATCATATCCTCTCTCTGTGTCATCTCTGCATACACCAAGTCACATAGGTTTCCACAACAACTTACTATAAATATAAAAGTAATTTTCTTAATCTCCTCACAATATAGATTAACCCATCCTCATAGGATGCCTTTACATCATGAACTTTTATCTCCTTCCTATCAATAGTGTAATCATCAAATGTTATAGGTACTTCATGGAATATATTTTCAACTCATTCTCTACTCACATATCAACATCACATATCATTATAACATGTTCACATAGCCTCACTTATTAATCAATTAAAGGTTTGACATGTATATATGAACAAAAACATTATATTGAAATCTCCATCGATTATTATACTCAATATTCAAAAAATATTATTTGATAAAAAAATTTGGATAGAGATTTCCTTTTCCATTGTATCTAATACCCAAATGATCACACCTTTTATATGTTGATCTACATCTTTATCTTCCTTCAACAGATCTCTTATTTTTTGAACTTGGAAGCATGTCATGGTTATTCTATTATTTATTCACTCTCATTCTTTTAATTTTTATATATAGGATACTATAATTTAGTTTCTTATAATTATAATATAGAAAAATAACATATCATTCAGTTCATATAATCATCAATTTAATTTTCCTCACATTTTTCATACTTGGTTAGCCTCCAATGATCTCAATATTTCAATTATATCTCCAATTCAATCTCATGTACCGTTATTGGAAAAACGTTGATTTTTATTTCTATAACCTCATGTGTATAGAATAATTGATATTTTTTATACTTATTTTATAGAAATACTCAGATCCTTATCCCTTTACACTCAACATATCTCCATATTAGTTACATGAAACTTTAAAAAAATAAAATATTTCTTAAATATAAATAATGTTTAATTATTCAAAAAATCATTTTATAACTATCACTAAACGGAATAATAATATATATTATTCTTCTAACTTAAATACATAGTTTCTCAATTTCTACTCAAATAATCAGGTTGAATCACATTCACTTATGATATTTAGAATATTTTAGATTAATTCTGGAAAAATCGCATTAAATTTCATATATTTGACCACTAAGGATGACTTCTAAATTTACATATTTTAAAATAATAATATATATAACAATGATCCTATACTTTAGCCTTCTTTAAATATAATCTTAAATCATTGAGCTTAAAGGGTTCATGAAATTTTGAGCTTGATAAAACAACTTATGCATCATCAAATGTATTCTTCATATTATTCTAAAATTCCATAATTAAATTCAAATTTATCCACTCCATAATTTTCTCTTGATTTGAACATCCCTCTCATATCATGATGATCAAATTATCTAATATATATATCTTTTATCATAATTAATTTTTGATTTTTTGATTCCTTGGGAAAAATTAATGAATCATCCCAATCATTTCATCCCTTAAAAATTATATATAAAATTTTCAACATTTTTCGGTCTACTGGTATCTCAAATTTTTTCTAACACATACTGTTAATGTGAGAAAGATTCCTCCTTCCATATATCTTTCCCCTAAATATATAATGATTGCACATATTCATAGTATTGTTATGAAAATTGTGTGGTGTTCATACATAGCGCATATAATGTTTACACATAAAGGATTCATTCTTACTCCGTGTATTTTGATGTTTTGAAATATTCAACAAAAATTATTAGGGTGAAATTTATTAGATGTATTGTTACATGTTTGGAGCACTCACCAACTTTCCTAATACATACAGTGATATGTTTAATGTTTATGAAGACATTTAGAAAAATTTATATTTCTTGTCTCATCTTCACGTAGATTTCCTTTTACTCAAAAAATATCATTATGATCTTTTATGATGTTTACATACACTCATAATCATCCATATGAATTCATAGTTTATGCTTATATGTATTCATCGAGATCCTTATGATTTCCACATTTATCCAAATTTCAATATTGAACTCTGAAATCCATAATTCTTCACATATGATTGATTTATCATTAAATGAACTATGTATCATATCTAAGACATAAAAGCACTTCTAAAACCTTAGGGAATTTATAAAACCTTAAAAAAATACGATTCACTCATAATCACTATTAAAGCATATAAACTCAACTTTGAGATCATCAAAGTAGATCATCTGGTTTCACATTTTAGTTTTCAACTAAACCGTTATAATAACATTATAAAATTTTATTTCAATATTGAAATAGGTATTCATAATTAAAACCACAATGAAATGGATTCACCAACACATCAACTAGTTTTTTTACTTCCTTAAACACATCTTTTCAATCCCCCTTGTATCTTGTATCACATACACATCTCCAAAAAATTATAGAAAGAACTAGATAAACTCTTTAACCATTGTTAATAGTTTATCATGAATGCCAACTTAATCAACCATTTAATTTTTGTTGTTTCACTCATGGTATTTAAATTTTCAAAACTTCATACCCTTTATATAAATATTTTCATGAATATATAATGGTGTCCATATCTCCCCAAATTTTATTTTCCCATAATATAGGGGTTGGTCCTCCTTTTTTTATATTGGGTGGAAAATAATTACGTCACCCAATTTAATCCTACAAAATAACATCGACATAAACAATTTAATCAATTGATGAAAAACAATAGTAGCACATTCATTCACTAAGGCTCTTCAATCGCCCCCTTTAAATTTGTTTCCAGTGCCTAATGAATTTCCAATAACATTTAATGAAATTTTCATACTACTCCACCTTATTGAAAATAAATCCAAAGGTCAATGTACAACCTTATCCTTCAAAGTTAATAACATATCACCCTTATTAACATCAAAGGTGAGAGTTAATAAGTCACTAATACATATCTCTATGAACTATATTCTATGCCTTTTGTTCACTATTACATCTAGAATTATAATATAAATAGTTTTGTTTTTATAAATTTTAATAATCATTAAGACATTAGTTAATCACTATATGTCTATTCAGGAAACCCCATTATAGAAAAAAAATAGTTCATAACTTTGATAGTAAAGCTGACCATAAACTATCATAATTTGATACCTACACTATCATACACATTTTTTGGGATGTTAAATAATAAATTTCATGATATTTTATATACCAACACCAATATTAATAAAACACATCATAATGTTCAAGTTTAATATTTTTCTTCCCCATTTTGTTTTTCAATAATTACCTTTTTGAGAAACTAATTAAAAAAATATAAGACAAGGTTATGAGAGTGAAAATCATAACTCAAATAAAATATATGTTGCGGATTCCTATAAATCTGTCTTTATAGGAAATATATTAATTATTTAAAATTATTTCATTTTGATAGTACATTTAAATGGATTTATTCCACACTCATTCACTTTGGGAATTTTCTTTCCTCAGGAATATCCAAGAAATCATAATAATAGATCATGTATAATGCCAAGTATAAATGAATACTAATTGAAATAATCTTCTTAATGTTTGTTTCCTTTATTTTTATATAAAAATATAGCCTTCGTATTATTCTTTTATTATTTCACTTTAAATCTCACATTTTTAATAGAATATTATCAATGTAATATTGATGTGAAATTCTATCATTATACAATTAAAGAAATTGAAAGGAAAATTCATTCTCAACCCAATAAAACTTTTCATTTTATTTCTAAATTTTCTTATCTTCTTAATATTTTTTCTCCATTCACATTCAAGATTCTACTTCATTGGGAATAATGTTCCCCTATTCTTTTTGAATTACATCATATCTTGAATAAATTTACTCTCTTGTATTAGTATAGTTGTTTTATCATTTCAAGTGTGCTTTAAATTTGCAACATTTTACAACTATTTTGACTATATGGAAAAAAATAATTCTGTCACATTATCATTCTTTTTTTAGAGTGTAATTTATATTTATTTAAACAAATTTATATTGTGAGACCACTAGTGTTTTATCTTTTTAATTTTCAACTCCATTTGATAAGAAATCCATGTCTAGTATTTGAAAACACTATAAAAAAAATATTTTCACATCCCACACACTTCATCGATAACCTTTTAGTTTTATTTCATAATAATATTCTTAAATTATTCACTACTGATTTCATCCACCATTCTAATCATCTTGTGTCATTCGTTTATTGACTCTACTTTCGGATTATGATTTATCTGTAAAAATTTATCTTGATCGTCATTTGTTAATGGACAAGGATATGGTATTTTATACTATAATAGAATAATCCTCACTACTATAAATTTATCCTTCTTGTCATAGCTCTTAAAAAACATCTTATGAGTGTTATTATGAAAATTAATTTTGAGCTTACTCCATAAGGAATATTTTTATTTCTTTGTTTACAAGTTCGTAACCTTTATACTACTCTTTTAATTATAATTTGAGTTATTTAGGGTTGAAATATACAAATATTCTTTATAACAGTGGAAATAGACATTACAATGTTCATAAAATTACTAAGGCACTCAAATATGGTTATGAGAGACGAATTTTTATTCACCTGTGAAACCCAATTCTTTCAAAAGGGTTTTAACTTTTTTTTCATTCTCTGTTAACTTATTTCCTTCTACCAATTGTATGTGTTGATATTTTGTTCCATTAATAATTAATATTATTCCCTATAATCTTTTTATTTTTAATACAGGATAAATCTATCTTGATTTACCACTTTTCTATCATTTGAAAGGGTAACCATATTTTTTGGAATTGGTTTGGGGAACCATAGTTTGTACACATTCTCACATAAACCCTTGATGCATTGGTGGGTTTATTAGTATTTTTATGAACCCAAAGTTCTGTAGATTTTTTATTTTATTGAATTTTATTCAAATAAATTTTGAAATCATGTGTTTATTAGGTAGGCAGGTTACCTTCTTTAATAACAATAAAGTGCATACCTTTCAATATCCTCTCACCCTCTCATTATTATTATTTTTTTACTTTTTTAATTTCAAACACATTTTATAGGATTATTTTGAAGTAGTTATTTTCCCAGTAGTTTGGGTTGTTTTGGGTTAACTCTCTCCAATATTCATCAATTTTACCTCTATATATTAACACTTTAAATGGAGAATATTTTTCTAAATCACAATATATATCAGCCATTCCACCCACTAACTCTTAATATTTCGAACATATTCTCCAAAATCATGTTTCTTTCATTCATGGTATGATAAATATTCTTAATTATTTTATATTTAACTGTTAGTTGGGAGTCCTGGCCTTCCATAACAGTTTTAAAGATATCTTCCAATACATAGATCTTTTCATCACTAATTTTATCTATATTATATTTTAGATTCATATAAAATTTTATTCTTCCTTCAGGTATTAAAAATATCTCTCTTCTAATCTATATGGATTTTTCCAATACATTATTCACTTTTATAATATAGTTACATGTTTTCAATTTTTGTACCAATTAATTTTGAATTGATTTAGAATATTATATCAATTTTTATATAGCATCATATTGATCTTGAATAAAACTAAATATATGTGTGATAATTTTAGCAAGTAATTTCATCAAATAACATCTAACCTCATAGTATTGGTTAGCATCAAGTCTAAATAATTTAGTCACATCACATCTTGGAAAATTAGCATCACAGTGACTACCATAATATAATTGTGGGTATTTATAATTTCATTATATTTTTCTTAGATTCATAACCTTTTTATTTTTCTCTGGTTTAATAGAATTTTCAAATACTTCATTATGTTTAATACTAGGAATAAAATATATTTATTCCATAAGAGGAACATATTAAAAAAATTATTCAAGTCATCACTTCATCAAATTCTAATTAATATACTAAAGCAAGTAAAATTTATATCCCATTATAGCGGAATCTTGGCTCTTTTTCTAATTAAAATTATACTTAGGATTGGTTTAGACACCAAATAAGGGGTGAATTAGGTGTTTACATTCAAATATAATATTTAGAAATTTCCATA
The DNA here is from genome assembly GCA_963277665.1 of Viscum album. NCBI lineage: Eukaryota > Viridiplantae > Streptophyta > Magnoliopsida > Santalales > Viscaceae > Viscum > Viscum album. The sequence goes on from OY728156.1 coordinate 541,794,302, forward strand.
TCATCTAAAACATCTACAACTTCAATTTCATATTTTTGAGCACCAAATATGACTTCAAAATATTTTCATTTAAAACCCATAATATAAAAAACATTTATCTTATCCGTTATTAATTATAAAATTCATAATTTAATCACGAAGCTTCAAGGTTTCTTGATGATTTTTTCTTGAAATAATTTCTTAGAGATCACCAAATGTAATAATCTTCTTTTTTCATAATTCAATTATTAAATCAAAATTTATATTCCCTATAATTTATTCTTTATTTGTAATTTCTTTGATATCATGAAGATAAATATATACTACAGTTATAATCTTGTATCAAATTTATTTTTCAAAAAAAACTGATCCATTAATAATATTATAAGAATCATCCAAATAATTTATTTCTTAATATATTCAATTTAAAACCCTCTAAATTTCTCAATAAGCTGCTATATGAAATATTTTCAGTGGAATTGAAATTACGCAGACTAGTTTCATACTTTCACATATTGATTCCCTAGATATATTATCCCTATGTATATCTACATGATTTTTATCTAAATGGTGCATTATTCTTACACATCATACATCATGTTTTAATGTGGAGGATTTATGTTTATCTTACCTATCAAGATGTTTGTTCACGTAATATAATTACATTTATTTTGAAATTTATTTATTTATGTTGACATATTTAGTGTGTTCAAAAGTGTGTCTCATTATTATAGTGACATTTATATTGTTTATACACACATGTATAACAATCACTCTGGCTTGTATCATTACTACACAGAACTCATTTTCATTAAAAATCATCATTATAGTCTCAGATGATTTTTATATAAATGTAGAATCATCCATACTAAGTCATAGATGTTGATTATGTTTTTTCTTAGAAGATCCAAATTAATTACAGACTTATCAAAATTTTAACTATGAACTCAAAAATCAATAATTTCTACTATTGATTAGTTTCTCATAAAATAAAATAAAATTTATTTACAGCACTTCAAAACACTTTCAAAATCCTTAAAAAAATTTCAAATCCTTCAAACCAATTAATAAACATTCCTAAAACCCCTTTCATTATAAGAACTCAACAATGACTTTATCTCAAAAAAAATTTACACTTAAATTTCAATATCATCTTTTTTAAAACATTTATCAGATTTTGTTACAATGTTTAAACCGGTAATGAACATCAACACCACACTGAAATGGATTCTAAAACACATCAACCAGATTTTTTACTCCATTAAAACATTGATTTTGAGGCTCTAATTTATCCTTATTCATTCACACTTTTGGAATGTATTCTAGATAACAATTTATCAAATCTATTAGCACTATCGGTTATTCATCATGAATACTTGTTCAAATAACAATATGATTATAGGGGTATTGTGTAACGACCAAAACATTCACTGTATATTTCACTCAAATAAATAATATATTAAATATATGTTTTCAAGAAATATACCAAACTAAAACAAAAAAACCATTATATATTTTGAATATTAAATATTACTAATAAAAAATCCATTAAATTAACTAATATAAATTGTATTAACCATATCAAAAAATATATAAAGAAAGTAAGATGAAATAGAACCCATATGAATAAGTAATCTTTATGAATAAATTTATTTATAATCTCAGATGAGATATATATTAACTAAAATACCATCTAGACTAAGACTGAGTAAAACATGATAAATTATTATTTGATAAAAACACTATACAAGGTATGTTCAGGTTTGTAGATATTTCCACAAGATCCAAAGTAGTTGAAATTCCATCAAAAACTACAACCATTTCTTATATGATGCATAGAGCTTAGATGGAGATCATAATCTTTTATGAAAGTATAAATTATTAATATATCAACACGTAATAAAATATTAATATTTATAGATATATCCTAAATTATTAGACTTTTTGATTGTTCTTTTATGTTTAATTCAAGTTAATATTGAGAACGTATTTTCTATAAAAAAATATTTTGTAGAACTATGTTTATTATGAGTGAATAATAATATATAATTTTGATTTTATGGAAAATTAGTTAACACTATATTAATTAGTAATTTAAAAAGGAAAATTCTACTAAAATAACAAAACACATATTCATATAAAAATAAATTCTCATTGTTTTTTATATTTTTAATAAAAATAAAAAATATAAATTTTAGAATTTGAATTTTAAAAAATTCAACAATTTTGGACTTATCATGGGAATATTATATTAGCTAGAATTTCTTATATTTTTCTAAATAATTAACTTTTCTGTAAACACATTAATATTATATTTATACAAGTATCATTAATTTAATTCATTTTTTTATAATAATTATTTTTAAATTTATGGAATCATTTATGTACAATTATAACTTAAGTAAAACATTTCTAAATATTTTTTTAATATATTATATAATTATTATTGTAAAATTTATTTCTATCACTTTTATAAAAATGAAACAAATTAAATGTATTTAAAATTTTGAATCATGTTGTATAAATTATAAAATATGTACCATTATATTTTTGATCATAGGGGATAATTTACATAGGTAAAAACTATTTTTGATGGTAAAAGTGAAAATCGTAAAAGTAAGAATCTATGAACAAATAATATCAAACATATTTATAAAATCTGTGGGAATTTGAGGTTGATGAATTTATCATATTTATCACCACTCTTAAAATTTATTCCTCAATTTTTAAAACACTTTCCTTGAGTGTGAAATCACATTTTGAAAAAGATATAGTTATTTTCAAATATTTTAAACTTTTTCACTTATAAAAGGGTCTCTCTTATACTAAATTATTACCACACCACAACCCCTTAATATTGGACAAAAATATGACCAATTTTATCCTTAACATGTTTATCCAAATTAAATTAGCTTTGGTCATCTCAAAATACCATCCCTCAATGGTTTAACCAACTTTACAAATGATATAATCCATTAAGTGTGTTGTAAAATTATAACCACCCCTCTCTATTTTCTATTTTTTCATGTTCACTAATTCTCCCTAAAATGTCATTAAAACATCTTAAAATAATAAAACAACAATCACAGTCAAACTTATATGTTATTATAATTATTTTACAATAGTTAACCAACTGTCGCTTTTTCATTAAGAAAAATGTAAACATGAATCATGTGTATTCGAAAAATATATCCACTATGAATAAACTAGTATCATTTTCATTCACAGCATAACATGGATGGTCAAAAAGGTTAATTAAAAAAATACTTCTGAAATATATATATATATATATATGAAATATTTAGCTGTTTTAAATAATGAAAAATAGTTCTCCTTTATATTTTTCCTTGAAATTGAATTCATCATCCATGTGTATGTGCGGACTACCACCTTCGTGGAACGATATATATTTTATTCATTACTAACTATCATGGATGATTATATAAATGGTTTTAAAGGGATAAAAATTATATATATGTAATTAATAAGTTTTTTTCATATCAAAAAGTGAAAAAAAATTATTATTTATATAAAATATAATAAATTATAATAAATTATCTGTTTTAAACAAGTGGACTAAGAATAAGAAGGAATTTATTCACACTATGTAATTTTTTTATACACATTACATATTATTATAATTATTTATTATTATAATATATAATTATAATAAATACTGAATGAAATTGTTATGGTACTATTATAACGACATTTCTTCTAAATTAACAAATAATCATCCATTAATCATGTTATGTTCTTTTTTGGGTCATTTTGACCACCTACTTTAATGATATTAATATATTGAATCCCTAATGTATTTTATTCATGTGGGCTAATAATATTAAAAATCATGATATTTTATTGATCATTTCTATAACTCTCACTCTTCTTATTTTTAATTAAAAATTCATATGTTCATAATGGTATTTGGAAAATCAAATCTATTTCTTAGAGTCATTTTATTTTTATTGAAATGTGACCTACAATATTCCTAAAATTCATTGATATCCATTTTAATATGATGTATAGTTTTATCTCTTTGTGAAATTGAGTTCTTAAATGAAGTCCAATTTCCTAAATTATTTTCTTTTCTATTAAATTATAATTTGTTTTAAACAATTTCAATCCTATTTAGTGATTATTTAGTTTAATTGAATTTTTATTTAATGTTAGTGCTTTAACTTAATCAAACTATTATCTTTTTCTATTTTGATATCAAATTATGTATCAATTCATGTGATCTTCATATTTTCCATTTAAATATAATCTTTGTTTCTACTTATTCATTTTGGATTCTATTTTCATCTTTATCTAAAAAAGGATATATTTTCCATGTTTTTATGTTTTATAAATCACCCACTAAGTTACTATAGGAAGTTAGTCATTTGGGTGATTTAATTTGGTATCAATTTAACTAGTTTACTTGTTTATTAATAGCATACCTTTTGAAATGCGTTATGAAACCCATTCTTATTCCTGTGTTTTTATGATATTATGATTAGATATTTTCCCTTGTGGTGTACATGTGTATGGATAATATTTATGTGATGTGTGGGAACTATATAGATTTCTAATTTGTTGGGTAAACTTTAAAATATCTTAATATAATTATGAAATGTGTATTGAAACTCAATTTAAAATAAGAAATGTGGTGGAATGAGTGATCAAATACGGGTAACATTTTTTGATGCCTAATATGTGGTGGAAATAGGTGGTGATGGAAGATCCAAAAAAATTTATTTCTATTATTATATTGACACAACAATCTGTTGATGTGTGACTATTCTTTTCTTCTTAGATCAGGATTTAATTATTTTAATTTCCCTTTCTTTACATAATTGCACATGTTTGATCATATCAGATTACACGTTCTTTTATACTTCCATATGAATCATTTTTATGATTCCATATTCTTTTAATTTGAGATTTTTATCCTAAAAATATTTTCTCATATGATTATTACTTAATTTACTGATATATTATTTATACCTTAAAATGCATTTAAGTTCACCCCTTTCTTATGTTTTCATTTAAGAAGGCATGATGATGAGTTTAGCTTGGAGATTTTTAGGCTAATAACTAATATAAATTAATTATAGAGAAACATTCATAAGAATTGATATATAAGTAGAATATATGGATTTCCTCAAAATAAAATAATCCTCTTAATTCATAGGATGTTAATTATATTATGTAATATAAGGTCTTAGTTATGTACGTAATTTTGAATAAAGGAATGTTTAGTCAGATTAACTTTAGTTGGTATTAGATTGAAGGGTTAGTTATTTTTTCTAGATTATTGTAGTGTCTATATGTATTAAGACTGGATAAAATTAGTGAATAATAAAATAAATGAGCCTATTCATGTGATCATATCTTAAAATATCATTAAATTGTTGATTATGTGGATTTCCTACCAAAAAATCCTATTCTAGATATAGGAAATTAGATGCGGTTGGGAGAAAGATTATAATAGAGATAATCATCCTAAAAAGAGTTGGTAGATAATTTACTTAGTCATCACTCTATTGTATAATGATTCACCCTAAGACTACACACCTAGATATACACTCCCAAGGGATACACTTTAGTTGATCATATTCTCTTTTTAAGACAATGTGAAGGGTTGATTTCCTAGTATCTTTTTTGGACTAGGTTGATATGTATAAGATAACCAAAATTAATGTATCCTAGTTTAATATAAGATTTATATATGTAAAAATAATTAAATATAGTGTTGGTCAGATTAGACTACTCAAGGAGTGTGAATTAAGTATCCAAAAAAATTTCTGTTAAATAGTTTTCTTAAAAATATTCCCTTTTAAAAATAAATACAGCCTAGTCAATCAATGTAATATAGTTATAAATGTTTGACAGTTCAAATGACCTCTAAAAGGATTGATTAATTTTTAGTAATATTATAATGAGTTATTGATATTACTTTTGAATCTATTCTAAGAAGGGAATAAAATTATAACTTCAATTCAATACTAAATATCAAATTAAATCAATTGATTTCTGAATTATACCATAAAAAAGAGAAAGATTAAATTAAACAACATAGTGGATAAATAAAGTGTTTCATTCTCAATACAAGACATAATTCACTCCACTTTGGGATCACCTACCACCATTCTTTTTATATTAATAAACTTGATCCACACCCGGGACCAGGGTAAACAACAGTACACTAGACTGTCCAGGTCACACGACCTCTTCCACAGTTCTTTGTGGGTAAAAACTATCAGGTCAAACAAGGAACTCTACCACCCATATCTGTGGGAGTAAAAAAATGTAAATAGATGTATAAGGAAGAATATATTGTATCTTTTAGTTTAGTATTACAGAGACTGTGTTTTTTTAATATAGATACACACACCCGGCTCAAAATCTACAAACAATACACGACAGAGCAAAGATGATAAGATATGGTTAGAAGTGATTTGACTGTTACTCTATGCAGCCTAAGACTTCTAGGATGAAGTAGATATAGGAATATAGTCCTCTTGAGAAATAGTGTATCGCAAGTCTGGTGCACTAGCTTCTAGTTCGATCAAGCTCATGTTCTTCGTGGAGTTGGTACCGTGAAGTTGATTTGACTCGTATCTATGGTATTCCATCTTTTTTATTCATGAATGATTCGTGTGTTATTCATATGTATCTTGTTGCATATATTGGTCCACTTTTCCATAATTATCTCACTTCTGATACACATTACTACTCTTCCTCGTCATCACTTGTTTCAGGGATGTGCTTTACTTTTTATTATTGGAGTGAATGTGTTGGAGCCGATATGATGAATGTATCCTAAACCTCATACCTCGTACTATCATGTGAAATGTCTACATAGAAATATTAATTCTATCAGTGCATTTAAAAGACTCAAATATGATAGTTAGAAATTAAATTGAAAATGACAAAAACATATTAAAGAATGGTGTCACAGTCTCTCTAGAAGTCATGTCACATGGAAATTGTGACACCACGAGACAATGACTTCTTATTTTCCTTTGAGAGGTGAGATAGTCATTATGGCATAATTGTATTGATATTAGGAATTGGTAGAATATATTCGATGTTAGTATCATGATTTCCGGTCCTTTTCCAAACATCAAACATCGTCTTAGTAAGGAACTAGTGTCACATACTTCATGAGATCTGTAAGTGGTTACAATGTCTAGTCACGGTGTCTGGGTCATAGTGTCTGGGTCATAATGTCTGTGTCCTTTTCCAAAAAACTAGAAATGGTGGCAGAATCATGGTTTCTTAGACTATACCAAATATCTATATATAAAATTAAGCAATAATATTCAAAGAATGAATTAGATTTAATAATCCATAAAAGAAGTCACTATAGACCAAAGATTAATATAGTTTAAAATAATCAGGCACGATTTCTAGGAATAAATATCATGAGAAAATTTATTTGAAGCGTAAATATACCAAGCATATCTGCACATGATATGAGATAGATTAAACATGAGTAACAATTTATATCATTAAAACTTGATCAAAACATTAGGAGCCCAATAATCTCCACCTTTTTTATGATCACAAATTATATGAGTGGGATATCTATTATTAGTGTGTTGTCTCTCCCTTAGTGTATGTTTCTATCCCCATTTTGGGATTATAAAAAAGATTACAAACGTAAATAAGAGAATAGACAATAAAATCTCAGAGTGCACGATCTGATGAAAGATGTGTCATTATAATTAATAGGCAACAAAATTAAAAAATATCCCAATCAAAAGATAGTGTTCACTTTTATTCAGCATTGGTTGTCTTCTGTTTTCCCTTGGAAGCAACATCAGGGGGATCCATAGGAACAAAGATAGAAGATAACGAGGTAAGTGTGCCAACTGTTAGAGAAGAAAGATGGAGTCCTTCAAAAACAGAGGGTTCCAGGGTAGGTTTTGTAGAAGACTAAGGTAATTTTTGGTCATGGATAACAGGTCTAATCTAACTTAGAGCCTGATAGACATACATAGAGGTAAAGACAAAGGTAGTTGATGAGGAAGGAGATAAACCAGGCCACAAGGGTGCAGCTGTATGAGCCATAATATCAGTGCTCTACACATGAAGATAGGGCCTCAATAACATGATGAAGTCAGCAATAATCACACCACCATACTGCATCAGTTTCTCAAAATCATCTTCTTTCTCCATGAACATGTCCAATAAAGAGTGAAATATTTCATCTTTTGAACTTGAGTTTTGAAATCTTGAGTGAAAGGATGAATTTTTAAATTATCTACATGGTACTTGAAATGGTTTTTCATGCCATACTTAGAGAAAATCCTATTGAAGTATAAATCCAATTTCTTAGTAATTTCTTCCTGAGCATCATTTGCAATATTTGAATGAGTACATACCAAATCCAGGACTCTATAGAAATTTTTAATAACCATAAATAGACTCTCCTTGTCAAATCCACTTAACATTGATTTATGTTCTTCATTAACAATAGTTCTAAATAGATCACTGTTAAAGGATTGTTGAGATGACTATCTAGTGGTATTAGAGATAGTAACAACTGATGTGAGGGACTTTAGTTGATTCAGAACTTTTTGTAGATATCCCATGTACTCATCTGTCAATATTTTGAGACTAATAACAAGTTAAAACATTTCTTGAACTATCTTATTGTTTTTCTCATCCACTTTATCAGCTAAGGAAGTTAGGTTCGGTTGAATTAGAGAGACAAATTCCTATAGAATCTGACCACTGACATCCTTAAATGGATGTTCAACAAGATCTAGTCCTGATTTCAAAACATTATACATATCTTCAACAATATCTCTGAGAGACATCACTTCATCACTAAGTTGTTTGTTCTTAATTCTGACTACTTGAATTTCATGAATCATTTATGGCAGAATATTTCATATGCACTTTTATAAAATGAGGGGAGAATATCTTTCACTCCAGTTTGTTATAGGATCAGGTTGAGTGTTCATGATAATTTAAATGCAATCCAACAAAGTAGCTCTAAATAATTTTAAATCATTATGACTCACGAAAATAGGAGGTTCTTAGGAAGTTTCGAGAATAGGATTTGAGATAGGCTTAGGTTTCTTTGAGTAATTACATCAAGAGAAAATACCAGTTTCAATTGAAACATAGTAGATAGGTCTATACCTTTAACTGAGGCTTCCTAGATATCATTCACATCAAAATAGCTAGGGAGCTTATTCCATGTATCCACAATTCTTTGATCAATTAGATTAGGATCTTCAAAACATTCTTGATTAGAGTGCTTCTCCCCCCTTAACAAGTGCATCAATTATAGAACTAAGAGATTTGGTTCTTTGATATGTTTCCAAAATTTCATCCCCAATATATTCACCCATTTATTTTCTAGCCAACTGAAAGTCTCACTCTATGTTATCATCAGTAGATAAGATAATCTCATGATTTTCTTGTTATTCTAAGTGTTCCTCAATAGTAGCTTCTTTCTCAAGAGAATGTTATTCTAGATTATCTTCCAGAACATCCTTTTCCCTCAAATTGAAAACAAACACTTTTTTATAAGTATATTATTTTACCAAATCAACAGTTTCTTCAATAATAAGTACTTTCTTATCGACTATGAATTGAAGAACTTGTCCACTATCTTCCATGTCTAAGAAAGTTTCCCATGTAGGTGCAATAGCATCCTCCTCTTCATCTTCAACAAAATAGTCAAAAATTTCATCTGGTTACAAACCATGATCAGAGATGTCCTTAGGTAATGAAGAATGCTCAACTGGATTAAAAATTTCATAAAACCATTCATTATTCTCAACCCAAGCCGTTTTCCATGGATTCCAACTAATTATAATTATTTTTACTGTAACCTTTGAGATAGATAATCCGTAGTCCTTTATGACTTCTACATTTCATCCAACCAAACCCTTAGCAAACAATATAGTAGAGATTATCCTTGAGTAAAATAAGGTGGTTGACTTTGAGGTTGTCTTTTCCAAATCAAACATATGATGTGTAACATACTTGCACAAGTTAATCTTGTGTTTATTCTTCATAATATGTATCAAAAATATATATTGATATTTGAGGGTAGAAAAATATCCTTTTATTACACTGATCTTATTCTGAATAAACAAAAACAACAATCTGGTTTCACTATCTAGCTCAACAGGAATATCTCTTCTCTTTGTTTTATTATCAGTCAACCTTCCTAAGGCAGCTTCTAAAACAAATATATCACTGGATGGAGGAGGGCCTCTCTAATAGTCTTCAAAAATTCCTTCATGAGGTATCCCTATCCAAGCAGCCTATAACCTCGAAGAAAAGGAATATCTTTTCCCATTAATCTTGATTCTTACAACAGAATCATCTTCTGCATTGAAAGATATTTGAATGAACTGATAGAACAGAGCAACTAGATTTGGGTAAATCATCCTTTAATATTTTGTGAACCAATCCATCAAACCCTGCACTTTCAGAACTTTCAACACTAAATACTTACTTGACATCGACAAAATAGGGTAGATCTCCTTTTCTGGTACAACTATTATAGCAACATGATTGGGATTCAAAGGGCCTTTGGGCACTATCTTCAGTTATATTTTCATATTCTTCTTTTATCGGCACTTTTCAGGAGTTGATGAAGATGATCATTTTATTATGGGCATTAAATCGAGGGTTCGAGAGGGAGAGATAGATATCTGAGGGGTTGAAGGACTTACAGTTTGAGAGAAGGGATCTTGAGTAAAGAAACGAGTGAAACCTCTTTCGTTTTTTTCATTTAGGGATATCACACATCAAAAATTCAAATGTGTGGGAAAGAAAAAGAATAAAACAATCAATCACTACAATATGTTTTATAATATATAAATAAAACAAAAAAGTGTTATTATAGTGAGACTGAAACAGAATTTCATGGTGAGACTGTAATTGATTTTCTTGGTGAAACCGTAATATATTTTCACAGTGAGACCACAATAGGTTGTCATGATGAGATCGTAATAGATTTTCATAGTGTCATTTTTACTATGTGAATTCATATCAATACTACCATATTGCTTGAAACAGCATGTGAAAAATGGTAACTGAGTAAATAGTAACTGTGAGACTGTAAACTTGAGACAACATCTTTAAGATATTAACTTGCAGAACATTGAGAGTGAGACAGTTATTCATGAAACAGTATACTGAAAAATAGTATGCTTTGAAATCATTACATTTTAAGCTTAATATTTATCATTCATAATTCATGTATGATGTAATCTATTCTTTCAAAATTTAATGGTTTAATGAATATATTAGAAAGTTGATATTCAGTTCCAATGAATTCCAAAGTTATATTACCTTTTTGATAATTATCTCTCAAAAAGTGATGTCTTACATCAATATGTTTTGTCCTAGAGTTTGAAACATGATTTTTTGAAATATTAATATAACTTTTATTATCACAATTTATAGTTATATTTCTAAATTGATATAAATAATCTAGTAAAGTGTATTTTATCCACAAAATTTGTGCACAAAAACTACCAACAGTTATGTATTCATCTTCAGTAGAAGATAATGAAACAATGTTTTGTTTCTTACTACACCATGATACCAAATACTTGCCAAAAAGGTGACATGTTCCAAAGGTTCTTTTTCTATCTAACATAAAACCACCCAAATCCGCATCAAAATAGCTAACTAAGTCAAATAATTATCCTTTGGGATAGAACATTCTTAGATTGGGTGTATGTTTGAGGTATTTGAAAATATTTTTAACAACATTTAAATGATATTCTTTAGGGTTTTCATAAAAACGAGCACACATAAATACACAAAACATAATATCTGGTCATCTGGAAATTTAGTAGAGTAAGTTTCCAATCATTCTTCTATAAGTGGTTTGATCAACAGATTTTCCATCTTCATCAAGATCCAACTTACAAGTACTACTCATTGGAGTGTCATTACATTTAGTGTTATCTAATCAAAAACTTTTTAGAATATCTTTAGTATATTTTCTTTTATTTAAAATAAGACCATCCTTATTTTGAAATATTTTAAATCCAAGAAATATTTTTAGTTCACCCATTAAATTCATTTCAAATTCTTTTGGAATCATTTTAGAAAATTCAATACATAAAGAATTTTTTCAAGAAATAAAGATAATATCATCTATATAAATTTGAAATACTAAAATATGATTGGATGTTCATTTTATAAAAGGGGTAGGATCAGGTATACATTTTGTAAAACATTTGGAAATAATAAAAGTTCTTAATATATCATACCAAGATCTTGGATCTTATTTTAAACCATACATGGATTTTAATAATTTAAAAATGTGATTTGGAAAATGAGGATTTATAAAACTAAGGGGTTTCTCGAAAAATACATCGTCAGCTATATACCCATTTAAGAATGCACTCTTGACAACCATTTGATATAGTTTGAAATTCATATGGGATGGACATTCAAGAAGAATAATGATGGATTTATGTCTAGATACTGGTGGATAGGCTTCCTCATAGTCAATTCCTTCTTCTTGACTGTAGCCTCGTATAACCAATGTTCCTTGTTTCTAACTATTTTACCATTTTCATATACCTTATTTATAGATACAAACTTAGTGCCTATGGTAAATGTGTATTTTGGTCTATCAAAAATTTTCCAAAAATTTTCCCTTTCAAACTAATTAAGTTATTCTTTCATAGAAATCACCCAAAATTCATCATTTATAACATCATTAATGTTTTTAAATTTAAATTGTGATATGAAATCTTGATGTTCAACCTGATTTCTAAGATAATATCTAGTTTGAGTTCCTTTATCTAAATATCCTACAACAGCATCTAAATAATGGTTCTCAAGGGTTCTAACTGCTCTAGAAAAAGAGGGACTAGTGATTTTAAGTACACCAGTAGGTTTGGGTTCATTATGACTTGAATCTGGAGAATTCTCATAACTGGTATTTTTCACAAATTCCTTTACATGATGGTTAGAGGATTTAGAATTGATGTCCAGAATTGACATATCATCCTCCAGGATCTCTAGAGTGGTCTCAGGCTCATGTGGATCCATCTCATCAAACATCACATGGACAAATTCTTCCACACATTTAGTTATTTTGTCAAAATCTCTATAGGATTCACTAGAGATTGAATATCCTAGATAAATTACTTCTTCACTCTTGGATGCAGATATTCCATGATTGTCTTTATTATTAAGGACATAAACATTACAACCAAAAACTATGAAGAATATCATTTTGGGTTTTCTATTGTTCCATAACTCATATATATTCATTTTAAGAATAGGTCTAATAAACACTCTATTAATAATATATTATGATGTATTTAATGCTTTCTCCCAAAAATAAATAGGTAATTCATATTCACTAAGCATGTTTCTAGTAATCTCTTGCAAGGTTCTATTTCTTCTTTCTACAACTCCATTTTTGTTGAGGTGTTCTAGGGGAAGAGAAATTATGACTACAGACATTTTGTGAACAAAAGGATTCAAACTATTTATTTTTAAACTCAAAACCATGATTAATTCATAAGGATTTAATTAAATTTACACTATGATTTTATACAGTTTTAGTATATCTGGTGAAAAGATAATAGGATTCACTTTTCTAATCCAAAAAAATGTTCATGTGTGTCTAGAAAATTCATCTACAAGAAATTAAACATAGTGCATACCATTTAAACTAGATAATTAGATGGTCCAAACAAATACATGTTAACTAGTTAAAGAGGTTGATAAGTTGACACTTCTATCTTTGGTTTGAAGGAAATTTTGTGTTGTATTCCCCTTTGACAAGGATTACACAATTTATCATTTGGAAACACAATATTGGGTAGGTCTTTAGCTAAAAATTTTCTAGATAGCTTTATAAGGGAGTGACTATTACAGTGTCCTAGTCTCATATTCCAAATCCAATAATCTTTGTAGAATACACATAAACATGAATCATTTTGAAAAACTAAACAATCTATGCTAACAAAGTATACATTTTAATTTCCCAGTGCAGAAAACACTAATTCATTTTTATAGTTAAAAACATAGTAAGAATCATTCTCAAATTTAACATGAAATCCATCATCACATAGTTGTGAAATACTAAGAAGATTATATTTTAATCCATCAATAAAAAGTACTTTGGAAATTAAAATTGAGTTAGAGTAATCGATTTATCCAAGGCCAATGATTTTTCCTTTGGCAATGTCACCAAATGTGACATGTCCACCATCATTTTTTATTAAGTTCATGAAGCATGAATAGACTCCTATCAGGTGTCTTGTACGCCCACTGTCCAAGTACCATAATCTTTTATATGATCTCTTTAAAAAAAATAACAAAATATTCAAATAAAAATAGTCTTTGGTACCCATATTTGTTTCGGTCTAGTAATATTAGTGAATAGTGCTTTAGAAACCCACATATACCTCATAGGTTTCCTATAAGAATTACCTAAAGTACATGAAAAATAAACTCTATATGGTCTAGAAAATATTCAAACAGTAGAGAGTGTATAATAACTTGAACTAGAAGAATGTTTTCATGAATTGGGAGTAAAAATGAATGTCCTATATTTAGAAATAAAATTAGTTTTTCCAATATTTATTTTACCAGGTTGATAGCCAATACCAGTAGTATATTTAAGAGTAATATATTTACCTAGAATATGGACCAAAATAACATTACCTTTAGTAAACATTTCAAGGGCCTTTTTCAATTTCTCATTAGATAGGTTCAATTCATTATTTTCTTTGAGTAATTGGACATCTTTCTCTCTTTCTAAAGTATGTTCAGATTTAACAGTTGAGGTAAGAGCATGATGTTTATTTTAGTACTTGTATTTATATTATAGTTAATTACATTTCTCTTCAATTTTATTTTAATAATCAATCATTACCAATTTAGACACTTTTTTAAAATCACTTTCATCTATAGAATAATAAGAATTTTGTATTGGAGATTTTAGGGTTACCTCAGATGTGTCTGTCCTGAAACACATAATGGATTTGTTAGCCTATTCATCATGTGAAGATTCATATTCACTAGAACATTACTCATAAGCACTCCAAGTGGCTTTCATTTCCTTTTTATACTTTTTATATTTGTCCTAAAATTTCTTGTTATACTTTATCTTGGGAATGAAAACCTTTATATCTACCTTTCGCTTACATTCATATCATGCTATCTCATCAGACCTATCACATTTTTTCAACAATTCTTTGAGCTTCCCTTTTGATCATATCTTCATTCTAAGTACGGCTTTTTAAAAAATTTCTTCTTCTTGTAAAATTTATTAAATCTTATTGATAATTAATCCATCTCCTTATCAATTTTAGGTGATGATTTTCACTATTGGAACTTTTTTTAGAGACTTCTAATTTCCCTTTTCTTTTTGTTTAGAGGTGGTGTTCTTGAATGCAACATATTTTATTTTGTTTTCATACTCTTCTTCCTTGTTGACTTTCAACTCCTCTTCTTACATTATTAGATTTTCATAGAGTTCTTTGATAGGTAATTTGATGATTTCATGTCACTCTCTAATAGAGACAGAGGTTTCATTCCATCTATCATGAAGGAATATGAGAATCCTCATGATTTGTTATTTGGCAAAAACTTATCTTCCAAGTAATTTTATCAGAAGAAGGAATCTTATACTCATCTATAATTGAATACCAAATTTTAAAACCCATACCTTCTAAATGCATTTTCATTTTAATCTTCAAATCAGCATTATTAGTTCCACTAAATTATGGTGGTCTATTTGTTGTGTCACCTTCCATTCCATTATCCATAATAAAGAAATAATTTTAAAGAATTTGAAATTTATAATTAAAATAAATTTATAGATCTTTAAAGTACAACTAAAATCATAGTTCAATAGGTTCAAAATTGAGTCTTAAACACTCCTCTGATACTAAATGTTGGTCAGAGTAGAGTACTCAGGGGGGTTAATTTAGTATCTATAAAAACATCTGTTAAAATTTTTTCTTAAAAATATTCCCTATTAAAAATAAATATTGCCCAATCAATCATGGAAATATGGTTATAAAGGTTTGACTTTTCAAATGACCTCTCAAAAGATTGATTTATTCTCAGTAATATCAGAATATATTATTGATATTAATTTTGAAGCTATTATAATAAGGAAAAATGGTTATAACGTCTATAAAATATTATCAGTCAAAGTGAATCTAGTGATTTCTGAATTATACAATATAATATAGAAATACTAAATTAAACAACACATCAGAAAAAATAAGTGGTTCAGTCTCAAGATGAATCCTAATCCACTCCACTTGGTGATCACCTACCACCATGTAGTTTATATTAATAAACTTGATCCACACCCTGTACTGGGGTAAACAATAGTACACAATACTGTCTAGGTCACACGAACTCTTACACAGTTCTTCATGGGTAAAAACTTTC
Source organism: Viscum album (assembly GCA_963277665.1). Taxonomy (NCBI): domain Eukaryota; kingdom Viridiplantae; phylum Streptophyta; class Magnoliopsida; order Santalales; family Viscaceae; genus Viscum; species Viscum album. The sequence continues at coordinate 541,810,688 of OY728156.1, forward strand.
AGGTCCCAAAAGGACCCCTTCCACCCTTATCTATGGGAATAAAAAAATTGTAAAAAAGATATGATAGGAAGGATATCTTGTATCATGCAGTTTAGTGAAGCAGAAAGTGTGTGTTTTTAATACAGATACACACTCTGATCGAAAGCTATTAACAATACACAATAGAGAACAGATGATTAGATAAGTTTATAAGTTCTTTGAGAGTTACTCTATGAAGTTACTAACTTCTAGGATGAAGCATATGCAAGAATCGAGTCCTTTTGAGAAACAAAGTATTGTATGTATGGTGCTCTGGATTCCAGTAAGATCTAGATCATGTTCTTCATGGAGTTGGTATTGTGAAGATTATTTGAATCTGATCTATGTTATTCAAGCTTTTTTATTCATGAATTCTTCATGTGTTCTTCAGATGTATGTTAGTGCATGTATCGGTCCACTTTTCATGACATATAGAATGTTTACTAAACACTTATATTCTCCATCATCATCACTTGTTTCAGGGCCATTCTTTTCTTTTTCTTTGTAGAGTACATGTGATGGATCCAATAAGATGCATGTATCCTACACCTCATACCTCGTACTATCGGTTTAAATGCCTAAAAAGAAATGGTAATTATGTCAGTACATTTAAAAGTCTCAAATGTGACCATTAGAAATTAAATTGAAAATGATAAAAATATATTAAAAAACGGTGACACAATCTATCTTGAAACAGCGTCACTTGGAAATGGTGTCACCATGAGATGGTGTCTTCTTCTTTTCATTTTAGCAGTGAGATAGTCATGATGGATTAATTTTATTGAGATCAGGAACTGGTAGCACAGATGCTATTTTATTATCATGGTGTCTAGTATTTTTCCAAACGTCGAACGGTGTCTTAGCAAGAATCCAATGTCACAATCTTCATGAGATCTGGTTCTGGTTACAGTGTTTCGTTAAAGTGTATGGGTTACAGTGGTTGGGTCATGGTATCCGGGTCACGGTGTTTAGGTCACAGCGTCTGGGTCACGGGGTCTCGGTCATGGTGTATGGGTCCTTTTCCAGAAAACTAGAACCAGTGGAAGACTCACGGTTTCCCAGAAATTTCCAAATATCTTTATATAGGCTTAAGAAATAATATTTACCAAATTAATTAGACCTAATCATTCATAAAATAAATCTCTATAGGAAAATTTAAATATTGTTTTAAATAATTAGTCATTATTTATAGAAATCATGATCTTAAGAAAATGTATTTAATGAATAATGAAACCAATCATATCTACACATAATATGAGATAGATTAAATATGAGTAACAATTTGTGATCATTAAAACAAGAATAAAACATGAGGAGTCCAACATATAGGCTAATTTTTTTATATAAAAGGGAAATAGGTATTCAGTTAAAATGCATTTTTTATTTTTGAATATGTTAATTACCATTTTATATTAAATTTTTTCACTCATGATAACAACTTTTGGTTTTAGTGATGGATAGAACTAAAAGGAACCAAGTTAGAAATGCTTGTGAGGGACAACATAGTGACTTTCACAATGATCTTCCCATTAGAAAGGGATATGGACTGATAAATCTAGTGATTATACCTATCCAAAAAAAACTAAAAATAAGATTAAAAATATACCCATAGTTAAAATATTGAGTGCACCAAGGAAGATAAATATAGAGACTCATGAAACATCAAGAAATGAAGAAAATGAGAGATATAATATTCAACTAAATATATGTCTAGAAATGTGGGAAGAAGGACCAAGGTAATTTCTACATGGGTACTAGAGGATGCATCACTTGTGTATGAGTGGGTCATTTAACATCAAACTACAGTAGAAAAATAAAGAGAAAGGTTATCACTATGGAATAGAAATTTTACATCCAAAAGCACCACTAATGGTTCAATTACTTATATATAGAAAACATTGATTTTTACCAAGAGGGTGACATAATAATTTGGATGATAAGAGCGATTGGTTTGGACAACCACTACAACCTAGAGAATAAGTTGGATCCTATTCATTGACTTTTGATTATATGGATTATTATAACTAAATCATCTTCTTCAGAGTTGTGAATATGGGATCATTATTCTAGACACTCTGAGTTTCTTAGTTTTTTTTGTGTGTATGCACTGTTGTTTTTTTTTAAATTAAAACTCTATTTTAATACAAGTTTTATTTTTAAATTTATTTTTATATCAATATAAGTTCTAGTATGGGTCCCTAAAATATTTTAGATATGATATTGGTAATTGATTATCTATTTCAACATTCACCACATATACACTAATCTTGTCTAAATACCCATAAATGTCTTAATTATTAAAATAAGGGTTGGGGATGGAGACAAAAACAAGAAGTTTTCATAGAGTGACCTTATTTCCACTGCAAAATAAAAAAATAGAAATTTATCATCTTCATCGTTTTTCATAATTACACCATCATTATATGTGTTACTTAAGTTTTTTCAGATAAATTACAAGTACCATGTCAACGGTGGATGTAGAATAAATCCACCCAATGATAAATCTATTAAAAAAAATACATGGTGGTTAGGTGAGAAAGGATGCATCATAATGATATTTGGTATTAGAGCAATTGGATAATCATGTTTGATTCTACAAAGAACATATTCCTATGTTTTACGTGTGGGAAAAACAACTCGTCGTTGAAGGCCCTATTTAGGCACATGAATATCCTACCAAAGTGGATATTGTGGGGTATAAATCACCCAACAAACATTATCTAGGAGTGATACATAGATCACGAAACACAAGGAATAATGCAACAAGTTGGTGAGTTGTTGGGTGGCTATCTTTTGAGGTTATCGATGTAGGTGAGAGATAATAAAGAGATGGGTAATTTTAGTGTGTTGTATATGGTTACTACAGAAAGTGATAAAATGGGTCTAAATTTGGATCTTAATGAGATTTAAGTGGAGGAAAATCATTTTTTTTATTCCATCTGTCGACCTAATTTTTCACTAGCATCATCAAGTTTATTAATCATGGTTGATTGGAGATCTGTTTTTGGAGTATCTATTGAAAACATAGGGAATCAAATTTCATTACCTCAAAATAATTTATGATAATCCACCACTACATGTTATAATATGAATTTAAGGATAAATAAATTATGTATTAACACTAAATAATGCGTGGTATTTAACATAAATGGACAGAAAGATACACAATATTATGATTCTACTTATTATAAGTGAATAAATTTGATTGATTACTCATTGGAAAATTAAATATTGATTCATCTTATAGATACCCATAAATAAATTCCTATGTAAGTAATAATTTTAATTGTAAGAATAAAATTTATTAAGGGAGAGAATATAAGGACTTGATATTTCAATATATATTATAATTTAATAAATAAAATATTAAACAGTGAATTTCACACACTATATCAAACTAAAACCCAAAACCATTGTATACGTTGAATATTAAATATAACCATTAAAACATAGTCTTAAAATTAGATGGAATAATTTAAAATAACCATATTAAAAAATCAATATAGAATGTATGTAGAAATGGAATATAGAACTGAAAGTCTTCGTCATGAATTATATTTTTCTGAGCTTGAAAGGGAGGTATATTTGTTAGGGTTTTCCCTATACTTATCCCAAGATGAAAATGATAAATTATGGTTTGAGAAAAACCATATATAATAAATTTTTAAGATCATAGAGTGTTCCACAGGATTTATTCTAGCTGAATAGCCTTCTAAAAATGCAACCAGTGCTTATCAGATGATTAAGAATTTTGAGGTGATAATATTGGGTTATGTAAGTATACTTTAGGATTATATATATTCTAAATATATTTATATATATATCATTGATTTTTATACATTCAAAAGATCATTTTCCTCAATTAACATTATGATTAGAAAATATGTATTTATGAAATTAGTAATTTATTTCAAGGAAATTAGTTTATTATTAATGAATAATAACAATAAATGTTGATTTTATAAATAAAAATTCAAAACTATATTAAATATTAATTCATAAAAATGGTTTAGTTAATATACAAAAATCATTTCTTATAAAAAAATTATTATATTTTTTATTTTCTATATAAAAATTAAATTTGAGGATGTTGGTCTCATAGAATTAACTTTTTTATTGGATTTATCATGTAAGTATTACGATGAAATAATGTTTGATATTTTTCTCGAAAAATGATGTTTGATTAATATTACAATACTCTATTTTTTATAAATATTATCTATTTTATGGGATTATTAGTTTATAAGAATTATATTAAAATTTATGAAAATATTTATTGAAAAACAATTAATTTTTGGAGTTATATGATAAATTTAAAAATATTGATACTAGTTTAGAAACATATATTTAATGATTCAGATCTCTAGTTCAATTATTGTTAGGAATGTCTTTTAATACATTGTATTTTTATTAATTTAAAATTAATTTTTTACATCATTAAAAAATTTAATAAAAATAAATGGATTTTAACTTTGTAATTATTTTTCAAAATTATAAAATAAATACAATTAATTTTTAAGAGTATTTGAAAATTTATTTATGTAAAAACTAGTTACTACGGTAACATCTAAAATATAAAAAGAAAATAAAATGATTAAATGACCACAAACATGTTTACAACTTGTGTGGGAATGTGTGGATGATTCCTTGATTGAACATATCACATACCATCTTTATTAGTTATAAATTTTTTAGTAAATTTATTTGAGAGTAACTTCCCACTGTTAAAAATTTATGATTATTTAAAAAAAATCCACCATATTTAATTTATAAAATGGGATCACCCCTATTCACTTCCCCTCAAATGAAAACTATCACATTTTTTATTTTATTTTTGAGTAATTTTTTCTATTTTATTTTTTTATTATGTTTTTTGTGTTGTTTTTCTTGTGATTTTTTTGAAACAATTTATATTTTTGGACTAATAGTATTTGGCGTACAGTTAGTTCATGATTAGTAGAAACTGTGTACCAACCTAGAATAGACTATGGGACCTAGAAAGTGGAACTATCTAAGCTATGTGTCATACCACATAGTACAACTCCCCATATAGCCGAACATGTGCGTATGTCTGAGATACTGGGATGAATTCATTGTTGTACACCCTCCCCTAGGAACTGTGTGGCCTTATCCCACTTTGAAAAAAGAATGATTCCTGTTTGGAACATAGTTTGGAAAACCATTCTTCCAAACCATTTAGACTATCTGGGTAATTAAAAGTGAGAAATTTCCCTTTTTCTATCTTCGAATTTAACAACAAATGCACCTTTTCTATCCCCATTAGGGATTCCAAACACTATATTCCTCTACACATCCCTCTTGGATCCTAGTTACATCACTCCATTGGTGTATTTAGTGTGTAATTCTAACAATACAATAAATTAAGACTCTCCTTATCTCATTTCAACCATTTTATCAGTTTCTTCATCCTCCCTTATTGGGTTATTTTTTCTCCAATGGATTAGTTTTTCTAAAGTGTTTAAAACCTTGGTTCCTGAGTTGAATTGTGATTTTTATCATATGATCTTGATTTTATAGGGTTTATTTTTGGTTTGTTTGTTGTCTTCCACTAGATTCCATAAGTTTTTAATATTGAGGTAGGTGATTTTAGGATATAGTATTGTGGGATGATTTTTTTATGCTTTAATATCATTCTAAATGTCTTTATTGAAGTCATTGGGTTTTGTGAATGATGTTTTAAAATTTTGTAAGTGTTTTTTTGTGTAAAAAGGGATTATTTCTTATGTATGGATGGTTTTCATGTTTGTTCTATGGTTGGGTGTGTGTGTGTGTGTGTCACAGTTGTTTAAATGGCATGAGAAATTATTTCGAAATAGAAATTGTGGTTTTCCTTGGTTGTTTCTAATGTTTTAAATGTCTATAGCCAAGAGATGTTATATGAGTAGTTAGAAGATAAATTGAGAAAAAAGGAAATCGTAGGTGACTATAATGAAAGACTTGGACTAGTACGCTAGTCAGACCAGCAGGGTTGAGGCTCAGTTCCCTCTACAAATATTGATGATACAACACTAACAAAAGAAATATAATGATCATTGGAGACCACTAGTCCATGGGATGTGTTCCCCTAATGTGTCATGTGCATGAGGATGATGTGGGTTATGGTTTTTCTACCATCTCACTGAGGTAATAGGTTATTTATGTCCAACTAAGACTAGTGCCTTATGGTTTTTTGTGTTTATCATATTATGTTATGCTTACCAGTAAAATATGTTTTAGTTTAATAATCACTCTAAATCTAAAATAATGTTTTCCATTAAATCAATTCAAAAAATATGTTCTTAAATAATTTCCATGAAATGTTTTGTTTCATCAATAAAACCATTAATTTTTAAATATCATAAATTTTATACCGTGGAATATATTTGGGTGCTAAACTACTAGGCATTATCTTCCACCCAACATACACCCTCGAGTGTATGTATGACCTCTTATATTTGTCCCAAGTAATGGAAATATGTTCTATGGTGGTGATGGTGGAAATGATTTCTAGTGTTCTTTGTCTTGCAAGTGTTGGTGGAGGTTTCTTGAGGGTGTTGTCTCTTTTATTTCCTAGACGTTATTGGGAGTATAGTTAGTTCCCTACCCCTTTTCTGTATTTGGTTTTTTTTAATGTGAAAAATGTTTATCACTTATTATAGTGTATAATGTTTCTTATTGTATATTTTTTATCATGGTTGTCATTTATTTTCTCATGAGTTATTTTTGTGGTTTTTTATTGACATTCTCATTGGAGAAATCATTGCTAAATGTGATGTTTGACTCATAGGCACTAGTTTCCAACCCATGGGGAATGTGACTACCCTACGAGCCATGCCATGGGTAGGTTGGGTGTCAGGTTGGATGGAGACCCAAACCAGTTCATGACAAAAAGGATTCAGAGAAGGTTTCTCCCTTTCTTTGGGTCATTTTATTTACAATAATCCTGATAGAATTGTTTTAGGACTATTTGGGCTTGAAGATCTGGTTTAGAGTGGGGTTTCTAGACAAAACACATTTTTTAGACCTTGGGTCCCCATGGGATATTGGGAATTGGTTTGACTCCTCCTCCAGGTGAGATATAAATGCTGCAGACTATGCTTGTACAATGAGCGGGGTTGGAGTGGGTAGAATTTTTTTGGTTCTTATTTTGGTTTTAGTATTGAATTATAAATATTTATCAAATATTGATGTTGTTAAATTTTTTTGGATAGATTATGTTGGTGATTTCATTGTTTTGTTAAAATATGTATCATCATTCATCCTCTAATACTTATTATGTAATAGTGTGAATGGGTTTGAGAGAGTTCCCACTCACCAGTTGATCAGAGGATTGTGAATGCAGTGGTTCAAGTTATCCATGACTTGAATTAGGGGGCGTTTTCTACTCCTACACAGGTCGTGGAACCCAAACCATGTTCAGGAGTGGACAAGGATAAGGATTTTTTTAAGAAAAATCCTTCATCATTACAAGGAAGCACGGATCCCTAGGAAGTAGAGGACTAGATTGAAAAGTTTGAGAAGATGTTTGGATTTTTTAAAACTCGTGAGATAGAAAAGTTAATTTTCTTCAATTTGGTTGGAAGGTCTGAGTATAAGGTTTTTGTACTCAGTGGTGCAAGCCATGAATTAAGAGAATATGAGTTGGAATGACTTTAAGTTCATCATTAATGAGAATTATTTCCCAATGACCTGGTCCTTCTCTAATACCCATCATTTTTTGGATCTCCACCATGGGATCAGACCGTGTTGGATTATGCCAACTGTTTCACTGATTTTGTCTATTTCACACTAGAGGTGGTATCTAATGAATAGATGAGGGATCAATGGTTTAAATGGGGTTTCAAATAGATATCAAATATTGTGTCTTCCTATTCATTTTTAATTCGTATTTGTTGGTGGTTGATCAGGATTTGATGGTGGAGATAAACAAATATTGAATGTCTAGTTTCTCTGAACTAGTTTTAGTAGGGTTTTGGGGTAGTATTAGTTTATCTAAAATGAATATGAATTGTGATGAGTAAGACAATGGGGGAGGGGTAGATAATGCCATCCTTCCCAAGGATTTTGTCGACATCTTCAAATGTTAGTTTTTTTATGTTCCATCAATGTAGTAAGGTGTGGCATGTGCATTCAAAATCATCAAATACACATAGACCCTTCCATAAGTATGGGACTATGGAGAACATTTAAGAGTTTTTTAATGTGGAATTCCGAAATCACGGTGGTCCAGGTTTTGCATCCTCCAAGGGAATTTCTACCCAATCATAACCATCGAAGATAGTGGACACTTGGTTTGTTTGTCATGTTGGTAAGGATGGGTCTTTTCCTTGGAAGATTTTTCTTATGAGAGAGCTTCATGTTAGTAGACACTCTCAGGATTGAGTATAGATGATAAATATTCATTATATAGATCAATTGCTAGTGTAATTGGATACATGACCTTCAACGGTTCCACTTAGGATTCTTATTTCATCATTCATAGTTGTTATTCTTTTTGACATGGGTGATTTTAATTTCTCATTTATGATAATATTTAGGATTTGTTGAAAATTTCAACTGATACCATGGAATTTGTGATGGAATTTCTGACCCCACATGGTTAGAAACGATATAAGGGTTTCAGGGGTCTATCTTGTGCACTAAATGTGTTAGGGGTCAATCTAGAATGATATTTCATCATTTTGGAAATGGGAAACTTTGAGATAATACATGGAATTGATTGGATAGTTCTTTTTTTGGGTACATCATTTGTTATCATTACCAAATGATTTCTATTGGACCTAATGGGGGTAACTAGGTTTTTCTAAGTGATTGGGATCCTTTTTTAGAAAGTGTTGGACCTCCACTTCCATAATTAGAATGTCTTGTTTTTAAGATCTCATCTCTCATAATGGAGGATGATAGTAGTGATTGTGATGGTGGATTACCTCCTACAGAGAATGAGTTCCCAAAGATGTTTCTAGATAACCTATCTGTATTTATTTTAGATAGGGATGTGGAATTCACAAAATATTTTTTATTGGGAACATAGATTATATATCTTCATTCATAACATATGGACCCCACTAAGTTAATGGAATTAAAGATACAGCAGGATAATTTAGATTAAAAGAATTCATTTTCCCAAGAACCCAACCATGGTCCTAACCAGTTCTATTTGGAAAGATTTTAGATCGATAAATTTGGTTATGTATCAGTTATTGTATGTTTAATAAGGTAAATATCAATAAAAAATACACATTTCTTGACATTTATGAAATCTTTGATTAGATCAAGCATTTAATGTGGTTTCTCCTAGATCTATTTTCATTCTAGGTATCGTCGGTTTAAATTCATAGAGGTAGATGTTCTAAAAATTTCATTCCAAATTATGTATAACCACCTCAGGTATATAGTCATTCCTTTCATATAGAAAAATTCCATAGTTATTTTCAGGGAACTCATGAAAAGGGTGTTCCACCAATACCTTGTATACATTATTTTGTTGTTTTTGGATGGAATCATATACTACTCTGGGACCGAGAAAAATAATGAAAGGAACTTGAGGATCATGTATCGAACTCTACAGGAAAATTGCCTCTATGTTAATCTCTCCAAGTGTACCTTCTCAATCATGGAGGTGAAGTTAATATTTCATGTGGTCACAAAGTGTGGGGTTTCAGTGGAACTTGATAAAATCGAGGTCATTATTTCATGGCAACAACTATAGATTTTTTTTGAAATTAGAAGATTTTTGGAACTAGATGGGTATTATAGGTAGTGTTTTAGAGATTTATTTATGCATGCTTCTCTCAAGACTACGCTTACCCAGAAAGGGGTAATGTTTGAGTGGATAATGGAATGTCAGGTTTCCTCTGTGGAGCGTAAGCTGGATTTGACCTCAACCATTGTTTTGATCTACTAGAATCTGGAAAGGTATAAGTGGTATTCTTTGATGCCCCTATTATGGTTCATGGATGTTTGTTGATTCAGGATGGTCATGTGTTGGCATATGGTTCTCACCATCTCTGAGCACATAAAAACAATTACCCAACCCATGACCTAGATCTAGAAGTAGTTATATATGAATTGAATATATGGAATCATTACCTCTTTTGGATAAGTTTTTAGTCTACATAGATAATAATATTGTGGTTTAAATTTTCTCTCAGAATGACCTAAACCAGTGGCAGCATCACCGGATTGAGTACCAACATGGTTTTTACTTTCATATCATGTATACCCTAGAGAAAATTATTGTGGTAGGTGATACATTGAGTAGGAAAGTTTCATTATAGTATTTTAAAGAGTCCTCTAATAAATGGTAATTGATGGGTCTTTTTTTCAAATGCATTGGGAGACCAAGGATCATAGTAGATCTGAATTCTTGGAGAGTTTTTATATAAAAACCTATCTTCTATATTTGATTCAATAAGAGAATCCATGTGAATAGATATGTTAGCATTCAATACAATTCATAAATGTTTGGGAGGTTATCAATGATTGGTCTTTATCTTTATATAGGATTTGTTGAATCAAGGACCATGTGGGGGTACTATTTCAACTATAGAAGGTGGTGATTTATTATATACACCACTCTCAGTGGTCCATACATCCTGGGACCACTAAGATGTTTTATGATGTGTGACGTCGGTTCTAGTGGCCTGGCATGAGGGGAGACATTGCAGACTTTGCACCTCAGTGAAACACATGTTAGTAGGTTAAATAATGTATCCAATGGACCTATGATATTATTCCTTAATTAAACATACCTACCTATAAATGAGATGAGGGTTCCATGGATTTCATTATTTTCTTTTCTCATACACCACAAGGAATGAATGTTATTTTATTGGTGATTGAATCTATACCCAAATACTTCAATTTCGTCTTGATCAAAGACTCGGCCAAAGTGTATGAATTGGGTTAGATGTATGTTCAGAAGATAGTGAATCTTCATGGTGTTCTATTGGAAATCATTTTAGAAAGGGACCATGATATTACCTTTAAGTTTTAGTCAGTCCTTCCGATTTCAAAAGTGTTATCAGTCAGTTGATAAATGCATATCATCCTCAAATGGATGGACAAGCAGATCAATCAAATCAAATCTTGGAAGAAATTCTTGTAGGAATGTGTTTTGAATTTTGGGGGCTTAGTGGATATCCATTTTTTGTTTGTGGAATTTTCAAATAATAATAATTTCCAATCCTTAATATGTATGGACCCCTTAGAGGTGCTTTATGTTTAGTCATGTCGATCACCTTTGTGTTGTACAGAAGTGGTTGAGACATATTTGTTTGTACCAAGGCTTATAAAGGATACATTTGGAATGTTTCTCTTACTTAAGTATCATTTGATGAAAATGCGGAGTTTCCAAGATTCATATGCCAATCAGCGGTGTCAGGACTTGAAAGTCTCAATGGTTAATTGGATGTTTCTAAATATTACACCTCTATTGTTTCATTCTCATCATGGTAAAAAAGGGAAGCTAACTTAGATGTTTTTGAGAACTGTAAATATTATTGAGAGAGTTGTTAAGGTGGATTGTTTGTTAGATTTTCCATTTTAGTTGATGTTAGTCCATGATCTGTTCCATCTCTCATAGCTAAAAACTAACAATCTTGATCAATCTCATGTGCTGAATTGGAAATAGTTTGAATTGCAATCTCATTTATTTATGTATGACTGACAACTAAGGATTGTGGATTCCAGAGATAAATTTGTTCACATAAATCCCATACAGTTTTTTCATTTTCTTTGGTATTATGGTAATGATGAACATGAGACATGGGATCAAAAATATTGGGTTGAGGAGAAGTACCCATTCTTGTTATTTGATCTAACTATGAGTAGAATTTTTTAGGGTGTAATGTTTTTATGGTGGTAGAATTGTGAAAACCATGATTTTATTTTGAGGAATTATTGACTTTAATTTTGGTATTATCTTTATTGCATGGTTTTTTCGGGGATATTTTTTGACAGAAATGGTGATTTATTGGCCGGTATCATGTTGTTCATGATTAGCGTATGGTTATTAGAAACTATATGCTAACTGAGAAGATACTATACACCCTAGATAGTGGCACATTATAGATCCCACAGCCTACCACATGGTCATGCGACTCCTTGTGCACCTAGACTAGTGGGTTTGTTTTGAGTCATAAGGTCGAATGCGTGGGTGTGTGCCTACCCCCTAGAATCATTAATCCTCTTCCATCTTTGGATAGATTAGGACATACATTTTCTATATGGTTTGGTAAACCTTAAGCCCAAACCATTTGTCCACTCCATATCATTAAAAGTATGTAATTTCCATTTTCCCATCTTAAAATTTAACCCCAAATCCACCCTTTCTATCCTCATTTGAGTTTCACATACCAAGGCTCATCTCCCCCTTCTTCTTGGCTCTCCTAGACCTGATTCCTTTTGTAGAGTTTTTGTGGAATCTATAAGATCTTTTCATGTATGTCTCCCTTTCGCTCATTTCATCATTCTTTTTGGATTATTCTTCGCTCATTATTGGGTTCTTCTATCTCATATGGATTTTTTACCCTAAATTGGGTTAAACCATGGATCTTGTGTTCAATATTGATGTTTACGGTATGATATTTCCTTGATAGGGTTTCATTGTGGTGTGGTTGTGGTTTTCCAGAGGATTCCAGATGTTTCCTATCTTAAGGTATGTGATTTCATGATTTTCTATTATTGGATGACATTTGTATGAATTCTATTCTTACAAAATGTATTCTTTGGATTTTTTGGGTTGTGTTAATGTGGTTTTCAATGTTTTTCAGTGTTAATTTGGTTTCAAAATGGGTTTTTATTATGGATGGATGGTTTTCATGTGTTTTATAATGTTATGTGTGTGTATGTTTAGTGGTGGTTTAGATGAAATGATAAATGATTTTCCTATTGAAAAGGTGGTTTTCCATTTTTTTGTTGGAATAGTGTGTGTGCAAAAGAAATTGAGCGCAATAAGAATACTCATTGACTAGATGGGCCTATTAAAACTAGTATGCTAGTCTGATCAGCAGGATAGAGTCTCATTTCCCACATGAATTATTGACGCTACAAAACTAACTAAACATATTACTATGATTGGAGACCACTATACAATGGGATTTATTCCCATATAGTGTCTCATGTACGAATATGACATTGGTTATGGTTTCCATATATTTCCACTGAGGTGTGAGAATCATAAGGAACCACTAACACTAGTGAATTTGGTATTTATCATGGTTTTCATAATATTATATGATTACCTTTGAAATATGGTGGACTTTACTTCACAATCTAAATTGAAAATAATTTTTTCCTTCAAATTGTTTCCAAAAATATTTTCATAAATAATTCCACTAAAATGTATCTTTTCTTCAATAAAACGTTGCATGTTAATTTTTTTTATAATGTTTTTGCATGGAATTTATTTGGGTGGTATCCAAATGTGAATTATCGCATACCCTATATACACACTCGGGTGTATATAGACCTTTTTATTTTTGACCTAGGTAATGGAATAATGTTTTGTGGTGGTTATGGAGGATCATATTCCTAGTGTTCTATCTCATTTTGGTGATGTTGGATGTTCATTAAGGGTGTTAGAAATATTATTTCATGGTGGGTCTGGATATTATAATTATTCCCACCCCATTTTTTTGTTTTGATTTTTTATTAAAATTGTTAAATTATTAACTCTTATTATAGTGTTGAATTGTGATAGTGTTATTAATTTTGATCATGGTTATAATCTATGTTGTGATGAGTTATTATTATGGTTTTTTATGGATATTATCATTGCTAAAAGCAATCCCAAATGTGATATTTTATGCTTGGGAACTTGTTTATAGCTATTGAGGATTAGGAACACCCATCAGTCCATTCCATGGGTCGGGTAAAGTGTCAAGTAGGATGGAAAACCAAACCATTTAAAGATAATAAACACCTATTATTTTCTATAAATCTATACAACCTAGTAAAAACACTCTAGGTCACCATAAATATGTTTTTTTCTTCTAAAAATATAATTCTTAGTAGGGTTATGACCCTTTGCAATGTATATAATCAAATTAGTGTGGTGTAAATTTCTAACTGCTCCTTCTATTATTTATTTCATTATGTGTACTTGTTATTCCTAAAATTTCAATAAACCATATTAAATGAAAACATCAAAATCACTAGTATACATATATGTTATTATAATGATTTTAAAATAATGAATCCCATTTCCTTTTCCATTATTAATATAAAGAATGAAATTTTCATATGCGTGAACGACTACCTCCATAAATAAATGAGTTTCAAATCCCATCATCATCTAAATGAATGATCTAAAATTTTTATTTAATAACTATTTATTATATATTTTTCATTTTTAATAGTCTTAACTATTGAACCAAATTTTTTCTTCCATTATATGAAAATGAAATTAATATCCATGTGTGCATGCGGACTACGACCTTTATAGATCTATATAAATTATGTTTTTTTAAATACATTCACGAATGGTTCTATTAATTATTTAAAAATGATAAATATAATTTTTATTAAATTTACATGGTTCTTCAAACATAAACCGAATAACTTATTAATGATATTAACGATAAAAATAATTATAAAATTAATTACCTTAAACAAGAAAAATAAGAAGGAAAACAATTTATACATATTTTATAATTGTTTTGTATGAATAAATGCTTGTATTATATTGTTATAATTATGATATATCACTATAATAAACAATAAATGACAAAATTATACTACTGGTATAATGATTTTATAACTAAGTTACCTCTTAATAATCTATTAATCATGGTATGTTCATGTTTTGATTGCTTTTTACCACCTAATTGAACAATATTACAAAATTATATCACAGATAAATATGAAAACTAAATTAATGGTATATTAATATATAAAATTTTATCTAATGATATGGTTTTCATTATGGAAAGAAAACATAAATATTTTACTCAATAGTTATGAAACCACATTCTATTGGTTAAGAAAATCAACAATGTGTGCTTATTTTGGATTTCATCACTAATGATAAACAATGAAACACTAATCAATGGAAATTTAAAAATTACAAACAATTATAAATCATTAATTATAGTAACTTTTATGATATTGTAATGATAACCATTGTAAAAACATTGAATATCAATACAACTATTATGAAAATATTACTAATTGTCAAACTACAAACACCTTATGAGGGAATGTGGGTAAACAATAACTAATATATATATATATATATTATAAATGAAAAATAAAAATATTATTTGGTAAAAATATAGTTTTAAATTATTTATTAAGATATTTTCATTTTAAATCAGAGTTTATAACACATCAAAGTATGGAATGGTAAATATAGGGGATACTATTCTTCATTTTTAATCTTATAAGGTATATTTATTATTACAAATTACATTATCTTATGAATTCTATATTCTCTTCACAATTTAATTAATTTTGGATAATTATATTATAATTCATGATATTTTAAGCACAATTTCTCTAACTCCCTCACATATACATTTGATTCAATAATTCCTTGATTCCTAATAGAATTATGTAACTAAAATATAATTATTTAAGATATATAGTTTCAATTTAACTTTTAAAATCAATATTCACTATATTTACTGATCTCTATTTATATGGGACTTACACTTTAATATCTATAGGTAAAATGAGTTATTAATGGAAATAACTTTCCATGACTGATTTTGTAACATACCAAGTAAGTAAAAAATATTTATTTTCATATCTATGTCTATTTATGAATTATATAATGTTTTAAAGGATTAAAATGGGAATAAATCCAATCTTAAGCATATAATTCTCTAATATTTTTAAAAGACTGTTTTACCGCCTTTTGATGGAGAACCATTTTTAAATCTATATTTTGACAATTTTATAAGCTCTATTTGTCAAAATATACTTATTATTTATAATTGGGGTATTGAAATTTACTTTGGATAATTTTTTTTTATTTTTCTAACAATGTTCATTTCTTAATGAATAGAGAAAAATACTGCATTTTACTTCAAAACCGCTTTTTCACATAATTTAATTATATGGATATATTATCCTTTTAATTGGTTTTAAAGTTTAATCAGAATATATTTTTACCATTTAATCCAATGTGGGTCATTTTAATTAATTTCACTTTGGAATTGGGCATAAACAAGTTCCAAACATTTGATAGATATTGTTTCAAAAAACCAGCTATTTGTTTTGACAATGGGAATTATTTTTAAATTAATTAATGCAATTTCTATGTATGGAATTTGGAAAAATGGATTCCATATTTGGAATCAGAAGGTCCAAATTATTTAATTAATAGTCTTTTGTTTATGGACATTATGAATATTAATGACGGTAATTATCTTTAGTTATCATGATTAAAAAGTAATTAGGTAGTTAAGGGAAATAAAATAATATCATAATAATAAAAAATGACCCCAACATGTGTCCTAATTCTAATGGTTGTGTCATGGCCAACCATGGGATGCCTTGTGCCAAACTTAGGGACCCCATGGAATCACTTTTGTGTGATAGTGACATTTTGACATTTTATTTTTAAAGAAAGTAATATATAACAAAAGTATGTATCACCCAAGTAAAACAATTTTAGTTTTGTTTATATAAATGATATTGTAGAATATAAATAGTAATTTAAAAGATAAAAAATTTCCTAAATCATGGTATATTATTTATAATTTTTAGACATTAAATAAATAAATATATTTATGACACCATGATGATGTAGTGATTACCTCATTAATGAACGATTTAAATAAAATGAAAATATAAAGTAAAATATAAGACATAAACTTGTCTAAAACCTATTGGATGTGTGGATTTAGAACACTTAACACCTTATACTTTAAATATATCATTGTGGGACCTTTAAAATCAGAAAATCATTTTATAATATGTAATATTTCTAGACTTTCCAAGAGTACCCCTCCTCCCTCTTATAAAAGACCCCACCTCTACCCCATTACCCACACCTCTCAAGGAATTGGATCATCCAAACTCTACTAATTTTATCTCTCCAAATCCCTATATTCATCATTGAAGCCTTAACTTAGGCATAAAGCTCTTAAAGAAACCATTTTTGTTCAATCCAAGGGGAGTTGCCCGATTTAAAGGTAGTGTCTTCTCTTATGTTGTTTTGTATTATTTTTCTTTTCAAACCCCATAAATACTTTTTATTCCACTATTTTGTAACAAAAATAGTATCTTAAATATACTAGGATGTTTTTATAAGAATTATTTGATTTAAAAATACACACACCTCTGTCTAATGGTTAAAGAACATACTGTTTCTCTAGGTGGAGAAATATTACCTCACGAAACGATGATTGTTCAATATTATTTTAACACCATTCATGGTGGCCATTAAGATGTCACTATATTTATATATGATATATATTATGTTTATGTTTTCCTTATGCTTCTGTATCTTTCATTTATGGTATACCTTTATGGTTTCCATTATGGGTAAATGCGATAATTTCATTTTAGGAAGTGCGGACAACCGCCCCCTCAAGGTGATTTGAGTCGTTAATTCCATATGTGGTATGTATAAAGGATAGAGTTAATGATATTATATATGATATTATAATGGAATTATAATATACCTTTATATCATTATGATTTTATTTCATTAAATATGAAATATAAATGAACGTTTTGTTCATTCGAACGTGCATCTTATCATCTCCATGAACGGTGCATTTCATTTCTTACCTCTAAATGTTATGTAATGTTATCAATGAGTTTATATACTGGATATATATATTATATATATGATATCTACATCATGAATATAATTCTGGATATAATGGATATTTTTCCACATGAAAAACTTGTAATTATAAGAAGTTTATTTTTGACTCAAGTACCAAAGATCGACAAAACGAATGTTATTAACTTAAATAATTACATAATGTTAGTAACGTGGTAATAAGTGATATAAAATGAATAATTAACTTGAAAAGGATCTTAATCAAGTAGAAATTAACTCTAGTTTATTATTCAGGAGATTAATGAATGATCGAGTCAAGCCAGACACGAGGTAAGGGGCTTCGTCTCAATCTCCTTTCATTGAGGCATATTTTTTTTATACACAACATTCTTTTATACGGTGTATAAACCCCTTTTAATTTTACTTCAATTCAAAAGGAATCTTTTTATACAAAGCATTTTACTAAACAAAAAATGTAATGTTTTTGTATTACATATGCGGTGACAACGAATTCTTAGCCACCGTGACCATTATTTGAGTTTCGGCTTCCTCTAGAAGCCATAACATTTTTTTAAATGAAAATTTAATACCATGTTTTACTTTTATTTTATTTTGGTATTGAAAATGGTTTTGATAATTTTTTCATTATATCAATTTGTTTTTTGATATCTTCTAATTGAAATGTGGAAATGTTATGTTTCCTTTATGCATGTTTCATGTGATACGATTATGTTATGGTTCTTGGTCATTTTTGATGAAGACAGGTGGTTCCATGATAAAATATGGGTGGGTGAGCCCATGATAGCTCTCCAAGTCATTGGGTAATGCGAAGGAGTTAAATTCTAAGCTGTCTCTAAAGATATTTAGGGAATATATAGTGATGCGTATTTCAAACGTAACCATGAGGGTTACTCCACATGTAAGAATGTTGTAAATGCCTCAAGTTACCTTTATGTATTATGATTTCTATTAGTTATTCATAAACCTTATGATTTCATGAGGTATGTTAAAGTACTTATGTTTATGAGTAAAGTATTTTTTCAATTATTTTTATGTATACATGGACTAAGGTTTTCATTCCGTATTTTTATATCCCTTACTAAGATTTTTATGCTCATCCAAATTTTTTAAAATGATTTTCACAGGTCAAGGGAAAAGTACATGATGTGATGACAGTGTTGAAGAAGTGTCAAGAAAGAATCCATGTTTTATTTTAAATATATCACCTTTGATGGGAAAGATGAATATTGTCTTTTATGTAACCGTCTTCTTTATATGAAGAATGTAATACATGATTTATGATCTAATTCTCTAAAACTCTAAACCTAAAAAGATCCTCATTGTGTATTCTTGTAATAAATCATGATTAAGTAATGTTTAAGGTTGGGGCCTTATAGTTAGTATCCGAGTTCAGTTTAGATAACATTAGGAGCTAGAATTCTATTAAATGATTATCCAAAAATAATTTTTTTTATGGTCAAATTGAAATGATATAGAATTTGAAGATTACCATGTTGTTTCATATATGGAATGTTTGTTCAGAATTGTTTTCCACAGAGGAAATAGTAAAGCAGTGCTAGGAAAGAATACAGAAGTAAATAAACATCCAAATTAGAATCATGAGATGGTCGGAATTGGAACTGAATAGTTTGTTGCAGTAATGGTGCAGTTGACTCAAGTGATAAATGGTGGTGGTATCCTTGCACAAGTTTATCCAGATCAATCGCATAGGAACATAACAGTGGTGGAACATTTCATGAGGCAAAATCCCTCATCATTCAGAGGATCATATGACCCTGTGCTAGCTGAAGGGTGGATTAAAGTGTAACAACCCGAGATTTTATAAGAAACATTGTTTTTAATTTCATTCATATCTTCTGTTGTACGATACACCAAGATTATCTTGCGCTATACGCAACACCGTATTAGATTGCAGTATATGCAACACTATTCTTGGCTCATGGTACACACAATTTCAAATTCGTTTGATAGAAGTTATTCTACGCAACATTGAGTGTATATATATATATATATATTCAATGTATAAATAAAATGTGGTTGGATTCTGTTATACGCAACAACAAAGGAGTTGTGCACTACACGCAACCCTGACATGGCTTTCATTACACGCAATCGCGACATTCCCTGATAGTGTGCGTTGTACGCAATACCGGGTTTTACTAAACAATAATATATTATTATAATATTGTTATGAACTAGCCGTTATGAACAGTATTAACTAAAATTTGAATTTAATAACATCATTATTCATCTTACAGATTTTCTAGAACATGGTATAAGAACAAAATAAATTTTTCAGGTAAAATAAGTATTTTTCAAAAAATACAGTTTTGCCGCCTTTTGATGGCGCACCAACTTTAAATATAGTTTTTGAAATGTTTATAAGTTCCATTTCACAAAATAAAATTATTCTTTGGAAACAAGAAATAAAAATTTACTTTGGATAAATTTTTCATTTTATTCTGATAACTTTCATATTTTAATGAATAGTAAAAACACTCTATATTTTAATTAAAAAAAACTTTTATCATTGTAGTATCTTATTTGATAATTATAATATTTAATGGTTTTAAAGTATAAATAGAATATATTTTTACCATTTAATATAATTTATGTCATTAGCGTTGATTTTTCCTTGAATTCGTAGGTTAAATCAATTCAATCTTTTGCAATGTTTTAAAAAAAACCCGTTTTCTTTCAACGACGGGATTAATATTAATTTAATTTCTGAAACTTTTGTGTATTGAATTTGGAAAAAATGATTCCATATTTGGAATCAATGGGTCCAAATTATGTTAATAAGCTACTTTTTATTTTTGGGCATTATGAATAGTAACTACGGTAAATTTTATTTACCATAATTAAAGGTAAATCGGGTAATTAAGGGTAAATATAATTTTATAAAATTACCATAGCTCATGTAAAAATCCTATTGGATGACTCAAAGTAGACCCATATCACCTAAGGGTCGGATTAGATTCATTTAATGGACTTTTTCCCTTGAAAATAATTTAATTGTTATTAAAACCAAAGAATGTGACAACATGTCACTTTCTTAAATCTTATAAGTATAATAATTTTAATTTAGTGATAAACTTCATTAAACTTAAAAAATGAATAGTCTCCAGAACTATAATAAAATTATCTACATCATAGGAATTTATTTAGAATTTGTAGGGATTAAATAATTATCATTTATTATGACACAAAGATGATGCAGTAATTGTCTTATTAATGAAATATTGACATAATTGATGTTATAAATACCTAAATAAATGTAATTTAAAGAATTTTTTTGAATTAAACTAATTTTATATGTTAATATGACATGTTATTATTGATTTAATTAACTGTTTTCTAAATAATCAATCTGTTATGAGTTTCACAAAAATCAATTACTAAATAGTGTCAAAATTGACATAAAATAGTTTTTAAAAGGAATATTATATTATTAATTGTTATTTTATTCCTAAAAAATCTAAAGTTCTTCCAAATGACTTAGATAAGGTTATATATATTAATAATAAACATCTTGGGGTTCTTTTGGCTTGATATAGTAATTTTATTAACCTTATAGTGTAAGAAAACAAGAAGACACGGTAAAAGTAAAATTATCTAACTTAAAGTTAAATATAAATGATAAGGTTAAAATAGGAACCTAAACTTGTCTAAATTATATTGGATGAGAGGATTGAGACCCATACCCACCTTAGCTTCGAAATAAATTAATTTGGATCTATTTAAAACCGAATTTGGCTTTATAATAAAATTATATTTTTAGTTATTCCAAAGGTGCCCCTCTCCTCCCTTATAAAAGGGCACCCCCTCCCTCTCCTCCTCACACCAATTTGAGCCATCAATCTCGGCCAACCCCTGAAATATTATCTTATCCACTTCCCTATAAACATACTAGAGGTTCTGGTCTACTTTAAAGACCAATCTTAGTGCCCTAAGAGGAGGTTTCAAAGAGGCGTATCAAAGAAGAGATAATTTCTTCTCCCGATTCTTTCAAGCTTCTTTCTTCTTCAACTTCATCTTATTTAGTTGTTTCATTATAAAGTAATAACATAATTATCACTAATATACTGATTTGTTATTATAAATATGAAACAACCCCATTCCACTTTCTATCCATCCTACGGAAAACAAAATCACCGCGCTTGCGTACGTACGGAATATCATCTCCACGCCATGGTGTAATCTGTTTTTCCACCAACACCTTACATGGATGGGTATAATGGTGTAAAGAATAACTATACATAGTTATTATAACATCATACTAATTCTGATATATTGTATCATCCACTCCAATTCAATTCAATAATTATGGAAACGATATCATCACTTGTGCGTACGTACGGACTACCGTCTCCACGACACGATGAGAATCATTCTCCATGTTAACCATTATAGAATGATTATAAAGTATATATAAGAAATAATAATGAAATATATGACATTATAAAGCTACTTTATTTATTCAAATATGTATATAATCTACTTAATTCCTTTCAACTCAATAAGGAAACGAAAACACCGTTCATGTGTATGTACGACCTACCGTCTCCATGACCGGTGTATTTCTTTACATTTATTGATCTATTATATATATGTATATTCAGAATATATATTATATATAAATCATGATTTATTTTCTGGAATTATTTAATCGTGATCTAAGTAACCATATGAATAATTACAAGTCAAAACACGAACGACAAATGAAACGATTTTACCCAAAACACTCTTTAACATGGAATTTACAAAAGAACG
This sequence comes from Viscum album, assembly GCA_963277665.1. Lineage (NCBI taxonomy): Eukaryota > Viridiplantae > Streptophyta > Magnoliopsida > Santalales > Viscaceae > Viscum > Viscum album. Next base: position 541,833,240 of record OY728156.1, read on the forward strand.
GGTAATATAAAGTCATAAGTGAACCATATATGATATCATAACACTGAATATGATTCTTTAATAAGTCAATGACATTATTTAAATCATTATACAGGAGGTTTGGATACATACGAAGCATATCGGACATAAGGTATGGGATAATTTTGCAAATCTCATTTTTATCCGAGATTGCTTATTCAAAATTATTTTCTGGGGTTATTGTTATCCTCCATGTCCATGCTTCCTAAATATGGTTTCATGTATGTTTAAAATCCTTTTTACCAACTTTTGACTTTTACTACATAGTATGTAAGGAATCTTTCTTTTGTTTACGTTACGAGGTACTTTTCTGACTTTTCCGACAAAAGTACAATAAGAATGTTTTTTTACGTATATGGCATGAAAGGATTTTTATGGTTTTATAAAGCCTTATTTTCATGAAGCTTCATTCAAAAGATTTCATGAATATTTTCAACAAAAACCTTTTCTTCTAAAATTGCATGAAATTTTGTGAAAAGAAAATGATTATGAAGAAAAAAGGATATTTTCCTCAAGAATTCATTTAAAGTGTTTTATCAAAACCATTTTCATCTAAGATGACATTATTTCACATGTGTATGTTTCAAGTTTAATTTATCTATGATTTAAATGGTTACACTTTTCTTATGATGAAATGCCCATTTTTTATATGGATTAAGAGATGATGAGATGATGTTTATGAAACACATTTTATTCTTTGGGTTATGATGAATGTTTTAAGTTTATTTTTTGGCACAAGTAATAATGATTTCATTATGAGATGGGTGGGACCTATATCTCCCTCCAATGCATTGGGTAAAGATTTATATCTCATGATATAGACATTGCTGGAACGGTAAGTTAATCCGGTTCAGTGTTACTTGACTGAAACGAGCAGTGAACTTGATTCAGAAAGGGTCTTTGTCCACAAAGACGGTCTTGGAAGCAATGCCTTGGCTACAATGGAAATCATTACATGTGTTGAATGGTTGCCACAATTACATGTTTCATTCCCATGAAATTTTATCATTCTTAATGTTTCATTATGATCTATGCCTTACGTACTTCCTTTTTTATGTCATTGCTCAAACTTTTGATGTTTAAACATTATGTTCATGTTTTTAAGTTATAATGTATATGGTATGTTTTATTTTATCCATGCTTACCCTTACTGAGCATTTGAGCTCACCATTTTTATGTTTTCTCTTCCCCAGGATATAAAGAAAGGATTTAGGTAAGAAAAAAAGAAGAAGATCTTTATGGGAGATGTTGAAGATCTTTCACCACAATTAGAAGATTTCGTTCCAAGTTTCCAAAGACACTAAACTATTATGGTCCTTGTGTGTCTATTTTTGTTATGTATTAAGTATTCTGCAAAAGTAATGTAATGTCCATGTACGTCAAGCTTTGGGTCTCTACAGTTGGTATCAGAGGAAAGGTTTAGTCAACCTTTGGAAACAATGATGCGAAAACGTTAGTGAGATCCCTAGAGATATTTCTAAGGTATGTCTAGGGATGTCCCTAAGGATAAGTATACGTATAGGATATAGTACTAGAACTACGGTAATGATCATAGAATTTAACCTAAGAAGTTAGATATTGAGGGTACTCCCCATTTACTATGTTGTTTTCCCTAGCCTGATTTTTTCCTCTCACACTATTCTTTTTGGGTTTTAGAAAATGGCTGGAAACAGGAAGATTCACGATAATGGAGGATATAACAGACAATGGAATGATATTCTTCAAGAGAAACAAAATGAAACTAGATTTTGAAGTCCAAGCATCATTATTATGCCTAATCAGCAATCTCATAATATGATCAATAAAATCAAATTTTGTAAGTTTCCTGACTCGGCTAATAAGAGAAAGATAGAGTTTCATGATGATTATAGAGGAACGAAAGTTCAATTTCCCCTATGTAAGTCATGTGGGAAGAGGCATCAAGGAGAATGTTTCAAAGGAACTGGAAGATGATTTGGGTGTGGAAAAGAAGGACATAAAGCCAATAAGTGCAAAGGAAAAGGTTCAGTTAACACTATGGATGAGGATAATGGTATTTCTACGACTAAAACATTGGTTAAATGTTTTAAATGTGGAATGTACAGGCATTATGAAAACCAATTCCCTAAGGGAAAGTCTCATGAAGAGAATCAGTATGGTCGTATGGGTAGTATTTATGTTGATGATGATGAAGAGACTACAAATGATATGTGAGATGAAATAATTGTTGAAGCTCGGTCAATGGTTTAAGAAGGTATTGGATTGATTACATGTTTATCAAGTGTAATGTTGTATAAGTAATCTCATGGTATAATGGAATAAAGAGACATCTAAGGATCATTACATTGTATTCTTTCCTTGAGTTTTGAAAGTGTATGATTCATGCTACCAATATCCATGAAAGGTTATTCAGATATTTTTGGAATATAGAGGATATGCGCATAATGAAGGGATAAGGAGAAAATTAAATGTTTGATAGCTCATGACTGATATAAGGAGAAGGTTATATCATGGTTTGAGTATATATAATTTTTGGATTTTGGTATGTGGAAAGAGTTAACTTTTGACAGCATTCATGTTTTCACTAAGGGTTAATGGGTATTCATTTTTCAAGAGAATAAATGATTAAGGTATTCACATGATTGGAATGTGACCAACAAGATATATGGGGGATAACTGATGGTATTCACATTCTTGGTTGATGACATTTCAAGTAATCGTTTTCATTATACTATGAGCTTGGACTGAATTATTTTAGATAAGCCTAAATATTGGAATGGAATATGTTGGACATAAGTTAGTATTGTTCAAGGATGGAACTTTTTTTGATATTATTGATGGGATTTTATAGTAATGTAGTTTTTGAAAAAGGACAACCTGCAGGACGGGCGACAGCCCATCGCGTCGGACAAGGCTGTGGGAATCGAACCCACAACCGAAGTACGACTGGCATTTATCGCCTACCACTGACCTACAGGAAGTCCCTGGTTAGTATAAACTAGTTTTATTTTATTAAGCGACGTGATAGATGAAGTATAAGTTCATTTTCATATACGATTATCCTCACCAAAGACGGACTTGTGTATATTTGATAACTTTTTCTAACCTTTTGTTTGAAACAGATGGAATGACCCATCATTCTATGACATGATCTTTTAACACATCAGGAATAACAAATTCAACTTCATTTCTTTAAGAGATGAAGTGGAAATTGTTCAAATCACGAAAAACAGTGAGATTGTACCAAAATAAAGTAAGTATTTATTCTAATTCAAATTCTTCAACTTTAGGGAAATGATCTTGAAAACCAAAAATGTTGTCCTAGTGCCTTTATATCCTATGAATCAGTTGGTACCCTAGATCATCACAAATTTATGGCATTGTGATTATTGGCTTTTTCATAGCCATGTTCTCTACCACTCTCTATCAGAACATGATGGTTAGATTTCTCTTCCATATCCATATTTTCACCAATGTTATCCTATATGGAAACCCAGTGATGAGTTAATTTGGGTAACCGTTATATTTCATACTTTAGTTTTTAAAGTTCAGTTTTGGTATTTTTTTTAATGGTGTGGGTTTCTATGAATATTAAACAATTTATAACCCATACGAATTTCGAGGGTGAAATTCATTTTAAGGGGGGTAGAATGTAACAACCTGAGATTTTATAAGAAACATTATTTTTAATTTCATTCATATCTTCTGTTTTACGATACACCAAGATTATCTTGCGCTATACGCAACACCGTATTAACTTGCAGTATATGCAACACTACTATTGGCTCATGTTACACACAATTTCAAGTTTGTTTGATAGAAGTTATTCTACGCAACATTGAGTGTGTGTGTGTGTATATATATATATATATTCAATGTATAAATAAAATATGGTTGGATTCTGTTATATGCAACAACAAAGGATTCGTGCGCTACACGCAAACCTGACTTGGCTTGCATTACACGCAATCGCGACCTTCCCTGATAGCGTGTGTTGTACGCAATACCGAGTTTTACTAAACAATAATATATTATTATAATATTGTTATGAACTAGCTGTTATGAATAGTATTAACTAAATTTTGATTTTATAACATCATTATTCTTCTTACACATTTTCTAGAACATGGTATAAGAACAAAATAAATTTTTCAGGTAAAATAAGTATTTTTCAAAAAATACAGTTTTGCCGCCATTTGATGGATCACCCACATTAAATCTAGTTTTTGAAATGTTTATAAGATCAATTTGAAAAAATAAAATTATTCTTTGGAAACAAGAAATAAAAATTTACTTTGGATAAATTTTTCATTTTATTCTGATAACTTTCATATTTTAATGAATAGTAAAAACACGCTATATTTTAATTAAAAACAACTTTTTTCATCGTAATATCTTATCTGTTTAAATTATAATATTGAATGGTTATAAAGTATAAATAGAATATATTTTTTCCATTTAATATAATGTATGTCATTAGCGTTGATTTTACCTTGAATTCCTAGGTTAAATCAATTCAATCTTTTGCAATGTTTTAAAGAAAAACCCATTTTCTTTCGACAACGAGATTAATAATAATTTAATTTCTACAACTTTTTTGTATTGAATTTATAAAAAATAATTCAATATTTGGAATCAGTGGGTCCATATTATTTTAATAAGCTACTTTTTATTTTTGGGCATTATGAATAGTAACTATGGTAAATTTTATTTACCATAATTAAAGGTAAATCAGGTAATTAAGGGTAAATATAATATTATAAAATTACTCTAGAACATGTAAAAATCCTATTGGATGACTAAAAGTCGACCCATATCACCTAAGGGTCTGATTAGATTCATTTAATGGACTTTTTTCCATGAAAATAATTTAATTATTATTAAAACCAAAGAATGTGACAACATGTCACTTTCTTACATCTTATAAGTATAATAATTTTAATTTAGTGATAATCTTCATGAAACTTAGAAAATGAATAGTCTCAAGAAATATAATACAATTATCTACATAATAGGAATTTATTTTGAATTTTTAGGGATTAAATAATTATCATTTATTATGACAGAAAGATGATGCAGTAATTGTCTTATTAATGAAATATTGACATAATTGATGTTATAAATACACAAATAAATGTAATTTAAGACTTTTTTTGAATTAAATTAATTTTATATGTTAATATGACATGTTATTATGGATTTAATTAACTTTTTTCTAACTAATCAATCCGTTATGAGTTTCAAAAAAATCAATTACTAAATAGTGTCAAAATTGACATAAAATAGTTTTTAAAACAAATATTATATTATTAATTGGTATTGTATTCTTAAAAAATCTAAAGTTCTACCAAATGACTTATATAAGGTAATATAGATTAATAATAAACAACTTGGGGTTCGTTTGGCTTGACATAGTAAGTTTATTAACCTTATAATGTAAGAAAACAAGAAGACACGGTAAAAGTAAAATTATCTAACTTAAAGTTAAATATAAATGATAAGGTTAAAATAGGTCCCTGAACATGACTACATTCTATTTTATGAGATTATTTCGACCCATCCCCTCCTTATATTATAAATAAATCAATTTGGAGCTATTTAAAACCGAATTTGTCTTTATAATAAAATAATATTTTTAGTTATTCCAAAGGTGCCCCTCTCCTCCCTTATAAAAGGGCACCCCCTCCCTCTCCTCCTCACACCAATTTGTGCCTCAAATCTCGGCCAACCCATGCCAAAGTATCTTTCCCACTTCCCTATAAACAACCTAGAGGTTCTGGTATACTTTAAAGACCAATCTTAGTGCCCTAAGAGGAGGTTTCAAAGAGGCGTATCAAAGAAGATGTAATTTCTTCTCCCGATTCTTTCAAGCTTCTTTCTTCTTCAACTTCTTCTTATTTAGTTGTTTCATTATAAATTAATAACATCAGTATCACTAATATACTGATTTGTTATTATAAATATGAAGCAACCCCATTCCACCTTCTATCCATCCTACGGAAAACAAAATCACCGCGCGTGTGTACGTACGGAATATCGTCTCCACGCCGTGGTGTAATCTGTTTTTCCACCAACACCTTACATGGATGGGTATAATGGTGTAAATAATAACTATACATAGTTATTATAACAACATAATTATTCTTATATATTGTATCATCCACTCCAATTCAATTCAATAATTATGGAAACGATATCATCGCTCGTGCGTACGTACGGACTACTGTCTCCACGACGCGATGAGATTCATTCTCCATGTTAACCATTTAAGAATGATTAAAAAGTATATATAAGCAATAATAATGAAATATATGACATTATAAAGCTACTGGATTTATGTAAATATGTATGTCATTTACTTAATTCCATTCAACTCAGTAAGGAAATGAAAACAGCGTTCATGCGTAAGTACAGCCTACCGTCTCCATGAACGGTGTATTTATTTCCATTTATTGATCTATTATATATATGTATATTCTGAATATATATTATATTTAAATCATGTTTTATATTCTGGAATTATGTAATCGTGATCTAAGTAATCATATAAATAATTAAAAGTCAAAACACGGACGACAAATGAAACGATTTTACCCAAAACACTCTTTAACATGGAATTTACAAAAGAACGGGTAATATAAAGTAATAAGTGAACCATATATTATATCATAACAATGAATATGATTCTTTAATAAGTCAATGACATTATTTAAATCATTATAAGAGAGGTTCGGATACATACGAAGCATATCGGACATAAGGTAAGGGATAATTTTGCAAATCTCATTTTTCTCCGAGATTGCTTATTCGTAATTATTTTCTAGGGTTATTGTTATCATCCATGTCCATGTTTCCTAAATATGGTTTCATGTATGTTTAAAGTCCTTTTTTCCAACTTTTGACTTTTACTACATGGTATGTAAGGATTCTTTCTTTTGTTTACGTTATGAGGTACTTTTTTTACTTTTCCATCAAAAGTACGATTAGAATGTTTTTTTACGTATACGGCATGAAAGGATTTTTATGGTTTTATAAAGCCTTATTTTCATGAACCTTCCTTAAAAAGATTTCATGAATATTTTCAACAAAAACCTTTTCTTCTAAAATTTCATGACACTTTGTGAAAAGAAAATGATTTTGAAGAAAAAATGATATTTTTCTCAAAAATTCATTTAAAGTGTTTTATCAAAACCATTTTCATCTAAGATGACATTATTTCAAATGTGTATATTTCAACTTTAATTTCTTTATGATTTAAATGGTTTCACTTTTCTTATGTTGAAACGTCCATTTGTTTTATATGGATTATGGGAAGATGAGATGATGTTTATGAAACCCATTTTATTTTTTGGGTTATGATGAATGTTTTAAGTTTATTTTTTGGCACAAGTAAGAATGATTTCATTATGAGATGGTTGGGACCTATATCTCCCTCCAATGCATTGGGTAACGATTTATATATCATGATATAGACATTGCTGGAACGGTAAGTTAATCTGGTTCATTGTTACTGGACTGAAACGAGGAGTGAACTCGATTCAGAAAGGGACTTTGTCCACAAAGATGGTCTTGGAAGCAATGCCTTGGCTACTATGGAAATCATGACATGTGCTGAATGGTTTCAACAATTACATGTTTCATTCCCATGAAATTTTATCATTCTTAATGTTTATTTATGATCTATGTCTTACGTACTTCCATGTTTTATGTCATTTCTCAAGCTTTTGATGTTTAAACATTATGTTCATGTTTTTAAGTTCAAATGTATATGGTATGTTTTATTTTATCCATGCTTACCCTTACTGAGAATTTGAGCTCACCCTTTTTATGTTTTCGTTTCCCCAGGATATAAAGAATTGTTTTTGGTAAGAAAAAAAAGATCTTTATGGGAGATGTTGAAGATCTTTCACCACGATTAGAATATTTCGTTCCAAGTTTCCAAAGACACTAAACTATTACGGTCATTGTGTGTCTGTTTTTGTTATGAGAATAATATGATTTACACTTACACACACCTCCATCTAATTGTAAAAGATCATACTATTTCTGTGAGTGGCGAATTACTACCTCACAAAACGATGATTGTTAAATCTTCTTTTAACACCTTTCGTGGTGGCCATTAAGATGTAACTCTATTTTTATATGATATATATTATGTTTATGTTTTACTTATTCTTATGAATCTTTCATTTATGGTATACCTTTATGGTTTCCATTATAGGTAAACGGGATAATTTCATTTTAGGAAGTGCGGACTACCACCCCCTCAAAGTGATTTGAATCGCTAATGCCATATAGAGGATATATAAAGGATGGAGTTAATGATATTATATATGATATTATACTGGAATTATGATATATAGTTATATCAATATGATTTCATTCCATTAAATACAAAATATAAATGAAAGTAGCGTTCATGCATACGTACAGCTTACCGTCTCCATGAACGGTGCATTTCATTTATTACCTCTAAATGTTATGTAATATTATAAATGCATGTATATATTGGATATATATATGATATATGTCACGAACCGTCCTCGGGGACCGTGTCGTGACTACCCCAATCCCGCCTTCCATAGGCCAAGGGCTGGTGACTAGCACCACAAGCGTAAATCCCGATAAATGGGAAGGTGTTCCCTTTATATGAGTAACAACACCACAGATAACGCAAACTAAAGTAAACACTAAGTAAACTGAGTACAAAAGTAAGTGCTGAAAAGTAAATGGGCAAGAATACAAACCCAACTGAAAGTAAAGTACAGCTGAAAAGAAAGTACAGCAGTAGTAAAGTAAATCAGCAACCACCGAGTCGTCCTCCAGCTATCCCTCCTGAAGGGTTGGTACAGATGGTCTCCTCAGCTCCTCAGGTCTGTTCGTCCACTCCGTGTATATCCCGCCTGATAGACGACCTCCAGATGTCGTCCCGCTCCTCAAGTATAAACCATGATCATCGCTGTCCTTCGTCTGCAACCAACACCACGTAGTGTGGGAAATAACGATGCAGGGGTGAGTATACGATAATTAGTAGGGACCCCGAGACCCCATAAGGTCTCCCAGAAACCAAAAAGGATAAACCAAAAAGGAAATATATGAAAACCATGTATCATCCAACTCTACATAGGTATATTCCCATATATATACCTAATTCATCAAATTCAGTTTGGCTCCAACTCACGATCCCAAGTACAACCCATTTCACACAGGAAATCACAACCCTGTCCACAGAGGAAGGTAAGTCAATCACATCGATGATAGTGATTGAAAGTAAAGGCTCATCTCACACAGGTATAAAACTCACAAAGAGGTGGGGGATGATTAGATGTAGCCTCTGAATCATCCCCTCTACTGAACCCACGTTGGATCCTAGTACAGAAGTCGTCACTGCCGAACACACATAGGATCCAAGTATAGTAACCATCGCTACTAAACTCACGTAGTATCCAAGTACAGTCACCATCTCTACCAAACCCATAGAGGATCCAAGTACAGTTGTCCTCACTGCCAAACCCACCGAGGATCCAAGTACAGTCGTCATCATCGTCGAACCGACAGAGGATCCCAGTAGAGTAGTTGTCGCAGTCGCAGCCAGCTCTAGGATTCCCGCACACATTGAACTCGATTCCATGAAGGTCCACTCCTCAAGTAAAGGGGTCGATACATAAAATATCATGATGTCTAGAGTTGATGTATCTCGAAGTTCTGACTCGTCAGAAGGAACTCAACGCGACATTCGGCGCGTCAAACGGATGCCCAGTCTGAGAGATATTGGCTTTTCTGTTCAGGGGACTGGTTGGAAATACGCTCGTTTCTAACCCATCGGATATCCATGTTCATCTGAAACTAACATAAAGTATCGAAAATGGACTGTCTCATCGAAATATTCCCAGTGCCGCAGACAGCGTGTCGATCAGACGTGCGGTCCTTATGTTATTCACATTTAAGTGAATAACATGCCCGACCCATTTATCCCACTGGGCCGACGGGTCAGGTTGAACCTATTTGACGGGTCCAACCTAGCAGGGGTGTTAGACATCTCTGAAGAATTACATAACTCGGCCTGAAGGGCCGCGGCCCGGCCCGAAGTGGCGCGGTCAGACCCGAAGTGGTATGGCCCGGCCTGCACGACTCAGCCTGGCCCGGCTCGGCCCGGATGGGCACACGGCTCAGCTTATTTGGTCGAAGCTGAGGGAGCTCCAAGGGGGGGGGCATTCTTCTGCACCAGTGGCGCCACCCTTTCCCAAACCGGCCGGCCATCTGGCGCACGCGACCCGCACAGCGGGCCGCGACTTCTTTAGCGCGGAGCCCTCCTAGCACCGCGGTCTGGCTCCGCCCGGCTGGCCGATGGGTCGGCCGGTCCTCTAGCACGGTGCCCTCTTGGCATCGAGGCTCCTCTTCGCCTGGCCGACCGACGGGAAAGAAAGTTCTTCTGCCGAACTGGCCCATGTATCGGGCCATGATTCTTTCTGCACAACCGGCGTGATGGCACTGGTTCCATCGCCTTGTTCCCGGCGTGGCGTGACGGTGTTATGCTTCTTCTGCCATCAATTGTTAATTAAAAAATAAAAAAAATGAACAACAGAGGGTTGTCGGGCCATGTTATTTAGGCCCGCACCCTCATAGTAAAACGATATCAATCGGCCATATTCAACAATTATTTTAAAAAATAAAGGGGTTTGTAAACATCCACTTTCAAGATTAATCCCCTAACTCGATAATCAATGTCGTTCGTCGGGCATCGCGGAAGATGGAGTCGTTTCTATCGTCATCGGTGTGCACCTGATGAAGAACGATGTTCCCTCTCTTATCACGAAGGAGAAAAAATAAGGTGTGTCATCATTGGATAATTCCCCACGTCGGTGTCTCCTCTCCTGTCACAGAGGAAGAAGAGGATGAGATCCATGGTCTCCGATTTGTTCTACGATAAAGGGTCGATGTTCTTCATCAGAGAAGAAATGTCCTTCGTTGAGGATGAAGTTCTTCCAAAACACTAGTGTTCTCCCAATTCCTCCTCACACAACAACTATAACCAAAATAAAATATGGATTATCCTTATTTTATTTTTATTTTCCATGCATTCAAAATTACAAAATTCAAATCCTAATTTACATAATTAATTAAACCATGAGTTTTCTAATTAATTAAGTGATATGTTGTCAAGATTTTAAAAGGGAGAGAGGGGAGAAGAAGAGTTACACATTTAAAGGATTCAAAATTAATGTGGAGTTTCCATGAAATTAACATGGGAGTTCAAAGGGGGTTAAGGGGTTATGGAATATGAAAAGGGTGGGGTTTGTGTGAGCCCCACCTCCCATATAACCACAAATGGGAAGTTGGGTGGTTGTGAGCCCCACCAAAAACTTCCCATGGGAGAGTTTAGCTTCCAAGTAAAATAAAATGAAATTGTACACAATTTTATTTTCTTCTTATTTAATCCCCAAAATTTAACTTCTTCTCCTGTACAAATGCATCTACAGTAAAAGTACTCTTAAGAAAATATCGGCTCTACGTGTTCATCGGTGCCCTCAGATTTCAATTCCAATTACTGGTTCAAAAGATAGAAGAACCCAATTGTTCGTTTACTGAACGTACCCGAACTAAACTTTGTAAATTGATTCCGGGCACACCGGGACATGGAATCAGGTGCTGTCAGAAAATGCGTACTCGTAAAATTTTAACGAATTTATGAAAAAAAAATTCCTTGAAATTTACGGGTCCTTACATTACTCCCTCCTCAGGGCTTTACATCCCCATAAAGCTATATCATAAACTATGGAAATCAATGAGAGTATTGTGCACGTATCTGAGCCTCCTGCTCCCATGTGCTATCCTGGAGGTTCTCGTGCTGCCAACGAATGTGCTCCAGAGGAATCGACCGTCCACGTAGGACCCACTCCTGTCGAACCTCGATCTCCATCGGGACCTCCGAAAAAGTCGTCCCGTCATTAATTTCCACCTCCTCATGATCTATGATAGGTGTTGGGTCGTGCACGTGTCTCATCAGCTGAGATACATGGAAGACGTCACGAAACCAGTGCAACTGAGGTGGAAGAGCCGGCATTATGCCACCTCGCCTACCCTGCTGAGAACATGGAATGGTTCGATGAAGCACAGAGATAACTTGCTGCCCCAGCCAAATCTCTGTAATCAACGTCGAGGTGAGACTCGTAAGAAAACGTGGTCTCCATCCTCGAACTCTAGTGGTCTCCACCACCTATCATCATAGGACTTATGTCTTCTCTGTGCATTCCTCATCCGCTCCTAGATGATCTACACCTTCTCTGTCATAGCCTGAACCATCTCTGGTCCTACGAGTGCTGACTCCCCAGGGTCAGTCCAGCACAGAGGTGATCTTCATGGTTAGCTGTACAATTCCTCGTATGGTGCCATCCTGATGGTGGAGTGGTAGCTGTTGTTGTATGCAAACTCCACCAAGGGTAGGTGATCCTCCCAGTTGTGACCAAAGTCTAGAACACATGCACATATCATGTCCTCGAGAGTCCAAATGGTCCTCTCTGTCTGGCCATCCGTCTGAGGATGAAAGGCGGTGATCAGGCATAGTTATGTCCCAAAAGCCTCCTCCAACCCCTTACAATGTCGGGAAGTAAATCAAGCGTCCTGATTGAAGATGATAGATGATGGCACACCATGAAGTTGTACGATCCTCTGTACGTAGAGGTGTCCGAAGCTCTCCACTGAGCCCTGTTCTCTAATAGGTAAGAAGTCTGCTGAATTGGTGAGTCGGTCGATAATCACCCAGATGGAGTCATATCCTCTGGACGATCGTGGAAGTCCCATCATGAAATCAATAGATATCCCATCCCACTTCCACTCTGGGACCTCTAAGGGTTGCACCAAGCCTGCTAGAACCTGGTGCTCCGCCTTCATCTACTGGCAGGTGAGGCATCATGAAACGAACTCTTCCACAACATTCCTCATACCCGGCCACCAGTAATGTCTTCTGAGATCCGGGTACTTCTTCGCCACTCTTGAATATACCGCAATAGGGGCAGTGTAAAACTCCCTCAGCACTTCCTCCTGCAGTGCAACTAGTACCATGGTACGTCCCCTAAAGAGGATGACATGCTCTCCTCCTACAGAAAATCCATCAGGTTCATGTCCTATTGATATTTGTGCACGTCGCGTCTCACAGTCAACATCCCCACACTGAGCCTCTCTGACCCGCTGAAGTTGTGTAGGAGTGACTATGAGTGACTGTAGAAAGGTTGTTCCATGTCTATATAGGAAGGATATTTGTAACGTAGCTAGTTGCTCCGTCACCTCTCCAAGTAACTGATTTCCTGATCTCCTGCTGAGAGAATCAGCTACTATGTTCCCCTTCCCAGGATTATAGACTATCTCAAAGTCATTGTCTTGGAGGAACTCAAGCCATCACCGCTATCTCAGGTTAAGGTCCTTCTGCGAGAAGATGTACCTGACACTCTAGTAGTCATAGCAGACTGTAAAGTGCTCACCCATCAGATAGAGCCACTACATCTTCATGGCGAAGAACACTTCTACAAACTCCAGGTCAAGGGTAGCATAGTTCTACTCGTGATGCCTAAAATATCATGAACCATAGATGATCACTGCCCGATCCTTCATCTGGACTCACCCGAGAGAGGTCCCTGATGCATCGCAGTAAACTACATACCCTACTCCCTCCTCTGGTAGCCTCAAGATGGGTGCCTGGTCAATCTGTTCCTCCCCTCATGAAATCTCTACTAACATCTATCTGACCACACAAAGGGTTTCCCACTCTTCTTCAAAGCTGAAAGTGGTGCTGCAACTCTAGAGAAATCTGGCACAAATCTCCAATAGTACCCAGCCAGACCTAGGAAACTCCGCACCTCCATCACACTCCTTGGTGGCTCCCAAGAAAGTACTATCTCAATCTTTGCTGGATCCAATGAAACTCCAAACATAGAGATAATGTTCCCCAATAAGTGGACCTCTTGAATCCAGAACTGACACTTCGAGAGCTTACCATAAAGATGGTGCTCTCAGAGTGTGTCCAGTATAACCCGCAAGTGGTAGGCATTCTCCTCCTCCTCAGTAGTCGAGTAAATCAGTATATCGTTGACGAAGACTACTAAAAATCGATTGAGGTAAGGCTGGAAGATCCTGTTCATGAGACTCATGAACACTATTGGAGCGTTGGTTATGCCGAAAGTCATAATCAATAACTCATAGTGTCCATACCAACACTTGAAGTCCATCTTCTGCACATCCTCATCTCGAACTCTGAGGTGATGATAACCTGGCATGAGGTCTATCTTTGAGAACCATCGTGCTCCCTTCAGCTTATCCAAGAGGTCGTCAATCCTCGGGAGTGGATACTTGTTCTTTACGGTCACTTGATTGAGGTGACGGTAGTCAACACATAGTCGTAATCTCACATTCACCTTCTTGGTGAATAAAATCAGAGAATCCTAGGGTGAATCACTGGGTTGGATGAATCTCATTCCCTTCAAGTCCTCCAGCTTTACCCACAGCCCATGAAGCTCAGCGGGAGCCATCCAATATTCTAGTGTAGATATCGGTGTTGTCCTGGGGTATAGGTTAATATAGAAGTCTAAATTTCTGTGAGGAAGTAGTCCTGGAATGTCATCTAGGAAAAAGTCTGCATACTGATCCACCACAATAGGAAAACTCGGACCCCGCACATCAACCACTCCGAGGATCAGAATAACCATCTAATGTGTGATCGGCTTCCCTCTCCTCTGTGTAAGCCCATCCTGTGCTGCAAAAGATCCATTCTCTCCAGTGAGGGTGAACCTGCTCCCATCTATGCGGACACACCACACTTTGCGCCTAATACAGTCGATCTGAGCATGGACTGTAGATAACCAATCCATGCCCATGATGATGTTGTAAGGCCTCGATGCCACTACATGAAGATCCCAGCCAAAGCTATCTCCTCCTAGACTAAGATCACACTACTGTCACTAGTGTGTAATCATCGAGTTTTCTCCCGTGGGAGTCTCTAGTCGTAAAGATCGAGCCAACGGATCTGTCGGAATCTCCGAGCTCTGAACAAGGGTAGTGGTAATAAATTAATGTCTTGCCGATATGTCTATAAGAACTATAGTAAGGGTGGAGTAGACACAGATAGTACATCGAATCATCTCAGGTGCACCATGGTCGTAAGCCTCCACTGCCTGATGCTGAGCCTGCCTCTGTCCTCTAGCTCCCTCTGGTCAAGGTGGATCTCCTGGTGGGGGTGGTGGTAGAGCCTCAAAGCGTCACCCACCACCCACTACTCGGCCAGCTCCTCTTCCTCGTCTGCCTTCTCCCAGCAGACAGCCATGGTCGAACCTCTGCCTCTGTCTGGGTGGTCCCACAACCTTTTATTGCTTCTCTTTGTGGCGGTTCGGGCAGTCACGAGCCATGTGGCCCTATCCGCCCCATGCATAGCACTTCCTACCTCTCGTATGACTGGCTCTGCTACATGTTCCCCACACCTCTGAACCTGTATCCTGAGGTCGCCCACCTAATGGCCTGGTCTGCATGGACCTCTGTGAAATATGTCTACTACAGGATGCAGAAGACTCTTCTACGTGTCGTCCTACGGTAGGCCTTACTGCTAGCGTAGGCTCAGCAAGGATGCTCTCCACATGTAGGGATCGCTACAGTACTCCTTCTTATGTCGGAATGCTAAGGGAGATCATCGAATCCCTGATCTCATGCCTCAGTCCCTGCTTGAAGGTCTGGTCCCGGAAGAATGGGTCCCATACCATGTCTTTGGAGTAGCGCGAGAGGTCGGTAAATCTTGCCGAGTACTGGGCTACTGTCATGCTGCCCTGCTGCAGCTGTAGTAACTCCTGGATGCGCACCGCATTGAGGGTGGCTGAAACGAACTTCGAGCGGAAGAGATTCTCGAAGTCCGTCCATAGTAGAGATGCCTCATCATGAACCTGGAGCATCAAGCTCTACCATCTACCTACTGCTGCGTGCAGGAGACTCACTGTAAGGATCACCATGAAGTCAGCTTATTTCCCTACTAATCTATAGACTCGATCAACAACCTCCAGCCAATCCTCGGCATCCTGAAGGTCAGTCTCTTCACGGATCAGGGGCAACCTCTATCACTAAAACTCATCCAGCACACTCAGGTGGCGTACACTCATCGCTACTAGGGCTGTTGGTATCGGTGGCCCAGCGGGTAGAGGTACCGCTGGTGCCTTAGCTATAATGGGGCCCGACACAGAGGCCTCGTCCCTCGGTGGGCTGCCATCTCGAACAATGCTCGGATCCCTAGCTAGTTGTCATTGTGGGGCCCACAGGAAAAGAAACAGGTGTGCCTTGGTTAATACAGTATATCTGGTGAGCTGACACAAAGTAATCACAAAGAAAACTTTTGAAACACACATGCAGTCATTGTTTTAGAGCACTGAGTCGGAAATCAGAAGTCAGGGTCTCGGTGTATGGATACATCGGCCACTACACCAACACTGGACTCCCTATACTGATAACAACACTCAATATGATTAACACTATTACTTCACAGAAAGGAATTATCAGAGTCCTATGTTCTGTGCAAGAACTGACTCCTCTGATACCAATTTGTCACGACCCGTCCTCGGGGCCCGTTCCATGACTACCCCAAGCCCGCCTTCCATAGGCCAGGGGCTGGAGACTAGCACCAAATGTGTAAATCCCGATAAAAGGGAAGGTGTTGCCTTTATATGAGTAACAATGCAACAGAGAACGCAAGATGAAGTAAACACTAAGTAAATTGAGTACAAAAGTAAGTGTTGAAAAGTAAATGGGTCAAAATACAAACCCAACTGAAAGTACAGTACACCTGAAAAGAAAGTACATCAACAGTAAAGTAAATCAGCAACCACTGAGTCATCCTCCAGCAATCCCACCTAAAGGGTGGGTATGGATGGGCTCCTCAGCTCCTCAAGTCCGGTCGTCCTCTCTATGTACGTCCCTCCTGATAGTCCACCTCCTGATGTAATCCAGCTCCTTAAGCCTCAACCACGATCAGCGACTTCGGTCATCTGCAACCAACACCACGTAGTGCAGGCAATGCCCATGCATGGGTGAGTGTACGATAATCAGTAGGGACCCCGAGACCCCCGAAGGTCTCCCAGAATCCACAAAGGATAAACCACAAAGGAATGATACAAACACAAAGATTCAAACAAATATACTTAGGTATATTCCCATATATATACCTAATTTATCAAATCCAGTTGGGCTCCGACTCACGAGCCCGAGTGTAACCCAGTGCACACAGGAAATCACAACCCAGTCCACATAGGAAGGTAAGTCAATCACATCGATGAAAATGATTGAAAGTCAATACTCAGCTCACACAGGTATAATACTCACAAAGAGGGGTGGAGATGATTAGTTGTAGCCTCTGAATCATCTCCTCTGCCGAACCCACGTAGGATCCTAGTAAAAAAGTCATCGCTGCCCAACCCATGTAGGATCCAAGTACAGTAAACATCACTGTCGAACCCACGTAGGATCCAAGTAAAATCGCCATCATTGCCAAAACCACGGAGGATCCAAATACAATCATCCTCGCTACCGAACCCATGGAGGATCCAAGTACAACCATCATCATCGTCGAACCCACGGAGGATCCCATCACAGTAGTCGTCGCAGTTTCAGCCAACTCTAGGGTTCCCGCACACAGCGTACTCGATTCCGGGAGGGTCCGCTCCTCGAGTAAAGGGGTCGATACATCAACTGTCACGAAGTCTAGAGTTAATGTATACTGAAGTTCTGTCTCGTCAAAATGAACTCAATGTGAAAGACGACACGTCAAATGGACGCCCGGTCTGAGAGATATTTTCTTTTCCGTTCCAGGGGCCCGGTTGGAAATACGCTCGTTTCTAACCTGTCTGGTATCCAAGTTCATAAAAAACTCACATAGATTATCATAAAATGGTCGTCTCATCGAAAGAGTCCCAATGCCGTAGAGGGCGCGTCGATCAGACGTGCGGTCCGTAAGTTATTCACATTTAAGTGAATAATAGGCCCGACCTGTTTAGCCCAATGGGCCGACGGGTCGGGTTGAACCAGTTTGACGGGTCTGACCCAACATGGGTGTCAGACCGGTCTGAAAAATTACATAACTCTCCCCGAAGGGGAACGACCCAACCCGAATTGGCGCGGCCTGGCCCAGCCCGGCCCGGCGGGGTGAGGCCCGGCTCGGTGGAGCGCGGCTCGGCCCGGCACGGCTCGGTCGGGTCCGGCCTAGCGCGGCCCGACTGGCTCTGCTGACTGGCCAAGTGGCTCGGCCAAAACCAATCGGGCTCCAAGGTGGGGGTCGGTCTTCTGCACTGGCAGCGCCAGGAGGCGCCGCCCTTTCCCGAACTGGCCGGAATTATATAGCTCAATATAAATGTGACTGGTGCGCCTAAAATTATATAAGGTAATATGAATGTTTGATTGTAACGGGTGAGCCCAGAATTATACAGCGCTCTTATGCATTGGGTAAAGTGATGAATCTCATGATTAAATATGAAATGATGTGTGAACAAGATGATAGCATGTTTCACAAATATGTGTGGTAGTTAACCACTAAGACATGATGTTTCATTTTTATACATTGCCACATTTCAAGTCTTTTATTTATGTTCCTCTGATGTTCATGATCTTTTACCTATGTCATGGTTATTCTCATCCCATGCTATATTGTTCTTATATATCATCTTACTGGGCTTTTATCTCACCCCTTTTGATGTCTATCCACATGTACTAAAGAGAGGACAAGTGCAAAAAAGAATCTAGAGATAAAAAAATTAAATAAATGTTTATTCTTGATGTTGTAATTGTTATGTATGATCCTAGTTTTCCCAAGACATTAAACCTTTGGATCCTCTATGTGTAATAATATTATGTTGTGTATCTTTAAAATGATGTAATAGTAATGTAAGAAAAGGTTGGGGTCACTATAGTTGGTATCAGAGGCAAGGTTTAGTTAATTTTGGAATTATGATTAGTGAACCCTATAGAAAACCTATAGCATGAGACTAAGTACAAATATGCACATAAGAATATTTACATAGGGATCCAATATGTTATGCTTTTAGTATAAATTTTTCAAATGAATAAGTTATGTATTCATGACATGTATACTTATGTTTTGTTCTATCCTTTTCTATTTTAGAAAATGGAGGGAACCAGGAGAAATTAGGCCAACAACTCGTGCAAGGGCCAATGCAATGATTTCCCGAATGACATTCCCAATGATTTGGGAGGTGGAGTTATGAACTTCATGTCAATGCTTACACAATTATCTCAGGTTAGGAACAATAACCATAATAATGGGGAACATCATCCTTCACCAAAGAGGGAACAACTGGCTATCGAATGTTTTATGTGGCAACGACCACCGACGTTTAGTGGATCCTCCAATCCACTAGTTGCGGAACAGTGGTTCATCTCCATGGAGTAGATCTTTTATGTTCTTCACTATTATAAGATGAAGAAGGTGACCTTAGCTGTTTATAGTCTAGATAAAGAAGTTGATCAATGGTGGGCATTGATTAAGAACACCAACCCAAGGGAGGAAATTGAAGAGATGAAATGGGAACAATTTAAGATAATGTTTCTTAAAAAATACTTCCCAAGAACTCTTCACACAAACTACGAAGCGAATTACACTAGGCTTGCAAGGTATTATTCGTGTTGTGTTTTCAAAAATGATAACAAAATTGATAGATTCTTTAGTGGATTAAAATCACACCATCAGAAGGCTCTTGAAATTCGAGACTTTGGGAGTTATGAAGAAGTTGATCGATGTGATCTCAAAGTAGAGATGGATTTTAGAGAATGGTCCCATGGCTATGGTGATAGTAAAAGAAAAATGGAGTTTCAATATGGTGGATCTAATGATAAAGGTGTGAAGAAAACTCAACGATCCACATGAAAAAAATGTTGGAAGTTGGACCATGGGAACTGCCTCAAAGGGACATGGAAATGCTACAAGTGTGGGAAAGAAGGAAACCAAGCTCAAGAGTGTCAAAAAGTCATGAAAAGGAAGGAGAATGTAGCCGACAAAAGGAGATAACCACTCATGGTTTAATTCTACAACTGTAGAGATATAGGGAACTATGAAAACCAGTGCACTAAACCTCAAGTTCTCAAGGGTAATCAGCGTCAGTAGCCACCAATGCCAAAGGAACAAGGGAAGGCTTATGTCATCACTATTGTGGAGGTGGAGCATGATAATGAAGTCATAAAAGGTACTCTTCTTATTCACTCAATAATGGAGAAAGTCTTATTTGATTCTTGTTCTATTAATCCTTCATATCTTGCATGTTTTCTCGAACTATAGAATCGAAGCCCCAAAACCTTGAAGTAGATATATCTATAAAAACACCTAGTGGTGAAATCATTGCAACCAAAGTGTTTGACTCTTCTCCTATTAGCATATGTGGGAAGATTCTTCCATCATATCTTGTAATACTTCCTTTGGTAGAATTTGACTCTTTAATGGGAATGGATTGGCTCTCGTTATATAGAACACATATCAACTATCAGGAAAAGGAAATATCTTTTCATTTCTCGAACCATCCCATGCTCCTCTAAAAATATAGGGGAGATCATGAATCACCTTTGAAAAATCCTTCAATGGTGTGGGTGTTGATTCCCTATGGAGAAGCATACCTCTCCCAAATGGTTGAGTCGAAGGAAAGCACCAAACTTGAGGAAATTCACATCTTGAGTGAATACGGTGATTTATTTCCCAAATAGTTACTTGAAATTCCCCCAGATCGTGAGGTAGAGTTCTCAATTGAAATCAAACCCGAAGAAACTCTTATCTCTAAGTGTCCATATAGGATGGCTCCTATCGAACTGGAGGAGTTAATGAAGCAGCTGTAAGAGAATATGGAAAAAGGGTTCACATGCCCTACTACATCACCTTGGGTTTCACCAGTGCTCTTTGTGAAGAAGAAGGATGGAACAACGCGGTTGTGTATCGATTATCAGGAAGTCAACAAGATCACCATAAAGAAAAAGTATCCTCTCCCAGGGATTGATGACTTGTTCGACCAGTTAAGAAGAGCTCAATACATCTCAAAGGTGGATCTTCATTCTGGATATCTTCAGGTAAAGGTGGAGAATGAAGATATTCAAAAGACTGCCTTCTAAAAAAGTTATGTGAACTATGAGTTTTTGGTAATGCCCTTTGGACTTACTAATGCCCCTGAAATCTTCACGGATACGATGAATAGAGTTTTTAGACATTACCTTAAAAAATATGTCATTGTTTTTAGCGATGATATTCTCATCTACCCCAATAGAAAGGAGGAACATAAAGAACATCTAAGACTTGTGTTGGAGACATTAAGAAAGGTTAATTTGTACGCCACCTTCAAAAAGTGCGACTTCTGGATGAAACGAGTCACGTTCTTTGGACATGTGATCACAAGTGAGGGAATTTCTGTGGATCCTTCAAAAACAAAGGTGATTGAGGAATATCCCAGGCCCTCTAGTGTCCCAGAAATCTGTAGTTTTCTGGGATCATATGGGTACTATCGATGATTTGTGATAAATTTCTCACGATTGTTAAGCCTGCTAACTAAGATAACAAGGAAAAAGGTAAAGTATGTCTGGATGGATGAATATGAGGGAATCTTCAAGGAGCTAAATAGAAGGATGGTAACTACACCTATACTCACACTACCAAAAATTGGAGGATGTTTTCTGATCTACATTTATGCTTCAAAGAAAGGCTTTGTTTGTGTACTCATTCAAAATGATAATGTGATAGCCTACTCCTCATGACAGCTGAAGATCCATGAGCAGAACTACCCGACGCATGATATAGAGCTGGTAGCTGTGATTTTTTACTTGAAAATAAGGCGGCACTACCTTGATGGTGAGAAGTGTGACATATACACCAACCACAAGAGAGTAAAGTATATATTCACACAAAAGGATCTCAACATGCGACAAAGGAGATGGTTAGAGATAATCATGGATTATGATTTCTCTATCCCCTATCATCCTGGAATGGAGAACAAGGTAGTTGATGCTCTAAGCAGAACTGAACTGGCTACTCTATCCATGCTGCGGATTGAGAAAGACCATATCTTCTTGGATATGAAAATAATGGATTTGGAAATCATTATGGAAGAGGATACATCCTTCCTTTCCCAAATTATTGTGCATCCATCCATCCATGATAATATTAAAGAAGCACAATGGGATGATGTGAAGATACAAAAGAGGGTGAATTCAGTAAAGGAAGAGAAGCTTCCATAGTTCCATATCAATGATGATGGTGTGATTCGTTTTGGAACACGGTTTTTTGTTCCTCCATCACCAGGGATAAAGAAAGGGCTATTGTAAAATGCACATAGCTCAACATTATCCATCCATCTTACGAGTACCAAGATGTATCGTGATCTCCAAGAACACTTCTGGTGGGATAACATGAAGAATTAGATTGCAGAATATATATCAAGGTGCTTGGTATGTCAGCAAGTTAATGATGAGCGAAAAAAGTCCAAAGGTATGATGCAACCATTGCATATACCCATGTGGAAATGGAAAAATGTTTCTATGGAATTTATCATGGGTCTCCCGAAGACATCAAAGGGAAATAATGTGATATGGTTAGTGTTTTATTGACTCACCATGACTACCCATTTTATCATTATTCGGGAAGATCTCTCACTTGAACAACATGAAAAAATATATGTGAAGGAAGTGGTGATACTACATGGAGTTCCACACTCAATTGTCACTGACCATGATCCAAGGTTCACATCTAAATTCTAGAGGAGCCTTCAACATGCTTTGAGTACAGAATTAAATTTCAGCATGACCTATCACCCCCAAACTGATGTCCAGTCTGAAATAATTATTCAGATTCTTGAAGATATGCTAAGTGCATTATCTCTAGAATTCAAAGGTGGATGTGATCAGAATCTCCCATTGGTTGAGTTCTAATATAAAAATAGCATTCACTCAAGTATTCAGATGGCTCCATATTAAGCTCTGTATGAAAAGTGATGTAGAACTCCAACCTGTTGGAATGAAGTTGGAGAAAGAAAGCTACTTGGACCCGATCTTATTTAGGAGATGACAGAGAAGGTTCAAGTCATCTAGAAACACATCAAATCTGTTCAAAGTCGGAAAAAGAGTTACGCTGACAACCATCGAAGGGACTTGGAGTTCAGTGTTGGAGATAAATTCTTCCTTCAAATATCTCCATGGAAGAGATTCATGAAATTCGGGAAGAAAGGTAAGCTAATCCCAAGGTTTATTGGCCCCTTTGAGATCCTTGACCGCATAGGAGTCGTGGCCTACCGTCTTTCACTTCCACCGAATATGGATCATGTCCATTATGGGTTTTATGTATCACTACTGAGAAAGTATATACTAGACCCCTGACATGTACTAAACTCAAAGGTGGTGCATCTAGAAGATGATCTCTCCTATAAGGAGTAGGCAGTAATGATTCTAGATCAGAGATATATGGTTCTATGCAACAATACAACCCGTCTTGTCAAATTGTTTTGGAGGAACCATTAGTTTGAGGAAGCAACTTGGGAACCAGAAGAGGCAATGAAGGAGAAACAGGCTCACCTGTTTGTGTAAAGTAAAATGTTAAGGGAAAAATATCTTAAGGGGGAAAGAATGTAACGACCCAATGTTTTTTTAATGGGAATTCCCTTCTTATAATTATGTCATAAAATAACATGAAAACAAAACATAATGAACTACTATGTGATATGTTACCTTTAATCATAAGTTTGTCACTTATGTATTAAGAATTTTGAAAATCCGACATACACGGTTGTGTTCAAGATGTTTTTTGGAGTCTAATAAAACAAAAATAATTTTTAGTGAATACTAAAGTAACCTTGTTAATAGTAACCTACCCTTATGAATAGTAATTTTACTCTTATGAATATTAAATCATCCTTCATAATAGTAACCTTACCCATGATTAATTAAATAAAATTTTGACATCTTAGACAGTGATAATTTGACCTTAATAAACGTTTTGTTATTTTATAAGTCATAAATAATTATTTATAATTAATTAATTAATTTAAAAGAAAATGTATTTTCTAAAAATGTGTTCATTAATTATCAAATCAATGTCTTATAATTTTTAGATAATTTTTTAAGACCCTACATAATTTTTTGAAAACACTATAAAATCAGTTTTAATTTTAATAACTATTTTTTTAAGTAAATTATAATATTAATAAAATATTAAATTAATAATATTTAAACAATTATATTTGAAAAATGGAATTCATTTTTGGATTCTACGCATTGAAAAATGGTTGGGGTAAATTTGTGGGATTTTTAAGAGATACTTTAATTTTTTGTGAATAGTAAAATACATTAATTTACCGAATAAATATATTATAATTAAAACCCACTATTCCTGAAAAAAAAAGTGATATAACCACCCAAATATAGAACACACATGCCACATTTACTATTCTTGTTCATGAATGACTCACTATTCCTTGTCTTAGGGGAAATTAATAATCTAATGAATTTTATATTAAGGAAACCCCTCTCCCCTCCACTATAAAACCCACCCTTCACAGCCTCATTTTCTCACACCTCTAAAGATCCAAGACATCTATAAACTATGCCCAAACATATTCTCTAGCCCCTATCCCACGTTCAAGAGCTGCTGGTCTCATCAAAAGTCGAAGCCTAGCTTCCTTAAGGAGGATCTCAAGAGGAAGATTTAAGAGGTAATTTCTCTCCCTCTTCTCCTTTAATATCCTTTCATATTCAAGTTCATTTCTTGATATCTCCCCACCAATATTCATCCAAATGGTATTGTAACTTAATTATTATACATGTACTATAATTTTATGATATTATATCATCCAACCCCTTTCCCTCTTGCTTTTATTTTTATTAAAGAGAACGTTGTTCGTGAGGTGTTAATTTATCACCTTTAAGAACCACAAGTTTTCTTCTTCCATTTCTACCTTCAGATCTGGTCATGAAAACATTTTTTATGGTTGAACCAGAATATGTTATATGTATTATCTCCTATTTAAATTTCTGTAAATAACTTATGGCCATATTACTAATTGATAAATTAAAACAATTTCATTGTGATCGAAAAATCGCTCAAATTAACACAAACAATCATCATTTAATTCTTATCTAATGATTCATTCACATGGATCTAATATAATTCATTATAAGATCATTAAAACTTATGTAATATCATTAATAACATGTAATATCAGTTCTTTATGTGTACCCATGTTCTACCCGAACTTCAATTTAAGAATACAAGTGAACCACTCAAGAAAACCATAAAAACAAACATTCCAAAACAATGTTTTTTTAAAATCTATAACTCATCCAAAGTCACATAAAATCACTAAACAAAACCATAATTAACCATATTAATGCACAAAAGGTCTTGGATTTCTAATTAATGAATATAATGTCATTTTACAGTATATTAAAGAGAATGAATCATTCGAATACAAGGTACGGGGAAATCTCAAACTCAATTTTCTTTCTTCGGGTTCTCCCTCTTTCACTCCATTTTCTGATATGGTTACTCCTTAAAGATCATTTGTTCATCATTTTGTTTTCTGGGATATAAATTTTTACCACTATTGTTTATGTCAAACAAAATTTTTCCAAAAGAACTGTTCTTTTAAGAACTCACCTTTTACTTATCATTCAAGATTGATGGTTCTTGTATCAAGTATATTATTCCCTCTTTGTTTTGGGAACCCAAAGTTTATAAATGTTTTCTTATGAGATGAAACTAATTCCTTTCCATGGGTTGGTTATGTTCATTATTGATATATGTTCTATTTTTCATGCATGATAATGATAATATTATGATGTGATGGGTGCGCCCGGAATTATATTGTGCAATATGAATGATTGAATGTGACGGGTGCGCCCAGAATTATACATTACTCCAATGAATTGAAAAATGTGATGAATCTCATGAGTAAATGTGAAATGATGTGTGAACAAGATTCTAGATTGGTTCACAAGTATTTTTGGTAGTTAACCACTAAGACATGATGTTTCATTTTTATGCATTGCCACATTTCAAGTCTTTTATTTATGCTCCTCTCATGTTCATGATCTTTTGCCTATGTCATTATTATGCTCACCCCATGCTATATTGTTATTATTTGTCCTCTTATAGGGCTTTTAGATCACCCCTTTTGATGTATATCCAAAGGTGGATACATTTACTAAGGAGAGGAAAAGTTCCAATAAGAATCTAGAGAAGAATAAATTAAATCAATGTTTATGCTTGATGTTGTAATTGTTATGTATGGTCCTAGTTTTCCCAAGACACTAAACCTTTGGATCCTCTATGTGTAATACTATTATTTTTTGTGTCATTAAAATTATTTAATAGTAATGTAAGAAAAGGTTGGGGTCACTATAGTTGTGATCCCTCTCTCATGATTTATGTCTCATGATTTTCTACTCTTTATTCAATTTTATATATTTAATCATATTCGGTCATTTGTTTTCATATCATTATATATAAATCATTATTATGATTTTATGTTGTTTTAATCTTATATTTCTCTACTAAATATGTTTTCAAATATTCTTATTATATCATTATAGGTAACATGATGATATGTTTATTCTTTTCCTCCTAGGTGTTTGATTTCACACCTTTCTAATGCTTTTATTTCCCCAGGAATGAGTATGATTTTAATAAGTTAAATGCTTAAAAGAATATGTATAATGATGAAATAAAGGAGACATTTTCACAAGAATTTTAAAATATCTTATGTATCTAGTCTCTAAAGATTAAAAACCTCAAAAATAATGGGATATTGAGTTTATTGTGTAATATAATGTTTTAATTATGAAAATAATGTATAAAAATGCATATATAGTAGGATTTACCTCACTGTACACATAGTTTCCAATTTTTAAAAACTCTACTCCAATCATATGAAACTAATTTTTTAATATAAAATGGTAACTATCATTCCTCCAATTTTATTTTCCCATAATAATATGGTTCCTCATCCTGTTCTAAATTATTTGGATGTTATTCAGTCACCTAATTCCACCAAACATAATGATATTTAAATAAAATCATAAAACCATTTAAATCAAATACAATTGAGTTTTATAAATCTATAGTGTAACTTCTATAAGTAATGATGCGACCATGAAAAATAGGTTCCTTATTCCTTGAATTTTATTAGGTTTAAACTTTCCCAAGAAACCCTAATAGTTAGGATCTTAGAGGAAGAGAGTTGAGAGAATGTATATTATGGATTTATATAAAGTGTTATCTGTTAAACTATCCAAGATTAATCTATGATATGATTGAAAATTAATGTCTATAAGATATATTAATTGATTATTTACATGCACAATATAGTGTATGTAATGATTAAATATGGGTCTTGGATCACTAAATAGATATGATGTATGAGATCTTCATTTTTTATGGGAGCACGTTTAATAAAATATCATCTTGAAAAGATATAAAACATTATGTTCATCTGGTAAAAAATTCCTTTTTAGATAAATGATATCATCCACATCCAAATTGTCTTTGAAATAAATCTTATAAAATAAAAAGCATAAAGTGTGTGACTCCAAAGATAGGTAACCTATGAAATGTTCTTATGTATAAATAATATATGTGTAAAATAAACACATCCATGTGTAAATGAACTGTTGATTTTTTGTAATTATATATTATAGATCCTTATGAGAATCATATAATGATCCACTTATGGATTCGAAGGCATTATATTCACGGTGAACAAAGTAATTTTTGTTTGCTCTAATGCACTCATTATTATTAAGTATTGCAATTAAATGTTTAAAAAAATTAATACCCATTATTTACTGAATAAAGAAGTATAGAAAAATAGGTTCAACATAGGAAAGACTCTGGTGGTCTAAAATAATTTAAACCCAAAGAATCCCTTATCACTATATCTTTATCCTCATCAAAAAAAGACGTACATTTAGAAATGAATGTGATACTTGAACCGGGGGGTATAGCTAGAGGCATGGTCATCAGAAAATATATTCCCCCAATACCTAGTGTAAAGAATCATTGTCAATTCTGTAATAAAACAAGTACAAAATCTAATGACATAAGAAATAGACCAATGGGTAGTACCTCTATAATGCAGTGCATTAACGATAATAAGGGATTCAGTTGCCACTATAGCCATATTGATACCTCTCTGACTACAATGTTGGATTCCAGTTAACATGGCCTCATATTCATCTTGTAAAGAATTACTACTGTCAAAGTTGGACATAAGAGAAAAGATGATTTCACCCCTATTATCTTGGACCATTCCTCCACATTTCATCACACCCATATTTCATGAATCATCTGTATTCATATTGAGTCTTGAAGTGTGTGTGAGACAATGTATCCAGTGAACCTACTTGGGGATGAGATAGGTAATGATGTATCTTATGGTATGATGATTTGGTATGAGGGTTAGTATATCCTGCCACTTGCTAAGAGGATGAACCATGTCCAGAAATAGACTCCTATTTCTAGAAATCAATGATTTGGGTGAGGATTCAACCCCTCGTATCGAACTAGGTTCCTTGAATTCAATATATTTCAGCAGCCTATAGAAAAAACCACTACATGATCTTTTATTTCCATGATGACATCTCCCTCACCATGAAACTTATACACAAATAATGTTAACTATGATAACTACAACGAAAATAATCCATAAAATCAAAAAAAATCCCCAGATCAAGCTTTCCCCTTATCCCTTTAAAAATAGATGATTTGCAGTCTCCTCTCAACTATTATTGAAACAAGTACACATGGAATTTATATTAATACCCAATCTTTTCACATTTTTATCAGTAGGTATAGAATGGTCCCTAATTCTCCACACAAGAAAGTTATATATCAGTGATATCTCTTTATTCTATAGAGTCTCTCCCCACATATCAATAAAAGTTTCAGTTCCTATTACCCTTCTGAATTCTTTAATAGAGAAGCTTTCTAATAAAGATACTATGAAAAAACACTTATCCAACTCACTGTTGATGTCAATATGATTTAAAACCATGAACTAGTTTCTTTCCAAATAAAACATTGATGAAATTAGGGTAGAATATTACAAGATTAAAATTGATACCCTTGACTAAATAGTATATAAATATGAGTGTGGTGCGAGCACAATTATAGTGCCAAATGTATATTTTCTAGCTCCCCATAATCCACCGAATGTGTGATTGAATGGATGAAATATTTAGAATAATCAAGGTATATAAATTAAAATAATTGCCTCTTGTTTACCTCGTACTCCTTTAGATTATAGGCTCCATTAACATTCTCCATAAATTCCTCTCTTCAATTACCTCCTAGGAAAGCTTGTCATGCATACCTTTCACTTTTCCTAAAGCACTCTTAACATTTATTCCAACCTCTCAGAGGGGACCAGAAAACCCAATTTTTTACTCAACTAAATATGAATCCCAAATTATGGTTTCTAGTATATTGTAAATATTAGATATAACTCTTTTAGGGATCCTAATAGCTGAAAAAAATGTATAGGAATAAATTTTATGACCTTCTTCACCAAGGTTATCCTTCCACAAAATGATAAGAAATGGTTCTTCCATTTCATAATGTTTCTAGTTATCTTCCTGAAAATATGTTAAAAGTATTTTGTGTACAGCCTTCTTGAGGAAATTGGTTCACCGAGGTACTCCATGGTAAGAATACCTCACCTTATGTCTAGAATTATTTCAACGGAGCTGACCATATTTTTTGATAATCTCTTTAAAATAAAAAATTCTCCCTTGGACTGATTAATAATTTTTACAATAAACCTTCCTGATGAAAATGGTGCATCGATGTACTCCATGGTAAGAGTACCACATCTCAATATATTTAGGATATATGAATTATGTCATGTATTTTTAGATCCGGGTGCTTTATTGATAGTACAAGTGAGAAATATTTGGAACAAAAATAATTAAATTTAGTTGGAGTTTACAACAATATTTCTTCATATATCCATCCTAGGACATTGAAAATTAGTTTTTTCAACAAAGATGATTAATGTTTCATTGTGATGGGATGTTTTGAGATATATTATAGGGTTTGATAAACTCTATGGAAATTACATCTATGGTATTAGCGTTTTAGAAATTAATCCTTCTATATTTAATGGCAAGTGATACAAAGTGTAAATATTAAAAATGGTTTAACTATATAAAATTTTAAAATCAAGTGATGGATTGATAGATCTTCTGGTCTTCATTATTACGATGAAGAAATGAGTTTCTTCAAAAAATATTTAAATGTAATATAATATTTGAAGATATAATGGATCTATATAAAGAATTTTTATAGTTATCTCATTTCCCATGTATGGTATGAGAAGTTTTATGTTGACAAAGAGTTTTTGTGAAAATATGAGATGATCAATTCAATACACATGATTTATGATTCTTTAGTTTCTATAACATGTATTTAAAATGTCACACTCATAAAAATGATTTATTTTGGATAAAACATCTTAGTTATATATTTTTAGAAATAATTGAGAATATTTTTATCCACCTATCAGTTGTACATTTTGACGAATTTTCATTGTTTTAGAGAAAAAATGGTCCAAACATATAAAATGAAATATATTTTATATAAATAATAATATAATTTTCTAGTATTCCCAGCGAAACAAAAATAAATGTTATTTCCAAAAAAATGAGTTTATATATATTATTATACTGTTTAGGATATGATATAGTGTTTCAGATGGTAGTTAGAGTATGTTTGAACAAAGATAATTTAAATGTAAAAAATAAAACATTATTTCAGAGAATTTTTTTTTGAATATCACTAAATATTCAAAAAGAATTAGGATGTGATGGGAATGAAATAATTTAAAAGTCATAATCTTTACTATAACATTTTCAATTTCATTTAATATGTGATGTTGTTTATTATATGTTAGTAAATATATTACGTAAATAGTTAAACTAATTACAATTAAATTTAAAATAAAAATTTGATTAAAATAGCTCCAAGAATGATGATAGAGTAATTATAGGAGTTTCTAGAAAACAACATACGTTATTAACATCATAACACTAGATTTTTTGAGTTAAAAAGTATGAATATATTTAAAGAGTTCAACATTTAGAATATGATTCATATGTGTCAATATTATTCAAACTGCATTTATTTATAGATTCTACGTACTAGAGAGTTTAGTGGGAGGTTTTCATTAAATTTTCAAATGGAGATGTGGTTTAAATTACATAATTTTGATTATTTAAAAGAAACATAGCAAGTGAAACAGACATGATGTTGATCTAGAAGTCTACTATATATGATATGTTAGACAGTATCTAATGAACAATTTTTTATGTGTTGAGAAAAGATTTTAATAACATAAAAAGGTATCATATAAATAATATATATACTTTATCATTACTTCACATTGGCTGAATATATGTATATATTGATATATATATATATATATATATATTATGAATAAATGATTTTTGATTTCTCAAATAATGAATATCAGTTATCCCTAAATGATGTTCTCCATGGAGTGTTATATTTTATGATGAAAGTTTAATGTTTGTGTGAGTACGATTCTTGTATCAAGATATCTAATATCCTCATTAGGTACAAAACTAGTTTTTTTCACTAGATAACCCACTAATTGTACAATATGAAGTTCTATACACTATGTATTTAGTATAGAATGGATTAATTGATCTTATTTTGAGACCCAATACCTGATGTTGGTGAGATATATAGCATTATAACCTTCAAAATTTCATATATTAATTAAAAAAATCATGAATCTTGGATAATCATGGTTGGTCAGATATATTTCTGATAAAATCATTTATTGGAGCTCAACAATGATGTGATTTTTTATCACATATGATAAGTATGACATCTATGCCCTAGATTGAGATAAATTGAGGAACTATATGGCCATACATAGAATTTACTTTTGAGTTATTATCTACATGGATGAGGGAAATTTTAAGAGCTCATATACTAGATAAATTATATTTTATGTATTCATCAACCTGTTAAGTATATAATTAAAGATCTGAGAATGATTGATGGGAAAACATAAGTTTTTCTCCTTTAATAAATAATAATATCTATGTTTTTATCAACACACAACACGGAAAACCAAACCAATATAGAATATCCTATGATAGTCGTATAATTGTAATGTATAAATATTGGTAATAGAATTTTTAAATATATATATAAATTAATATATATATATATATATAAGAAAAAAAATAAAATTCACCATAAAGATAAAACTCAATTAGTAAAAATATAAAACTAATAAAATCTATTTTTATTACTAATTTTTATTTTATAAAATTGATATTTTCAAATTTTAATAATTTACGATTATGAAAAATTTTAGAAAAATATTTATTATTCCAAAAAAAACAATTCCCCTTTAAAAAAAATTCAAGATATTTTATAATTTTATTATAAAGCTAAAATTACAAATTTTATCATTTTAACTTGATAAAATTTAAATCATTTTAATATTTATAATGGTCATATTGACCTAAATTTGTTTTTTGAATTTTTCTAAAATAATTTATTTTTAGATGAATTGAGTAAAATACCATTTTTAAAAATACCATGGCTTTTGTAACATCACTTAGATATAATCAGGGCATAACGGTAAAAAAGGATTTTTATTTAAAAAATATATTCCTTTTAATAAACATTATATATTTTAAATTATCATTTATGAATTACAAACATATATTTGATACGTTAAAACATAATAAATATATTCTTGATAATTGTTCTAAATAATGTATGCATTGGTATTTTAAAAATATTTGTTATAAATTTAATAAAAAAATGGATTATAAATTTCAAATAATTGGATCCAAATTTTATAATCAGAACACTTTTTTATGCATAAATAGTCTGTAACATTGGGAAAATGTTATTTACCCTCATAAAATGATTATTTTTTAAAGAATAAAAAATTTCTAAATGTTCTGTATTTTTTAAATTAAATGAATTAATGATAAATTAAATCTCTAATATTAAGTTTAAAAAGATATAAAAATGGAATAATCATCATTTAATGCCTAATAAGTGTAAAATAATAATAAGAACACTTAATGACTAAAATGAAATTTTTATAATACAAAAATATTTTTTCCAGGTTTTATATGTTTTGATTAATATATAAATTGCATAATATTTATAAATTTTATTAGTATTAATGAATATGAAATTTGGATTCACCTTGTTGTAATTTTTTAATAACGGTCAACTTATATACTTAGTAATAAAATATTTTACATGATTAATATTTAATTATGAGTAATAAGTGATTAAGTGATTAATCTAAGGTGGATCAAATTATCATTGATTAAAATTACATTTAGACATTATAGAAAATATTTTATTGCTTTTAAATTATTACCTATATGTATAACCAACCTTACATCACATAACATTCATTCCATTCTATTTTTACATAATACTTACCATTCTATTCCATAGAAATGGCCCACTTCCTCACTTATAAAAGGGTGATCACATACACCATTTAAATACTCCATTCCTATTTCAAAATATCCTTGAAAATATACCCAAATTCGTTTCCATAAAGTCTTATATATGAACTAGTACCCATGTTCACAAATAATTTTCTTAATGCTCAAAAAAACTATGGCCTTCATCAAGTGGAAGTTTAAGGCTTCAATATAGGTATCATATCTTTCATAACGTTTCATTCTTATTATTTCTTTTATAAACCAAAAATAACCATATTATAATAAAAATAATAATAATTTGTGTTTTTATATGTTTATAAAATAATAATCAAGAATTATTTATTTTACTCCATCAATTTTGAAAAAAAGAATCATCATTAATGATTGTGTGTGGATTATCACCTCCATGAAGTGACAATTTTGGTTTTTCAAAACCACCTCCCATTGATATTGATATGATGGTATTTTTGAATAAATATATTTTATAAAATTTATTTGTATTTATGAAATTAACACTTTATATACACCTCCACCCCTCTCATTTCATGAGTTATCAAAATGATAATTGTCCGTTGTATAGACCACGACCTCTATGTAGATTCATTTTTTCCAGTTTATCACTATTTATCAAAATATTTACAAATATTACTCACCATAATAAAATTACCAAAATAATTTAATTATAATTATGTTATAATGAGACTATGTAAAAATAAATAACCCCTTAACCCTATAAAACAATCAAGTTAAATTGTGTTCAATATTATATCAGTTTGACCACCATCTTGAATAATGCTATGAAATTATATCATTGCTGATTTTAGAAACATAAGTTATAGTGTCGTATGATATATATAAGTAAATGATTTTTTTATAAAGGATGAATTAATATTTAACACATTAGATTATGAAACACCTTTCATAGTTTGAAAATCATCAAAAAAATATTCATTGTTAATTTTATCTAATAGGATAAGAACTAAAGTACTCATGAAATGAAATTTATAAATTATAAATAATTATAAGTCACCAATTTTTGTAACATTAATGATCATTGAATGATGAACTTTTGAAAAAGAATGAACAATGAAAATACACATATGAAACTAATAAAAATGGTCAAAATTATTAACATTTGAAGTGGGAAAATAGAAATAACATAGTAATATACATATAGATAATGATTATAAATTAAAACTATAAATATTTTTAGGTATTATTATGGTCATAAAATATTATATTAATATTGATAGTTTTTTATTATATTATATAACTTTCCCCAAATATTATAAACAAGGTGAATGTCTCATTGACTCAAATTTTTATCCCTTAATACATTTTTATTCTATACTCGGTGTTTCATTATTAATGGTTATAATTCTACCCAATTCTAATTTTATATCATGATTTATTTATTTTTCATTATTTCTTATTTTTATTCCATGTTCACTGACTCTTTTGTTTTGGATTCAAAGGATAAAAGGGATATAATGTTTTTCTCTCTAAACATCACTTTATTGAGAAAAGTTTTAATTTATTTTGACCAATTTTTATTTTTATGTTGCATATACTTCCCAAGGATTTATTTTAAAATTATATAATATTTATTTCATATTATTTTTATAATCATATAATTTTCAAGGTTTTTATTTATTTTGATTAAATATTTACTAAATAAGTAATTGTATTTTCATGACTCGATTATCTTCCTTGGGACATAATCACAAATACCTTTCTATTTTTCTTTCCATGATTTATCTATTCGAAACATTGATGGTTTTAGGATGTATTACGAAATAATTTTTTTTGGAAACCAAGTTTCATAAAAAAAATTACTTTTCCTATATAATTTTGATTTTTTTTAAATTCATTTATATTCAGAAAAATTTATATTAATATTTAGTAATTTTTCTTCCATGTTCATATTTTTACTTCCAACAAATATTCTCAATTTCCTAGTGGAAACAGAAATTATTTTTAACTTCGATAAAACTTTTATTACAATTATTTCATTTTAAAGTAAAACTATAATTATCCAGTTAAAAATTTGGTTTTTTGACAAGTATATTTCATGTTTTTCAAATGATTTTTTTATCATCTTAATATAAATGCTTTTATCATCCAATCAACGTTTTCTATTGATAAAATTTATGTATTTTTCAAGATTCAATCATTAAATATTTTTATTAAAGTAAATTTTTTTAAAGTGTTTTTGCAAAATATTTTCCAAAATTTTAATTCATTTTAATGACTTTATTTTTTATGATTATTGTTAATGTTAATGGTTTACAATGTATTTTCACTTACCCTTATCAAAAAACAATATTTTTTTTCAGGTTTCGATTGTTAAAGATACTTATGAAAAGTAAAAAAAATAAAATTATTTTCCATATTATTTTTGAAACATTGTGTCTATTCAAGGATCAATTATTTATACCCCTTTTATAACAACATTCTAAATAATTCTTCTCTCTCCCTTCTCAAAAACGTTTTTGGAACGTAATTCTCACTTTATCTTTTAAAATAATTTAGAAAATGGTCTATGAAAACATTTTTATTTTCACTTAAATTTTTCTATCATGTTTTATCTCCACTAAATTGATATCTTTGTCCCCCTCCATATGTTTTTATATTATTAATAATTCAAATAAATGATAATTTAATAACCTTTGATTTCTGACATTTATATTATTTTAATTCTTAGGATACTTATTATTTCTACATGATTTATTTAAGATATGATGATTCTTTATTTTATGTTTAATACATATGTATGGATAATGATTAATAGAGTCTTATATCACCCTAAAATAAATTGGTTTAAGATTATATATTATTATATAGTTGGTTTAAAGGTAATGGGTTTGTTCACATAGGTTTCAACATGATGGTTTTTCTCGCATTTCATGTGAATACATAATGTGTTTTTTCACATAGGGGTGGAAATAATGGGTTTTCTCCCACATGATTTCCTATGATTATGATTGGGTCAAATTTTAATGTTTTTCATAAAGTATAACACATTCACATGTTTTTCATCAAGTTCCTCCACTTTTACAAGATGCATTTCTTTTCCAATAAATGACATGTTTTCATAATCAATCACTATTTTTAAAGTATTCATCACTTTTATATTACTGTTTCATGGTTTATGATTAATGATATATTTTTTATAAAGGAAATTTATATTACTTTAACTGTATTTCAATGATATTATGTTTCAACATCATATTTTATGGTTATAATTAATTTCATTATGATCTTTATCAAGATATTTTTGTCTTCCTCATATTATCCTTTATATATATAATCACACATATTAAGATACAACTTCTCCCTTAATAACCATTTGAGCTCACTCCTTTCATATATTTTAAATACCTATTTTATCAAGATGATTGTAACATGTGAGATATGTTGAAAGGGTCTACAGGACCATGGTTATATATAAAATGTTTTAAATGATACAAAATAATATATTCATGTGGCTAATATTCAAGACACTAAACCTTTATGTCTGTGGGTTATATGAATATTTGTGAGATGTATTATTTAAATCAAGAGATTAAATTATTTTTTAAGAGATGTTTATCTTGGGATAGTATATTTTAAATCATTGAAGGATTTAGTTATTTTATATATTAGTTTATATATTTTTTGGTATTTCTAAAGTTGCCTTTGGTGTTAGGGTTAGATAAAATTAGTAAAGACCCTAGATTTTAGTCTATGTATAATATAGTATTCTAAAATATTAATAAATTACTAAGTAAGTAGTTTTCCCATAAATATATATCTGTTTAGATACAATAATATATATATATTTGTGCTATAGATGCACCTAAGGGTAATCACCCTAAAATTAATTAGTCAGAAATTGACTTGATAATCACCATAATGAACAATAAGTGAGCCTAATAATATACACATATCTAGATACTCCCAATGGATATTATTTGTTTTATTATATTCTCTTTATAAACCACTATGATGGAATGATTTTCTAGTCACATTGAGGTATTTGATTGGGGATTGTAAAATAAAGAAACATAATATAGACTAAGATAAAATAAAATATATATAGGCCAGACTAAAGGAACTATAGGATAATAGGATATGTAAAAGAACAATAATTTTTAATGAAAAATTCGTTTTATGATTATGATAATTCCCCCTATTGTCAATTTTTTGTCACTAATGTCAACACTTTTGGGTTTTAGTGATTGTTGTAACTTTAAGGATCTGGGATAACCTTAGATGTAAACAATAATGAAAAGATTACGTAAATAATCAACTCATTAGAACCTAATATAGAGTTAAAAATATGATTTCTATTACAAACTAACTATCATAAAACATGATTATAAATGTAACAATAATTAAACTCCCAAGTTCACTAAAGAAGAAAAGGAGGGGGACTAATAAAAATTCATGAAATAAAAATGATAAATGAATGGATATTCAACAACCTGGATGTCAAAAATATGGTAAGACTCACCAAGGTGATTGCCTCAAGGGGACAAGAATATGCTTTACATCTAGTAAATCAGGCTATTGAAAATAAAAATATCTACTGAAATGAATGGTTTAGTCAGTATTAGGAAATAAGATAGAAACCATCTAATGTAACTACTAATATATTATTGTCTTTTTTAGATAACATAGGAATTATCAAATACAATTCCCTAAATTAAGGATTTCTGATGATGGTATGATTTTAAAACCACATCGACAATGAGATAAAGGGATATCCTATGAAATTAATATCAATTAATATGATATTGGTAATTAGGTGTTCACGTACCCTCCACCACAAATCAGTTTATTTATTGTAGTTCTATCAACCCTATTATATCCAAGATACATTATAAGATCACCAAGTAACCGCCTTTAGTAAATAGTATTTTAAGAAAAATACATAGAGGTATGATTATTATGTTTATAGAAATAGTTTTATCAAAAAAAAATATTCTACTTTAAAAAATTGATTTGATTTTTGAAATAGAATGACTATATTCACTTTGACTGCAATTTTATTTTTAGAGTAATTAAAAAAAATATGAATAAATTTTTACCATTTATTAGTTGAAGTACAATTTAAAATTTTAATTAAAAAAAACTAAATCCCTTGAACGAGACTTTTTAATAAGTAATGAGAAAATTTCCTTGAAATGGCTAGGGAAAATAAGGGGTTTCTATTATTGTCTCTAATATTGAGGACTATATCTTAAGGCATGACATCATTTTTATTGGATTTATCTATTTTTACAAGTAAATGATAATTAATATGTTTGGATTCAATTTATTTAAGTAGGTAGAATGTAACATCTTGATTTTTTCTCCATAAATAAATACTATTTTCTATGGATTTCTCTGCATTAAACACAGAAAAATAAACCAAAATAGAATTTCATAATATAGTCATAGATTTATCAGGTCTAATATAAATGAAAATATTTATTTATTTATTTATTTAATAAAAAAAATATCTATAAACAAAAATACTAAATAAGTAAATGTAAACAAATATTAAAATTTATTTTTATGATTATAATGTATTTTATAAAATTTATATTTCTCCATGTTTGATATATTTATTATTATAACTAGTTTTGAATAATTTTTAATATACAAAAAAATGATTCCAAATAAAAACTATTTTTCACTGTATGTATAGTTTATTTAAGTTATATTTATTAATTTTCTGATTTGAATGTTTAAAAATTAACGACATTTTTCTATTTAACAAGGTCATGTTATCTTAATATGAATTTTTCAAAAGATTCTATAATAATTGATATTTACGTGAATATTGAAAATACCATTTTTGAAAATACTATGGAATTTCTAACAGAATTTGGATATAAGAATAACCTAACACTTAGGAAAAAAATTTATTGACCCAATATATGACATTTTTTGTAAAATTATATATATTAAAATATCATGTTTGAATTAGAAACTTATATTTTAGATTTTAAAACATAATAAATATTTTATCAAAAAATATTATAAATAAATTATACATTAGTATTTACAAATTAGTTTCCATACATTGCATAAAATGAAATTTATTCAAATTTTAAATTAGTGGATCCAAAGTATATCATATGGGCCACTTTATTTTTAGTCATAAAGATTAAGCTACCTTTGGTAAATATTAGTAACCATGGTAAGATGTATATTGATCAATGAATAGAACTTTTATAAATATATTTATTTTTAAAATTACATTTATAAATTTTAAATTGAAGAAATTATATGTTTTTTATGGAAATATAATAATAATTTAACACACAATAAATGATTAATCAAATAAAACAAAGAACATTGAATGATTAAAACTTATTTTTCCTAGTAAAAATAGTTTTCCAATACATTATATGTTTTTATTTAAATTTTAATTTAATTTTATTTAAAAAAATAATTTTGATAAATTGAGTGAATATTTTAATTCATCACATCAAAATTTGGAAATAAGGTTATTTTTATTTTTTTAATAATAAAATTATGGACATAATTAATATTTAATTAACATGAATAAGTGTATAAATGACTAATATAAGGTGGACATAATTTTTCTAAATTAAAGTGTCCATTATTACATCTAGAAAACAATTTTTAGGTTTGAAATTATTACCTACATATCCCCCGTACCTTCCCTCACCTATATCACCTCACATTAATTTCGTTTTATTCCTACCCCTTACTTACCATTATTATACATGGAAGAGTCCCTCTTCCTCACTTATAAAAGATGAATAACTTCCATTATTTCAATACTCCCCTAATATTTCTAAATTTCCTTGAAACCCTACCGAAATTATATCTCCTTGAATTATTTTACACGACATAGTTCCCCAAGTACCCAAAAATTATCCTAAGTCCCTCAAATCTATGGCCTTCCTCAAGAAAAAGTTCAAGGACTCAATATAGGTATCACATTTTTTGTAAGGTTTATTTCTTAAAATTTCCATTATAAACCATACATAAGAATATTATAATAATATAATTATAATAATTAGAGCGTGATTATGTTATTATATTTATTCCATAATAATTTTTTATTATTTTCCATCTACTAAGAAAAACATGAATTGTCATTAGAGTGTGTGCATGGTTTACCACCTCTAGGAAGCGATGATTTTAGTTATTAATGAACTCCCCTAATGGATGGTATTAATAATGGTATTGGTGATTAAATATAATTAATAAAGTGAAATTATATTTATTAAATGGTAACTTACTATCCACCTTCACCCCTCTTATTCATTGAGTAACAGAAATGTTAATCGTAAGTTGTGTAGACCACCACCTCTGAAAAGAATCTTTTTTTTCATTTTTCTTATTGATTTACATTATTTTTCAAAACAAAAATTAAAATATTGTTAAGTATTATAAAAATATAAAGAATTATCATTATTGAATTATTAAAATGATATTATTTCAATATAAACAACTGTTTAAACGTACTCACCAATCAAGTTAGATTGTGTTGAAGGTTGTGTTGATATGACAACCTACTTGAATAATGATATGAAATTACATCATAGATGACTGTGAAAACATAATTTATGTTATAATATAAGATAAATATGTAATGAATTATTATTTTTAATTATTTAAATTATTCATTAATATTTTATTCATTATTTCAGAAAACTTTTTTCAAAGGTAAAAAATCAAAGAAAAATATTCATTGTCAATTTAATATACAAATATGAATAATATATTACTCATTATTCGAAATTGAAACTTTATAATTAATTAAAATTAATTCATTACAATTTCATTAATTAAAATTTAATAATTAACTTTTCAAGAAGTACTAACACAAACATTAGTCTTACAAAACTACTTTAAATAGTTGAAACTGTAAACACCCAGTGTGGGAAAAAGGAAAAAACTAATTAATATACATATAGATAAGCATTAAGTGAAACTTATAAATATTATTAGGTATGAATATTATTATAAAAAAGTATATTAATATATTTATGTTTTTTATAGGATGTTAGATCACATAATACTATGATTATAAACAAGGTAAGGGTTTATTTATATCAGCTTTGAATCCCTTAATATGTTTAGTTTGTGTACACCATATTTCATTTTTATGGTGTAAATATTATCCACGTTTTCATTTTATATCATGACTTCATTATATTTCATGATTTACAATTATTTTTCCCATGTTTATTTTTATTTAGGGTTTCTATACCAAAGATACAAAGGATATAAGGTTTTTTCATCTCAACTTCTCTTCATTGAGACATGTTACAATATTTTTAAGGAATTTCTTATTTCTACAATGTATATTCTTCCCGAGAATGTATTTGTAACATCCCTTCCCTTATAATTGGATTAACTTGTGGTATAATTTCTCTTTTTCGTTAAGATACATCCCCAAGGTGATAAAGACAAGGAATAAATGCCAAGGGATTCAATATAAGTGGGATAATTTTTACCCTCTTTGAAATAAAAAAACCTTGAAAAACATTAAATAAAAAAATACACCACCACATGATGCATGATAGCAATATAAACAACTCATAACAATACCATAGACATCAAACTAAACTACAGAATAGTACCACAATAGAAGACATATAACCTCACAGTACACAATGGAAGAAAAAACAAAACAAACCAAGGACTCCAAGGATATAGATCTATAAATCCAAACATAATTCATGATATAATGTCCTAAAACAGCCCATGTATCATGAGGTGTTACTATATCAGTGTGATACTTTACCTTTTCATGTGTCCAGGTAAAATATATCTACAGAAGAACCAAAGTGATAAAGAACGGGTGACTAATAAATTCAAAAGTATTTCCCAAAATTACTTCCCTACCCACACCACTAGTATAGAACAAATTAGCACATTGATATAAATCAATTTATATAAAAACCATTTAAATAAATTCTCCAATTTATAAAAAAAATCCATACAATTCCATAAAAAAATAATTTTCTCAAATAATACAATTTCAAATGAAAGAAAAAAAATTCAATTTATATTTTCTGAATTTTCATGTTGGAATAAAACAATAATTTTCACATAATCACCCACACATAGTTAACCACCCAACCATGCAATCATGGTGTTACCAATGATGGTGGAACTTCACATCTATACTTCATCCCTTTGATGGTGGTACTTCATTCCCATTATCCATTCCATTCCATCTATTCTAACAATTTAATAAAACCACATTCCCAAAAAAACCATTTACAAAACAATATAACCATTTTAACATAACAACACTTTAGTTAAAAACCATACCGACAAACCATTTCAATAAAACCACCATTTTTATTGAAAACACTTTTCCAAAAAACCATTCTAATAAAACAAACCTTTTATTGAAACCAGTTTTCTATTCATAAAAACCAAATAACCATTTTATAATTATCATTTGTAAATCAAATTAACATTTTCACTTTCTTCCAAAACACCCAATTTGTATAATTCCATAAACCACCACCAAAGTAGGTTTCCATCAAACAATTCAACATAATCTTACAATCAATGTCAGGAAAAGTAATCATTTTGAAATCAAAACTTCTAGTTCTATAAAGAGGAGTTGAGAGTGAGTACACCTACCTCAGAAATTTTGGGGAAGATAAAGAATGGCATAAAAATACCCAAAAAATAGGGTTGAATCTCCAAAAACCCACCTTATATATATTCCCATAAAATTAATATAGAAAAATATAACCACAATTGGCATAAAACACATTAAATCTGTCTAAAAATTACAAGATCTATGAAACCAAGAGAGGGGGGATTCAATTTATGAAAACTACCATAAATGATGAGTTACAATGGGAATCGATCTTAAACACAATAATAAACACATATAAATTGCTTATGATTTAGTAGAGAAGCATTACACAACCTTTCAGAGGAATAATTTTTGACTTAGGGCCTAAATGGAAAAAAAATAAGTGGTAAAAGGTTAATCCATACCTATATACACTTCTTTAGGGTCTTGTTTTTAAACCACGCACATTTAGTCACACGGGTTGAAAAAACTGTGTGCTAAACATGCATTAGACACTGCCTAAAGGTGGACCTTGAATAGATGACATATATGGTTAGACAAATCAAGCACCAACCATGAAAAATCTCATTCTCCCACTTTTCAAAGTTTCTATTTTCTAGCTATATGTTTTAGAAAAATTGTGCACCTACCCATGTTTCGTCCTCTTAGCCTATGTCTTATAGTGCACAATTTCTTATAGAAGATTCAATGTTTCCACATACTTTTCACTTGTGGAAAATCTGAAAAAAAAAACATTCAAAAAGGATTCGAAACCCTCCCAAACATCACTAAACATTTTATATAAACTAAATAAATAAAATAAGGGTTACTTAATTGAAAATGAGGGTGAATGAACCACCCATTGTTGACCTTTCTATCATCAAGAAGTATAAAACTGTCATTTCTCTAAAAGAGTTCTCGCTATTTCACTCTCATTTACTTCTCTTATTCCTAAGTCATTTCCGAAATATTTCCATATTTTCACTAAACTCAAACTAAACTGATGCTTTTCCTACACAAGAATTTCTCTTTCCTATCCACAATTCACAATGGAATGTGAACCAAAAAAGCATTGAGCTCTAGGTCAACATGCTCACATAAAATCACATGGTCATGATCAAGCTGATACTTTTCAACTGAGATACATGAGAAAGATTATGCACTGCACTAAACCATAGTAGTAATTCAAATTGATATAACACCTCACCAACCTGTTCAATTTTATTTAAAACGACTATGTATCAAGGAGATAACTTTCCCTACATTCCAAAATGATGATGTCTATGCCTTTTAGAGATTTTCAAAAACACATGATTTATTTTGTCAAATGAAAACAAATATCGAAAAATATCTATTTATTATTTTTGATGATTCTAAACTTCCTCCATCCATTTGTTTATCAACAAAAAACTCTTAATTATTTCATGTAAAAGGATTGTCACAACTAGTGAAGTCTCACCTATTTCCATCCAAAAAAATTATAGAAAAATAAGGATACCCACAAAATGCTTCAAAAGGATCCATATTTATTGAGGCCAAATAGAAATTGTTTTATGACAACTCCACTAATAGTACATGCTCCTCCCATGATACATGAAAATCCATTACACAATCCCACAATATTTATTCCAATATTTTTATCATTCTTATGGATTTCTCATCCATATATGGATGATACACTATAATCATAGTCAACTAAGTCCCAAGGTCTTTCGATAAGGATTTCCAAAAACGACACATAATCCTTAGATAATTGTCAGAAACTATCGAATGTCATACACCA
This sequence comes from Viscum album, assembly GCA_963277665.1. Lineage (NCBI taxonomy): Eukaryota > Viridiplantae > Streptophyta > Magnoliopsida > Santalales > Viscaceae > Viscum > Viscum album. Next base: position 541,878,074 of record OY728156.1, read on the forward strand.
TGACTAAAGACCCTGACTTAAACATTAAATAATCTTGAATTAAATGAATAATTAACATTGAGTAACTACTAGAAATGAAGGTTATACCAACAGTTCTAAACCATTGGTATAGATGGAAAATCGTTGGTATAGGCTATATCAGTGGTTTTTCAAACTGTAGGGCAGTAAGCACTAGGGAAAGCCCTATACCAACAGTTTGATCTAAACTATTGGTATAGGCCATTGTATGTATTGATTTACCAATTATTGTAGTATAACCAATGGTATATGTTTTTATAGCATTTTTTCCAATGGATTCATTGAAACCGTGGGTATATATTGAAGACTAAACACTATAACAATGGTTTTAAAACCGTTGGGACAGTTTTTAAATTTTTCACAAAGTATACCAACAGTTTAAAACTGTTGATACTCTGTATTTCCAAAACTATTGCACAACATCCCCTCCATTATCCCCTCCAGTATAAACCTTCATAAAAAATATAACAAAAAACACATACAAACAATCTTAAAACAATATAAAAACTCCTACAATTGAAGAAAAAAATACATAAAACCATAAAACTCTTCCAACCATGTCATGTACTAAAATTCCTATTTAAATTTTCATATGAAAACAATCTTCCAGTAGATTTGAATAACAATTTCAATAACACAAAAATAATTTACACCCATTTAAATCTTCATATGACAACCACTCTTACAGTAGAAATTCAACTCACCACTACACAACCCCCAAACCAGCACAACCCCCACACCTCCCCATCAAATTATAATAGGCAGAATAGTCTTAAAATTACCTATTAGATTTGAATAAGTGTTTAAAATTAGCTCAAATCCCAATTTATTTTTTCCAATCCTAGATTTGGGAATGTAATGATTTGTGATGAATTTTTCATTGAACTTTTATTTTTTATAATATATGGTGAAAAAGGTATTTTCTTAAAAGTCTCATCACTTATGAACCCATCAGTGAAACTACCCAACTCATGAAAAAGAGTTTGCGACTGTATTTGATGAGTGTATATTTCAAAGACACCACCTATTTGATTAAAGACATGTTATATATACAAGCTAAATGTCCCATAAAAATAGTTTATTCTAATGTGATCTAAAATTTTTTCAGATGTGTTGGATAAAATACATGTAGATGTTCAAATTTGACATGGAATATGTTATTTTGGAATTAAATTTTAGGTTTTATGCACTAAGAAGGAAAATTAAGGTGGTAGGTGTGTAAATGTAAGATATTTGGTGAATGGTAATGGCTTTGTTGGTAGACTCTATATTGGTAATAACATAATATACTTGGGTATTGGTTTTTATACGCATAGTGATCATGTCCAAATTGGTTGAATAAGTGGATGTTGAACATGTGTCTGATCTAGAGTGTGTCGTGATGCATATGAGGTTGACAATAAACAGTCCCCTTTTAGGATGGGTTATAGTCATACATGGTGTACTATTGGTTAATTTAAGGGAAAAACTTCTTTATTCCATGATAAAAATAATTTATGAGACCCTCTCATGTTTAATAGTGAGAATAAAATTGATGTCACATAATATCCAAAAAAATTGGATCCAAATGAATCATGCCCCAAATACCCTCTTTAACACAACCATCCAATAGGACTTTGACAAGTGGCAGCATATTCCCTCACTACACTTTCTTGATGTTGTGAAATAAAACCCCTCAATTTTTGAAATTGTTAGGTTTTTGAGGATCATAATAAGATATTTTGACAATGAATGAGCACCCAAATATGATATATCCTTAATCAAAAGAAAAATTTATTGAAAATTAGAAACATCTAAAAATGAATTTTATATGGGAGTGGTTTTCTTCTTCCTAAATATAAACATAATGTTTGATGATGCATGCTATGAAACTAAATTTGAAAATAGGGTATAGAAACTGACCAATGGTTCTATGGTCATTAAAAAAGAAGAAAATTATGGAACTCTTTACTTGATTTAAAATGTAGGCAGAACTGAAATAATCATAAGTTCAACTTGTGATGGTCTAAAAGAATAGAACTGTAAGTTTATTGACCATAGTGAGATTAATATTAATGTTCTTAAGGATATAAACACTAAATGGTACAATTATGGTGTGATCTTTTGATCATAGTAGGATTGCACAACATCATGCCTTGGATTGAGGTGAGGTTTACTCGTACATGTAAAAAAATGACCAATGTACCATTGTCCTAAAGTATCAACACAATCCAAATACATTTGTTCAGTTTTTCGTATGTTAGTTGTTTTCTATAAAAATGTTACTCATTTAAAAAAACGTGAGACACTTAGAGTGATACTGGACACACCATTCCTCAGATAGAGGTGGGGTTCACTCTTACACATAAAAAATTATTCATGTACCATTTTCCTAAAGTATTAATACAATCTGAAAGCGTTTGGTCAGTTTTCTGTATGCAAGTTGTTGTTTCACTTAAAATCCTATCCATTTCGAATAAAAGATAGACACTTTGAGTGATACCAGACACAACATGCCCTGTACTGAGGTGGGTTTGACTCTTACATGTCATAGATGACTCATGAATCGTTTTCATAATTTATCAATAGAATCTGAATGCGTTTGGTTGGTTTTCCGTATGCCAGTTATTGTTTTCACTTAAAATGTTTTCCATTTCAAATAAAGGTGAGACACGTTGAGTGGTTTCGGCCACACCGCTCCTTGTATTGAGGTGGGGTTGACTGTTACACGTCACATATGACCCATGGGTGATTGTTATAAAGTATTAACAAAATCCGAATATGTTTGGTTGGTTTTCTGTATGCCAGCTGTTTTTACTTAAAATGGTGTCCATTTTTAAAAAAGAGATACAGTTAGAGTGATACCGACCACACAATAGCTTGGATTGAGGTGGGGTTGAATATTAAACATCACATATGACCCATGGATCATTTTCATAAAGTTTCAATAGAAGCCAAATGTGTTTGGTTAGATTTCCATATGTCAGTTGTTGTTTTCACTTAAAATGATGCCCATTTTAAACCAAAGAGAGATACTTTGAGAGGTGTTGGCCACACCACACCTCATATTGAAGCAGGGTTGACTTGTAGAAGTTACATATGACCAATGGATCGTTGTACTAAATTTTCAATAGAATCAGAATGAATTTGGTTGGTTTTTCGTACGTCAATTGTTGCTTTCACTTAAAATGATGTTCGTTTTAAAAAAAAGAGAGACACTTTGGGTGGTACCAGCCACACCGTGCTTCAGAATGAGGAGTTGTTGACTTTTACACATCATAAATGACCCATGGATCATTTTAATAATGTTTCAACAAAATCCAAATGCCTTTGGTCAATTTTTCGTATGTCAGTTGTCGTTTTCACTTAAAATGATGTCCATTTTAAACAAAAGAGAGAAAATTTGAGTGGTGTCGGCCACACCGTGACACTTATTGAGGCAGTGTTGACTCTTACACATAAAAAAATGACCCATAGATTGTTTTCTTAAGGTATTAACACAAGATGAAAGTGTTTTATTGGATTTTTGTATGTCAGTTGTTGTTTTCACTTAAAATCTTGTCCACTTCAAATAAAAGTGAGATAGTTTGAGTGGTGTCGGCCACACCGGCCCTCAGATTGAGGTAGGGTTGAATCATACATGTCACATATGACCCATAGATCATTTTCCTAAAGTTTAAACATAATATGAATGCCTTTGGATGGGTTTCCATATGTTAGCAGTTGTATTCACATAAAATGACATCCTTTTGAAACAAAAGAGAAGCACTTTGAGTGGTACTGGCAATGCCATGCCTCAGATTGAGGCTAGGTTGACACGTACAAGAAAAAATGACTCGTGGATCGTTTTCCTAAATTATCCACACAATCCGAATGAGTTTGGTCAGTTTTCTATATTCTAGTTGTTTTTACTTAAAAGTGTATGCATTATAATCAAAAGAAAGACACTTTGAGTGGTATCGGTCACAATATGCCTCATATTGAGGTGGGGTTGACTTATAAACATCAAAAAATGACCCATGGATCCTTTTCCTATAGTATCAATAGAATCTGAATGCGTTTATTTCGTTTTCCGTTTGTCATTTGTTATTTTGACTTTAAATGTTGTCCATTTCAATGAAAAGTGTGGCACTTTGAGTGGTACCGGACACACTGCACCTCAAATTGAGTCAGGTTTGACACTTAAACATCAAAAATGACCCATGGATAGTTTTACAAAAGTTTCAATAGAATCTGAATGTGTTTGGTTAGTTTTCTGCATATCCGTTGTTGTTTTCACTTAAAATGATGTCCAATTTAAATAATAGAGAGACATTTTGATGGTGTCAACCACACCATAACTGATACTGAGGCGGGGTTGACTCATACATGTCAAAAATGACCAATGGATAATTTTCCTAATGTTTAAACATAATCGGAATGCATTTGGTATGTTTTATGAATGCCATTTGTTGTTTTCACATAAAATCATGTCCATTTCAAATAAGTGTGAGATAGTTTGGGTGGTGCTGGCCACACCAGCCCTCAGATTGAGGCAGGGTTGACTCATAAATTTCACATATGACCCATGGAAAATTTATTAATGTTTCAATAGAATTCTAATTCTTTGGTTGGTTTTCCTTATGTCAGTTGTTGTATTAACTTAAAATGATGTCTTTTTGAAACAAAAGAGAGACACTTTGAGTGGTGTCGGCCACACCGCACCTCAGATTGAGGCGAGGTTGACTCGTACATGTCATAAATGACCCATGGATTGTTTTCCAAATATATCAATACAATATGAATTTGTTTGGATAGTTTTCTGTATTCCAATTGTGTTACTTAAAAGAGTATCCATTTTAAACAAAATAAATAAACTTTGAGTAGTACCAGCCACACCGTGCCTCGGATTGAGCCGGGGTCGACTCGTACACGTCAAAAATGACCCATGATTCCTTTTCGTAATCTATTAGTAGAATATAAATGTGTTTGGTCAGTTTTCTATATGAAAGTTGTTATTTTCACTTAAAATGTTGTCCATTTCAAAGAAAAGTGTGACACTTTGAGTGGTGCTGACCACACAGCGCCTCAGATTGAGGTGAGACTGACTCATACAAGTCAAAAATGACCCATGGATAGTTGTGTTTAATTTTTAACACTATTCGAATTTTTTTGGTTGGTTTTATGTATGCCGGTTATTTTTTTCACTTAAAATGTTGTCCATTTCAAATAAAAGTGAGACACTTTAAGTGGTACCAGCCACACCGTGCCTCGAATTGAGGCGATATTGACTCATACATGTCAAAAATGATCGATGGACATTTTTTTGAAGTATTGATGTAATCAAAATGTGTTTGGTCAGTTTTACATATGAAAATTGTTGTTTTCACTTAAAATGTTGTCCATTTCCAATAAAAGTGTGACACTTTGAGTGATACCGGCCACACCATGCCTTGAATTGTGGTGGGTTTGACTCTTACAGGTCACGAATGACCCATGGATCGCTTTCCTAAAGTATCTATAGAATCTAATTGTGCTTGGTCAGTTTTCCATATACTAGTTGTTGTTTTCGCTTAAAATGTTATTCATTTCAAATAAAAGTGAAACACTTTTAGTGGTATCGACCACATTGTGCCTCAGATTGAGGCGGAGTTGACTCGTAAACATCAAAAATGACTCATGGATTGTTTCTCTAAAGTATCAACAAAATCTAATCACATTTGGTCAATTTTCCATATGTCGGTTGATGTTTTCATTTAAAATGTTGTCCATTTCAAATAAAAATGAGACACTTTGAGTGGTATCGGCCACATCGTGCCTCAGTTTGAGGCGTGGTTGAATTGTACATGTCACTTGGGAGTTTTCAGTGTTATCAAGTGCATATTAAAGATTCGGGTGAGTCTAATCCTCCCCTTGATTCCACTTTTTTATTAGGGTTATCACTCTTATCTCATCTTGTTCTGATGCTCTAAAACCCTCTTTTCCGTTAGGATTTAGGCTGAATATTGAAGAGATAATAGATTGGGATCTTAGGTCTAGGGAGGAGGTTAGGGGGATGTCCAGGGGGGCTGTTCAGGGGGTTGTCTGGGGTCTAGGGAGGAGGGTGTAGGGGGGGCTGTCTGAGGGGCTATCTGGGGTCCAAGGAGGAGGTTGGGGGATGTCCAGAGTCCCAGAAGGAGGGTGGGTAATGTATCTAAAACTCTATCTAGGTACCATACATCGAATTCAGATAGGACTGAGAACTATTGTGGGGTGTCATCCTTGAGCAGTGCCAAATCATGGCATTACTGCAGCGTGATCGCGGCATGAACGCGGCATGACCGTGGTGTGTTGGCCCGGTCCAGCGACATTCGCGGTGCATCATCTTTCGGCCAGGAGCGAAGGGAGCAGGACGAGGCGGGGGAAAATTCTTGTCTTTGCCTCCCTACCCATTAACTAGGGTGGGTAATGTATCTAAAGCTCTATCTAGGTATAATACATTGAATTCCGATAGGACTGCGAACCGTCGCAGGGTGTCATCTTAGAGAAGGGCCAAATCATGGCATTACCATTGCGTGATGGAAGCGTGAACGTTGCGTGACCACATCATGACTACGGAATGACCATGGTGTGACAGCGGTGTGACAGCGGCGTGACCGCGGCATGACCGCAGCATGTTGGCCCAGTCTGGCGACATTTGTGGGGCAACATCTTCCAGCCAGGAGCGAAGGGAGCGGGAGGAGGCGGGGAAACAATTCGGCCATCGCATCCCTCCCCATTAACTATGGGTAGGTAATGTATCTAAAAATCTATCTAGGTATCATACATTAAATTTTGACAGGACTGCAAACTGCCGTGGGGTGTCATCCTGGAGCAGGGCCAAATTACGGCATTACCGCGGCGTGACCGTAGCGTGACAACGGCATGACTACGGCGTGTTGGCCCAGTCCAGTGACATCTGTGGGGCAGCATATTCCAGCTAGGAATGAAGGGAGAGGGAGGAATCGGGGAAACATAATGACCATTTCCTACCTCCTCATTAAAAATGGATGGGTATTGTATCTAAAACTCTATCTAGGTATCATACATCGAATTCTGATAGGTCTGCGAATAGTCACGGGGTGTCGTCCTGGAGTAGGGCCAAATCACAACATTACCACGGCGTGTTGGCTCGGTCCAGTGACATCCGCGGGCCAGGATATTCTAGCCAGGATTCCAAATAAATCTTATGTAATTGTCCTTTATATTATAGAAACTGATCTTATGTTATAAAAAACAGTCTCTTGATAAGGGATTGTGGTATGATAATGATATATTTTTTATATTTTTTGTTTGTAAAAGTGGTACTAGGTAGTTGAAACTACTGATTGAGAGAAAAATTATGTAGGTGTATTACTTATCAATGGTATATGCATTTCTTAGAACTCTAATAATAAAACTTTAGTCACCTTGAGAAAAATAGAATTTCAGTATGTTTTAACATCTCAGGATGGAACACAAATCTTATAGGAGAATTAATATATGTAAAAAAAAATATGTGCATTGAGGCCAGGAAAACACCCCAAACAGTGTTAAGATCAAGCTTATGGTGTGGAGCACCATAAGCCTGGAAAGTGTTAAACAATGACACCATTAGTTTTTTTATATATATAGGCTCGGGTAAACATCATAAGCGGTGTCCATGAGGCTAGGAAAACACCCGAAACAGGTTTCTCCATAAGATAAGGTCACAACAGACATGATTGAACAAATCAACTATTTAATATGTTATAACAAGGGATCATCAGAAGGTTTTAGTGAGCAGCACAATGATGCAACGTCTAAAGGGAAACGAAACAACGGAAAAGAATCATACACCATAAACTATCAATGTGATATTTCAAAGATAGTGCACCTCCATTGGAGGGGTTTTATTATAAAAATATTACTTTATTAATCAAATGAAACAATTATATTAAAGAAAACTTATCAACATGTGCATTTCAATATAATCAAGAATAATTGATAATTAATCTAAATTCAATTTAAAGCATTATTAAATTATAGAGGCTATGAGAGGGACTCTACCTCAAGGTGGAACAAAGCCGTCCACTTCGGATCATGGAGATTTCTAGCAAAAATATGCTGCTCCTCTACTGGGTACATGCACCTTCAGACACATACAAGGACTCCTAGCCCTTATGCACACGCCTGCATGGCCATGAAAATGTGAAAGGGGATCCTTGCACATATCCTTATAAGCATATATCAGTCTCCACTCACCTACATAAGCATTTATATATATGTATATATACATGGGCACACCTATACCCATACGTGCATAATCACTACCATGGGTGAATATACACGTAATGGGGGAACCCACATACATATACATACTTAACTATGCACACATAGGTGAGTCACCCTTAACTTTGCGACTCAAAACCAATGAGTTGGGATAAACGCACTACACAAAGGATATTATGAACCTTAAAACACATGAAGGACACTACATAACTAGTGAGAAACCTACCAATGGCATTAAAGCCTTACCCATATTGCCAGTGGAGAACCAAATCCATATGAATCAACACGAAACGATCTAACACTCTACTGCAAACATAATATGGAGTAGAAAACACTAAATCCCGAAATACATGAGGTTCGAGACAATTAGTAACCATATAATCTTACCTCGGATCAAAGTCGGTGGACTGAATTAATCTAAACTCTTTCTAGAACCCTTCTGGCACCCTTCACAAAATATAACTACCCTCTACCCATATAAAGCAATCAACGATCTATGTGACCAATGCGATAAAGAAAATAAAATAAAAACTAATCTCAAACATACATGTATCCTGTGACTATACCTATTACTACCCAACATATAAGTACCATAGTGCCCCATCGGTAGAATCATGTTCCTTCTAGCAAAGGGGAAACAGATCAATGTTTCAAAATGATACTATCAAATAGTATATTCCTATTAATTAACAATTATTCTCCCTATTAATGGTATATAATCAATTTGGCATGTGTTTCAACATAGTTTGGTTTTGTTCGATACAAGGGATGAGGTTGTATTATTCTTGTTTTTATGATTACACTTGAGATATTTATTTAAAAATGATGCATGTATTTGGAATTATTATTTATGGTTTTAGTTCTTAGCCTGTTTCCATGGGACCTATCCACATGACTAATTCTTGGAATGTAAGTTTCAGTTTACATTTATTCACTTTAATGTGATTGATGTCACTAACGATGAGGATTTAGATCAAGTAAAATATTCCTAAAAGGATTGGGCCTTGTAGTGATAGGTGTCACAATTGTACATATAGCATTGGATGAGAAAATACTTATGAGGATGGATTTGAATATTGGTAGGTTCATAGAGTGGAATGGTCCCCATGAGTATATAAAATGTATTATGAAAGGTTTTACTCTATTTTATGATTAAAGAGTTTAACTTAAGAAATTATTAATGAGATGCTAGTTTAGGTATTGGTATTTCTGGACAGATTGGCATTATAATTCCAAGAGTCTTAGTGTGATTTAGCTAAGGATGGAACCTGGTTAGTGGTTTTGGGTTATAATACATGATTTGTATGAGGTTCATGACCATATTATTGAGAATATAATGTAGATGGGTTCGACATGGTGTGCTTTTGTGACTAGGACAATCATAAGGTGAATAATCCTCTTTATCTAGTTGGATGTTGAGATGTGCATCAAGGAATGGGATAATCCTTGAGAGATGAGTCTAGACTATGTGACTGAGAGGATAGACTATGATAGTTTGGATAGGATTGGGTGAGTGGTCAAACCATGCGAGGATGATACGATGTATGGAGACACTTGGGGTTATTTATGCTATCTCATAGAGATACTTGGGGTTATTTTATGACTCCAAAATACTCCAGAAATGTTCCCACACAATGTTTTAGAAAAAACAATTCCATCTCATGGAAGACCCCAAGGATCCTCTATCTTCTAATATTCCCTTACACTCACAACTCATGGTATTACAGTATACAAGTGATCTACGTCAACTAGTCAGGATAGCATCACTACCCTCCGTCCTTAGAAAGAAGTAAAATACCTATGTGGCCAATGCGATAAAGAAAATAAAATAAAAACTAAACAAAAACATACCTATATCCTATGACTATACATGTCACCGCCCAATATATAAGAACCACACCGCCCCATGGGTCAAGTCATGTTTCTGAAAGCAAGGGAAAATAGTTCCATTTAATAATCTCTTCATTTTTCATTATGTTCTTTATATAGAACATTGTTATAAACACGATACTAGTAAACTTAACCATTGAATATACACCTATTCTACATTAGTTGAGTTGAGTATTGTGCACATAACCCTCTTCACTATGGAAAGAACCTCAGAGGGACCACAATCAATGTTTATTAGTTGATCCTACTCTTGAACCTGGTTGGGCACCATTCCATGAACCAGATGGTCTACATGGTCATGAGGGTGTAAACCATTTCAATATACTATACTATGAATAAAGGTGTTGGTATCTTTTCTACTAGAAATTTGAATTTCTCAAGGATTGAGTGCCAATCGACTTCAGTTCCTATGTTAATGGCCCATTAACTATCCGTAGATGTCATGTGGTGTCCCCCATGGGTGTCTTGTGGTGTGTAGTGTCTATCTATGATTTCTGTGGTGCATCTGTATTGTGGGAAATGTGTATTTCACGGTCAGTTTAATAAATAAATTATTCAATTGGAAAATACACCCATAGTCAATCGAGATATACCCACTATTGATAGAGAATACCATCCAAATAACCAACTTGGTAATCTGAGACCAACATTTTACTTTACCAGTTCCAATTACATAATATATGCAGCACCAACTTATGTTTTATGATCCAATCAATTAAATGGACAAAAACTCATCACAATAACCCATAACATCTCATAGAGTATCTCTCACCTCCAATTAACCCACATTGTTGTACATCTTAATGACGATACAGCCTCATCACATATATATATCATGATTAACAAACAAAATCTAATAGAGTATAAGGTCTAATAGGAGTCTATAGAGGAAAATCAGAGGTTTTTAAAAAATGATGAACTTTTTATTTAATGCACTATTCAAATGAATGGAATAAAACCTTTGAATATAACCCTACATTCTTGGAAGACTCTATTTTGAAAAAATATACAATTTACCCAATAATTCACCACAATATTAGTTGATTACTACCCAAAAATATAGAAATTTAACTATTAATATGAATGGTTATCCTAACAATGAACCTAATAATACATTCCTTGTAGCCCAATTTTTTTAAAAAGAAGACTAATTCTTACATGGAAGTACACATTAAAAACCCTGTCGGGGGGAGAGGGAGTCGAGAGGGGGACGTCCTGTGGGGTGTTCAGCCATGGGGGTCTTGCGCGCGACTGGAGAGGGGGTCGGGGGATGTCGGAGGAGGAGATTGAGCCAAGAGGGGAGGGGGATGTCGCCAAGATAGGGTGATGAGAGGGGAGGGGGAACGTCATCAGGAGCTGATATGGGAGGGGGACGTTGTCGTCAGAGAAGAAAACGAGAGTGGAAGCGAAATGTCACCCGAGAAGAGGGAGGGGGCTAGGAGGTGGAGGTGTTGGAGGAGGCGGGGAGGCAGAGGAGGAGGCCAGGAGGTTGAGGCGGAGGCCGGGAGGCAGAGGTGAAGGCCGGGAGGAGGTCGAGGTTGGGGAGGGGAGGAGTGCATGGGGATGAAATGTCATGAGGTAGCCCTAAATTGGGTATATTTTTTCCCAATGGTTAATAAAAACTGTGGGTAATAATTTTCATTCCCAACAATATTCTTAAACCGTTGGGAAAACCCAACATATAAAAGCCTATGCCAACGGTTTACTAGAATCGTTGGCATAGGTTCTTTTTTCCAACAGGTTGTTTAAACAATTAGGAACAAAGTGTAGGTATAGCCTTGATTTCTAGTAGTGAGGATCTTCTAATGTTTAGTGTTCTAGAGAATTAGGCCATAACTATTAAATTACATCTCAAAAATTACAATGTAGACACTTATACTTTCCATTTTTTCCATATATTAAAAACTCTTGAAATAAAAAAGAGTCATGTCAAGTCCCATGTTTTAGAAAACATTACTTTTCCTTGATCCCATCCTTGACCCTATTCATCTTTAAGTCTTGTGAAAAAAATTTCAAAACTTGGGATGAGCATAAAAAGCTCAGTAAGTGTTATAAAACAAAGAAAGAAAACATTAGTTCATATTTACATAAATAAAATAAGTTCTTTAACATAACTCAAGAAATCATAATAGTTATGAATAACACATAGAAAACATAAATCATAAAGTTAACTTGCATCAACCATATCATACTTGCATTGTAGCTCTCACAACTACATAGGGAGTTACATTTGGAATACCAATCACTGTATATTCTCTAAATCTCTTAAGAGAAACATTCAAATTTACCTCTGTAATGTTACCCAATGAATTGGAGAGCTATCTCTAGCTCACATTCCATAGTTTTATCATGGAACCACCTATATATGTAAACAGTTCCCAAGGACCATAATATAATCATAACACATAACATACGCATAAAGGAAAGATAACATTCCCAAATTGTAATCAAAATATATCTTTTCAAGATATTCAACAAGATATTCAAATAATAAATCCAAATACCATTTTCATTACCAAAATATGTAAAAGTGTATATGGTATTTATTTTCCTTTTAAAAACATTATGTCTTGTTAAGGAAGTAAAAAATCAAATAATACTTGCGGAAGAGGAAAGGTCGTTGTCACCAAGTATATTAAAAAAAAAATTCCTTTTGTAATTTAGTAAAACGCTTTATAGAAAAATATTCCCTTAGAATTAAAGTAAAATTCCAAGGGGTTTATACACCGTATAAAATAAAGTCATGTGTAAATCAAAATATTCTTCAATGAAAGGAGATTGAGATTAAGTCCCTTACCACATGTACGACATGACTCGCCCGTTCTTTAATCTTGTTAATTATAAACTAAAGTTAATTTATAATTTCTTGATAACCTTTTCAAGTTTATTATTCCTTTTTTATCAATTATTACCATGTTAAAAATATTATTTAATAATTTATGTTATTAATGGTGGTTTTATCGATATTTGGTACTTGAGTCAAAATTGAACTACTTATATTTACAAGTTTTCTATGTGGTGATAATTCCATTATATCCAGAATGATATTAATTATTTAGATATCATATATATAATATATATCTAGTGTATACATGTATTTATAATAGTACATAATATTTAGAGGTATGAAATGAAATGCACCGTTCATGGAGATGGTAAGTCGTACATAAGAATGAACGCTACTTCAATTTCTATTTCATGTTTTAATGGTATTAAATCATAATGATACATAGGTATATTATAATTCCAGTATAATATCATATATTGTATCATTAACGCCATCCTTTATACATCCCACATATGGCATTAACAAGTGATATCACTTTGGGGTGGTAGTCCGCACTTCCTCAATTGAAATTATCACGTTTACCCATAATAGAAGCTATAAAGGTATTCTATAAATGGAAAAATATAGAAGAATAAAAACATAAATATATTATATATCATATATCATATATACATACAATTTCATCATAATTTCCACCATAATAGGTGGTAGTAGATAATTGAACAATCATTGTTTCGTGAGGCGTTAGTTTGTCATCCACAGAAACAGTATGTTCTTTACCCATTAGATAAAGGTGTGTGAAAGTGTAGTTAGAATACTTCTCATAATAATATAATAGTATATTTAGGATACTGGTTTTGTTTTAAAATAAAGTAATAAAAATATTTTAGGGGTTTTAGAAGTAAAATAAAAGAAAATAATTTAAGAGAAACGGTTACCCTTAATTTGGGTAACTCCCTTCGGATTGAACCAAAAAGACTTATTAAAGTTCCCTCTACCTAAGTTAAAGATTCTAGGTGGAAGAAAGAGATCTGGAGAGATTATTTGGGAAGAATTTGGATGATCCAAGGGGATTGAGAGGTGTGAGTAATTGGTTAGAGGTGAGGGATATTTATAAGGGGGAGGTTGGGCTCTTTATGAAAATTTGAAAATATTATTTTATTATATAATGATTTTCAGTTTCTAAAGGTCCAAAACATATTAATGTCAAATATAAAATGAATCATGGTTGAAATAAAATCATCCAATAAGAATTGGATAGATTTTGGATATTATTTTAATATTTATAATCTTATTTATTTAAATTATTTATTAATGATGTAAACACCGCATCATTATTGTGTCATAAGTAATTTTATTTATTTGTTGTCTAAAAATTATAAAAAAAATACCATGATTTAGTAAATATATTTATCATTACAAAGAATATATATAGTTGAAAACAGAACTTATATAAACATATATAAAAATTAATATAATAAAATATATTTGTTTATGTCATTTTTTGTATTTACTTTAAATTAATTAATATAAAGTGTCGTTATCACTCCCAAGTGGCTCCATGGGGACCCAAAATAGACCCAAGGATGACCATGGTTGTATATGTATCAACCAATAGGATTAGGACACATGTCAGGGTAATTTTATATTATTATAATATTATTTTTTCCCTTATTTACAAGATTTACTCTTTAAGTATGGTAAATAAAATATTTAATGAAGTAAATATTCATAATGTCAAAAAATAAAATTTTCTTATTTTCACACTTTGGACCACTGGATTCTAAATATGGAATCCAATTTTGAAAATTTAAAACACAGAAGTGGCAGAAATTAATATAAAATTAATTCATGTTGTCAAAACAAAAGGTGTGTTTTTAAGAAATAATAACTATCAAAAGTATCACACTTATTTATGTCCATTTTGAAAGTGATATTACTTCCAATGACCAAAATTGGATTAAATAGTAAAAATATAATTTAATTATACTTTAAAACCAATTAAAAATATAATCTAACCATATAAATAAATTAGATTAGAAGGAAGTTTTGAATTAAAATACATTATTTTTCACTATTCATTAAGAAATGAATTTTATCAGAAAAATACCAAAATTTTACCAGCAGTGAATTTTGATATCCCAATTCTAAATAATAACTTTATTTGGTCAAATAGAACATATATAAGTGACCAAAACAAGATTTAAATAGGGTTCACCATCAAAAGGTAGTAAATCAACCTTTTAAAGTTAATTATGCTTAAAATTAGATTCATTCACGTTTTAAGACTCTAAAATTTATTGGATAAAAGTAAAAACATTTAACAAACATGTATAATAATATTGATGTTTGTTCTGGTCATTCCCGCCAATACAACAGCTAGGCATTAACTACCATTTAAAATAATGATTTTATATTATTATTGTGCAATGTGAGATTTCAAAGAAACTCGTTGTTACGTATCGGGTATGCCACCAAACATAGAAACCCCTTTAAAGTAAAATTAATATTTAATTCACAAATATTAATAAATATGAAAATTTTATATTTCATTATTTACCTGGGATGTTAAACCATGAATCTTTATCACTTTTCAAATATATGTTTTTGACAAGTACTCCATCGTATGAGATTAATGAATAGGAATGAAATGATAAAAAATTATAAGTCAATCCACTATCAACCATATGAAATTATTTTATTAACCATTATTTGGAAACCTATTACAAAATCTTAAGTTATTTTTCCCCATTTCCAAATAAGGATAGGTAAAGAGTGAAATATACCTAGAGGTTGCTGATTCTTTGACTCAACCTCTTGAAAAGTCAAGCATCTCAAAAAAATAATCCATCTTTCTTTTCATACAAACCCACCAAAATCGTGACTTCAAATCCTTATAAATCACTTTTATTTGAAGATGAACATCTCAACATGAATGATGGTAATTATGAAAGGGTATAAATCCTTTGTAAAGATAATTCTTATGTTTCATTCTTCCTTTATTCCTCCTGCTCATTATTTTCTTATGTGGAGGATTTGAAAGGGTAGACATCCTTTGTAAAAGATGTTGCAGTGGGATGGATTATCTTTTCCACCTACTTGTTTCTGTTGTCTTGCTATAGATGAAACATTTTATAACTTATTTATATCTTGTCGCTCTTTATCTATTTTATGGAATTATTTTCATGATTTTTTTGTTTCTTATTGAATCTAGAGAGCTTTTTCCATCTTATGCATTCTATATATCAGGCTGATTGTAGTTTGTTGGTTAAACCACTCCTACTCTCTGCAGTTTCAGTGCTGATTTATTTTATTTGGAGAGATTAGAATACTCTTATCTTGGAGAATAGAACTACACCTATATCTGTTGGTATTCGAGATCTCCATATTGGTGTTTTAGTAGTTGTGTGGGGTTGAATTGGAGTCATGCAGAATGATATTTTAGATCTGGTTGTTCTGCGAACTCTGGGTGTTTCTAGCAGATTCAAGCAGCCGATTATGATGAAGAATGTATGGTGGATACCTCCAATTTCTTAGTGACTGAAAATTAATGTGGATAGGGAGGCTTCAGGTGCCCCAGGACCTTCGGGTTGTGTTTACGTCTTCCACACTTATAAGTGCTTCATTAAAGGCCGTTTCTACAACTTTTTAGTAAATGTATTGGTGATTGAGGGTAAACTATGGCCTATGGTTAAGGCTATCTAGTATGCTTATTATCATGTATGGATAGTTTTATGGATGTAATGTAACTAAAAATTGGCGACTGACATTCTTAGAAATCATTCAAGGAATGTTTCATAGAGGATGATTTTAGTCTGGCATGACTTTCTGACACTTGTGGCACAACTTTGTTTGGTTGTCACTCGTGTTTATAGAGAGGTAAATTGGGTTGCTGATTCACTTTCAAAGAATGCTATTGAGGAGTTAGTTATTTATGGGCCTTTTTAATGCCAACCTTCTATTTTGGTTTTGTGGATGTTGATGTGTGTGGTGAGGTTTATAACAATCTTTGTTTAACCCTTGATTTTTCACTCTGTTGTATTTACCTATTTTATTAATAAAATTTCTGGGAGTGGGCTCTCCTGTTCCTAAATCTTCATGTTAAATTTATTTCACTTTTTTTTATACCAACTATTTGGTCATAAAATATGGAAATAATTCATGCATAGAGAAAGATACGAAAAGTTCACATATATGGAATCTGACTTGAGAGAAGATAGTCACCCCATTATATTCTTATAGGGTCCCTATAGATGACACTATAGGATTACTTGGCCAAATTCTGGGCCATATAACTATTGAGATGGTTTACCTTCTAATTACATATGATGATTGGAGATTGTACAGTGATTTAAACTTGAAAAGAAATATGGATGTCAATTTTTGTTCTTGGTTTTCATTTATGGTGTTATGAATTTAGTGGTGGTTGTAAAATTGGTGGATGTAAATTGGCACTCCTATTATGAACTCATAATATTGGAATGTATGTGGATATATATATGTGTGTGTTTGTGTGTGTGAATGTGTGTGTGTGTGTTTGTTTGTTTGTTCATTTTATGTGTCTTTTGGATTCTATATGTACCCCCCATCCCAGGTTTTAAATGATTTTCGAAATTATTATTTTTAGAGTACTAGTACTGGGGTGGCAGAATTAACATCATTTTTTTAATTCTAAATCTACCTTTTGTGGTGGTATAAACCACCACTAAATAAATGGTTCATATTTAGTGGTATTTTAAAGAACCACAAAATACATACGTCGTAATATTTAACTACAATTTTTGTGCTTTATTGGCAGTTTTCGTGCAGAAAAAGGATATTTTTTTGCATTGGTTAAAACCGCTAATTAAGGCCCTTCATTTTAAGTTATCATTTAGTAGTGGTTGGTGTGGTTTTTGTAGATTTTCCCCTATAAAAAAATGAATCCTTTTTAAGGGTGGTTAAAATCATCGCTAAAAAAGTTTTAATTTTTTCTAGGCCAAACCACCGTGAAAACCACACCAACCACCACTAAATGTGTTTATTAAGACGGTTTCCATAAACTGATATTAAATTTATGAAACCACAACATATTAAATTGTGACACCAAGTTTAGCAGTGTTTTTTTTAAACCACCACAGAAGCATAAAGAGGCAGTTTAAACTGCCTCTATTCAGTGAATTTCTAATAGTGTTCCCCTATAATTCCTTTACCTGGTGTATACATCAAGTCAAAGTAAAAAAATATGTAGATACTCCATCTACATTTTTTGTCTAAAATTAAAATCCCATTTTAATAAAATAAGTTTCAATCACTTATGATATATAAACCTAGTAAATTTCTAATAAAAGAGGTAATGATGCCCTGTATTCAAAGAAAAGACTATAGAATCTAACTCCAAATCATGTGTCTGTTAGTTCTTTTCATGAAATACTAAAAATCTTGATCCATAATAAACAATGTGTTTTCCCTACATGAGAACACATCCCATCCTTGATCCCAAAGAATTACAATATCGCACGTACCCATTCCCTCATTCTGAAAAAAATAGGATTGGTTTTTATGTAGGGAACATTTATGCTATTTAAAAGGCTTTTAATATTATTCATTCTATTTTAATACCACTTTCTTGCTTTTCAAAACTATCATTGGTGAATCCAGCAATGAACAATCATGAAACAAGTGTCAAAAATAACCAACTAGACCAAGAAAATGATTTATCTTCAAAAAATTATTTAGAGGTTGTCAAGAGATAATAACCTCTAGCATTTCTCGATCCACATAAATTTATTTTTGAGAGATTCCATGGAAAAGTAAAAGTACCTCTTGTAACTAAAAATCAATCTCTGATAATTTTTTATGAAACCGATGATCCCCAATGATTCCCAACACTATTTCTATATTTTTCTCATGGTCATCCCTTGTTATTGAATACACCAATATGTCATCCGAAAACACCACCACCAAAGAGTCTAGATATCTCTGGAATATCTAATTCATAATTTCCATAAATACTACTGGTTCATTTGTAATACCAAAAGGCATTTCCACATATTCATCATGGGCATATCTACTTTTGGAATCTGTCTTTAAAATATCCTTCTTCTTAACCCACAATTGTCGATATCTTGATCGCAAGTCAATATTAAAAAACCATTAATATCCCATCAATTGCTCTAAAAGATAATGAATTCAAGGAATTGGATACTGATTCTTTATTATAAATTGGTCAGAATTATGAAAATCCACATACAACCGATGAGTTCCATAATCCTTTATGATAGGAAAAATCAATGCTACCCATTGATACATGCTTGCCTGAATGAACCCTTTTCATTCTAGCTCTTCCAACTACACTTTAAGTTCTTTTAATTATTTTAATTCTATATAGTAAAATGGAAGGTATGTAGTGTTGATCCCCAAGAGGAGATCAATTATAAACTCTACTTCTCTCATGGGTGGAAAACCTGAGAAATATTCAAGATAAACAGCCTAAAATGATCAAAAACTACAAGAAAACTGTTGGCCATAATATATACCATAAATGAAAAAGTAAAATCTATAAAATGGTATGATATAATTACAATTTATGGTTCCAAATATCTCTTTTTACCTGCATTTACATTCCTTTCTCCCCTGAAGAGATGCTCGACGCCATCCTCAGTCTTGAAACTAATCATTTGGTTATAAAAGGTGAGGTGATCCTTGAATGTTTTCAACCAATCCATACCCATGATTATATCATAGTAATCCATGTAAATCATAGATAAGTTTTATATTAGATTATCTCCATCAACAATTATAGAACATGCCTTACACACATAGGCTCAACATTCTCTTTGACCAAGAGGAGTTCGATGTTTTAACATAAAAGGTATCATCTTAACACTCAAACACAACAAAAAAATAGTATGATAAGTAATAAAGTAATGGGATACACCTACGTCAAAAAATCATTCATAACTATAGAATTAAAAAAAATCATAGCATGCACCATCAATGGTCCAAATTGATTATCCAAAATAACTTGTTTAGGTCTATAAAATTAATTTCTTACTACACTTTGTTCCCTATTTCTCTATTTATATTTCCCTTACTGAGGAGTCATGATATTCCTAGAATCACTATGGCTAGATCTGTTATGTTGATGAAATTGATTTTGATTTCCTCATCCCATTGAATTATACGACATTTGTGACACCTGACGTGTGTCCAAAACACCCAGCCTCGGAGCACTATGACAATTACATGGAAGATGCCCCATTAGGAAGTAATTTTGGCATGATCTCAGCGGGGATGTGAATTATCACTTCATATGACTAATAGAACCACATTGGAAACATCTTATATTTATATTTGTTCTTGGGGGTAGATTCACCAATCCATCTACCTGATTAAGAGTCATGCACCCCACTTGGAAAAAGGTGTATCTCTTTCACGTTTTCCCAATATAAGTGTCCCCAATGTTTCTTATAGATATTATCATACCTCCTCGACCCGTATCTCTTTCTATGTCCCATTATAACATCATATTTCTACTAACCATTTCTATATAATCTATTATATAGGGCATGACAATCATTGAGTGAGTTTCCTACCTCATCCCCAATTCAATGTTGTGTGCCTTCAAGGACAGAATAGAAGCAACATTGGGTGAAAGTTAGACTAAATTCATGAACATAGTTGCATACTCTGTCACTTTGAGGCTATCCTCCTTAAATATGTATAAATCCATAATTCATGAAATATTGAACATATGAGGATAGACTTATTTGTTGAACAATTCTTTAAAAGCCTCTCATGCATGTCCTTGGTCCAATTTTTCCTAAACTACTAAATCCCACCATTGGCATTTAGGATTATCCATCATATACGTCACCAAATTGAATAAGAACTCTATTGGAATTCCAAGGAAAAAAATATTTGATTCAACCTGTTCAGTAACACTTATGCCTTCTATAGTTCCCAATCACCCTAAATGATGGGTGGATTCTGCTTCTAAAACTTGATAGAATGATCTAGTTTCCTTGGTTCATCTATCATGTTCCCCTTATCCACAGCCCGAAAATATTTGACTATACTCTGAACCAGATATTGGTTCACTTGTGGCTTAGGTGAAACCACATTCTCAGCAACTTCCTTCAATTGGTTTCTACAATTCTTATTGGATTCCATTTTCTAAAAACACAACAAATTCCATAAGACTCACTCTCTAGAAATTTAAGGTTTATCAATTTCAAATTCTACCACATCATACTATTAGAACATTGATTTTAAAAATTCAGTATTTCCATATTCAACCATTTTTGAAAATCTCAAAATACATTTTAAAATAAATACATTTTCAAAATAACCATTTTATTCCTTTCAAAAATATCACATTTTCAAACAACTTTAACAATTTTCAAAAATCAATACCTTGTACCAAATCCTATATCATTACTCGAAATGAGATATTTACTCCTAGAGGGAAGTCATTTCTACAATCCATGTCATTCTCATCTCATTAGATAAACCCATAACAATGATATTTTGAATCCTATTAGTGTATCCCAAACATTTATGTACCCACCTCCATTGTATCTTGAACTTTTATATAAAAAGGTTAGTTGTATTTTTTTATGCTCTACATTTCTAGCCCTGATAATCCTACTCATTTATACCAACCTGACATGAATTTGAAATACAAGACCGATGGAACTGGTGACCACTTGTTATCAAGGACCTTACAAGATATACTAATTATTCCACAATGATATTTTCAAGTACCAATATTGATAACTCTTGTAACATCCCTCTTCTCCTCATTGGCATGAGTCGAAGAAAATTTGCTACTTGTCCTTAAGTGAATCCTCATGGCACCAAAGGCTAGAAAAAAATGTCATGGTCTTCAATAACAATGGGGGGACTTTTTCCTTTAGAAATAAAACAAGAAAACCAAACATTACCTAACAAATTAAACTACTAAATGATTCATGATAATATTGTAAATAACTCAACACAATAAAATTTACATCAAAACAAACTCTAAAAAAGTGCCATAGTGGAAGAAAACCAAAATCAATGTACATAGTAGAAGATAAAAACAAAAAACCCCAAATTCTCCAAGTACCTTTCTTAAAAACTCCAAACATGTTCCATAGTCTAATTCCACAAAACAGCCCAAGTATCATGAAGAATTATAAGAGAAGTGAAATACTTCACCTTTGTCTTTGTCCCGATAAATGATATCACCAAAAGTTCCAAAGATCCAATGCAGGGGTGAGTAATGAAACTTAGTACTCTTTCACAAAATGACTTTCCTACCCACTCCCCAAGGATGGAACAATTTACCAAACTAATATAAAATAATTTATATAAATACCATTTAAAATAGTTCTGTAATTTATAACAAAGACAAACAATTCCATACCAAAATAATTTTATCAAATAACCCAATTTTGAAGGAAAACATCAAAACACATCAATTAACCATTTATCAATTTCCATGTTTTTATAACCCTATCTATTTCATATAAATACATACAAACACTTAACCACACAACCACGTAATCTTGTTGTTAACATTAATGGTGGAACTTCACATCCATAGTTTCTCCCTTTAATGGTCATAATTCATGACAATTATTAATCCCATTCCATCCATTTCCAACCATTTTATCCATCCACATGCTCATTCAACATTTTACAACCCAATTCAACTATTTCAATTAAATTTTACTTTTATTGAAAACCATATCAATTAAACCAACCCTATTTATTGAATACACATTTCCAACAAACCATTCCAATAAAACCAACCTTTTATTGAAAACACTTTTCATGCATGAAAAGTAAATATCCATTATAAAATAATCATTTTAAAATCATTTTTCCATGTTCACTTTCCAGTAAAGCACCCAATTTGAAAAATTCTATAAACCACCTCCAAAGGATGATTCCATAAATCATTTCACAAACATTTTACAATCAATATCATGAAAAAAATCAATTTTAATTCAATAATTATAGTTCTAGATAGAAGAGTTGATATTTAAGCCACATACCTTAGGAATTTTAGAGAGAAAAAAAGAAAGTAATGAAAACGCCCTCAAAACCAGGTCTAATCTCCAAAAACCCACATAATATATCATCCCATAACATTATAAAATAAAAATATAATGATTATTTGTGAAAACTAAATTAAATCTATCCATAGTAGACTAGACCTAAAAAACATTAGATAGAGGGAAGTATATCTAAGAAAAACCAATAAAAAATACCATAAACAATGACTTACTATGGTTGTAAACCCTTAAAAACCCAAAAAATGACTCCATATTAATTTTGATTCGATGGGAAGGGTTCCACAGCCATTGGGAGGAAGAAAGTTTTAGTTATGGTCAAAATGCAACAAAAACGAGTGGTTAGTGGTTAATCTCGAACTCCAAACACTTTTTTAGGATCTTTTTTTAAATCATCTATAGTTAGTCATCTGATTAATAAAAACTGTGTGGTAGCTGTGTGTTAGCCACTACCTCTCGGAGAACCTTTCATGGTTTTTTGGAGTTATTAGTCAAACCCTGAACCAACTATGAAAAATCTTACTCCACTACTTTTTGTGGTTTCTATTTGGTGGTTGAATGGTTTAGACAAACCATACAACTTCCCCTTAGCCCATGTCTCACTATGTATGGTTTCTTTTAGGAGTTTCATGAATTCCATATATCATGATCCAACTATGTACCTATATAAAATTCCCAAAAAAATCTAAAATGTTTCCCAAGCCTCAAAAACAT
Organism: Viscum album; assembly: GCA_963277665.1. NCBI lineage: Eukaryota > Viridiplantae > Streptophyta > Magnoliopsida > Santalales > Viscaceae > Viscum > Viscum album. The sequence goes on from OY728156.1 coordinate 541,901,753, forward strand.
CGCCCAAACACTTTATAAACATTAAATTCATAAATGAAGGGTTTATTACCAGAAACATGGGGATCTATAGTATTTTTACATACTCCAGAATTTCTTCTATGTTATTTATATAACCATATTATTTTAAATATTCTAACAAATTTTGATTCAAAAACTCCCAAATCTATATGGGGTTTCTATGACTCAACTCTCTTCCTTGGGTCATAATCACAAGTCATTTTATAATGACTTTCACAATTAATATATTCTAACATATTATGATCTTAGTATGTATTCCACCTTAATGTCTAGGTAAATGATGTTTCACATGAATTTTTTCTTCTTGATGATTCAAATGTTTCATTTAAAAAAAAATCAAGACTAATTACCATTATTTTTAATGTATTTTTCTTTCATGTTTTTATTTTTTACTTCCCATCAATCTTTTCATCTACCAAGTAGAAAATAAAATTTATTTTATCCCAATTTATCTTTTTTTACACCTATTTCATTTTAAATAAAATTTGTATTTGTCCTTTGAATGATGTGGGTTTTTAACAACGATATTTAAAATTTTGAAATAGTTTTTCAATATTTTCAAAATAAAAGTTTGTATCATCTTCTACAAAAATTATTTTGATAATGTTTATTTCTTCTTCATGTTTCCATTTCTAATGATTCTATCTAATGTAAATGTTATCAAATAAATTTCATAATCCACTTTTTAAAATACTTTGTATTTTTTATGTCTTCATTATTTGGGATTATTTTTAAAAGTTAAAATATGAAAATTATTCTCACTTCCCTTTTCCAAAATTATGTTTTTTAAGCTTTAGTTATTAAAGGTTCTTCTCAAAGGTAAATATTTTTTTAAAATTTTAACTAATACTTTTTGAAACCATGTTTATTTTCATGGATTTTATAAACATATTTATAATAATATTTTAATACTGTATTCTATAACTCTTCTCAAAATGTGTTTTTGAATGTAATTTGAATTCATAATTTATAAAAATATTTAAAAAAAATTTGAAAACCTTTTTTATTTTCAAATAAATTTTTCCTCCAATGTTTATCTCTTACAAAGTGATGTTTTGATCACCTTACATATGTTACTAAATTATGAATCCATTTGGGAAATGATATTTTTATATCATATGTTTTCTTTAGTAAATGTTATTTCAATATTTGATAAATTGTTTCTTCTTTCATTTTTTATTTAATATATGATGAATTTTTAATTATGTGGCACATGTATATATGGATGATGATGGGTTGGGTATTGTATAACCCACTAATTCATTGGTTCAAGATTATATCTCATGTGAATGGATGGTGTGAGCATAATGAGTTTTTTTAGATAGGCATGGGCATGATGGGTTTGATCACATTTTAGGTTTGTATATAATGATTTTATTTACATAGGTTTGGGAATAATGGGTTTTATCATACAGGTTTCCCTATTATTATGGTTGTTACACATTTAAAAAATTTCGTAAAGTTATTCCATATTCGTAGGTTTTTTATCATGTTATGCCAATTTTATAGGATTATGTTTTTAAAAAAAATAAATCTTTTCATGATCATGTCTTATTTTTAATGTATTCTACATTTTTATATCATGCTAACATGATTTATGATTAAAGATATGTGTTTTCTCTATGACATTAATTCTTCATTCATGATCTTTTTAGGATTTTATATTTCTCCCTTAGTTATTATGATTACCATGCAATGGTATTATGATTATATATCAAGATATTTATGTTTTCCTCATATTCTCATTCATATTTATGATCTAATATTTTATAATATGACTTTTTATCACACTGAGTGATTGAGACCGCCCCTTTCTTATGTTTCCAACCCCAAGGTTATAGAAATTATTATGACATGTGAAATGTGTTTAATGGTTCTATAAGATCATGATTATGTATAAACGTTTACATTTGTTGTATAATAAGATGTGCATGGTTCAAATATTTGAGACACCAAACTTTACGTCTTTCGGTTATGTTACTTTTTGTGTGATATGTTCATTAAATAATAATAATTAAGTATTATTTATATTATTCGTAGCTTGGGTAACTATAATTGATATGATATAAGGAATTGACATGCAACATATCCCAAGTTCACTAGATGTCTTCAATAAATATAATTTAGGAAAAATTATTCTAGATGGTGATGCATCCTTTGGAAAAGATTATAAAGATATATGTGTTTGATGGAGATAACTAAAGATAAATTTATAGATTTATTATCACTGATTATTTGATAGATACAACTATTTTCTTAAATTTATGGATATAATGACTCATATTTTTCTCAACACTACAAAATACTATGGGGTCATTATTTTTGGAGAACCAAAATGAGATTGTGATTGACTTAGATAGATTCAATAAATGTGTTTTATAGTTTTATCCAACATAGTTTAGAATGATTTTTTACATTTACATATGTTGTAATAAAAGGTGAAGTTAATGATAGATTTATAAATTTTTGTTGGATATTTTTTCAATGTTATTGTACATTATATGATGTGAAGTGGAATGTAATAAATGTAATGTCCAAACTCTAGGTCCACTAAAATAGTTCCTTGATTTGGTTAGCCACATTCCCTCAACCTCATCTCCCCCTATACCATAGGCTATTGATATGCTAAAAGGGTATAAAGGTTGTAAAATAGGGAGACTATTTCATTTTTATTAGAAATAAATACATCAACATCATAATAAATGAATGGAATTTGAAGATAATAATAACTTACAAACAATGATAACATGGGCAATTCCAAATAATACAAACAATCATGAACATGTTAACCAATAAAATATAAGATAATAAAAAAGAAAAATTTAATATATAGAATAGGTATATAAAAACAAAATTGTAAATAAATAAAATACCTAACTCAAATTAGAATCCCATTTATGTGACAGTTCCCCACCTCCATGTCATGTCCTAGTTCAAAAATAGAAAATGTAAGCATGCATAATCCAAGATCCTATTTGGTAACCAAGATATGTTCCTAAGTACCCAACATCTACCTAAAAATGGTGTGAGTAAAATTTAGTGGGCACAACCGATAGTGTCTAATTAATATCAAGTTAATGAGTATAAAATGAAGAGTGTGAAGGTATATTGATAAGCAGTGTAATGAATGAAAATAAAACATGTCTTGGCTTGGGTTCCCCACAGACACCTGATATACAATATCTACTTCGACCTCATCCAGAGTATCCCTACAAAATCCATCATGTGTGTCCATATATATATATATATATATATATATACACACACACACTGGTGAGGACCTGGAGCTTCAAAACCAGGCATCCAAATAAAGATATCATACTAGCCTCATATATTAATTATGGGATTTCATGCACAATTTTCATAAATGAATGATAATGTATGTCATGAACAATAGTTCTTGATGAATGGTAAGGGGAGTCATACATGACCTTTTCAAATTAATGTTAAGGAACGTCATGACCAACTATCTGAATAATTTATGTGAAGTTCCATTTCCAACATACATATAAGTAACGTGAAGCATCACGTCTATCACCCATATAGATAATGTGGTGTGTCATGTCCAATATCTCATATCAAGGGAGTGTGAAGCATCAGATCAAACACTTACCATAACCATGTCACAACAACCAATATGAATTAAAAATAAAAATAAAAAATCCTTCCATGTTAATCCATAACATAAGATAAGAGATGATTTTATAACCATTTAATATTTAAGATGTAAATAAATTTTGTGATGAAATTCCATGAAAAAATAAGATATATCATTAATGTTTCATTATAAATTCATTTAAAAGCAATAAATAGGTCTATGTTTAAATTCATTCCTTACTACTATTCACTTGATTAATTATGTAGGTCCTTACTATCATTTATGCATAAGGGATACGATTCATAGATCAAGGGGATGTAAAGAATCACGTCTAACATCCTTAATAAATAAATTTAATCCATTGTATTTATTATCCCACTTACAAGTGGTCATCAGTCATGAATTACTTTTAATAATTTGAATATGGACAAATATAATTCCTTTCCATTTAAAAATTATGTAACTCAATCGACACCAATTTCCATTTCGATGAAATTAACCTTCTTAGAAATAAATAAACAAAGTTAATGTGATGATATTTAATCATTTAATATTTCATTTAAAATTTCAATTAATCTGACTTTCTCAATTGAATCATAATAAAAATTACAAAACCATATATAAGGTGGTGTGGTCACATAAATTTTTTTAAAGTTTTCATGGAACATAATAAATTCACACAAAATGGGTGGTACTAGTTGAGGTAGATAGCCACAACCAATATCAATGGTTCCTAAGAGAATATATATAAATTATAACCAATTAAATTAAAGTGCTTCAAATTTTAGAAAAAATTCATAGAATGTATAGAATTCAGCAAAATGACAACATAATATAAATAATGAGACTTTGAAGAAAAATATATTGAACAATTACCTCATTATTAGGGAACTTCAATCATCTAAAATTAGGATTTGATTTGTCTTGGAATAATAGAAACCAAAAATGGGAAAAACTATAAAAATAGGGAATATTAACTCACATGAAGACAATAAATCAATCGGAAAAGAAAGAAAGGAAATAAATCAACATGATTTATAGGCTCACCTTCAGGCTTCCAATGAAACCTAATAGTGTTCAATTCAGAACATGAATGTATGAGAATCTACCAAAAGAATAGTTTGAAGAAGAATGTGTGGGGATATTCTATATTAAATGGGAGAAGAAACGGGGTAAAACCCCATTTAATGTTAGAGGGGTAAAATGGTAGTTTTTTCCCTTTTAAGAGTCCCACAGTTACGCCTCATTCTTAGGTAAATTAGACACTAACCCAGTGGTTCTATAATCAAATGCACCTCAAAGGCATATATTTTTCTCACATGGATTACCAATAGTTTGACAACCATGTGGTACTACTATCCAAATACACAACTACCCTTCATAGAGGTGGTGCATAGTTATAAAAACCATGTTCCAACCATGGATAATCCCTCCACACCTCTACAGTAATCTAAATATTTTTTTCGATCACTCTCGTGGTTTCAAACCCATTACTGAATAAAAATAGGTTTCACAGTTTGTCCTTCATGGTTATCCCTAACCATATGTAACCATACACCGCTATTTGTTTCTTCTAAAGATGGTCTTTTGAATCCAAAAGCTCCAAAAACTCTTCCAAACACCTGATACACATTCTGGGCCTTAATCCCCATCCTAAAACAACACTATTATGTGTTTTATCACTCATAATTTTATTTTGAGTCATGTATTATGATTTGGATTATCTAAAAAAATCATCGACTTACTTTAGTGTTTTAGAACCATTCCAAAGTGATGGATGTTACAACCTCCACATCATAAAACTAATCATCATTTAAAATAATTTAAGAAGAAAAAATATATCTTGAACTACCTAGGCATGGAAATCCTATTTAAATAGCCCTATTTCAATTTTAAATTCCAAACATCCTCTAAGATTCACTTCAAAAATATGAAACAAAAGACATTAAAATTCAAGTCAACACACAAATCCAAAGATGAAACATTGAGATGATACTTACTTTATCCTATCTAAACCAAGAAATAATCACATGATTGCACCATCATCACCCAGCCTAGGAACTCACTGCCATGGGTTCTATCCCTGACTGGATAATTCTTAGACATAGTGCTACCACCTTTTGAATTACATAAATAAACTCATCATTGTCATTTTAACAATTATCTTGGGATATTTATCAACATTATACACCCGATCATACACAAGTACTCTACCTATGGTCTGAAAATTGATCTAAATAGTCAAATTTTCAATCGACCCAGCTTAGTCTATGCAAGCTAGATTTTCCATGAAAACAAAAATATGACCTTTACTCTGTACCTGTCTCAACCCATGGCCTTCATTATATAGTTCATCACCAAAAATATAAATAAATTCCAAATATATGTCTAGGGAAACATCTAGATCAGACTATTTGAGTCCCAGGGGATTATACAAGGAAGTTCTTACTTTATATTTTACAAGTGAAATGTTTATAAATAGCTGAAACATACACATATCATGAACACTAACTGAGTCTGAAGAGGGTATCTCACCTTGAAGTCAAGAACAACAATTGGTTGGTGTCTATGAGTTTCTCCAAGGAATTCCTACTATGTGCTCAATTTTTCACTAAGAAAAAACCATGCCTATAAATAGATCTAGTTCTATGACCATAATCTAACCTAAAAAAATAAATAGTTTACCCAAAATCTCTTTATCACAAGTTTGATACTTACTAAGAAAGACATACAAACATTGTTTCATTTTTATAATGTTATAAAAGATCTAAATTACTATCCAATGAGTGGTCTCAAAGTCTCCCATCACATATCACATAAGGTTCACCAATCAACGACCAATATATTTCTCCCCACCTTGGGAGAATCCTTATTTTAATACTAACAAAATGATTTTCCGGTCACCATGGCTTATACTCCATTCATCCATGGACATAACAATGCACATGTACAAAAATTATCTCATCCTTGATTACTAATGAAAAAGTCACAAATCACCCATCCATACTTCCAAAGAATGGTTTCCAGGATTTTCACTAAAATTCAACTCAAATAAATGTCCATTAACCTCAAAATGAAAAATGTATACTCCCTGACTTATAGATTACCCCTAAACCAATCCTTGATCACAATTCCTAATGAATCCCTTTATAAAACCATAATATAAATTTATGATAGCTCGGCATGTATGAAATCATCTCTTCGAATACTTAGAACTATGTAAAGATATTGGGAATGATATTCTCAATACTAGAAGTACACTATGATTTTGTTGATAGGTGTGTACCACTCTTCCTAAGACACACTTCATTAAAATAGGCCATGCGTGCCTTTTAATCAATTCTTGACACCACACCTCTCTAAAAATCATATGTAGATACACTTAAGGGTCCACCATCTCATGACACACAATTTAATTCAAAATTATTCCTAATCATAGGAGAACCTTATTTATATTGATAAAAATATCCATGTCAGAATACCTATAAGAATCACATTGGAAATTAGTGATCCCCATCACATAACTCATTGCTTACTAACATTCCATATCGAATAATTTCCAAGAGAAAACTATATGAACTAAACTCTCCATATATGGTATGTGTACAACCTCATACTGACTAGTCCAAAACCTTACTCTCACTCCCTCAATTCATTCCCTCACATGGACAAGCTAACAATTCCACCTGCAACGTCTATTTCAATATGCAAGATGTTCTCTTAAAGCACCTATTAAAAATCAAGCACCTTACCTATGTCGTTATTTATTAAATGAACAGTCACCTCATATAGTCATTTTATAATTTAAATCATCAACCACAAAACAAATGGTAAAATGATCTTGAACACCAAACATTACTATCCGTTAAAGACATTTTCAATACATGATCGCCCAAGTCGATTTCATGAAAATTTCTAGCATCACTATACGTGTATCACAAAAAATAATAAAATTATCTGAATAATTTTCTAAATGACAGTAATAGTAATCTTACCATATATATGGAATCCATAAAACTCAGTTTTTTTCTGTTATAGGTTTCCCACATTTAAAACAAAGGTTATTGACCCACTAGGATCTAATTCAATAGTGGAAGATTCTAGGTATCCCGACATTCCCTACCATTAAAATATCAAAATAGGGCCACTAAGACCATCCACATAGACCTATGGTATATTGTATAAGCACCATATCCCATATAAGGTAATATATCACATGATATAAAAAATTCTTGTAAACTCTCTCTAAAGTGGTAAAACAAATTTAATTACAAAAAATCGTCAACCTATATGTGTTTGGACCTCTCAATAAGGCATAGAAGCATCAACTTCCATGTATAGACAAATCATGCCCTAATACTCTCTGAGAATACTCATAAGGCATTGATTTTAGGAGGCTTATATGGTCAATGAAACAGGATAATGATTTAATACTCAATAGTTATCTACATACGGTAATACCCCCTTAAGGACCAGCTTACCAGACTACCATCCACCCTTATGGGGGTGTCTTTTCACTATCTAAGAGTCCTTATAGGATAAAATAGTCATTGAAAAAAATTAACTTTCTTAATAATTTGGATTAAATGTCTAAAAATTTATCATTTTATAGGATGGTATCACCACCAAGATATCCCTTAATTTTAAGATAAGGAATCGAATTTCAAAACTATTGTCGCATATAAGAGGTCACTAGGTTCTACCTCAATTCCTTTTTATAAAACACAATAGCATGTAAAAATATAACTGTTACTTATGGGGAATTCACACATCCCCATTCAAATCATCCCTCAAGTAAATATTAATTATAACCCTTACATTAGTGTTATTCATTATAAAAATTAATGATTTTTTACATACACATTTTCATCAATTCACATTTGTTTTTATTGTTAAAGCCTCTCTCAAAAAAGTTATACCATATACCTGTTTTCATGTAATATTATTCTATATACTTTATTTAGCTAGAACCATGATGAATAAAGAAAAATATCTTTTAATTCCATTTTAAACATTTATTTATCTTTGGTTCTCACATTTGGGATGAGTTTAATAAAATTTAAATTAGAAGTTGTAGTGTAAAACCCTTCAGATTATACTTAGAATTCTAAATAACTAGTGCTTAATGATAAATAATGATTGATAATAATTAAAGGGATCTTATCATTTTAAAGGGGGTCAACATAGTAAGATACCACCATAAAACTATAGGTAACATAAATAAGTGGTTACTGACACATTAAATAAATATACCTATCTTACATAAATATACCCATATGAGGTTTCGAACTATGTAATATAAAATATATATTTTACCTATGATGGCCCTATTAAGAAAACCATGTTAATTTAAGTGAATCCCAATATAAGTTGATTTATTAGTAATTACTTCCTCACTTCATGGGGTTATCATATTATCATATCACGACAAGACCGACCAACACGGTTCATGTCCAGTTTGATGTCCACAAGAAAAAGAATCTTTTTATCATTGGATTCTAAAAACATTTATATCTACACAATGATCTATTTTGATGAATCATTATTCCAAATTTATAAATATAAATTCTTATATAATTTACCATTGGAATTCATGTTGATAGCTTCAGTCTCAATGTATTACAAGTCTATATATGATTTATTGATTATATGGGTCACCCTTCCCAATTTCTAATATCCCGTAACTTTATAAATTTTTATTGGAACCCATTTAATCACAACCACTAATGTTTTAGACCATGCGTCCAATGGTCCATGGATAAAAATTTTCATAATTGTTTAATAAATGTTACATCATTAAGATATATGGGGAAACACAATATATGATTTTTTTGACACTTTAATTAGTAATTATATATCATAAGTGTAACAAGTAACGCTATCAAATCAGTAGAAAAATACAAGTAAATAAGAAAATAATCATGGAAGCATGGAATATATGTTATCATGATAAATAATCAATCATCCATGGAATACTAATAATCATTCCAAATAACTACCTAAATATGGTATGTAGATAATAATTTCACATAGTCACACAAGGCGTGTTTGAAAAGTATAGAGTATTCAAGCGATTCAATCTATATGGCATGGAATATACATGGAATTTAAATCACTAAATGTCTAAAATGATGCGTGAACATAGATATCTCTTTCCATGTTAGACCAAGAGGTAAATCACACAAATAAATATCCTATATAAGTAAAACATAAGTAACATGAGGTTAAATAACAATAAATTATAAAGAAAACACTCTCACCTATGGAAACTTGATCTTTTCTTCTTGTGTGGGTTAGTCAGTCCTATAAATGAGAAATTTAGCTACTATCAACATGTTCTTAGTATCCTATATACCATCCCAAGTAGTAATACATTGAAAAATAATCCTCTAAAACTAATGAAAACATTCCATCATTGTAGACACTAAAACGGTGCCCCAAGCTAGTTAGTCACATGTCCTCAAGCGTACCTCCTCATATGCTAAAGGATACCGAATATAAATAAGGCTCAAAAGGTTATACCTGGGGTGACTATACCATTTGGATCAGTAATAAATATAGAATAATAATTCTAAATTAAATATTGTGAAAAATAATAATATACGATGACCAATGATAACCATGGTAGTGTCAAATAATACAACCATGGATAAACATGAAAAGACATAAAATAAAAGGTATTAAACATATAGAAAGTAACACATACTAAAAAGCTATAGTAATAAATGTGTAAATAAATAAATGGCCTAACTTCAATAGGCATCTGAAGTAGATTATTGACCCCTAGCTCCATGTCAAGTCCTAGTCCAAAAAGAGCAATAATAAAAAAGCATTATCCAATATCTTATCCTGCATCCAAGTGGACTTTCTAGGTACCCAATGGAGGCCCGAATATGATCTGATTTAAACTCATTAGGCCACCACCAATGGTGCCTAAATAATGTTCAATTACTAAGTATAAAATTAAATAGTGGTAAGGTATATTGATAAGCATTATAATGAATGAAAATATAACATGTTTAGAATAGATTTTCATATAGACACCCAACAAACTATACCTCCAACATCATATACTAGAATATCTCTAGACATTACATCATATATATATATATATATATGTATATACATATATAGATGCATTAGTAAGGACCTGAGTCCTAGGATCCCACCGTCAACAAAAGGATATCATACAAGTCTCATATTTTAAAAAGGGAATTCATACCCAACTGTCTCAAATAAATGATAAGGGATTTCATTCCCAACAGATCCGGATGAATGGTAAATGATTTCATGCCTATTCATTTTAAATTAATTATATTGGAATTCATTAATGACAATCTAAATATATTAATCTTCATGTCTAACATGCTTATAGGTGATGTGAAGCACCATTTCCAACATTCATTATGATATGAAGCATCATGCCCAACATATCACATTAATGGAGCATGAATCATCATTTCTGAAACATACCTTAGTCATTTCACAATAACCAATATGGATTAAAATTAATAATAATCAATCATTTCATGTAAATACTTAACATAAGGAAAGAGATGGTTTTAGAACTATTTGAAATTTATCATATGAATAAAGGCCATTAAAAATTTCATACCAAACAATATGATTCATCATGATAATTTAATTTTTATTAAATTTATGATTAATAAATATGGACAAGTTTAAATTCATTCCTTAATAAAATTCAATTGATTTATTAGGTTAGACTTTTATAATATTCACTCATAAGAGAAAAGGATCACATAACAATGGGATATAAATAATTATGTCTAACATACCTAACCTAGAAATTCAATCCATATTTACACTCACCCCACGTACAAGTTATCACCACTTACACATTATATTTAATAATTTGAATATATACAATAGTAACTCCATTCTATTTAAGATTTTATTTAACTCAATCCCAACCAATTTCCATTTCCATTCAATTGTTCTTACCAACCCGCTCATTTAAAAAATAATATGGTCAATTTGATTGTATTCAACTATTTATCATTTTATTTTATATTCCAATTAATCCAACTTAATAATTTTAATTATAATCGACAATCCAAAACCACTTAGGAAGTATTTTGGTCACATCGAAATTAATATAGGTGTCATGGAAAATAATTAACACACCCAAAAGGGTTATAACTAGTCGAGGTAAACAACCAATGAGAATATCAAGGGTCCTTGAGAGTATATCTAACAAGGAAAACCAAATAAAATAAAGGGTTTCACATTCTAAGTGAAATGCACAGAAAGTCTAGCATGTGTCACAATGAAAACCTAATATGAACAACATGAATTTTCTGAAAAATCTATATACCACCTACCCAATTCTTAGGAAACATAAGGCATCTAATTATTTGCTTTGATTCGATTTGGAATGAGTGGAACTGAAGAAATAAAAGAATTCCCAAAATAGGATATATTAGATCATACGAAGATAACAAATAAAACGATGAATAAATAAAGTAAATGAATCAAGAGATGTTGTATAATCACCATCTTACTTACAACACATCCTAAGTATTTGATTTATACCAATAATGGGGGAGAATACCCATAAATAAGAGGAGAGGTATGAGGAATACAATGGGAGCAGCTAGCGTGAATAAGAGAATAAACAGTGCAAATACCTATTCAAGATCATAGGGGAAATTTATATTTTTCCACATTTTAATAGGTTCGTGGTTAGTCCACAAAGATAATAAAACCCTAAACCAACCATAATTTTCCACTATCCAAAGAACCTATAAACAAAATTTTTCCCTATATGGTTAACCAACTATGCATTGCTACTTCCAAAGAACACCCCTACACCACATGGTTGCATCACACATTTAGGAAAACCATGCACCAACTTTCATGGTACCCCTACACCATTACACTAATACACATGGATTTTTGAATCCTTGTACTATTTAAATAAAAATTTCCCCTATAAAAACACGTTTCACAATTTGGATTTAATTGTCACTACTAACCATGTGGCAACTTTGTGCCCCAATCTATTTCTTACAAAGATGATATTTCAAAGACCAAAGCTCAAAAAACTCATCCAAACACCTGATACACCTCTTAAACCTCAATAGTCATCTTATAATAAAACATTTAATTATTTTATCATAATTAATTTCATTGATACGTCTATCATAAGATTTGGCCCACCCACAAAATAAAATTTTCAAATTCCATTATAGATTATGACCCTTTTCCGAAATGAGAGATATTAAAATGAATATTTTTTAGTCTTTAGATATACTATGATACTAATATTAATATTACATAAATCGTTCTTTATATCGTATAGTGTGATTAAGGTTTTCATAGTGTATAACACACTATTTGGAAAAGGCCTAAAACTGGGTTTATGGGAAAACCATTTTTCTATATGATGTTTTTTGTATTAAATCAATTTATGAATATTATTTTATATAATATGGTTGATTTGTACCACCATATTACAAATGGTTTAATACATTTAAAAGTATTATGACTTAACCATATAAACCTAAAAATTTTAAAGCTTGATTGTCCCTTAGACATCCGTAATCAATAAAATTCATGAGATAGTTGATGGTTATAGGTCAGACGAGACATGAAAAAAGTAATTACTCATAGATTTATGGAATGTAAGAGTAAATTATTTTCTTGAATACATAGAGTGGGTAGAATCCTAATATCCTATATAATTTTGGACATATATTAGGTAGTTTATTAATGATTCTCATTAAATACCTCAATTGAAACTCCCCCTCCTAATGATTTATTCCTTAATAGTTATTTTATTTTGAGATACTTGAAAATCATAAAGGATAAATATTACCACCCAAATCATTTGGTTAGTTCATTTGAATATATGGGTAAACCATAGAGAGAATAACCTTTTGGTTTTTTATTTTTTGTCATCATCAAACACATAAATAAGACATCAATAATTTCAATTTAGTAGTATAATGTAAACAAAATTATTTACATTATCATATGTTATCATTTTCAAGGGTATGATTCATTTAGGTTAATGGTTTCTTTATACATCAACTACATTGATTAATGGTTACTCTATGATTATAAAACCTTGAATATCATATTCCCTAAGCTACAATATAATTAACTTCATATACTTTTTATTGAAACACTTAATAGAAATATCAACATGTCACTCTTATATCCTCATCTTAATTTAGAGGTATATTTCCTCTTAATACACATTACATTATAATTACATAATCCTCTTTAATGTAATACTTTTTAAACCATCTTGACCAATAGGTATACTTCAATAAATCCATAAACCATGAGACCACAAAAAATATCCATTCATATGGATAAAAACATAATATACTATATTGAGATATATTCAAGAATAATATTCCAATAAAACTTTATATTTGATATAAACATCTATATATCTCATATGAAATTGTTGAAATGATACCAATCATAGTGATAAAAGGCCTATTTAAAACCAACTGTGATAGAATGAGAGAAAAAATATCAAGTGATACAATAACATTAACTAAAAAAATAAAATAATGGAAGTAAATAAGACTTAATGATATAATATAATAGGTGAGTAAATATAAATAGAAATAATATTCAAAAATAGTTAATCCAATTTAAAAAACATGTTCTTCAATCTTGATTCTCCTTGAATGTTATAGTATTCAATTGGTAATTTTAACACACATAGTAGGAAAATGTTGTATATAAAAAATATCCGCATATAGGTATTAAATCATGTTACTCATATATAATTTATGATTGTTTAAAATTTTAGAAAATTATGATTTAATATGAAATTTATTATAGAAAAATTCTATTAACATTGAGTTATTAAAACACCCATTTCCATTATATTACACAAAACCATTATATCTCCCCAAATTTAACTCTGTATCCAATGGTTAATTATTGTTCATTTATTTATAATTTTGTTATAATTATAATGGAAGGTAATAGTTCATTAACTAGGTTATAATAGTGAATCCATAAAAAATAATTGATAATAAGAAATCCATCCCAAAACAAATTACTCCATGAACAACTAATGAAAAAATTTAAAATAACTATGAGTATATAGATGTATGAAAATAAAAATATTCATATAAATATCCTCTAGAAACCTAAATATATAATTAAAATTTTCCATTATAATACTGATATGAATAATACCAAATAAGGTATTCTAATTAATTAAAAAATGTATGTGATATTATAAAAATAAAAAATTCATTTCTCAATAATAAATAATGACCTTCATGTATCAAGGGAAATAAAAATTAAATGTATATTTTAATTTTCTAATACACACCTTCAATTCATAAATATAAAATAAATCCTTTTATTTGAAATTTTTTTTAAATCAAGTGGTGGGAAATTCATAGGAAAATACAAGTTACAAATTTAGGTGGGTTGATACCACTAACTGTAACAGCATAGTAGAAAGAACCTCCAAATCTAATAACACACCAAGTAAGATCATATAAATGATAAATGAACCACTATGAAATAATAATAATAATCAAATATTATATAAATTATGATACCCTAAATCCCGATTCTTTGACAAAAAAATAAATAAATTTCCTAAAATATAAAATCCTAAATTTGGACCTAAATTAATATAATACATAAAAATAAAAATAACCCATCTCATTAAAAATAACTCAACTAGGATCTTTAAAACATCTTTCATTCATTAAAAATTAATATTAAACTCCCATAAAAATACTAATAATCACCCTCTAGATAAAAATTTAGAAATTAAAACAAGCCTAATTTTAACCATTAAATAACAAAATTTTAACAATACATGGACTTTTAATAATTATATAATACTACAAGAAGGTATAATTGTTCTTATTGTATGTTCTGATGACCCAATAAAAAATATAAATAATGTTTCTAGATGATTTTTTAGGAACTCTACTGGGATAATAGATGATGAGAACCCCTTCTACTATTTATTGATAGTTATATATATTGGTGTTTTATCATGGAATGGGATTGTAAGATCTTACCTTAGTTATCAATCCTTATAACACACTTGAAAACACACAAACAAAAATAAGATTTTCAAGGATGAAAATCCTTAACCAACCAGTGAATTTAATGTTTTAAGGTAAGATATTTTTAAATTTCAAATAACCTATTGAATTTCAAATGGAAATAATAATTATAAAAATGGATTGAGATGCTTGGGTTCCAATTAGAAAGGTTTAATTTTATAAATTTTCTATTACATGAAAAGAAACACCAACTCCCTACCTTCACTTTTCTATAAGATCAATGATATATTCTATCTCTCATTATCTTGTATTTATGTTTTTATAATAATAAATATTATTATCACATTGTTAATTTCAATAATAAAATACTTTATTTATCATGTTTTAAATTGAATTATCCTTCGTATGACTTCTATGTGGTTCGTTTGTATGTCAATCACTACTTTGAAATGAAAATACAATTGATTATTCATATAAAATTAACTATACATATGAAGTAGGAAACTATTTCAATGTCAATTTTTAATATAAATATTTTTTATTTAATGTCCACCTAAATTTATAATCATGATGTGATCATTTTATTCTTTAATACAATGATGAATTTTCAATTGTAAAATATAAATAATTCTGAATTTTTAGCATACCATGGTTAGTATAGTGGTAAATCAATCTAGAATTTACACAAACATGATTTAATTCCACTCTTCACCCTATATCATGAAAATTAAAAATATAAATATTTGATCCCAACATTTCTATAAATTGAATATATCATTTTTCGAAAAATGAGATTTAAAAAAATAATTCATAAATTTAAAATCAAATAATCATCAATATTATTATATTAATAATTGGATGGATGGTTAATATTAATTTACTTTTAACTAAATTTAATTTTAAAATACCAATATTGAATAATAGGAAAATAATAGTGGACAAAATAATTTATTTAAATTTTTATTATTGAGTTAAGTGGATTTAAAATCTCAACATTATGATAAAGATTGAAACTAAAACATTTAATTAAGCATTATGATTATTTAATTAAAATATATCTTATCAATACCACCATTAATTGATTTTATTATAAAAAAATAAAATACATATTTCATGTGTTATGTTTATTCTCATTAATTTGTTATGAAATATCTAATTTCAGTGACATTATTTTCATATTGAATTTAAATAATAATTATTCATAGATTACCTTGGATGATGTGTTATATTATAATATTAAGAACACATTTGTATATAAAGTTATCAAATTATATGATGTAGGTTTCAATAGAAATTTTTTTTTTTATGTTAACTTTAAATATGTTAAATTTATTAGGGAATGATGTTTCCAAGTTTAACCAAAGAATGTTTTCATATAATTTTTGTAATGTTGTCAAAACACTAGAGCCACATATGAAGTTATCATTTAATAATTACGACATTCATATTCAAAAATGATTAAATATAAAAAAAATATAACTTATATAACAAGACTTGAAAATGGATTCTAATACTCTTAATAAAATAAGAAAATTCAATAATACAAAATAATTTAACCAAGATAAACCTCAATTATATCATTTAATACTTTATTTTGATTGTTAAATATAATTTCATATAAAATTTTAATAAATATCAAATAGTGATAAAAATACAAATAATAAACCACTATTTAGAATTGAACAACACAGAATCATGATTGAAGTCTCATATTTAGTTGACTCTTTAAACCTCTAGTTGAAAATATTCAAATTCAATTCAAATACTTCATTACAATAAGTAAATTATATCATATGGGTGGGTTTTGACACACCTAAAAAAAACGTTATAATGTAATTTTTATTATTATTGGTACTGATTAAAATATTCCTTATTTCATGGTTTTTAGAACACTTTGGGTTTCAAAAGTGGTTTCACAGTTTCTGACTATAAACTAGTAACATTGAGACCAATGTATAAATTTCATTACCAAGTATTCTCCAAGCCAGCAATTTATAAATACATAACAGTCACAAATGTGACTGATATCAGAATATCATGACTATAATTTCTCCCAAATCAACAGTTTTTTAACTATATAACATTATACTAAAACATGGTTCATTACAAGATTATGTACCCATGGGTAGTGATTCCTTGATTTGGTTTAAGGGGTTGTCATGTTACAATAAATGTGGCATGTGGTGACATTTCATGGGGATAAATTTAATTCTATAAATTCCCATGTTTACCCCATGCTATATTTTAACTCTTTGGAGGACTTTTCTTTACCCTCACTCAACCCTCTCAGCTACAGTAACCCTAATGTTCCTCTCCCTTTCGATTCTAGTCTATTCTATTGATAATTACATGGATTTCTGTGATATTACAGGCTGATTCTTCATGTTAAAATCTCCATAACTTCTTTTCATTCCTTTTTCTTCTTTTTAAAACAAGTTTCATTCCCCAAAAAGGACATAGTGACCAATTCTTCCTCATGGATCTATTTTATTTTAGTATTTACCATGAAATTATGATTTTATTTGTATTTAAGGAATTTTTTTACCTTCTTGAGCTAGATTATCAATTTTCATTATTTATGTGATGGATTTATGGTAGGTTGCTCCAGGATTTATCCCTTAAACCAAAAATAAAGATTTATTTTTGGTTTTAAATTCATGCATTAATTGTTGTATTAATGATATCGAGTATAGTTAGTGTGTTTTTAATGGGGAATGTTGATTCTTGTTGAGTCTAATTGGATGAAAAATAGAATTATATTTATATTTAAAATGTAAAATAGTTTTCTAAAATACCATGAATAATAAATGTTTAACTAATTACAAATTTTTATCTTTTGAAGGAAATTATCTATTTAACCAGATGTTTTAGTGTCTTCAGGGATTAAAATTGAGTTTTTTATGGTTTATATGTGTATTTGGTTATTTAAAGTGTGTTACACTACATTGAAATGTATTAAATTTTATGAATACTATATGATTTGACATTCAACTTGTTTCAAATAACTTATATTTTTAAATAATTCATAAGTCTTGATTAAACCCTTTTAAAAAATATAAATATAGTAACCTTGAAAAATGTCACTTCATGTATTGTGAATAGTTTATGGAAGTTGAAATGTGAGAGTAATGTGATATGTTTTCCCAGTATAGGTAAATTTATAATTTATTTGTATTTATTTTTCATAGTAAGGGTCGATTTTGTTAAAGGGTCCTTATAGGTAAATTTTAGGTTTATTTTATTAATGACATAATTATATTTTATCCCACCTATTTATTTTAAAGGTAAGTCATGGGTATTAAGGGAGAGACCTAGGTACCCTGATAACACTAGTGTGTAATAATGTTTCTAGATAGTGTCTTTGTGGTGATAGTTTCTCATCATAATGAGTTGACCCTCAGATAATCTTTGTAGTGCAAAACAGATATTTATGTTAGCTTATTGATATCTTGCACTGGTATTTCTATATATAGATTTTTTTGTGTTTTTATAGGTCAACATTTGGGATCCTTTATATCCAAGGTTCTTGATACCATTATATATTTATTTTAATACATGTATTATTAAATCATAGTAATATTGTTTTTGTTAAATGTTTTTGAATAATTATATTATTATTATTTTGACCGAGATGTTTTTTAAAATATAATTTATAAAATCTGTTCATTTGGATTCAAACATTTTGTCTTATATAAAGGGGATTTTAAAATGATTAGTAGTGTTTTCAAAACAGTTTTCTTTTGGTTTAATCAAATATTTTTAAAATGAATGTGATTTTATATTCCTTTTGAAAATAAAATGAGAAGAATATTTTCTAAATTTCTTCCAAAAAATAATGAAATTATTTTATTGATAAAAGATGGGAATGGGGTGTGGGGAGGCTACCAACTTGAAATTTTTTTCTCAAGCCTATTATATTGCAGGTCTAAAAAATCTACAAGGATGTGGAAGTTCAATATAAAATTCATAATTTGGGTTTGATAGACCAAGTAATAGGAGATTTTATACTTGATAATGGGGATGGGTGGATGTGGTTTTCTTTCCATTAAATAATTTTGGTATAGTTTATGTATCATCCCCCTCATCCCCCTTTGTTTATATCCAATATTGTATAATAAATTTGGGTTTTAATTTTTATATTTTTTGGTTTTTTTACTGAAATAAGTGAAATTAATTTTTCCATAATGTCATGTTTGGTTATTACTTTGTTTTGAACCTACTTATTCTATTTATGCGGACCATTCAATCTAAGGGAGGGCTATGCTACAAAATTAGGTGGTATTGTTTGTTTGTTTTTGTTTTAAAGAGAAATCATTTATGTGAAAACACATAAAATAATAGAATAATTTTTTTTCATATTTATTAGTATTATTGAATTAAATAGTTAAATTAATTATTTAAGGTAATTCTTAGAATACAAAATTGCTCTTAAAGAAAATAATTTTATTAAACTAATTCCTCATATTGTTACATTAGAATGAAAAAATATAAAATTATAGAATTTTAATTTGACAAAACTAATCTCATTTTTGAATTAATCATTATTTAATTATCTTAGTGTAAATTTTTTAAAATTTTATGAAAAATTTTTATTTTTGGTGAAATGTGAAAAAATACAGTTTTTTTATATATGGTTTTTATTTACATCGTCAATACATAATAATGATATAAAATTTATTAGACATATGTAATGAATAAATTATGATATTCTAGAATAAATATTTTACTAAAATAATTCATAAAATGTAAGTTATAATTCATTTCAAGACAACTGTAAAGACTTGGAAATTCCGTGGAAATTTTTTTTCCCTTAAATTTATGGGAATTTTAAAAGTCCACATTTTCTTATGGCGCTTGATTCTGAGGCGCAGTGTTCCTGAAAACAATTTTTCAAGTTTTTTCAGGTACATTCAGTAAACATACGAGCGGGTTTTTATAAATTTTTAACTGGTGCTTGGAATTGAAATCCGAGGGCACCGTTGAGCTCGTAGCATAAGTGATTTCTTAATGACACATTCACTGCAGTTGCGTTCTGACGAGTTTAGAAGTTAGATTTTGAGGTTTTTAGTTAAATTGAATAAAAATAAGTGTTAAACTTTATTTTTATTCTATGGCAGTTAAAATGTCCAAGAGGAGGTTAGTGGTGGGGGCCACCACACCATAACCTCCCATGAGAGGTTATGGTGATGGGGCCCACCCGCACATAACCTCCTTTCGGAGGATGTGCTATTGTGGGGACCACTTGGGAGATGAAACCCTTGAAACCCTCAATTAAGAGTGAAACCCTTGAACTTACCCACTATTTAATTGCCAACACTCCACCAATTAATTAAGTGAATGGTTTCATTTAATTCAAATCATTTTGAATTATTTTGAAAACAATTAAATAATGTGTGGGATTAACCCATTATTTTTTTTGGAAATTCATTTGGGTGGAACCTTGAGAGAGAACATCATTCTCTCAATGAAGAATGTGAAGAATGCTCCTTCCACCAAAGAACGACCAACACCATCTTCTTCATTTTGAACGGGGAAAGGAAGTGGAAGCACCACCGCCCACGAAGAATGCTGACACCATCCTCGGCTACTTCTTTCCCAATGTTAACGAAATGACGCTCATTTCCCGCGACTCTATCATCAATTAACAAGCAAGGTAGGGGATCTAAGTTTGATTCTCATTTTCTCTCTTCATCGTTCGATCTTGCTTATTAATTTTCCAATTGATATCACAATAACATGGAAGGCTCGGGCCGCACGACCATAGCCCAACCCTCTCCCATTGTTATTTACGTTTGTTCACAATGGAGGCAGAACAACAATGGCAGTTGGTGTCGGGCTGGCCATGAAGAAACAAGTGGTGCAAGGTCGCCGGGTCACCGGAAAGGCACAGCATCATCATGCCACGCGGATGAACCCAGGGCCACGGCCAAGCCGGGCCGCATCAGAGGAAGCATGGTGTCGTCGTGTTGTGTTGGTGGAGGGGAACCACGGCTAGGGTGGGCCACTGTAGAGGGGAGTGGCACCGTCGTGTTGTGCTGGGGATGCGGAACCGCGGTCAGGGCCGGCCGCGGAGGAGGTTCACGGCATCGTCGCACCGCGCCGGTGGCGCGGGAACCGGCTGGTTGCTCAGCCAGCCGGACAAGGCAGGATCCTTGGGTCCGATGGGGGATGACCAAACCGACGCCTAGCACCGGTTCTAAGCGGGAAACCGGGGGCATGGAAAACCTCATCCCAAGCGTGTCCGGCCGGGCACCGCGACCCACAGGTCAGGCCCCACATCCAGAAAACTGGGTTGCGCCCTTTTATCTGTGTCGCGCCTTCGGGTCAGGCCGCACCCATAGGTCGGGCCGCACCCATGGGCCAAGCGGCGCCTTCGAGTTGGGCCTCCCCTTCGGGTCGGGCCGCTTTCAGTACAGGCCGCCCCCATGGGGCGGGTCGTACCTTCGCGTCGGTTCAGACCCCCAGACCGGGTCGAAACCCAGTTTGGACCTGGATCGGGTCGGGTTGGGTCGGTCCAACTGGGTTGGACCACACCCAAACCCATCAAACCCGGTTACACCTAATCGCCCATAACTCGGGCTACGGGTGTCTGTTTGATGAACTGTCTATGGCGCCGTTATTCTTGGAAGGAAGTCATCCCTTTCACAATACCCCATGAGAGTTTGGGGTATAGTTGAGATACGGTCATGTAGGTTAGTACAAAAAACCAACTGCGCCCTTGGGATTAAAAGCCTAACAACTCATAGACCGGGTGTCCGATTGACGCTCTGTCTGATGCATTGAGACCCCTATGATGTGGCGGTCCTTTGAGATTCTTCCATGTCAGACTTTGTGACATTTTGAGTATCGACTAGTTGCTCGTGGAGTGGATCCTCTCAGAGACAAGCATACAGAGTTCGGGGACCTAGTAGCTAACAGATCTAACGACTGCTTGACCAATTAGACTCGGAGTGATTCGAGTAGCCCCATGGCAATGAAGAACCCTGTATTTGGAGGAAAACCCACGGTACTAAATAGTAGGAGTACCTCTGTAGACTATTAGGGGGAGTTCCCATTATTTGGAAGTAGACCCATGGCAGATAGAGCACCTGGTAATTAGCAGCAGACCCATCGTACTCAACAGGAGGAGTACCTCAGCAGTCTAAGGTTAGTGAGAAGCGCCTTAGTGTCACGACAGGCCCACTATTCTCAACAAAGGAGGAGTTCTCCAGCAACTATTTTTTCGATAATGAAAAATCCTGGTTTGAGCTCAGTCAACAACCTTTGTGTTTTATTCATGATTGAGATGGGTTACTAGATAACTTAGGAATATGTATGGGTATATCCCCAAGTAATGGTTATCCATTGATTCATACATTGTGGTTTATACTTGATGGATTTTCTGAGACCTTGAGGGTCTCGGGGTCCCTATTGAGTATCGTTATACGCACCACTACACGGGTTATGCCCTCACCTCATTATGTTGGATGCAGACGATGTATAGTGCTGACTGAGGAAGAGTGTGCGAGGACTGGACGATACCTAGAGGTGGACCTCATGACGAGACAGTACTCAGAGGATATGAATGGTCGTGGAGCGTTGAGGAGTCTATTTGTACCTACCCTTCAGGTAGGATAAGTGGTGTACGATCCAAGAGCTTCTAGAAACCTTCTATCTCTTTGTCTTTTTGTTGTACCTATTTTTTATTTCCATTGTACTTTACTGTTTGGCTTGTATTTCTGGCCCCTTTTATTTTCCCGCACATCTTTTAATATACAGTTTTTACTTAGTGTTTTATTCCACTTGTACTCTGGTTGTGTGAGTTTACGTTTTATAAAGACAATGTCTTTCCAGTTATAGGGATTTACTCTTTTGGTGCTAGTCGTCAGCCCGTGGCCTATGGAAGGTGGGCTTGGTGTAGTTAGGACACGGGCCCCAAGGGAAGGGTCATGAAAAATTGGTATCAGAGGAGTCGGTTCTACCACAGAACTTAGGTCTCTGATATTTTTTTATATGAAGGAATAGTTTTAAGGGTACTGAGTGTGGTTTTCTGTTCAGGGAGTCTAGTGTTGGTGTGGCGGCTGATGCATCCATACACAAGGACCCTGACTACTAATTTCGGACTTACTACATGAAAACACGGATTGCGTGTGTATTTTTAAATGTTTTCATTATGTCAGTTCAAACCATGTCAGCTCACCAGTTATAGTCTTTTGACCGTGTCGCATCTGTTTCTTTCAAAATTCCTCCCCGTGGATGATCATCTAGATCCCCTAGAGTCATACTTATTTATAGCCCACCGAGTGATGAGGCCTCAGTACAGATCCCTCTTCCAGTTGAGGCACCATTGGAGGAACCAAAAGTACTACTTTCCATTGGGACACCGATGCCACTAGCCCCAGCATAAGAGAGTGCGTGCCTCTTGAACACCCTACACGAGTTCCAGTTCCAGAGGCCACCTAGTTTCAGGGGATAGGTGGACCCACATGAGGCTGAGGATTGGCTGTAGGCTATGGTGAGAGTCTTGAGACTGGTTGGGACACCAGCTGACTTCATGGTGATCCTTGCTTCTAGCCTCCTTCAGGCAGTAGTAGGAAAATGGTGGAGCCTGATGCTACAAATTCTTGATGAGGTGTCACTTCTATGGGCATACTTCAAGAACCTGTTCTGATTGGAGTTTGTACCAGCCACCCTTCGAGCGGAGCGGATACAAGAGCTACTTCATCTGTAATAGGGCAGCATGAGTGTAGCTCAGTACTTAGTGAGGTTCACTAACCTCTCATGCTACTCCACTGATATGGTACGGGACCTTTTCTTCAAGGCCCAGACCATTGAGCAGGGACTCAAGAGAGATATCATAGATTCAGTTATCTCCAACTACATACTGACGCATATGGGAGTGTTGGAGAAATCCCTCCTAGTAAAGAGTTTCCTTGCTGAGTAGTCTCCAGCAGTGAGACCCACCACTAGTCGACTTGCAGTGGAGTCTTCTGCAGCTAGTAGTTGATAGATGACGCAGAGGTCCAAGAGGACCATACCCACAGATGGACGACCTCACGACTCAGAATTAGTTGTGAGGGGCACCCAGAGTGGACACAAAGTCGTTCATGCCAGGAGGGGACAATGTTACTCATGCGGCGGGCTTGGACGCATGGCTCGTGACTGTGCGACCAGCCGCTCTGATAATCAGTATACAGTTGAGGGACATCCCAGGCAGAGTCATAGATTCGATTGAGGCAGTCTGCAGGGCGCATGTGGATGTGGTAAAGGAGTTGGTTGTGCAGCTGGTAGTGGACGATGTTACGAGGTGTTGATGCCACCACCACCCTGAGGTCCACCCAGACCATAGGGAGTGGGTGGACAGGGTAGAGCACAGCTTCTAGCAGCTGAGGCCTATGATCACGGTGCTCTATAGATGATTCGAGGTATGATCAGTGTCTATTCAACCTTATCTATTGTTCTTATAGACACGGATGGCAGTCTCTCTTTTATTGACACTTCCCTCATTCGGAGCTCTGAGATTCCGACGAATCGGCTGGCTCGATCAGTATGACTAAAGACTCTTATGGGAGCAGACTTGACGATTACACAGTGGTGACAGTAGTGTGATCTTACTCTAGGAGGCGATATCTTGAGTTGGGATCACCTCGTAGCAGCATCGAGGCCTTACTACATCATCTTGGGTATGGATTGGTTATCTATAGTCCATGCTCATATCAACTGTATTAGGTGCAAAGTGTGTTGTGTCCGCACATATGGGACATGGTTCACATTCATCGACGAGAAGGGAACATAATCATCACATGAAGAACTTACTTGGTGGAGGGTGCAGCCGATCACTAACTAGTTGGCTTGCCTTACCCTCAGAGAAGTTGATGGGGAGAGTTCGCCATATCATGTATTGGTGGACCAGTACGTGGATTGCTTCCCTAATGATTTTCAAAGACTACCTCCTCACAGAGAGGTGGACTTCTACATTGACATGTACCCTGGGATGGCACCGATATCTAATCCAGCATATCGGATGGCTCCCACAGAGCTTCATGAGCATTGAGTACAACTAGAGGACTTGTAGGGAAGGGGATTCATCTGGACTAATGTTTCTCCCTAGGCAGCCTTGATTCTGGCCACCATGAAGGTGGATGGGAGCTTGAGGCTCAGTGTCGACTATCGTCGCCTGAACCAGGTGACAATGAAGAACAAGTACCAACTCCCAAGTATTGACGACATCATTGATCAACTCAAGAGATTACGATGGTTCTTGAATATAGACCTCATATCAGGCAATCACCAGCTTTGTGTTCAAGACGAGGATGTGTAAAAGATGGCCTTTAGGTGTCGTTACGGCCACTACGAGTTCTTGGTTATGACCTTCGGTGTAACCAATGCTCTAGTAGTGTTAAAGAGTCTCATGAAAAGGATCTTCCATCCATACCTAGATCGCTTTGTCATAGTCTTTATCGACTACATAATGATCTACTTAACTACTGAGGATGAGCATGCCTACAATTTTTGGTTAGTACTGGACACACTCTGAGAGCACCAGCTTTATAGTAAGCTCTTTAAGCGACAATTTTTTATTCGAGAGGTTCACTTCTAAGGACACGTCATCTCGGAGGTTAGAGTTGTAGTGGATCCAGCGAAGATTGAGGCAGTGCTTGCTTGGGATCCACCTAGGAGTCTGACAGAGGTACGGAGTATAATAGGTTTGGATAGATACTACTGGAGATTCGTTCCATATTTCTCCAGAGTTACATCACCACTTTCAGCCTTGATGAAAAAGGGGAAACCCTTTGTGTGGTCAGAGAGATGCCAGCAGGGATTTCAGAAGTTGAGGTAGAGGCTGACTAGTGCCCCCATCTTACGGCTTCTAGAGGAAGGCGTAGGGTACGTAGTCTAATGCGATGCATCGGGGACTGAACTTAGGTGTCTCCTGATGCAAGATCAAGTAGTGATTGATTTTGGTTCTCAGCAGTCGAGACAACAAGAGTTGAACTACACTACCCATGACCTAGATTTAGCAGTAGTGGTCTTCTCCTTGAAGATGTGGCGGCACTATCTGATGGGTGAACATTTTACCATGTACTCTGATCACAAGAGCCTTAGGTATATCTTCTCTTAGAAGGACCTGAACCTGAGATAGTGGAAATGGCTTGAGTTCCTCCATAACTTTGACATCGAGATAGTCTATACTCATGGGAAGGGGAACGTTGTTGCGGATGCGCTCAGTAGGTGGACTTCTATACAGCTGTTAGGAGAGGTGACAGAGAAATTTTCTACCTTATAGATATCCTTTGTAGATAGGGATGGACTAGCCTATCTTCAGTCTCTTACAATCACTCCTCCACTTCTTCAGTGAGTCAGGGAGGTGCAGTGTGGGGACACTGACTGCGAGACACGATGTGCTCAGATATCCATAGTGCAGGCACTTGATAGATTTTCCAAAGGTGGGGAGCACGCTATCCTATTCAGAGGATGTACCATGGTACCAGTTGCAGTTCAGGAGGAAGTGTGGAGGGAGTTCCACACCTCTCATCGAGCAGTACATCCGGGAGTGGCGAAGAAGTACTAGGACCTTTGACGATAGCACTGGTGGCCTGTTATGAAGGAGGCAGTAGAGGAATTTGTCTCATGATGCCTCACTTTTCAGCAAGTGAAGGCAGAACACCAGGTAACAGCAGGCTTGGTTCAGCCCTTAAAGGTCTCAGAGTAGAAGTGGGATGAGATATCCATGGACTTCGTGACGGGTCTACCACATACATCAAGGGGTCCTGACTAGATTTGAGTGATCGTCAATTGACACACCAAGTCGGCCCACTTCCTACCGATCAGAGAGCAGGGCTTAGTAGAGAGCTTGGTATGCCTCTATGTGTAGGAGATTGTGCGGTTACATGGAGTACCTTCTTCTGTTGTCTCAGACCGTGACATACGATTTACTTCCTGGCTATGGAAGGTGTTGCTGGAAGCCTTCGGGACACATCTTCTCTTGAGCCCCGCCTTCCATCCTCAAACATATGGTCAGGCTAAGAGGACCATCCAGACCCTTAAGGACATGCTCCGTGCATGCATCCTCGAATTTGGTCGCAATAGGGAGGATCACTTACCTTTGGTGGAGTTTTCCTACAAAAACAGCTATCACTCCACCATTGGTATGGCACCCTTTTAGGCCTTGTACGATCAACCTTTCAGATCGAAACTATGCTAGACAGACCCAGGGGAGTTCACACTAGTGGGGCCAGAGATGGTAAGGGATACCATGGAGAAAGTCAGATCATCCAAGAGCGGATGAAGACTGCTCAGATTAGGAAGAATTTGTATGCTGATAGGAGACGTAGACCTCTTGAGTTCAAGGATGGCGACCACATCTTCCTATGGGTCTCACCTCGATGAGGTAAATGGGGATTTGGCCAACGAGGTGATCTATCTCTGAGGTTCATCAGACCATTCCAAGTCCTCAACAGAGTAGCTGAGGTGGCTTATCGATTAGATCTACCACCTCAGTTGCACTGGGTGCAAGATGTCTTCCACGTATCTCATCTGAGGAGATACGTGCACGACCCATCCAACATCATCGACCACAGGGAGCTCAACATTGATGACGGGGAGACATTCATAGAGGTTCTAGTGAAGATTAAAGATCGATAAAATCAGTTCCTACATGGATGTTCAATACCTCTGGTGCGCATACGTTGGTAGCACGGGAACTTCTAGGAGAGCACGTGGGAGCGGGAGGCTCAGATGTGTGCTCAGTAACCCCATTTGTCATCTTAGTTTGAGTTGTAGCTTATGGGTATTTAAAGCCCTGAGGTGGGGATAATGTAAAGACTCTAAAATTCCATGGAAATTTTTTATTCTTAAATTCATGGGAATTTTACAGGTCAGCGGTTTCTAACGGCGCTTGATTCTGAGGCCCAGTGTGCTCGGAAACAATTTATGATGTTTTGTTCAGGTACATTCAGTAAACGTACGAACAGGTTTTTATAACATTTGAACCAGTGCTCAGAATTGAAATCTGAGGGCACTGTTGAGCTCGCAACGTTGGTGATCACATTGTGATACCTTCATCATAGTTGTATTCTGATGAGTTTAGATGTTAGTTTTTGAGGTTTTTGGTTAAATTGAATAAAAATAAGTGTTAAACATTATTTTTATTCAATGGAGGTTAAAACCTCCAAGAGGAGGTTAGTGGGGGGGCCACTACACCATAACCTCCCATGAGAGGTTATGGTGGTGGGGCCCACCTGCACATAACCTATTTTGGGAGGGTGGACTTCAGTGGGGACCACCTGTGAGATGAAACCCTTGGAACCCCAAATGAAGTGTGAAACCCTTGAACTTCACCACCATTTAAATTTCCAACTCTCCACATATTAATTAAGTGAATGGTTTCATTTAATTCACTTAATTTTGAATTATTTTTCAAAAAATTAAATAATGGTTTGGATTAACACATTATTTTGGTTGGCAATTCATTTGGGTGGAACCTTGATAGAGAACTTCATCCTCTCAATGAAGAACGCTCCTTCCACCGAAGAATGGGGAACACCATCTTCTTCTTTTTCAAATAGGGTAAGGAAGTAGAAGCCCCACCGCCCAGGAAGAATGTCGACCCCATCCTCAGCTTTTTCTTTCTCGACGTCAATGAAAGGACGCTCATTTCCCGCGACTTCATCATCCATTAACAAGAAAGTTAGGGGATTTAATTTTGATTCTCATTTCTGTTCTTTATCTTTCGATCATGGTTATTAATTTTCCAATTTATATCATAATAATATGGAATGCTTGGGCCGCACAAACATGGACCGACCATCTCCCTTTGTTATTTACGTTTGTTGACGACAAAGGTAGAACAACAGCGGCGGCCGACATTGCGTCGACCGTGAATAAACAGGCAGCGCAAGGCCACCGGGTCTTCAAAAAGAAGCGACATCATCATGTCGCATGGAGGAACTAAATGTCGCAGCCATGCCGAGCCACGATGGGGGAAGCAAAATGATGTCGGTCTGTGTCGGTGGAGTAGAACTGCGGCCAGGGCGGGGTGCGACAGAGGGACGTGGCACCGTCGCGCCACACCGGCGATGTAGAACCAAGGCCAGGGTGGGCCGCGGTAGAGGTGCGCGATGCCATCGTGCCACACCGACGGTGTGGGAACCGGTTGGCCGCTCGACCAGCCAGACAAGGTGGGATGCCTCAAGTCCCACAGGGGAAAACCGGACCAGCACCTAGCACCAGTTCCAAGCAGGAAACAGGGGAGCACGACAACCCCTTCCCATGGGTGGCTGGCTGGGCCCCACGGCCAGCCAGCTGGGCCGCCCCTTCCGGTTGGGCCACGCCCACAGGCATGGTCATGCGCACAGGCTGAGCCGTGCCTTCGGGATGGTCCGCCCCTTCGGGTCGGGCCACCCTTCAGGCCGGGCCGCTTTCGGGACGAGCCGCCCCTACGGGTCGGGCTGTACCTTTGGGTCGGGCCAGGCCTCCCCTTTGGGTCATGTCAGACCCCCCAGACTGGGTCGGACCCATGTACGGACCTGGGTCAAGTCGGGTCTGGTCGGGTCGGGGCGGTCCAACTTAGATGGACCGGACCCGAACCCATCAGACCTGATTACACCTAATCGCCCATATCTTGGGCTACGGGCATCCATTTGATGAACCATCAGCGGCGCTGTTATTCTTGGAACAAAGTAGTCCCTTTGAGAATACCCCACGGGAGTTTGAGTTATAATTGAGATACGGTCATGTTGGTCCGTACATGAAACCAATCGGGCCCTCGAGACTAAAAGGCTAATAACTCACAGACCAGGTGTCTGATTGACGCGTTGTCTAATGCGTTGAGACCCCTATGGCGTGGCAGTACTTTCAGATACTTCAACGTGAGAATTTGTGACATTTATAGTATGGACTAGTATCTTGTGGAGT
Organism: Viscum album; assembly: GCA_963277665.1. Taxonomy (NCBI): domain Eukaryota; kingdom Viridiplantae; phylum Streptophyta; class Magnoliopsida; order Santalales; family Viscaceae; genus Viscum; species Viscum album. The sequence continues at coordinate 541,932,290 of OY728156.1, forward strand.
GGATCCTCCAAGAGGAGAGCGTACAGAGTGCAGAGACCTAGTAGCTGACAGACCTGGTGACTGCTTGATCGATTCGACTCGGAGTGATTCGACTAGCCCAGTGGGAAGAACATGATAGTTGGTGGCAGACCCATGGAGGAGGAGCACCCGGTATTTCATGGCATACCCGTGCAACTCTACAGGAGGAGTACATTTGTAGGCTACTAGGTGGAGAACCTGGTATTTGGTGGTATACCCACAGCAGACGGAGCTCCTGGTAATTGGCAGCAGACCCGCGGTACTTGACCGTAGGAGTACCTCAGAAGTCTAAGGTTAGTGAGAAGTGCCTTGGTGTTGCTACAGGCCCACTATTCTCGAAAGGGGAGGAGTTATCCAGCAGATGTGGTTTTGATAATGAAAAATCTTGGTTTGAGTTAATTCAATGACATTTTTATTTTCTTTACGATTGATATGGGTTACTAGATAACTTAGGTATATGTATGGGCATATACCTAAATAATGGTTATCCATTGATTCATACTTTTTGGTCTATCCTTGTTGGATTTTGTCAAACCCTGAGGGTCTTATGGTCCCTACTGAGTATCGTTATACTCACCCATGCACGGGCTATGCCCGCACCTTGTTGTGTTGGATGAGATGATGTATAGCGCTAACCGAGGCAGAGCGTGCGAGGACTGGACAGTACCCAAAGGTGTAACTCACGACGAGACTGTCCCCGGAGGAGACAGACGGATGTGGAGCATTGAGGAGGCTATCTATACCTACCCTTCAGGTAGGATCCATGGTGGATGATCCAAGAGCTACTAGACACCTTCGAGCTATTTGTCTTTTAGTTGTACATGTTTTGTCTTTTCCTTGTACTTTACTGTAGGGATTGTATTTCTAACCCTTTTTACTATCCAGCACATCTTTTGTTATACAGTTTTTACTTAGTCTTTTCTTCCACTTGTACTCTGGTTATGTGTGTTTACATTTTATAAAGGCAATGCCTTCTGAATTATAGGGATTTACATCTTTGGTTCTAGTCGGCAACCTATGTCCTATGGAAGGCAGGTTTGGGGTAGTTACGATAGGGGCCCCGAGGTATGGGTCATGACACTAAGTATAGAAAATATTTGTTAGTGCTGACATTGTACCTATGCAGTGTTGATAATGTCAAATTTGGTTTCCTATAGAAAATAATTGAGTGCTAAAATGTATTATATAACTTCTTTAAATAATTATTAGGTATAATGGATTTATTTGGGTGATATTTTTTAATTTATAGTTATATTACCTAAATCTTATCAAAATACATGTACAATGTTGTGCAAGCCAATAAAAGTAAAATTAACAAATTAAAGAAGTTATCTTGATATGTATATGAGGAAATATACATAATTAATTAATATAAAGGATTATATTGAACCTAATTAATTTATTTTTATGATAGTAATTTATTTTTAAATTTTATACATGAAATAATTAACATTAATGCTTATGCAACGCTAATGAAGTGCTAATGAAAGCAGAAGAAAAAATTATAAAACAATTTTAATTAAAATTATAATAAACATTAAATGAAAAAAATGAATAAATGTTTTTTTATTATATATTGACCCTATTTATACAATTTTTTAATTAATGACCATTTTGATCAACTTGGATATGATTAAAATAATTATAATATTTTATTTACAAGAATGTAATGTTTTCACACTATAGTTTTTAATCATTATAATATATTAATATAAATTTTTCTAAAGAAGATATTTGACACTTAATATCCATATGATATATAATATATTTATATTCTTCATAGATTTTAATTTTTTATTTTAGGAAATTAATACCTAATTTAATGTCATGCACAATGTTGATAAAGTAATTATTTTATTAATGAATGAATAAAATAAATATAATTTAAGATTTATAAGGTAATACATGAATTATGTGGATAAATATGACATGTAAAGGATAAAATAAAAAAAATTATCTTTAATATTTGTTTTAATGTTCTTAAATTCCTAGTTTGGAATAGTGTTTAATTTTACAAAACTATTTTTCAGGAATAAAATATTTTATCAAATTATTTAAAAATCATAAAAATATTTAATAAGGAATAATATGATAATATTATGTTTAAAATGTAATCCCATATATATTTCTATGCGTTTTTAATGTATTTAACCATATATTAGACTTAATATATTTTATTATTTTATGTAATTCATAATTCTCCCCTCAGCACAATTATAAAAGGGGGATCATTCCTTCACATAATATCATTACCTTAATCCATATTTATGATAAATATTTTACCAAATTCTTTTATTCTCATCTATTTACACATTCTAGTGTTCATGATATCACAAAAAGGCTAATTCCAAGATCCTTAAGGTGGTTCTCAAGGAGAAAATATTTAAGTGTTAAATTCCTTCTTCTCCTTTGTTAATTTTTTTCTCACTTATACCCTATCCTTAACCACATACAAAGTTTCATGATAAATCCAATATCATCTATATAATTTAATTTTAATTTTTTTAATGTTATATCCACCATAAAACTCTTATTTTCTTTTTTTATTCTTAAAACAAAATCGTCATCCATGGTGTGTCAATTCACTGCCTTCCTGGATGATGATTTTTCATTTCTCATAAACACATTCATGGAACATGTAGATTAACATATAATCATTTAAAATAAAATATATATTTATACATTTTCTCTATTCTAATGAATTATTCCCATTTGATATGAAAATCCATAATGAACCAACCATGAAACCCTGAAATGAACTCACCCGAAACTATGAATATAACAATATATTATTAATAAATCGGTGGAAATAGGTTATAAAAAAGATCATAAAAGTTATATAAAGGTAGATATAGTTCTTAAATAAATTAATAACTCTATTTAAGTCATTATAAAGGAGGTTTGAACACATTTAATGTAATTCCAACTTGAGTAAATGGATTATTTAATTAAAATATTATTTTAAATGTTTTAACTGTTTTAATGATTTATTATTCTAAATAATTATCTTTCATAAAAATGGTTTTGAAAAAAAATATGCTTTTATTTATATGTTTATGAATTATTTAAAATGGTACTTCTCAAATTTCTCTTAATTTATTTCAAAAAGTGATCTTTTTCACGTTTTATGTTACTGACTTTTTCTTTAAAAATCCTATTTTAATTCATATATTTTAAAAATTCACAAGGAATGTTTTTTTAAAATATATACCGTAAGAATAATTTACACATTCTTGGAACCTTCATGTTGGGATTTTTTTTCTTTACTATATTACAAAGTTATTTAAAAAAAATCCTTTGTATGTGCGCATTATTTCTTATATAATTAATTTTTTTCAAGGAATGATTTTTATTATGCAAGAATTGTGATTTAATAGTTATATTATGGTTCTTTTTCATTTTTTATGACGATGGGTGGTTCCATTAAAAACCAAATAAGTGTGGGTTCGTGATATCCCTCCAATTCGTTGGGTTTGAGGTAAGGTGACTATAAAGGTTATTCAAAGAGTAACTATGATAGTTAAATCATAAGATAGCCACGATGGTCATACGGTAATGTATCCATGAGGGTTAATAATAATATGTTATCCATAATAGTTACCATAATATGTAATTATGGTAATAAAATGATTCCTCAATGTATCTAAATGGTTTATTTATTTTTTTATGTTTTATGGAAATCTCATGGTATCATAAAGTGAGTATATTATTCTTTAATGGTGTGAAGTATATATTTGGGAAAATGATTTCATATGTTTATAATTATTCATGGACTAATAGTTTCATTCTGTATTTTTTTGTCCCATACTAATATCTTTTTCTCATCCCATGTTTAAAAAAAATTCATAGAGTTTCGAGATGGGTGAGAGAAACGAAAAAGACAAGATTAATGTTCTGAAGATTTTTCATAAAAAAAATCATTTTTTTATTAAAAGCTTTTATATTATGGAAAAAATTGACATTATTTTAATAGTATACACTTTTTATTATTATGGTTTTTCATGTCTGAATTATGAGATAATTATCTAAAATTGTAAACTTAAAAGATATTTCAGATTATATGAATGTGAATCCAAGTTGAATGAACAAGATTATATAAATTTTACTTTCATATATATAGAGTTGGTATCAAGGAATTGTTTAGATAGATTTCGGGGTTAGGATTATGTTTATAGAATACCATAAATTATATTTAGTTTATGGTTAATTTAAAATGATATATAATTTGAATATTACCATGTTTCTTCCACAACAATATGTTTGCTCATAATGGTTTTCTGCATAAGAAGCAGAAAAGTTAAAGTAGGAAGGTACTGAGATGATGATATCATTATGAATATGAATCCTAAAATAGAGGGAATTGGAACAGATATGTTTTTTCTATTAATGGATCTGTTTAAATAGTCAATAAATTTCGGTGGAATCTATTCAAGAGAAGATCCATATCTACCACAAAGGAACATGATGATAGTGGCACATTTTATGAGGAACACCCTCTTTATTTCAGTGGATCTTATAAATCTATGGTAGTTTAAGGGTGGATTAAATCCATTTAAAAGATATTACATTTAATGGGGCGGTAATATAATCAAATATTTAATCTTTATATTTACCATTTTAAAGTTGAATCTGACCAATGGTGGTCAATGGTCAACAATATCATGCATGGTGAGGAGATTGATGCCTTAGAATGGGATTAATTTAAGAATATGGTCCATGAAAAATATTTTCCTAAGGTGGTTTTATTAGGATGGAAAATAAATCCCATGAATTGAAACAAAATGAGGAAGATTCAGTGGGAGTTTATAAAGAAAAATTGACTATATTGGAAACATATTCATCAAATCATATTCAAGATCTTGATAGTAAAATAAATCATTTTTACTCAGTATTTAATCCAATATATTGGAGGGAATTAACCTCCAATTAATTTAAAGGCTTCAAGAAACTTTTTTAATGTGTTGAATGAGTATAAATGAGGATTGTTAATTATCACATGTACTTTTACAATATGTAGATGAAATGATCAATATGGAAATAAATGGGGAAGAATAAATCAAATAAATCTAAAGGTATGAAAATTCAATTTTCTGATTGTGGAATGTGTGATAAAAAATACTATAGGGAATTATTTATCAAATATGAAAAGTTTTTTCGATGTAACAATTTTGGACATATGTCCTAATATTAGAATTAAAATTATCATTAGTTTAATTCTGCTAAGACAAAAAAAATTAAATGTTTTGAGATGGTGAATTATGCACATACTATCTAAATGAAGGATTTGAATGTTGGTAAGTAGTCAGACTATAAGCAGAAAGGTGTAGCGAAATCTTTTGCAACTACTTGGGATGGTGTTGGTCCATACAATTATGTAGTATCAGGTATATTGTTTGTTTAATAATTTTTTTATAATTTTTATTTTATACGAGGTTTACACATTCTTTATTTCTGAAGAATTATCTGGTCAATTGGAAATTTCACTTCAATAAATGAAAACATAAAATATGGTTAAAACCCAAAGGTAAAAATTAATGTAAAAAAGGAATTATATGAACCTTACTATTGTTTTTTGTGTAATGAAATTACCTAAAAACCTTGTTGTATTACCACTAGTAGAGTTTTAATTTATTCTGGGTATATTTTAGTTATCAGTTTACCTTCCTAATATTGATTATAGATCTAAAGAATTATATTTTAGAAATAGTCTCAGTGTGTATGAACGAATGAACCCATGCCATTGAAAAATTTTCATTATGTTAAGAATCTATTAAAATTTGGATCTAAAATTTATCTAGCACATATTGTTGAAAAAGGGAAATTTTTAGATTGATGATGTTTCAGTGGTGAATAAATGTCGAGATTATTTTTCCTTATTATTTTCCTAGTGTTATTCCTTATAATAAAGTAGAATTTACCATTTTACATAGTTCCTAATGATAAGTTAATTTCAAAACACCTTAATCTAATGGCTCAAGTGGAACTTATATAATTGAAAAAACTTCTACTGGAGTTTCTTGATAAATGATTCATTCATCCTAGCACTTCACCATGGGGTGATACAATTTTTTTATGAGAAAACATTATTTACATGAGACTTTTCATTGATTATAGAGCTTTTAATAGAATTTCCATTAATAATAAGTATCCATTGATTCATTTTAAATATTTTTTTATCACATCCTGGGAGATTTGTATTTTTTCAAGTTTGAGTTGAAATCTGAGTACCAGAAGCTAAAGGTGAATGAGGGTGACATCCTAAATACAACATTTTTTAATAACGATGGTCATTATGAGTTTGTTTTAAGCCCTTTGTTTTGTATAATTATATTTCTCTAATTATTGATCTTATGAATAGAATATTTTCTGAATATTTTCATATGTTTGTGGTTGTTTTCGCTGATGATATTCTGGTGTTATCAAAAAGATATAAGGATCCTGAGAAACATCAAAGGATTATTCTATAAACCCTCAATAAAAATTAGTTATACATAAAATTCAAAAAAAAAATAGTTTTTCTTACAATGGGTTTATTTTCTTTGGAACATTTAAAATAGTTTTAGAACAATAGTTGATCCTACCAATATAATAGTGGTTGATGAATGGCCAATACCTACCAATGATACCATGATTTTTAGTTTTCTTGGATTAGCAGGCTATTACTGATGGTTTGTTAAAAACTTTTCATTAATATCATGCCCTCTAACTATGTTAACTTAGAATGGAGTTAAATTTATCTAAACAAAATATTGTGATGATTTTTTTAATATTTGAAAATAAGATTGTTTAATTCTCTTGTTTTGGCCTTTCCATTGAGAAATAGTGATTTGTTTTCTCTACAGTGATGCTTTATTGAAGGTAATTTGTTGTGTTTAGATGGGAAATGATCATGTAATTTTTGTATACTTCAATACAGCTAAAACCTCATGATATGTATTGTTTTATACATGATTTCTAATTAATCATTGTGGTTTTGTCTTTAAAAATTTGGATAAAACATTTATATGGATTCAAATATAAAATATATACTGACTATAAAAGATTGAAGTGTATATTTACATAGGAGGAATTGAACTTAAGGAAGATAAGTTATATGAAACTCATAAAGGATTATGATTTCATATTCAATTACTATCTTAAATAAAGAAAAAAAAGTGAAGGATTCCTTGAATCGGAAAAATCACACTACATTAACAATATTCTATTTAAAAAATGACCCCTTTCTTAATTAATTAATTAATTTTCTCTTAGATGTTGTTGGTGCTGGAATTTTACCAATTTTGATTCAAGTTTCAGTGCAGTCATCTATCATTGACTACATTAAGAAAGCACATAAGGAATACCATGAGTTATAGGAAAAGGTAGAATTTTTTAAGAAAGGTATGCTTCCTGAATTTAATGTTGATAAAGAATGTTTCTTGAGATTTGGATATTGGTTATGTGTAACTTATGATTCATATATAAATAAGTAATTTTTATGTGAAGCCCATAGTTATCAATTTTTAGTTTATCCTGATATCATTAAGATTTATAGAGATCTTCGAGGGTATTACTAGTGGGATGGAATGAAAATATATAGTGCTGATTTTACTGTGAAATGTTTGACATGTCATTAGGTTAAAGAGGATCCAAAACAACCAAAGGGGATGATTCGGCCTTTTATAGTGCTATATTGGAAATGGAAAAATATATTCATAGAATTCATGGGGTGACTTCCAAAGGCTTCTTGAGGTAATAATATAATTGGGTTAATGTTGATCAGCTTACTAAATCTACACATCTTCTTCCTAATTGAGATAATATGTCTCTAGATCAAGTTTACCAGTTGTATCTTAAAGAGATAGTCATGTTACATGTAGTTCCTTTCCTAATTTTATTTTATCATGATCTTAGGTTCACTTATAACTTTTTTAATGGACTTTATAATTCATTGGGAACTAAATTAAATTTCTTCAATGCCTTTCATTAAAAATTCGATGGACAGATAGAGTGTATAATTAAGACAATACAGGACATGATTCATGCTCGTTCAATGTATTTCCAAGAAATTTGGGATTAGCATCTATCTTTATGTTAGTTTCATTATAATAATAGTTTTAATTATAGTATACATATGAAGCCTTTTGATGCATTATATTGAATTTGGTGTCAAACTCCTACGTTTTGGGATGAATTCAAAGAAAGGAAATTGATGGGACCAATATTATTAGATAAATTGGAGTAAAGTAAATATAACCTAAAAACTTATGAGGATAGATCAGAGAAGATATAATTTTTTTCTATATAATTGGGTAAAGGACCTTTCTTTTATGTTAAGTGGTCATGTTTTCCTTAAAATCTCTCTATGGAAAATTGTTATGTACTTTTTTAAAAAAGTAAATATATTTCAATAGTTCATTTGAGATTATGAAACTCTAGAGAAATTTGGACCAATTTCTTAATGAGTACCATTTTCTATATGTTTATCCAAGGTACACAATTTTTTTTATGTCTCTATGTTAATAAAGTATGCACCAAATTGAACTCATTTATTCATCCCGGAATTAGTTCATTTGGAAGATAACCATTCTTATGAAGAGAAACATGTTCATATTTTTTATTAAAGAGAGAAAGTATTGGGGAATACTGTAATTCACCAGGTTATGGATTTGTGGAGAAACTACATGGTTGAATATGCCACATGGGAATCAAAGAAGTCAATTAGGGAAAGGTATCCCCATTTTTTTAAAAGTGGATAAAATTAAAAGGATGTAATTTCGAAAAAGGTGGGAGAATGTAACAACCCAAGTACTAGCAAAACAGTTTTTTTTCATATTTACTACTATTATTTAATTAAATAGTTAAATTAATTATGTTACACAATTCTTAAAATAAAAAATCTTATTAAATTATATAATATTATTACAAAAATTTCTTATATTTTTATATTAAAATTATTATTTTAAATTTTTAGAATATTAATATGTAAAAAATTCAATTTTCTTTTCAACATGAGTGATAAAAATTATTTTCTTGCCTTTTTTTAATTATATTTTATAATTTTTTTTGGATTATATTTCTTAATTTTAGAGTTATATAACATGAATCTTATCCAAATACATTTGTAAGGCTTACACAAGGCAAGAAATGTCAATTTGACAAATTAAAGAAGTTGAGACGACATGGAAATGAGTAAATATACTTAATGAATGAATATAAAGGGAAAAATGAATTTAATTTATTTATTTTTATCAAAGTAATTTATTTGTAATTTTTATATATGAAATAATTAACTTTAATGCTTATAAAAATCTTATACCGTGTTTATGTAAGAAAAAGAAAAATCTATAAATTTTTTGGATTAAAATTATAAGAACCATTAAATGACCATAAAAATTGAAGAAATATTTTTGTTTGATTATATTTATACCTTATTTATTCAATGTTCCTATTAATGAAAACTTGTATCCACTTGTATTTGATTAAGAAATTTATAATATTTTATTTAAAAGAAAGTCAAATTATTAATTCTATAGTTATTAATTGTTGTAATATTTTAATATTTGGTTTTACCGAAGATAAATTAAACCATAAATATTAATTTAAAATCTAATGAATTGATTTTCTTCATGGAAATTTATTTTTAGTTTTTATTGAATAAAAAATTAACTTAATATCTTTTATAATGATGATGCAAACAATTATATAATTAATGAACCAATCAAATAAATGATATTAAAAATATAAAAATAAATATAATTTTTCCTTTTTAAGGTAATACATGAATTATATATAGAATTATGATATTCATAGGATAAAAATATAATTTTTATCATTGTTTCGATGTTCATAAATTCATAGTAATGATTATTTTTTAATTTTTAAAAAATTTATTTTTCGTAAATAAAATATATTATTAAATTATTGAAAAATCAAAAAAAAATCTTGAATAATTCCAAATATAATAATATTCAGTTGAAAACTTAATCCCATTTAGTTTTTTACGATTTTTTAAGACTTTACCCCTATATAAGACTTATTATATTTTAATATTTCATGTAATTACTAATTTTACCCTCACCTCAATTAGAAAAGATGGTGTATTACTTATCTTAATTTCATAACCTTAATCCATATTTCTCCTCTTTATTTGGACAACTTTCCTTCTCATCATCCCTTGAAAAAATATCATGTTTATGGTTGGACAGAAAGACCAATTCTAAGAGCCTTAAGGATGTTCATAAGAAGAAAATATTCAAGAGGTAAATTTCTTTCTATATCACTTTTAAATTCTCACTCACTTCTAACATATCCTCACCTCTATCCAAAGTTTCATTATAGCTCCAGTAACATATATATATTATAATTTTATTTTTCTAATGGTATATCCATCATCAAAACTCTTATTTTATCCTTTTATTCTTTAAAAGTAAATCCTCATCCATGGTGTGTTAATTCTTCAACTTCGTAGATGATGGGTTTTTGTTTCTCCGTATTACATTCTTGGAAACATTAAATTCACTTATAATTGTTTAAAATGAAATATATATGTGCATTTTTGTTCTCTATCCTAGATTAGTATTTCCATTTTATAAAATATTCGTAATGAAATGACCATGAAACCATGAAACGAACGCACCACAAAAATAATGAAAATAACAAAATATAACTAATAAATGGGAGGAATAATATTTTAAAACATGATATATGGTATTATAAATATTAATATGGTTATGAAATAAATTAATAACTCTATTTAATCCATTATACCATAGGTTTGACCATGTTTGATGGAATTTCAATCAGAGGTAAATGACTCTTTAACAAAAACATTATTTTAAATGTTTTAATGATTGTTTATTAAAATATTTCTATTTCATGACCATGTTTCAAAACTGTTCTTTTATGAATTTTTTTTATTTACATGAATTATTTAAAATTTTAATTTTCATAGTTTTCTCAAATATTTTCAAAAAGTGATCTTTTTCTGGTTTTATTTAAGAACATTTTCTTTAAAAATCCTCTTTTAATTAATATTTTATCAAAATTCAAAAGGTTATTTTTTAACATATAAGATGTGTGAGTCCTTTCCCAATTTCATGATTCTTTAATGTTTTAATGATTTATTTACTAGATTATATTTTTATTTTTAATGAATATTTTTCCTTTGTAAGTGCACATTGTTCAATTAATAAGTAACTTTTCTCATGGAATGATTTTTATGATGCAAGTATTCTTGTTTAATGATTATGATATGGTTCGTAGAAATTATTTTTTATTGTGTCTAGTTATATTGTAAACCAAAGATGGTTGGGTCTATGATATCCCTCCAATGCATTGGGTATGTTGGAAGTTGATAGTAATGGTTATTCCATGTGTAGCTTCGATAGTAACATCATTAGGTTTCCATGAGGGTTACATTGTAAAGTGGTATTTAGGGCTAAAAAGAATATGGTAGCCACAAGGATTATAATAATAAGTAATTATTGAAATAAAATTACTCTATATGTTCTCTAATGGGTTAATTTATATTTTCTATGTTTTATGGAAACCTCATGTAACCACAAATATTCTATATTATACATTAGGGGTTAGAATTATAACTTTTTGAAAATTATTTCATATGATTATAAGTATTCATGTACTAACTATTTCTCTACTTATTTTTATGTACCTTATTGATATTTCAGTTGAAATCCCATGTTTTAAAAAAATCATCAGTTTTAAGGATGGGTAAGAGAAATGAAGAATCCAATATGAATGTTGAAAATATTTTTCTTGAAAACAATTAATTTTTATTATAAAAATTTGAATTATTGAATATATATATATTGTTTTAGTAGTATCCGCTTTTTATGGTTTTGTGTAGTCATGAATGAATTATGGCCTAATTCTCTAAAACTATAAACTAAAAATATATTTGGGATTGTGCAAAAGTTAATTATAGTTGAATTAATAAGATAATGTAATGTTTAAGGACGAGTCCAAATAATTTCCATGGAGTTTATTTGGCTACTTGGAACTCGTTTCCATCCCACTATGATTAAGAATTATTTTCAGAACATTTCATTGGCCGACTTAGGTACCCAATTCAAGGTTATGCTATGTTGGTATGTGATAAAATGGTATCAGATCAGGGTTGTTATATTTTGATGTCAGGTATGTATGATATATGATTTGTGGTACTCATGAGATAAATCATGGGAGGGATCCTGATCACCACCTCCTCATGAATAAATTTTAATTACTATGGCTATTTGATATGTTTATATCATTAATTCATTCTTGTTTCTTAGATTTTACACATGGTTTTGAGTTTTCTTTTCTAGTGTTTTTGTTTTATATTTATTATTTTTTGGGTTGATTATTAGATTTATTATTATTTATATGGAATTTTGTAAGGGATCCATGGTCGCATAGATACTTTTCATTATCAGTAAAATTTAATTAAAACCATATAGAACAATATATGTGTATCTATATTGGGTTTACATAGTTGGCACAACATTTCCCTAATTTTTTGCCCATTATATTAATAGTTAAAAAAATTAAGCATCGTGAAATTTTATTTTCATTGGAAGTAATGAGTTATTTTATTCTTTCTTATGGTTAATTTATTGTAGATTATTCTATTTTATTTAGATTAATAATGTTTTTTATAAATTAAGATAATTCTAAATTTTTGTTGAGAACTGTTGTGTTGTGCCATATGAGGTCAGATTTTAGAATTCCAGAACATTTTAAAATTGTTTTAGACTAATAGATTAGTTATATATATTGAAAAAATATTGTTATTATAAAAAATAGTGAATTAAATTTTAAATTATTTATTCAATTATTTTGTGATTTGATATTATCAAGTTTCTTAAGTTTATGTTCTCAACATTAATGCTAAATGTTCTAATTTGGAAATGGCCTAAGTCCATTATAACAACAAAACCAAAGAAGGACCATTCCTGGGAAGGTTTTAAATAACATTTAATTTAGAAAAACATCCATGATACAATGATTATTAAGAAGGTTATTTTATTATGTAGACTCCATCAAGGTAGTATATCACTGTTAGAAGTAAATTTCATTTCATTGAGCTATATTTGTATCATCTTAATCGAGATATGGATGGATCTATAATAGGATGCTATTTCAAAAGTGGTATTTGATCATATATCATATTAGATGTATACCTTATTTTCCTTGAAACCAATGAATATGTGGAGATGCAGCCCATCAAAATAAAAGCTGGTCTGTATGGCATGCTAGGTATGGTTGATGTTTCAATAAATCCCATGGTCATTGGTGGGATTTCCAACGGTAAATTATTGATTTATAGAAGTTTGTTCAAGTGAGTGGCATAATTAAAAGGATTTCTTTTCTTCCTCTTTGGATTCTTATTGTAGTAATCCCCTTGTGTTTCATCAATGTAGAATGTTTGGTATAATAATCCTTTGTCTATGTTAAATCCAAAAACTTGTCATAATTGTGGCTATCTAGGAATCCTATAATGGTTTTCAGAGCTATTGTTCATAATAAAGGTGGAGCTATATTAACACCTTTTGCGGATACCCAGGATCAAACTATTTAAATTTATAGTGATTTGGTGACTATTTGAGGTATTCCTTTTTGAATTATTTCTTCTTTTACTTCTATTTTTAGCACTGTATTATTGTGGATATTGGTTATTTTTCATTTTTTGGAATGTTTTATTGGTATTAATGTATTATAGTTAACTCTGAATTCAAATGATGATGTATATAGGTTTTTTATATTATTCCATCGTTCATTATGTCATTGGGTTTCATTAATATTTTATGTACTATTTCATATTTTTAAGGTTTATGGTTGTTTGGAGTTCTTAATATTATGAGAAAAACACCACGAAGATAACTCTCATTATAAAGGTATGTCTTTTAATAGAATTAATGAATGTGGTATAGTATTTCCTATAAATAATTCTCAAGTCCATGTATTTTTATATGCCTTTTCTGTGTTATCTATGTCAGGGTATCTATTTGTTAAGATAATCCTTTTCCTTCCTCGACATAACCCCTCCCTATTGAATTCCATTGGTTGCTGGTCATAGGTTGTGTTATATATGATCATTAGTATTTTTATTGAATTGTAAAAAGTTCTTTTTTACAAATAAATTCTCTGGTAATAATTTTCATTCTTTTTTAGAGTTTATTAAAAAGATTCAAGCTTTTTCTTTAGTAAATTCTTAACTTGTTGGACGTAATTACGTGGATGTATTCATCTTCGGTCCATTTCTAGGAATTATATATCGAAAAGTTTAGTGTGTTTGGTATAATAAATTTTATTCTCATTGATGTTATAATGGGTTTTCAATGGTAACCCTAGTTTTCATAGGTTTATCAGTCTGTAAAATTGTATCTTTAAGAAAATATTGAATTCCATTCATTTTAAAATCTTTTTTTTCATAAAATCTTTGGGTGAAGAAATTATTATGGTGGAGGAATTTTACACACACCAAACTAAAATTATCAGGTAATTTTATATCATTATTGGTCCCCAATTTAATTTTCCTTTTTTCGTGGATTTTTTATTATTTTGGGTTTTATATGGGGGTCTGTAGATTTGGAATACCTATCTCTCATGTTGTGACCAAGGTAGGTCACACCATAAATAAGTAGTCTCCAGGTCTGTAATGTTTAACTAAAAACTGATCAATGTCATAATAGAGATCAGTATTCCATATTTTGGATTCCCACCATAAATTTAGTTTCTGGATGTTGGGATCTCACGTCTAGATATAGGAATCAAGCGATGATGTTCCCTTAAGAATTAATGAAATAGTTCTATTGTATAGGATATGATTTCATGAAAAATATATCACACTGTGATGTAACATAGGTAAAATTTTAATATTTTTAATTTCTAAATTTTTTATTACATAATTTAGATTATTTAAGGGTTATTTCTATTCCCTCACTTGACCCTTTTGGATTTAAAAAATCATGTGCTTCTCTCCCATATGATTGTCCCCTCTTCCATGGAACATTTCTTATATTTCCTTGAGTTTTGAGTAATATTTAACAAGGTAATCTCTCAAATCCTTCCTCCATTTCCTTTTTAATCTTTATCCTACATTTCTCTTATCCTTGAGATGTTAGGGAAAATTAAGGCTCCTCTTATCTTGAATTTATTTTTGGTTTTACCTTGTCTCATGTTTTGTCTTGGTCTTTTAGGTATTTGTTTACCTTTTCTAGGAATATTATTACTATTCTTAGTGAAAAAGATGAATTTTTGTTAGGAAAATACATGATTGATCTTTGAAACCTAAAATAATTATTTCTTGTTAGTATTTGGTGTAAAAATTATTTTTTCAGTTTTTTTATAATGTATTATTATTTTTTATGTTAAATAAATTTATTTTCCCATTGAATTTTAATGGACGTTAAAGTGATTTTCCATTGGGTTCAAATTATAAAACTAATTTTTTTAAAAATTTCCAAACTAAGTGATTAAATAAATTTATTTTTTGTCTCTTTTAAATAAATTCCTCCTTTTAAGAACATGGTTTAGTCATTTAACAAATTTCTATAAAGGTTTTTATATTGGTAAATGTCTATTTAGTTATTTAAATTATTTTAAAATACATTAAAATTTTTGATATTTTATGATGATTATATGATTTTATTTTAATTGTGTTTCAAATGTATTAAATTTTTAAATAATTTCCTAATTTCTAGTTGGAGCTATATAAAATTATTTTCTATGGATGATACCAATGTAATATTACCAATTAGGTATTGTATAATGTTTATTGAAATTTAATTTTGATATAAAAGTTTTGTTTCATCTCCATATAGGGAAGTTTATACTTATTATTTATTTATTCATTACGATAAGGGGATATTTCTATGAAAGGTGTATAGATGTGAGGTTGAGATTTATTTTATTATTGATATGATTATATTATATATGTTGAATTTTTTGATCAATTTTTTCATGAGAAGTCATGGGTAGTTAATATGGTAACCTTTAGACACTTATTTCATTAGTGAATGATCATTTAATTGGCTATTATTTTTAAGGTGATAGTCTATCTACTTATGGATCTACCCATTAGTAAAGCATGATAGGGTTAAACTGTGGGTTAGGGAAAGATGTTGATATCCAATGTTGGTATTTCTATATAGTAATTATGTTAGTATTCTTCTATGTTATCCCATGTGATCTTGGGATCCCATGATACATTACATTATTATTCTTGTATGTTGGTTTGTGTATTATCATTCCATAGTTATATTTTTTTATTATATGTTATGAGGGATTTTTTTCAACCATTATAACCTATTTGATTATTTTAAAATAAATTACGGAACCATTTTACATTCTCTTTAGGATTTTCATTTTCATTAAAAACTACTTTAGAATTATTAATATAATTGTAAAAATAGTTTTCTTTTAGTATAATTAAATAGTTTGAAAATAATAGTGATTTATTATTTGTTTTAAAAGATAAATGTGGAACTTTTCTTTTAATTTTTTTTCAAACTACCATGACATTTATTTATTTTTAATAGTTAATAATGGGTGTGGGAGGATACCTACTTGCCATGTTTTTCTCATTCCTATCATATTACATATTTAGCTTGTTCTGTATGGATGCATTAATTTTTTATGAGATTCATGATTTATATTTTTTAGAGGTGGAATTTGTATTAAAAGAAAATAAAAAATTATATTTATTCTAAATCATTTTTTATTAGAAACATTACATATCACAAAAAAAATCGCATAATCCCAATAATGGAAGGTGTTGTTTATTTGAGGACCAGTTACATAGGAAACATATTTTTCAAAACTTGGTATTATTTCTATATAATCTAACCACACTAAATCAATTCAAGACATATCATAAGTTTCACTCATGTTTATAACCTAGGAGATTAAAATATAAGAAAAGGGTGATCATAGATACCAGGTAGTGATAACCATAAGCAATAATAATCAATGTTCATGTGTCATTAAAATAAGAGTATTGGGTATAATAATGATAAAGAATAAAATCATTCCCAATAATGAATAGAACATAAATAATAAGGTATAGAAAAAGGATTTTCCTAATATAAAAATTGACTCAAAAGTGTGTGGAAAATGTAGTCAATAAACATGATCCATGACAGAATAAGATAGGAATAAGCATAAGCATAAGAGTGTGGAATAAACATAGGCATAAAAACATATATATCATTTTGAACATAGATTAACCAATATTATGTACATTCATAGACATGTTAGTATATATTCACCATAACTATACTAATGAAGAACCTTGTGAGAATAACTTAACCATAAGAAAACCCACACAAAACCATTTGATCATAGATAATCTACAATTATACCAACTCACAACCTTCAAATAATAGCTAAACCAAAATTATACACACGCAAAAAAATCATTATAAAAAAACTATAATTATACCCACACGGAACATTTATATCACAATTAATAGAAAATTATATTGTCACACAAAATCATTATATCATGAGATATAAAACCTTAACAAAAACATTATAGGGTGATATTGGTCTCAAAAATTCATCCATGCATATTTTTTCCACATGAAAAATCATTCACTAATTATATCATAAAGAATTCATGAAAATAAAGTGGGTTTCGTAAAACTATAAAATAAAACCCATTCACATTTAATATCATAGAGAGTTGTTGGAAACAAAATGGGTTTCATATCCTTTTCAAATTGAGTCACATAATGAAATCATCAATAGTAATAATAAGATAATGCTATGGAAGTTAAATGGGAATTCAGTGACATCAAGTAACATTCAGGGTAAATACCATTTAATTAAGATATTAAAGATTATGGTATTTACACCATATAGATAATGGCTATATTATTAATATACCAATTTCCCCAATCAATCGATGTATAGAATCTAGCTTAACTCCCTTAAATAAAAGAAATTAAATACTATGGTATCCATAAATATTATGGATGATGTTTTATGGATGTATTTTATGAATATAATTTATCAAATATTTTAAATTTCAAAAGGTAATGTCTTAAATAAAAAAATAATTTTATTGAGTTTTAGGAAAATATCTTCCGAGATAAGAAATATCATTGGTGATTTGAAATAATTTTAAAGTATATATTTTATAAATATTGTATAATAATAATTTTTTATACACTAGGAAATCATATATAAAAATCGTTATAAGAAATAACAATGGAAATGTAGTGATGTGTCTAATCTTAAACATTAAAAAGAGAATATTTTTACATTTTGATGAAAATGACCCATATAGAAAACATTAAAAAAGTATTTAAAACTTTTAAAGGAATTTTAAGTAGTTTAAAATGATATTAATCAATTATATATGCATATATAATTACACATTAAAAATCATCCAATGAATTGGATAATAAAAATGATATTTCCCTGGCTGATAAGATGATATGTGCTTAGTTTTGCTAATAAGAAACATTTTGGTTAAAACATGCATCAATGGGAAATTAAATTTTTATGGGACATATAAAAATTAAAAAATATCCAAATAAAATGATATTATTATTTATATATAAAATAATTTCCCCTAATAGATTATCTTTCAAAAAATTGACTTGAAAATAAGATTGTCAAAGAAACCCTTATGGTTTGAGTAATTATTTAATAGAAAACCCATTCTCAATTTTAGTATATATTGAATCAAAATAAATTTAAAATATAAAATTAATTGTATCCTAAAATCCACTAGAATATGGAAAAAATAAAATAATTTCACCATATTTACTATATTTCAAATGAATCATGGTGTGTGATAAAAAATATATAACTAGGGGTAAACAATTGAGACAAGAAACTCTTAGACTGTTTCCCTGCATTGTCAAATGCACTCTAAGATACTATATATTAAACATAAATATCATAATAAATGAATTTAAAACCATATTCCTACCTCAAAAAATTATAATTTTCATTTATAATCATGATCTATGTGTATATTACCTTTCAACTATTTTCCCAAATCAGGTGTTTATAATTTTTATCATTTGTAATTATTTTGTAGGAGTAGTGTCAGTATTTTTTATTATTAAAATTTCAACTTATCAAGATAAAAAAAGTTAATATAAATAATTAAATAAAATTATTTATGAAGTTTCAATTTCCTCTGATGAGTGCTTCTGTCACGACCTGAATCATTATAAATAAAATTCCCCCTTTAAATTAATTAAATTTATTATTATTTAAAATAATTATTTAAAACACATGAAATTATTTAGTTTTATTATATTAAATTATATTTTAAATACCTTTAACAATATTTTCTAATGATAATATATAATTTTAATAGTGATCACATGATTTTTATAAATATAGGGTTTTAATGAATCTTATTGACAAAAAAAAGTGATGGCCTCAACTAGTAGGATCATACCCTATAATGCAAATTTATTAAAGATTATAGGGGTGATAGAATCATTGGGATTTTACCTTGACCAATACTAGTATAATATTGAACAATATGAGCATGAGTGAAACCATTTACAAGAAATGTTCAAGCTCATCAAGATCACAGCCAAAACCATGTTCGTTGAACCACCCCATGAAAGTCTCACCATCGCACACTTTACCCTTAGTGAATTTTATGGTTTATTAAAGGGATATGAATCATAAACCTAGAAATATTAGTATATAAATTATTTTTTATATAATAATTAATATATTTCCATCATATTATTGTTACGTTATAAATTGTTTTGTTATTCTATTAATCACAATGTGTATTTTTGGGTAATACTCAAATTCAATTAAAGAATTCATTTTAGTGAATTAATGGATTTTTTAAATAAATATTATTTTATTAAAATATTATTATTAAATAAATTTTATTAAATATAAATTATTATATAATTTTTATCAAGTCAAGTGAAATTTTTATATGGGTTCAAAAATAGGTATTGTTAAAAACTCACATAATTTCTCAATAAAAGGTGATTCTTTTTATAAAAGTGGAGATTCACATATTTATAAATTTTTTAGATATAATGAATATTATTTTTTAATCAGAACCTTGAAATTATCTAATGGTAAATGTTTCATATTTTTCTGAGACTGTCAAATTTTTGGGGAAAAATTAAATATGGTATAAATATACTCTGTGTATTATGACACCATAATGACCCAAAAGTAATGTAATAAATACTATAAAAGGTATCCATGAATAAATATATGTTTTCATTTAAAATAAATTTATTTTATGTTTATTTTAATTATTTTATAAATACTTTATGAATCCTCTAAAATCAATAATATATTTTATAGTTATAAAATCACTTCATTAAGAGTATGACTCACCTCCCCATAAGATATGTATTTTTTTAATAAGTTCGTCCCTTATACATATATTCTTCTTATAATTAGTAATTAAATTTATTTATTCTACATTCTTTTATCATCTAATTAAATGATTATTAGTTTATCCATGGTGTATAATCTATGTTGCACACTTAAGCATGAGAATGAAATAAATGTAATGGGTGCACCAAAAATTATATAATTATCCAATTCATTGTGTAACTTATTTTCTCATGAGACATCATTTTTTGATAGGTATTGAACATGATTCCTTTATGGTACATTTTCCACCATGATGTCTTCTTAGTTTTCCTTAACTAATATTTATGATGCAGTGTTTTATGTTGTTTCAATACTTCCCATGTTATGATTATCAGGCTATATCATTCCTTATAATTTATGTTTATGATTCTCACAAAATTTATTTTCATTTGATATTATTATTTTACAAATTTTATAACATTAGGACATGTTTATTACCTTACTTTTTTTTTATATCTCACCTCTTTCTTATGTATGTCTCCAAGTTATCCTATGCAGTATTAGAAGACATAGAATTTTAGAAGCATATTAAGGAAGTTTTCAATAATATTGTTGTATAAAATATTCATTATATAATTATATTTACCAAATTCCAAAATAAATAATAATTATAATAATTATGATATGTATTATGTTTACCTTTATGTAATAAATCATGAATTAATTTATAATAAAGAACATGGTGGTTATAGTTGGTATCAGAGAAAAAGTTTAGTTATTTTTGGGATTAAGATAAGAAAACTATAGGGAAGCCATCTGATAAAACTAAGTATAAGAAAACATTCTTAAATTTTTTGTACGTATAATTTAATGGGTTTATCAAGAAAATAAATCCCTATCTAGATACTACAAGTGGACATGGTTCTAGAAGAGATATTCATATGTGTAAAAACTCTAAAATGGTGTGTTAGGCCTAACTCGACGTGACCCAGTACATGGCAATGGGACTTAATAAGAACCTATTTTGACACTATTGGGGGATATTATTTAGTATGTTCATAATCTCAATATCGACCATTATTTTTGGAACAAAAAAAATTACCATAAAAATATATTTTATAAAATAGATCACGGATAACATATATTGAAGCCTATAAATTCATAAGTTAAGGAAATACATGTAATTTATATTTTATCTCCTTAATTCCATTTGATTCACTTTTTTGTTTTTAATATTTTAAAAATACCCATCCCTAATTTTCATTTTTGTTTCTACCTAGTGGCTGAATATAATAGGAACCAGATAAACAATCCATGTTATTGGCAATGTGATGACTTCTTCAATTAGATTCCTAACCCGATAGGAGCATGAATTGTGAACATTATGATGATACACTCAAAGTTGACTCATTTTCGGAATAAAGACTCAGATTAGAAGGAGAATATAAATCTACCTAAGAGATAATTTGTTTTGATTGAGTCTTTTATGAAACAAAGGATTCTGAATTTCAATGGTTTATATGATACAATAATTGATGAGAAATGGATCAATTCCATTGAGAAAATATTCTCAATCCTTCAATGTTCTGAAAAAGAGAAGGTTATAATAGAAGTTTTACATATAGAGGGATAATATAATAACTGGTGGAAATTGTTTAAGAATATGAAGCCTGAGGAAGAGATCAAAGAGTTGGGTTGGAAAGAATTTCAAAAAATGTTTTTTGATAAATATTTTTATTTCACTAACTATATTAAAATGCAAAGGTATTTCATTTACATCAAGAAAACAATATGGTGATTCTAATGGGTTCTACCAATAAAATGTTTTTTATACTTTCATGATACACCTTCAGATTTTTCATTACCCCTAAATTCAAGGTTGACCTTTTCTTTGGTGGCATAAAACATAATCTAAGAAAATCCATGGTGATCTTTGACATTGATAACTATGATGAAGTATTCTAATATAACCTATAATTAGAAATATATATTGATGAATATCAAGGATATCATGGGGATAATATATAGAATGTTAATATTATTTCTATAAATCTGATCATGAAATCTAATGGTGACATGATATTTCAACATCCCACTTGTAAAAGGTGCGAAAATAATCACCCTGGAAATTTCCTAATGGGGAAGAGGAAATTAATTAGGTTTAGGAAGGAAGGACACCAAGATAATGATTGAAAATATGAGAAACTAGGTAATACGATATAGGAGACGAATTCTCCAGTCAACTTTCAAAAAAAATTCTACAACTGTAAGGAACCATAGCACTTTTCAATCAAATGTAGTAAGCCATAGGTTTTTGGAGATAACCAACAACCTCCAAGGTAGGAAGGGTGAGATTTTTCCATCACACATGCTAAGGTGGATCCCAACAACAATGTGGTGATAGGTACATTAGTTATTAATTCTAGAATAGCGAATTTAATTTTTTATTTTGGTTCTATGAATTCGTTCATATCATGAACATTTAGTAGAACTATTCAACCACCACCACAAATCATGGAAGTAGTATAAGGACTCAAACTTATTACATTACATAATCTTTATTTTAGATAATAAATCATTTCCTTTTACATTTAGGATCTTTTAAATTTTAGCTAATTAAAGAATCGGGAAATAATGTATTCATAACTTCACACATTGTTATAGATTGGAAACTATAAAAATAGTTTCCATTTTCTTCAAAATATAAAACATTAAATCTTAAGAAATAATTTCTTTGAAAATTCATAAAACATTTAACATGAATTCGTTCTTTATATTAAACATCCTTAAAACCTATGAAAATAATTTAAAAAAACATGGGATTAGCACAAAAAAGCTCAATAAAGGATGCAAAAGAAGGAAAGAGCACATTAGTCCATGAATACTGGAAAGGTATGAAGACATTTTCAAAAGATATGATTGTCACCCATATATAATTACTTTGTGAAACATGAGATTTATACAAGATACACAAAAACATTATAAAATAAACATAATCATAAAAGTAAATTTCAGCATTACTTACATAATCGTGTAACCCTCTCGTCTACCTTATAATTTGTAACCCTCATGGCTACATTACAATTTGTGTAACCATCGTAGTTACACTTGGAGTAACCATACGGCCAACCTCTAACTTACACATACCCAATGCATTGGAGGGATATATAGGTCCTACC
Organism: Viscum album; assembly: GCA_963277665.1. NCBI lineage: Eukaryota > Viridiplantae > Streptophyta > Magnoliopsida > Santalales > Viscaceae > Viscum > Viscum album. The sequence goes on from OY728156.1 coordinate 541,955,794, forward strand.
ATTCATCATAAATAATTCCCAAGATCCATAACATAATAATATATCTTGAATAATAGAATAAAAACATTTCCATTGAAATTTCATAAAACAAAATATTAAAAGAGGATTTTAAAAGAAAAGCCCCTTACATAAATCATATAATTGAAGTGAGACTTAATAGAGTGGATGGAATATGTATATAATTTGTAAAAACATATAATTAAACATAGTATAATCATAATTCATCAAACAAACAATTTTAATACGATATAAATAATGAACTATAAGGTTAACCTAAAGGATGGATGTCGGGTTTAGAATTCCATTACAAAAATTGAGCAACCTAACGACTATGCAATCTGGTTTTAAAAAATATTGAAAAGAGAGGGGACAAGGGTCACCAATCCATAAATGAATAATAATAAATAATATATCCATAATAAGAAGGAAATAAGAACATGGTATGGAAACATAAATGTTATACCACATAAAAGAGAACTTGAATGGAAAAAGAAAGAAATTGAGAATTTTCTTACCTTGTAGAGTAACTAATAGAACATGAGTGTTGGGACATTAGGGGCATAAGGAAACCTTTTGGGGACTACTAGAGAGGTAATGAGACTATAGATTCGTTGAGGAAGAATTTGGAATGAATTGAATGATGGAATGGGTAATTTTTTATAGGAAAAGTGATGGATTATTTTAATAATTTCCAAGGGACACCTCATTAGTGGTATTTGAAAAACCATGGGCTTGCCCATGGTATTTTATCATGGTATTAGACACTTGGGACACCCCTCATCTTCTTTAACTATACACAATTATACAATATTTATTACATCATTATTATATCAATAATGATGTCATTAACATACAGAACTCAAAACTGTATTTTTTACTACTCACTGAAAAATCATCTATTTTAAAAAAATCTCCAAAATTCACCCTAACCATTTATCGATGTGTAGAATTAAAAAATGAATTCCATTTTTTGAAAATAATTTTATAAATATCATTAATTTAATATTTAAATAAAATAATACTTAATTGAAAAATTAACAATTTTAAAACTATAACTACTTTTATATAACATTGAAAAAGTAATATAAATGTCATTATCATCAAGACTTAATAAAATAAAATAATAATAAAATTTACTATCCATTATGGTCATATTACTATTCATATTAATATTCATAGGGGTATGATACTATTCACTGAAAAGAAAAGTTTTTTCCATCATACTCTAAATAACTTACTGAACACAATTGTAGATTACAATTTTTCAAAACTCAAAACATAGAAGATGCTATATTATTATTAAAGGATATTTATATATATCTACTTAAAACAATGTTTCAAGGATTCAATTTATTTTTAAAACCTTGGGGTGTTACATTATCCCCACCTTCTTGAAATTGCATCATTGCAATTTTATTTACTCATTAAACAAGTGAGGGTACCTTTCCCTCATAGCCTTTTCAGAATACCATGTTACTTTTTCTACCTTGTGGTTTCTCCAAAAAAAACTTAACCTGGTGTATTACCTTATGCCACAATACCTATTCCCTTTGATCAGAAATCTGAACTGGTTTCTCTTCCTATGAAATCTTCTCTTCCAGTTGAACTACTTCTAAGATCAATACATGTGAGGAATCTGGAACATACTTTCTCAACATCAAAACATGAAAAACATTGTGTACCTAAGACAAACTAGGATGAAAATCTACTCAGTTAGAAATTGTTCCAACCTTCTCCATGATTTCAAAAGGATCGATGAACTGTGGACTTAGTTTCCCTTTCTTACTGAAACTCATCACACTTTTCCAAGGAGAAATTTTAAGACAAACATGGTCACCTACATTGAAAGAGAAGTCTTTCCTTCTGTTATATGCATAACTTTTCTGTCTACTCTGAGCTATCCTCATGTGTTGCGGATCATCTTTACTTTCTTATCCACTTCCTCTACTAATTTTGGTCACATAAACTTTCTTTCACTGACTTCATCCCAAAACGCTAGAGTCTGACACCGTTTTCGATACAGTTCTTCTAAAGGTTCCATCTGTATAATGGAATGAAAACTGTTATTATAAGAAAACACAAATAAAGATAGATGTTGATCCCAACTTCCCTTGTAGTACATTGAACAATCTCAAAGCATATCCTCTAAATTCTGAATCGTTCATTCTGAATACCCATCTGATTGAGGATGAAAAAATGTACTGAAATTTAATTTTGTGCCCAATGACTTCTGAAGTTCCTTCCCAAAGTTAGAAATGAACCTAGGATCCCGATCAAAAATAATGGAAAGAGGAACTCCATGTAACCTTAAAATATCCGTTAGCTATAGTCGAGAAATCGGATCTAAAGACATTGTATCTGGAATAGAAATAAAATGTCGATATTTTGTTATCTAATCAATAATAAACAAAATTGCATTGTTACATCGAGAAGTATTTTTCAATCCCACCACAAAGTCCATGGATACATTATCCCATTTCCACTCCAGCACTACCAAAGGATGAAGCATCCCCTTCGATAATTGTCGTTCTTCTTTAACCTGTTGACATGTCAAACATTCCATGGTAAAATTAGCAATATCTATTATCATTCCATCCCACCAAAAAAATCCTGAAGGTCTTTGAACATCTTAGTAATACCAGGATGAACTAAAAATGAAGAACAATGTGTTTCACACAACAAGTATTTCTTCAACTAAGAATCACAAGGCACACACAACCTTTTTCCAACGCATAAAAAAATCCTTATCAAGATTAAATTATGGAAACTCATCCATTTTAACCAATTCTACCTTTTTCTGTAGATCACGTTCATCCATCTACAATTTCTTAATTTCATCTGATAACTATGACTACACTAAAACCTAAAACAAAATTAATGTATTCCCTACACCAAAAAAATCTAATCCAAAATTCATCAAATCATTAATCAAGGTATTATGTTCCAAACGTAACATGGTTAATGATGCAATATATTTTTAACTCAAGGAATCTTCCACTTTGTTTGGTTTTCCAGGAAGGTAATTGATTCTGAACTCATATTTTTTATCAGTTCAAGACATCTTCTCTACCTCATGTTTAATTCCTTCTGAGTGAATATATGCTTCATACTTTTATGGTTAGTATATATTTGACATTAGGATACATATAAATGATGCTTCCAAATTTTCAAATCAAAAACCACAGCTGCCAATTCCAAATCATGTGTGGGATAATTTAACTCATGAGTTTTAAATTTTCTTGAAGCATAAGCAATTACCTGATCGTTATGCATCAAAACACAACAAAGTCCCTTTAAAGAATCATCAATATAGATGAAAAAATCACCATTTTGGGAAGGCAAGTCCAAAACTGGAGCTTTCACCAATCTCTTCATCAGTTCCTAAAAACAAACTTCACAATCTTCTGTCTAATAAAAATTAAACCCTTTCTGTGTTAACTTAGTTATCGGGCTAGATAACCATGAAAAGTTCTTAACAAACAGTTGGTAATAACCTACTAACCAAAGAAAACTATAAATAAATATAATATTTGAGGGTCTTGTCCATTCATCAACTACTTTTGTTTTGGCAGGATCAACTGTTATTCTATCATTATTTACAATGTTCCCAAGAAAAGAAATATGTTGCAACCAAAAATTACACTTGCATAATTTTCCATACATTTTCTTTTCTTTTAATGTTTATAAAACAACCCTTAGATGTTTTTAATGATCCTATTTATTTTTAAAAAATACAATAATTCCATAAATAAACATAACCACAAAATTATCCAACAACTCATGAAATATTTTGTTCAAAAGATTCAGGAACACAGAAGGTGCATTAGTTAAACCAAATGGAATAACAAAAAATTTATAATGCCCATATCTAGTATGAAAGGTTGTTTTTGGGATTTCATTCACCTTCACCCTTAGCTGATGGTATCCAGATCTGAAGTCAATATTGTAAAATTACTAAGCTCCCTTGACCTGATCAAACAAGTCATCGATATAAGGATAAGGATAGTAGTTTTTAACATTGATTTTATTAAAATCTCTATGATCAATGAAAAGTCTCATTGAACCATCTTTATTTTTAACAGACAAAACAAGATATCCCCATGATGATGTGCTAAGACAAAAGAATCCTTTATCAATAAAGTCATGCAACTAATTTTTCAATTCAAGAAGTTATATTTGAAACATCTGATATGGGGTTTTTAAATTGTCTTAGCATAAGGAACTAATTCAATTGTGAATTTGACTTCCCGATCAGGTATGATATTGGGTAACTCATTAGAAAAAACATCTAGTTATTTATTTACCATTGGGACATCATAAATCTGAATGGTTTTATTGTTTTCAACAATATGATCAAGATAACATTCATTTCTATCTTTCAATAGTTTATTAGAATTCTAATATTTTATCAATTTTATGGGTTCATTCGTGTATACAAACATAAACTCTTTCTGAAAAACAACTTCTTTAGCTCTACAGTCAATCTTAGCATGATAAACAGAAATCCAATCCATTTACTAAATAACATCAAACTCAACTAAGGGAAAACAACAAGGTTCATAGGTAAAGTCTTTTCAAAGACCATAATCGAAAGATTCTTATAACTCCCCTTTTCTATAATATTTCCACCTGTTGTTTTAATAACATGTTCTGGTCTCATTTGTTGAGGTGATATTTTCAATTAATCAGAAAATTTATCAGAAATGAAGGGTTGTGTAGACCTTTTATCGAACAAAACTTTAGAAAAGTCTTAGTAAACAAATACAGTACTTGATACCAATTCATTTTATGGACCATCATCTACTGATGTAGTCACAAAGGATCTCACTACACCTTTCTGCTTATATTTTGGATTCTTTGAATCATTTGGATATCTATTTGGGTAGGCATTTGTATAGTGACCCATCTCACCACATTTAAAACACTTTATAGTTTTCTTATCAGGATTTGTCTTAATATCATTTTCATTACAATCTCGGGTCATATGACCAAACTTACCACATTTAATACACTTTCTAGTTTTTCTAAGACATTCCCCATGGTGCTTCTTGCCACACTTATCACAAACTAGAAACTAGATTTTCTTACCATCAGAGTTCTTTTGTAGATTCTTACCCATCACTTTCCATCTAGACCTCTTCTTCTCCTTATTTCCAAAATACACATGATCATCAGAAAACTCTATGTCCACCCTCTCAGCACATCGAACAAGTTTCTCGTATCTTTTGAATTCACAGGAGGCCAATGTCTTTCGATACCTTGGATTCAATCCTGAGTAAAATCAGATAATTTTTCTATTAAAATCTAGAATAATATTTGGAGAATACCTCACCAGTTGGGTGAATTTCGCCTCATACATAGCCATTGAATCTTCCTCCTTTCACTTCAATTCAAGTAATTTCTTCTCCATCCTATGTCGCACCACCTTAAGAAAATATTTTTCATGGAATAGACTATTAAATTCATCCCACATTGAGGCATCAATATACTCTCTATCCATGACATTCTTTACCATTGACCACCACTAATCATGTTCACCTTCAAAAAGATAAATAGAAAGAAATACATTTTAATTATCTGAACATCCCATAACATCAAATATCTTTTCAAGGGATTTAATCCATCCTTTAGTAGCTACTTGGTTAGAAGATCCATTGAAATCAGGAGGGTGTTTTCTCATAAAATGTTCCACTATTGTCATATTCTATTGTTGTGCCTCTCGTTGTTCTCTTGTAAAGATTCCACCACCATTTATTGCTTGCGTTACCTGGGCCATTACTATCAAAAACTTCTCATCTCTAATCCCTACCATTCAGGGCTGCTGTAAGACCTTGGTTTTTGCTGTGAATGACTTTGGAATATTACTATTAATGTTATTCTAGAGCATTGCCTTCAGACGGCGTGCGATTCTGATCCCCAGTGTGGCCGGAATTAAGTTTTCAGTGCATTCACACTAGACACGCCAAATAAATGTGATAACTCTTAAACGGAGCTTCAGATCAGAGATCTGAGTGCGCAGATGGGTCTAGAATGGGGTTTTTACCCTAGGAATGACATAAAACTTGTCGGCGCGGGACGTTTGGACCCCTCGCTCGCTATTGGAGCGTAGAACAGATAAATTCAATAATTAATTTATTCGTTTAAGGGATTAACTGAATTATCTCTTAAACGGTGGCTCGTATGGGGAAACTGAGGGCATAGTTGAGTCCAAAAACATGTCGTTTACCATAGGAGAGGGGTAGTCTTCGCGGGTGCGGGCCGTCTGTGAAAAATGGCCCAAGGGCGTTTTCATAATTTAGCAGCCCATGGCGTTGCTTTTATAAATTTTGAACGGGGCTTCAGATAAAAATTCGGAGACCTTCGTTGTGCTCAGTACATGGTTTTTATCCTAGGGGAGGCTTAATCCTGACCCCGTTGGGAGTTCAGGTACGGTTCTGCGGGAGGGTGTTTAAGTTAATTAATTTATTTAATTAACCAAACCCCCCACCCCTTTCTCTTCTCCCTTATTTCCCCCTCCCCTGAAAATCTTCTCCTCTCTATTCCTCCACTCTGGTGAGGTGGCTCCGACGAGGCAACTCTGGTGAGGTGCGGCCACTCCGATGGGTCAACGATGAAGCATAGAGCTACGTCCAAGAGGTAGGCGGTGTTCGTTTGAGTTTTAGATCCTAAACCCCTCTTTGAATCGCAATATTAGCATCGATTAGTTGCTTTATCTTAAAAAAAATCCCATAGTCGTGTAGTTAAAATTTTGTTCTTTCCATCGCATATTTTGAAATTGAAATCCAAGTTCGGAGGAGGTCGTAGCAGTCCGGCGAAGGTTGTGAGAATTTTGGGAGTTTTTTTGGGGTTTTCCGGCGGTCCGGTGAGCTCCAGCGGGCAGAGCGGCTCCAAGCGGTGGCTCCGGTAGGCGGAAGTCTCGGCGGCAGCTCCTCAGCCTAGTGATCTGAGATGGTGGCGGTAGAGGAGGCCGACCATCCCGTCGGCCGGGCGGCGCCACACCGTCGCAGGTGAGGTGGAGTCGCGGTGCGCGACCCCGGTGGGAGACCAAGACCCGCCTAGGGAAGGTCTCTGCATCGAAAGGACCGGCCTTTTAGGCCGGTCGGTGGCAGTGGGCCACAACTAGTGGGCTGTGGAGGAGTGGAACGGACCCACTACTGGGCTGTGGGCCGACTGGGCAGACCGGCCGGACCGGGCCGGTCCGGCCCAAGGGTCTTTTCCCCTCCATCTTCGGATGCCCGTATCTCGAGCTATGGGAATCCGTTTTGCATCCCTTTAGTGGAAGCGTGGACCTCGCGTCGAGGGTAATGTTTTGAGATGGTTTTGGGATTTTTTAATTCCTGAAACAAGGTGCTGCGAAGGCACGACGCGTCTATATGTGAATTGACGTTTTCTGGGGGATCTTGTTTTGGACGGCGTGAACGTGTCTGACGTCCGTTTTGAGCGTTGTCAACAGCGTTGGGACCCTAGCGCTGGGACGAAGCATTCCTGTGTGGTTTCGGGCGTTAATTTCATAGTTGAGGCGTGGGCCCCCTGGCCCGACTTTTGAGCTGCGAGGAGCGTTTAGCGACTTTCTCATTGGGCATCCATTCGGGGCGTGCGAGTAGTCGATTCTAGATGTTTTTTCGAGGGGATTGCAATGGTTCAATCCGCCCGCCCTAATTCCACACGATAGTGCAGGCCCTATGAGGTTCGTTTAGGCGTTGATGCTGATTTTCCATCTCTATCACCGGGAGACCATTTTGGACAAGTGAATAGTCCATCTTGGGTACTTTTTCGAGAGGATCGCAACGGCGTGATCCGTTGGCAGCGCTTTAGGACCGGGGTGTGGGTTCCGCGTGGTACCACTCGAGCTCAGTAAGCCAGAATGTATCTTCCTCTTCGGATATTTGTCCCACCCTAGTGAGTAGTGCTTTTGACGTTTTTTTCCATGATCATTGCGATGGCGCAGTACACCTGACCTTTTTCGGGGACGTGGTGTGGGTTCCACCCAACCCGGCTACAGTGAATAGTACCTTTTTCACCGGGTGTCCATTTTGGGCAATTGAGTAGTCAATCCCGTGTGTTTTTTTGATGGGATCATAGTTATGTGTTCTGTTTATTCAGTTTCGGGATCTTGGGGTGGTTACAGTGAATAGTACTTTTTCACCCGTTGACCGTTTCAGGCGAGTAAGTATTCTATCTCACGTGCTTTTCCGTGGGAATTACAATGGTGTAATCTGTTTAGGCGAGCGGAGATTCATACATGATCTTATTAAATGTGTAAATATGAAAGGTGCCCTGGTGGAGGTTCTTCT